>CM034153.1:607474462-608691944 GCA_019776745.2 Taxus chinensis
AGACTTGAGTCTCCATGTTGGGTGTCAAATGAGTCACGTTTTAGCTAATAAAATTATTCGTGTGTCAATAAATATTTTTGTCATGCATCGAAGAAAAATCTGTCATGCATGAAAAATAGTACAATTTCAGTCATGCATCAATAAGAGCAGTTTCGGGTGTCATCAAGCAAACCCTTGTTGCGTGTTAGCAATATCTCCTTATCGCTTGTCCACAGAAAAATAATTTCATGCATAATAAAAGCAACAAGTCACGTGGTCAACAAATATCGTTGTCATATGTCAGAGAAAAACTCTATCGTGCATCAACAATAGTATATGAACGTGCATTAACAAGCTCATATTTGGGCATCAACACCCAAACCCTTGTTGTGCATCAACAAGATCCCTTTTCTCATACATCAGGAAATATTATTAGTCATGCATTAACAAATAACACATGTCACCAGACTGCAAAATACTAAATAGTAAAAAACTTTGCACTGTTCTCAGGTGCTTAGAGTATACAAGTTCATGGTATTGGTAAGTTATTGGTGGTAGTATACTACCTGACGAATCACCTAGGTTTTTATAGGAGTTGTTTTTAAATGTAGGCAAAGCCGACCCCTAAAAAAATATACTATAAATCTTAGGCGAACAAGACACTGACTTGCTCTAAAAACATTCACCTTTCCAAATTTTCCTAAAATTAAATTTTTGCCATATTACGAATATTCGCCACTAAAATTATTCCTACTTGGGTGTACTAGATCTAGACTTTTTATGTTGTTCTTGGGTCAAGAGTAATAAGATCCCCAATCAATTTAGCAATTCTTGTCAACACGTCCTCTTCCCATAACTCCAAGGGTATCTTAGGAAGCCTTACCCAAACTAGACATGCAAAAGGAATGTGGATTTCTTTTATCTCGGATTCCATATAACAATGGAGAGAGTGATTCTCCCATAGAGCCATAATGCACCGCAAACAACATTTTTAAGGTATTCTTCAGGGAGGAAGATAAAAAAGAAGCATTTTTCAGACAGGCAAAAGTGGATTAACTTTCCACAAGATCTTCCATTTTCTCTTGATCCATCTTCTTATGCTCTTCTTAATTAGTAAACCGATATAAAATGTAATTGTGTGAATAGTACATTTTCCCCCTACTTAAAGGGTTTTTATTTATTTTGGTAATATGTTTGTATTCGTTGAACTCATACTTATATTTAATGATTTTTTTTCGAAATATGTGAGAAAAGGACTCATCAATCTTTATTTATTTATCAATACAATATTAATATCCATTTACATTTTAATATAAAATTCTATTCCTATCCAAATGAAATCATGTATTTTATATTAAAAAATTATATATATCAAAATAGCTACTGGTAAAAGCCCATTTGAGTTTGTATATGGAACTCAAGCTTTACTGCCCCTTCATTTGCAATTGTCTTCATTTCTATTTTTTCAAAAAATTGAATATCAAGAAGTTAGTCCATATGATGCTCGAATCAATCAGATTATTGAGTTAGATGAAGAAAGAAGGGCATCCCATCAGTGGCATGTGAAGTTCAGAGAAAAGCTGAAGAAGTTATTTGATAAAAAAGTGACTCTAAGAGCTTTCAGTGTTGGGGACCTTATGATATTATGGGATAGGAGGCATGAAGATAAGGGAAAGAATGTAAATTTGATGCATTGTGGATGGGCCCTTATTCAATTAACATTTGAATTGGTTAAAATACCTTCTTCCTAAAAGATTTATATGGGGAAGTTCTTGAATTTCTTGTTAATGGTAGGAATTTGAAACATTTCCTTGATTGATTTCTGATAATCAAGGTAAACTCCATTTGTACAGTGTATAGTTCTTTGTTTTTGTTAATACTTTTTGTTTTTGTTTGTTCTGGTCCTTGGTGACCTAATTTTGCTGGTTTCTCGGCTCTTTTTTTGGATGATGGTTATGGTTTTTCTGCTCTACAAGCTTATTCTTTGACTTCATTACCTAATGGTCTATTTTTGGCACATGGTCTGCTATTTGTTCTTGTGGCACTCATAGGGAGTGGACATCCCCTAATTAGAGTTCATGTTGGTGCTCAATTTTTTCTCGCGCTATTTGTCCTTGGAATTATTTAGTTTATGGGCTCTTTCATGTTTTCTATCTCCCCATATTGATGCATACAAACTCTACTCTCCATTTGGTTGCTATGATCAGTCCCTTCCTTGGTCGAGGATCACTTAAAAGTCCAAAATTTATTTTTTGATCCTCTTTCCATGTGAAAGAGTCTATAACATGGGCATAAACTCGGGTATTTTTTCCCTTCCTTCTATTTTCCAGAATCATGCTTTGTTGTCCATGTCATTTTAATCCCAAATATCTGTGGAAATGTAATTGGATGTAGCTTGGAAGATCATAATTGGGCCTTATATCATTTCCAAAGTCTCTATCTTGAAAGAAAGATTCATTTTTGGGCTCAAATAGTGATTTTCCTGCATTTTACGATTTGACGGGTGTGTTTTCCCTGTCAAATTTACATCTTAGCATCTATGGAATTGTGGCCATCTTTGGTTAGTCCCAGCTTGACGAGGCACTTTGAAAACTCTAAGGCCCGATTCAACTCAAATATTGTCCATGTGGAGGGCCAATGCTCATCTAAAAATTTGCCTTTAGGTTTTGCCTTGGAGTTACGTCAGGGAGACACATGGAGGTTTCCACTACCTTTCCCAGACTTAGAAAATTTTTTCATGCAATCGGTACAGGTTTGGCAGACCTTGGACACGTGGAAGGCTGGCACTCATTTGAGGATCCACCTCAGGGTTCCACCTTAACAACTGAGACAAAGAGACATGTGGTGGCTTCCATCGGCTCCGCTCTATACTTAAACTTTTCAAAGCAATTTTGAAAGGCCTAGGACATGTGGAGGGAATTTTCCTATTTGGGAACCGGCCCCTAATTTTTATTTTAAACAAGCACTAGGAGGACACTTGGAGGATTCCACTCACTCTTCCCTTTCTTGGAATTTTCAATGGCCAAGGAAAACTTTCTCGGACCCTAGACACATGGTGCCTTCCATTGATCCCTCAACTTTTTAACAACTATTTCAAACTGAGACATGTGGTGAGCCCATAGTTGTTTGGGGTCTCTACTTTTTGGGACCATCTCAAAGTGTGCCATTGAGACACGTGGAGGCTTATGCTGGCTCCTTTTTTGCTGAGATTTTTTCAAATGCCAAAAGGCAATTTTCTTGAGCCCAGGCCACGTGGAAGGCCCACACTTGTTTGTAAACTTTCCCCTATAATTCTCCTTTGCAATTGTGCTAAGGAAACACATGGATGGTTATAAAATAAAGTGGAGAAGAGGAAAAATCAATGGTTCCTATGCATTGGGTCTAGTTTTCTGCCATTTTTTCTCCAAGACTACTAGAAATGAGAAACACACTAGTTTCCATCATTTTTTGATGAAATTACTTTTTGTCTCTATCTGTAAAGTGCCATTGAATGGATTCAGAACTTAATTTTTGAGTCCAAGGATTGTTAAGGTCGATATTTTGAACTTGTAATTGCCCAGGCACTTGGAAAAAAGGGAATTACCAGAGAAGAGAGATGTGGCGAAAAGTGGTAGAGGAAGGATAGGGAAAAGGATGAACTGATGAAAGTTGTAGGCGTAAAAGATGAAAAAGGTATTTACTTGAGAGCGATAAATATTACCTGTGAGATATAGCTGTGTAGAGCCTCCAAAAAATGATTAAAAAGGGGATTTCTCACATGACAGGATTAGAATTATTAGAAGGATTGCAAAAATGTTGTGGTATGGTATCCTAGTCATTAGGAAAGGGCCCAAGAAACATGATTAGTTTAGAATTGGTCCACCTAGCTTATTTTGGATGTGAATTTGTTAAATGTTTCTTTCTGAGTCAAATTTGTAACAAGCAAAGGTCCCTTGAATATTCTTCTCTTTTGGGGGGAAATTGAGTGAGTAAAATTTATAAATGCAATAAGAATACTCTTGCAAATGGTTGGGGGTTGAATTCTTAAGATAAAATTTGAGAAATTCATCCTCCTCAGATACCAATCTGAGATAACCTGTTATTTTGTTCTATTATATTTTCTATCATGTCAAGTTGGTTGCAGATGTATAGCCATTGATGAGCACTGAGATTACTCTGGAAGCTTTTCCTTGCTAATGAATCTAAGCAATTTTGAAATTAATTTGTGTCAATCTTGGAGCAATTAGTGTCTTCTTTGTTTTGGAATGTTTGCAAGTATTATTACTTGTTCCTATTGTAATCTTACTTTGAAATCCTTATGAAATCACATAGGATCTCATCCCTATGACAGTTTAGTGGTATTTGCAATTTCATTTCAAGAAGATCCTTCATCTTGTGATGAGATAAACAAATTTAAAATCAATTCACTATCATTTGTTGATAAAAATTGTTTGTAAGTCTTTGGGTGTACCTTAGGTGTTATTAATTAGAGATTTTGATGTTTAATTTAGTCTTTTAACTTGATCCTTTAGGTAAGAGTCTCAAAGATTGTGTTAAAACATGTTGATATGGGCCTCCATTGAAGCACACCTTCTCGTTAAAGGAATGTCTTAACTTTTCTGAAGCTTTATGTTATTGAGTTATCCATTTTTGTGAAGTTTCTCAGAGATCTGGTATAATCAAATTTATCTTCTTTAATATCCCACCAAAATCATTCAAAAACCATGAATCCATCCTAAACTACCCTTGTTTTCCCTGTATATCTACAAAGGAACAAAATTTATTTACTAAAATATGCAGAACAATGAGGATTTCTTAATGTCTTCAGTAACCTTAGCCTTGTGTTGAAAGTAGTCTCCGTATTTTAGAAGTGACAAATCTTGAGAGTTAAATTATGAAGTATCATAAAATTTGTGCAAAAGAAGAATATCTCCATCTCCTTCGTTTAAAAAAATCTTACACTAAGGGTCCTCTTACACTGGTTGAAAGGCACAACCTAAAGCAGTGAGCGGAGGTCAAATCCTCTCTAAGATGCTATCCATCTCTCCACAAATCTTAGTGACAAAGGGACAGTTAGATCTCATCACCAGCTACAAAACTACACACACTATGATCTATCTGTCTCTAAGCTCCATGTCCAATCTGTGTTGCTGCTCGGCTTGAAAAGGAGAATGAATTTGGATACCAACAGGTTCAGGAAAAATGAACATTGGTAAACATGTGCCAATTCATCCAACCCTTAGTGGGACACTAAACATTGCCTCCTCATTTCAAACTCCAACCCTCTCTCTTGGTGGCCTACCTAGCGCAATAGGTGTATCAATTTCAAATAATATAAATTTAAATGAGGATTACTTGGGAATTGATAGCAATGACCCAAAGGGATTTTTAAATACACATGAGATAATTCAAGGCCATCAAGTATTCTTCTCTTTCAATGTAAATTATTCAACTTTCTTTACATTTCACTTTCTATTTCAATATTTAAATATTGATAAATTTTATTACAAATTGGATCAGGCCACCGAAAGTAAAAAATAGGTAGTGGATGATGATCAGCCCGGAAGCCCCTATACCTCTCCAATGGCATCATCTTCTTCAGAGACAAATGGTGAATAGTTGCTACCATTTCCTTTAGAGAACTTGATTGGTTATGATTGTCAATATCATGTCCAAGAGTTTATTGTACCTCATATCAGTCAACTCATAGAATGGGAGAGAAGGGAAAAAGTACTAATCAATGAGATAATAAGTCATTTTAAAAATTATTGGCAAAGGGATAGTTTATACGTTGCATTCGAAAATCAACCTGCGAAGATGGATGCCTTACCCAAGCAAGAAGTGGGACTGTCATGTATAATAACAATTATAAAGATGATATTTTAGCTAAAGCATTAAATAAATTAGAAAATATTAGTGCTGAAACCTAGGAATATTTTAATAAATGTTTTTAAGGACAAAAATCTTGTGGAAATTACAAATGTCAAGAGATATAGAGCGGTCGTCAGTATGATCACTTTGAGACAATATTTTTTGTTAATTTGAAATTTTCTTATTTAGTTAATATGTTTAATTGAGCTAAATTTTTTTCAGTTGAAATATGAAAATTTGAAGAGTCAAGAAAAGGTGTTCCATGTTCACTTGGAAACCGCGAAGAAACTTTTTATCTGTAGCAACAAATTTGAAAGAAAATATTGTTTTAGTTAACAAACAAAACAATACCATAAAGAGGATAATTAAAAAGAATGGATTCAAACTTGAATTTTTTTCCAAAACTAAGGTAATTGCAGATGCTAGTTTGTTATCCCATGGAGATGCAACAAAAGAAGAATAAAGATTCGTATAGAATCTAATTTTTTTTTTAAATGTCTGATTAGTTCTGGGATTATTAAATCCATTGGGGAAAGGGGTACACGATGTGAATCCATAGGGAAAGGAGTGCATGACGGGAAGCCATTGGGGAAAGGGGTACAAAAGATGCTAGTTTTTCTAGGGATAAATTTCATGATTGAGGGTTGAAATATTGAAACAATCAAATTTGAAAATTTGAAATACTTTATATATTGAAGTATGCAACTTGAATGTGATGGCATTTCAAAATTTAAAATACTTTATAATCTACATTTTTTATATCCTGTCATATATTATATATGGTGTTTATGTTTGATTTGAATGTGATGGCATTATTATAATGGTTAATTATTATTTTTAAGAAAATTTGGAATTTGGTATTACATAGAGTCGAGACATATTATAAGAGTTAAATATTCTTCTCTCTACTTTGAAAATTCAAACTCCATATCATGTTTCTTCACATTTAAATTGTCTCAAAAATATTCTCTCTACTTGTAATGATGATTGCATTAGATGTGGATGATTAGCATTAGAATAGTTATGGATTATGATGAATTATATGTGTACGTAGATTTAGCTTCAAGCATGATCACGGAATATGGGATGATGATAATGGATAATTATTTTAAGAAAATTTCAAATGTGATATGACAGAGACTTTTAAACCTTCTCAAAATATTCTTCTCTCTACTTGTAATGATATGATGACATTAGAATGGATATAGAGTGATGATGGAATTATGATAATGGATTATTTTTTTAAGAAAAATTTAAATGTGTTAGAACAAAGACATCTTCTCTATAATTGTAAAATTCAAGACTTTGTATCAGTTTTGTGCACATTTAAAACTTCTAAAACTCTTCTTCTCTCTACTTGTAATGAATCAATGATATGATGACATTAAAATATATATCGATGATGATGAATTGTGTGGATGTATATTTAGCCTAAAATGTGACCCTGGATGATGATAATAGATAATTGTTTTAAGAAAAATTGGAGTGTGTTAGGAGTCTAAGACAAAGACATATTATCTTCTCCTTATATAATTCAAACTCTATATCAGGTTTCTGCACATTTAAACCTTCTCAAAATCTTCTTCTCTCTACTTGTAATGAATCAATGATATGATGAAATTAGATGTGGATGATGAAATTAAAATAGATATGGATTATGATGAAATGTGTGGACATATATTTAGCTTAAAACACAATCATGGATGATGATAATGGATAATTGTTTTAAAAAAAATTGAAATGTCATTTGACAGAGACATCTTAATACAATAAAATTTTCTTTTATTTACTTGTAAAATTATAACTCTATATCAGGTTTCTTCATATTTAAACCTTCTCAAAATATTCTTCTCTCTACTTGTAATGAATCAATAATATGATGACATTAGATGTGGATGATGACATAAAAATAGACATGGATGATGATGAATTGTATGTGGACACATATTTAACTTCAAGCACGATCGTGGATGATGATAATGGATAATTATTTTAATAAAAATTTGAATGTGTTATGACATAAACATCTTAATATGGAAAAATATTCCTCTCTCTTCTTGTAAAATTCGAATGTGTGATTTTACCCAACAAATTTTAAATACTTTATCAAAGCATTTTGAGAATACAAAATTAAATTAAACATAATTGCAAAAACTCAATCAATGTCATATGATAGGGTTGTAGTTACCTCTTGTATTTTATATGGTTGTCACAAAGCATATGGAAGGAAAATGAGAAATCATCCTTCGTAGCATGACAAAAGATATTTGATTAAATAAAACTCAACACGAAAAATGGATTAGTATAAAGATGGGTGAGTTACTTGACATTGTCAGTCCCAAAAAGTAAGAGCTTCCTTAGATGGATGTAAACCCACATTTTCAAGAAAAAAAAGATGAAACATTGATTGAGCGGATTATGGAAGAAACTGTAAAAGATTAAAGAAAATGTAAATAATAACTTGTACCTATCTGGAAGTCTGGAAGAGTATAACAATGGAAGAATATGCGGATATGAACTCTAAAGGCCTTGCAAATTAGTATTTGACAAATGCATGTAATAAAATGATTTTTAAAAGAGAAATTGGTATTTGACAAATCCAAAATAGTAATTATATAAGACATATTTTTTTATAAATAATGTTATTTAAATAAATTTAAATATAAATACCTATAACATCTTTAATGATAACAAGAGCTGAAACAAAATATGATAAAAAGCCTCCTCAGTCAATATTTGCATCTGTAGAGTTAATTTGAAATTGAAAAAATAAGCACAGTTAAAATGTAAGTTTACAAACTATAAAAGTAAGGTCAAGTACATACCTATTTAAAGTTGAAACAATCCATTATCAATAGGTTCTTCAAATTTGATATTCTCTTCTGTAGAGTGTGACGATGCTCCAATTCTAGTCTCATCATTGGGAACATTTGTACTTGTAGTTGTATTATTTGCACCTATTCTTTCAGTAATTGAATTCCAATGCATAAGTACTATGTCGAAAGGAAAGGTTTGCATGGAGTAGTGAGAAACATAACACCTCATGCAAATTTCTAGATTTTTATCCAACCTGTTTCTCAGTTTTTATTTTATGAATGATAAAGCACTGAAAACCCTATCGTCCTCCACAAACCCCAAAATCATTGTTAAGTATAAATCATATAGTAAGAAATATTCACTGATGTATTCTTGTGAAACATTACTTTGATAGAATCCTTGCCAAAGCCTTGTAATAACACCACTCTAAGAAGGTTCATCTAAATTTTTATATTGGTTTCTCATTGTTGTTACAAAATTTACTAATTCAGACTTTAATAAATCAACATTTAGTATACCTTTGATTTCCATATCCTTGACATATGAAGTCTTTGTAAAATGTTCCATAATTATACCCATGGATTTAAGGAAATGTTTTCTTATAAAGTCTACACGAGCACCTTCAGTATTTCAAAAATTAGGATTCATCACACCCATTGCTTCAAGAATTTTATCTTTGGAGAAACGTTCTCTAATTTCTGATAATAAGGATTATGAATTTTTTTTAAGATTTATTCTTGTTTCAATTGTAACAAAATCAAAGACATTACGTGTCATAGGAACATATTCTCTTTCTAATCCTGTAATATCTTGACATTTTTGCAAAATGTGCATTGATATGTCCCTCCCATTAACATTGATGCAAAGGTGCTCATGGATATTAAATCTCAAATAGTTATTTGGATTTTTAAGATATAATAAAGATTTTCAATTCTCGAAAAATAAGTGTATCACAAATATCTTGGGAATAGTACAAGATATCAAGACTTTAACATACAATTTTCTCATCTGTATAAAATCCACAATATAGATTAATCTCCCTTGTGCATGTCTCATCAGTGTATTGATCTCCTACAACATTGGATGAATACCAACCAATGTAAGAAATGTCTCCAAATCAGTTTAAAAAAATAGAAATTCCCTCACCCTATCAACTTCATGAAAATATATGTGCGTGAAACCAACCAACGAAAGACACTCCTCACAAAATTTGCATGCAGGTTCATAAAAATAAATCCATCTTGTCTCAACATCCTTTAGAAGACTTTTGCAATCTATATTTCCAATTGTGAATTTTTGGAACTCAATAAATCTCTTTTGATTGTTTTCTATTTAGGCATGAATTTATCTTATAAGGTCTTCTACTTTAGCAACGTTTTTGTAGTTGCTTACCATTTTATATGCTAAATTTATTATGTGAGCCATACAATGAATTGCTATCATATAAGGGGCCATTGTTGTTTGCAATCTAACACACATCCATGTTTGGTGACCCTATATGATTGATGAACCATTTTCTCCAATGCATACCAACTTCGTAGCAATTTCATAATTAGTCATTCTAATAATATCTTCCAAATGAGAAAAAACTATTTTATGTAGGTTTTCGGCATTACAATTTTCAACCATTTTCATAACACACAGAAGATGAGGTGTCCTTTTATGATTTTCTAAAGTATAGACATGGATACATACCCATGCAATGTTTTTGACTGTTGTCACTTCATCAATTGAAAGAGAGATCACTACTACAAGGGGGGGTGTTTTGAGACAATAATAGAGACAATACTTGACCAAATTGTCTCAAATAGAGACAATAAAAAAGTTGTATATTGTCTCTATTATTGTCTCAAAGCGGGTGTCTCTAATATTGTCTCTAATTATTGTCTCTTTAGAGACAATATAGGTTGATACATATTTTTGTCTCTCTGAGAGACAATATGAGAGTTTTTGTCTCTCTAGAGACAATATCATTATTGTCTCGCTAGAGACAATACAAAATACTAATTTTGTCTCTCTAGAGACAATACTAATTTCAATTTTTATTGTCTCTCTAGAGACGATACGAATTTAAAGAATGAAAAATCTGAATTTCAAGAATAAATAATAACCAAATATCATATAGTGCAATCGACGGCTACATATCGTTTATGATGTCAAAGTAGACTGGTAAGGAATATTATAAATTAAAAACAATTTGATTTGAATCTTGTGCCTAACAAGTGGGTCAACAAACACTTTATTAATATCAAATAAGATAAAATACAAAAGGGTGTCTAAATATTGTTAACCCTTTAAATACAATAATAAAATACAAAAGGGTGCCTAAATGCCGTTAACCCTTTGCATACAATATGAACACCTCTCCACCCCCAACTTCAAGTGATCTGTCTGCTTCTCTGGTGCTACTTTGAGGTTCTTTTTCTTAACTTTAATTTTGAGTCAGTGTCTCTCTGTCGGCAGTTGTCATTTCATGTTCTTCGCTTTGATTGTCTCAACTTTGATACAATTCTCTACTATCAATAGCACCAAGCAACTCATCTTTAATCTACATGAAAACAAAGATTATAATGACTTGTTGCATTTATCAACTGTCACTTGAAAATTTATAACAGACAAACATCTCATTAAAATACTGAGGTTGAATTAAACATATAACAAGAAACCATCAACCTTTCATAAAAAAGGCCATCTTTAATAACAAGGCATGCCTATGCTGAGCCTTTGCATAATGTGACGGGTAACTTGAAAATATAATACATAATAACATTGCTCTTATATTTTAAGTTATTTTGATGATACAAGCTCACATAACAAAGAGTATAGTCACCTCCAAGCATAACTTGACCACAAGCTTTTGTAGGCCAGGATGAGAAAAGTTTGTATTGAAGTAAACAATCTGGAGAGCTTGAAAAACTTCAGCGAAAATGTATAAAGAGGGTAAAACAGTTTGTAGCCAACCTTCAGAGAAGCCCCTCCGACTAGAAATCCATCAACATTAAGATGTGCTGCCAACTCAACACAATTTCCAGCATTTACTAAACCTGCAATATGTAAAACAAGTAATGGTGTATTTATTCCAGTCAAACAAGAAGCTGACTGGCACATATTAAAGTGATTATGCATAGCGTGAGTAAAAACATGTTATCCTACATGAACATAGACAATTTATCCACTCTTTACAATGACCTTAAAATTTCAGCAATATTCAAGTTTCCTCCTCCATCGTTGACCCAAAAGAAGATGGCAGTGATGATAAGAATAAAAAATCATTCAAATTGTAAGGAGAGAAATATTGAGAGAAGCTAATTACCACCATAGATAATTCAGATTGACTCTGCTACTTCAAGACTGACATTTACTTTAAGCCAATTCCATAACATACATTATTAACATGTCCTTAAGGAAACTCTTGTTCAACTGTTGCAGTAGTGCAGACTATGCAGACTTGTTTGAACATGTTGTTGTAAGACGAATATGGATGACATTAAAAATGGTTTTGCATATTGTTCACTGTTCTACAGATGTTTTTTTGTCATCACCCAAAAGGTCTAAAATAGTACATATGGAGTACATAATTAATTGGTATTTTCCTCGATCGGTTCAATTCTCCAAGGTGTTTTGTTAAGATAATAAATCCTAAATGTTAAATGCTATATGCCTCAAAAAAGTTTGTATATCTAAAATCGTCAATAGTTATTAACACATTCAGTTTCTGTTTGTTTATCAAATAAATACTGAAATAGATATGGATGATCATGAACTGTAAGGTGTAACTTACAGTAGAGACTAATCAATAATTCCACTAAACTTAATATGGTACATACCGCATAACACTCAAAGTCAGAATCAACTTACGCAACACGAAGAGCCCAAGTGTGAATCCATTCCAACCCTTTAGCAATCTCAGCATCACCACCACTTAAATATTTTGCTATAAATGATGGATGGAGAGCTATCAATATGCGAGATGCTGAAAAAAGAGACGATCTTCTAACATATGCTTCTAGGTGATTAGATATCTCCCTGCACATAGAAAAAAACAATTAACATATAATTCATAACAAAGAACATCTACAATCACAGAATTTATAGTAGCCAAAGCAAAATATTTTTTACCGAGAATGCAACATATCTATTAGAGCATATAACAATTACAAATGCGGGAGGAAGAAGAAAAATATTAATGCGAGAGACGTAAGACATGGTAATTTTCCAATTACAATTACAATTATTACTGCAAGTTTAGAAAAGAAATAATAACACACCAATACCATGTACTTTGTTGAAACTAAGAAGAGTGGTTTCAGATGGTAGATATTGGAAGGTGTGCACAGTAGAATGAAGCGTTGAATCTTTTTTATACTACTATTAACAAAAGAGGGGCTCAATTTATGTTGTACCAGATCTACGCATGTATTGAAATCCACATAGAAGAGATCTTTCAAAATACACATTGCAAACCCACTTAAAAGAAAACCACTTCACAACAGCGGATGGCACATGCATGCACGTGTTTGCATGGCAATAGATAGCAAGTAAAAAAACTACATACAAGCGAAGAGGAGCCAATGAACTTGTACGATAGTGAAGGGATTTGATTGCTGGATGTTGAGGTTAGACTATCCAGATACACAGATGTATGCATATAATTATAGTCTAGTGACATCTGCATCAACTATATAGGTATAGCGCAAATCTATCACCCATCAAAGTAATCGACAATGAATTCTTGCCTATCAAATCATAGTGGTAAGAGCTCCACACAATGACTGTATCATCACAGCAAGAACAATACAAATATGAACATACAAGGAAATGACATACATGTCAATGGCAGATATGGATGCCAAAACCGTCGATGTGGAGAATTATGATCTTCAAATTCCAAGCTTTAAAACTATTGTCTACTAGACTGACACAGTTCTATCGTGGATAGAGCTGCGTTCAAATGGATATAAATGTGAGGCAAGACGTCTTCCTGGTATGGCTCGGCTGTGGTAAAACCAAATGACTTGCATGTACAGGAGTAATAAACGAATCACTTCCCCTCCACAATAATTTCAAACTTTTATCTAGCAAAAATTAAGGTTATATCCTCCGTGGGAAAACAATGTAGTCGTAAATCTTATTTGACTGTGTTATATCTAGCTTCAATTATGTTTTTACAAACTAGTATTATGTTTTCAAGAGAAAAATACTTGAACTTAGATAATTATAGTGGTTGAAATTCAAACAAAAACATACAAAATTTGAGTGGGGGAGAGATTAAATTTGTACCTGGTCTTCTGAGGAAGAGAGTGATTTTGGTTCCTCTTCCAAGCGACTCCAAACTTGTCCCTTGTGACTGCAAAATATCAGAACAAATACAAACAAATACAAATGCAAAATATGTAGAGATAAACTAGATTGAAATCGAACAAATACAAACGCCAAGTTGAAGTTGCACTCGTTGAGACTACCAGAAATTTTCTCTAATGACTGATCAGATCTAACATTGAATAAGAAAACCTTCATGCAATGTGGATTCAATACATTGCAGCATTTGACCAACAAAAAAACAAAAACCCTATTGCCATGAGCGCCTTGGCAATTCATGTAACGTCACCACTCTTACCTTGAGCACCTTGGCAATTCATGCAAAGTCACCATCGTGCAGTCCCTCACACCACCAAGATACACCCTATGCAGCTCAATAGACGACATTGGGGTTGAGCGTTTGCACTTGCATGATTGAGGGGTGTAAGGCAAGACCCCGTGAGCTAGATTTTAGTGCAACTCCACAAACAACACAATATTGCATCAGCACATTCTGTGTAACCTACACAATAATGTGCTAGTTTGTGGCATGTGCACAGCATCAGCCATCTACACAGCACCTGCAGGCTGCAGACAAACTGTGTAGCTTAGTCCCAATGCATAAGTAGAACATCCAAAATCCACAACACCCATGTGAAAACTCTGCACCATGCAAAAAATAAATAACCATGCATCTCCCTCAGGAGTAATGTCATGAAAATAACACACTAATTATTTAAAAATTGCTCCTGATCCATTATTTTCTCTATTCTAAATATTGTTTAATATTGGTTTCTCATTTAAAGTTTTGTTTCATTGGTATTTGTTCATCTTGTTTGTCCCGACGAACAAGGTCAGGAGTATCTAAAGCTCTGGAACAAGTGGAAGAGAACTATTGTGAAACCGTGCAACTGTGTTTAGCAGTGGTGTGATGGGGATGGTCCCACTAGGTTTAAAATCTATATCCAATTATGTTTTTACCAACTAATATTTTGTATTTCTAGTGAAAGAACTGAACTCACATTTATATTATTAGTGAAAGAACTGAACTCATATTTACGTTATTCAAATAAAAGCACACAAAATTCATATGTGATAGGAGGAGATACAATTTGTACCTGGTCTTCTTCGATTTTGGTTCCTCTTCCAAGATCCCCAGCCCGTGACTTCCATATATACTGTTCTTCATTATCACTATCGCTATCTCTGTTACACTGAAAGATGGTGATGATAGTAAGACACCCAGATTTCAGTCAAAGCAAGAAAGAAACAGAATGTGAGATATTATTACCCATAGTGCAGAGGGCATCAGAGTCTCTTTATATAAAAAATTACAGACATTTGCCATTCGTATACTTCTCTGCCACAATAAGCAGAAGCCCTCATTCTCTGTCTCATACTATGTTTCAGACACTGTATTTGCTATTACGAAAACTGTATTTAGAAAATACGAATCTACCCTCATTCTCTGTCTCATACTCTGGTTCAGACACTGTACCACTGAAATTGTTAGTAACACACAACAGTACTCAGCAAACAACAATCATTATGGATTTGTCTATTTTCAAGAAGCTTGGAAAGTTCCACTTATGGGGTGTTGCCAACTTTCCATTTAAGCCCTATCCATCGTATTCTTGTTTAATTCTATGGTGAGGCAGAGTGTCTGAATATGACGTTGGGGAACAGGAAAGTGATCTATAAATTCTTTATATATTATATTTGAAGGCAAGTACTACTACCTTTCTAATTTAAGTATGATAATAGTAGTCTTACACGTCTGGTCAGATACAAATGGTTTTATAAGTTCCTTGTTCCCCTTACTATGTTCTTGCTAGTTATGGATTCTCATGTTCTTCCTTGCTTAATGTATTATTGTTCAAGACTATGATGAGTACACAACAACAGTCATTTTCATCTTCAGCTACTATGTAATTTGCTTCATATTAATACATTCAAATATTTATTGCTGTAATGTCCCCTATTTGGGACAATCTCTGGCTTAAGGGAATTCAGGCACTTCCTTTATTGATGTGACTGTCCAACGAAGAAATCACAACAAAATTAACTGCAGACTAGATTTATTGAAAGAAAAGTGACTAGAAGAAGTTAGGAAAATTTATGTAACAATGTGGATACTTTCAACTATCAGCTCAGCTGTGAATTTTCCGATTTCTAGAACTCCAACTCAGCCCTTAGAATGGTATATTTGATCCTACAGGGGTCAACTTATACTGATGCAACTATAACCAATAATGGCGACAAGGTGTTGGACATGTATTCATTCGAAATCAGAGGAGTCCTAAATATCATGATGAAGTAGAGAGAAGAACTTAGAGCAGACAGCAGGTTGGCGAGTAGCCTTGGAATGGGCAGGAGTGTACAAATAAGAAACCCACCAACACTTAAATCCACAAAAACCCTCATAAATTGATGACTCGAGATCAGAGCAGGCCCCAGCCTTGATGTTTCTCTAATTTATCCAAACAGGAAACAGTAATAGAGCATACTCACAGAGAAAAAGGTGGTGTGTACCAAGCAAAATGACAACCCCATAACTAGGCTGATAATATAAAAGATGTCATTAAAACAAGGAAAGTAAGGGTTGTAGCATTTCATCAAAATTTGCCAAAAAATTGAGGAGCTGGCACCTAACATCCAAATTGAACAAAAAACCAAAATATAGCCAAAGGGATGGAGCCATTCATCAAAAACCACCCAAAAATGAGCCAAAGCATAGGGTCTGGCACCTACCATCAAAAGTGAACAGAAAATAAAAATGGGTAAAATATATCAGACAAAGTAAAGCGCAAAAGAACTCTGAAACATACTTGAAAACACTACAGTTTCTTTTGACACCAAACAGAGGTCTATGGATTCTTACTTTCTTTTATATTGATCAACCAAATATGACTTCTCGCAATAATCAGCCGCATGGTAAAATTGTGGCCTTAAATTCTTCAGCTCCTGCATTGCATTACACAACATAAACATTGGTTGAGAAGTTCTTTAAAAAAAAACAGTTGAAAAAACAGAAGAAAGCAGGCCATGAAACCTGCAGAGCATTGAAGAAATCGCTGCTTCGTTTCATGGACAGTTCATCACTGGCCATGCCCTCCATCTGCTGTTGTTGCTCCTCCTGCATGTGACCACCTGCTACAACATACATAGCAACTATTGTTTTGTAGATTATCAAGGAATATATGCGAATGGTAATAAGCCAAAAGGAACAGGTGCATTGCAAGGACTGCACAACAGCTTCGTGACAGACATAATGTATGGTTTAGTTTGCATGTTTAGGTGGTTTCAAGGCCAAATGCTTGGCTGGTGGACTTCTGAATTACTGATTGTTTAGAGTAAAAATTCACTTGCTACAGGAGAGATGTTGTTAATCATAAGACAGTTGACAAGGAATTTGGGATGTGGGTTGTTGACAAATAAAAACAAGAAGCAACATGGTCCCCACCTGGCCAGGTTTATAAGTTGATTGCGACATGTCTCCTCGTGAATGCAATCTATTTTGAAAAAGAATGTATGCCCCGCATATCCCGTGCAGGTTTATTCTGCATATGTACCCTTGTACCATCTATATACATAGCTACCATAAAACACCATCTACAAAATTGTCGAGCATAAAAGATAAATAAAAACTATATAGAAGGGAGCTGGGCAGGAAGAAACTATACGTTCACCAAATACCTATGGAATGCTCCCAGCTCAAGAAAATGATGATTACATGCATTTTCCAAAAATTCTCGTTCAACAATAGGTAACACAGGGAGTGGTCCTTTCCTTCACTATCAACCTACTAGGAAAGAAAAACACAATGAAAGAAAAGACATGCATTACATGATCCAAGGCAATAGAACTTATAGGAGGCACAGAGGGATGTCCATAAATTCCTCCAGGAAAATACACAACAGCACATGGAGGGGCTACCGCATAAGGTGACAATAATGGCTAAGACCAGTACATTTACCACTCCATAATATTAGTTGAATGCTTCAACAGCATACTTCCTAAAGATTCAGAATAAACACTGAAAATATAGAAAAATTATACTAAATTTATCTTTTTATTCTTTGAATGCAATATAAGGTGGACATGGATCTTAGCCAAATAAAATAGCAATCCTTACCTGTGGTGTAGAAGATGGCTTTTCCATCTTTGCATGTGTTCCTCCTTCCCCTCCTACCTGTGGTGTAGAAGATTGTTTTCCAGACTTTGTTGGGGTTCCTCCTTCCCCTCCCATAGCCAATTCAAGTAAGAAACTGATTCCAAAGTCAGGGAAATAATAATAATACATAGCTAATAATACAAATCTGATTAGAAGAAGCCTACAAATTTAATAATACAAATCTGATTAGAAGAAGCCTGCATGAGTTTGCATCACACATCTGTGAAATTAAAATACTTAAAATTCAAATCATAAAACAACCAATAAGTTCACTGGTAATGAAATAGCCAATAATTCATAAAATAACAGTCAATTTAAATCTATTTAGCCGGATAGGAAAAATGTCTATTCTTTTTTGTCCTCTTTTGACGAGGAACTATAATAGATGGTGCAACATGATAATCATCCTGAACTCTTGTCTGTTGGATTTCTGGGTTGTTTTCCAGATGAGTTCCAAGAAGGTCAATCGATTCATTTTGTCCAGCAACAAAATCATCACATCCTTCTGTGGCATCTTCATGTTCACTGTCAGTTGCACCCTTTAAGGAGTTTGATTGTTGCACATCCTATTAAACAACATACTTTAGTTAATTAAATTATCACAACATTGATACTTAAATGTTTTATTATGTCATCAAATACTATAATAAACTTACCTCAGATTCATGCTCAATGACCAATTTCTCCCCTCGATCTATCATATGTTGCCGGAGCCCTTGGGAACCATGCATTAGTGCATATTTCAGATCTTCATCTGAAGCTTCCTTTCGAAAGTGGTGAACCTAAGTGTACAAAGACATTTTAATTTATCAAGTATCATTTGTCATCCAATACATTCAAGTCACCAAAAAAATATAAAAAAATTAAATGAAATTATTCACTTACCAAGCTCCCACGAATACTATTATACCCACCCGACCCCAATTTATGGGACCCAATACTTGACAACCTAGCTTGGGTAGCCTTTGTTGTATCTCGAAGGCGTCTTTTACCTCCTTCTCGTGCAGATGGCATGTAGTTTGGATTTTTGAAGGACTTTCTCTTGAATTTGGCATCTTTGATAAGCTCATCCCATGTTGTTTGGTTAGTGATCCAAGCTGGTCGGGGATATCTCAAGTCATTTGTTAGCTTTGACCTTATTTTGTCTCTTTTAGAATGAATGAATTTCCGTGCATAATCCATTATGAAATCCTTGTTAAAACCGGGATTTCCAAACTCTTTTATGACATCTTCAAAGAGTTCATCTTTCTTAGAATTGGCTTGCTTTCTCCAATCCACTTGTATGGTATTTCCAAATAGGCATTCTGCGCGATGAAATAGAAATTGGAAAAATTTCGACCCCATTTCATCTTTTAAGACATTTCCATCCGAGGTTAACAAGATTGTAACCTCTTTCTTTCCTTTTGTGTTCACTGTGGAGATTGTTGCAGTCGTAGGGGTCACAGTAGCTTCCCCATTAGGTACATCAGGGGGCATGCCATTTTCTTCCTGTATGTATAGAGCATGAATGTTTGTTAGGACTATTGTAAACCATGCAATATGAAAAATTGCTGTTATGACTGTTTTATAGCACATGAATGATAATTAGGACTGTTAGGAATATTTTATACATAATTAATTATCATAAGCATACCTGTTCAGGTGCAGCAAGACCTGTACTTTCCAGCAATGTAGACTCCAATGCATGAATTTGCTTAATTACTTCCTGTCTAACTTCATAAAATTCAGGAGTATCTGGTAGGAGCGTTAAAATTTTGGCTTGTGATTCTATGATACTTGTCAAGGAAGCATGTTGTGGTGTTGGAGGGTGAATTCGGAGAGAACCCACACATGAAGGGTTACTCCTTAACTCTGGTGCTATATTATGTGTTGGCATGCTTGACGGAATTGGAATACTAAATGTTTCAATGTTGGATGTAGAAAGTATGGTACGGGATTTACTTGTCGGCGGCACTCTCATGTTAGGATTTTCTAGTGCATATGTAGAGGGCCTGCCACGATCCTTCAAAATATCATAAAACAAAATTATTAATAGTCAAAAAAAACTTCAAAGTTGTATGTAACATTGAACAACTTCACTAACAAATGAATAATAACATATGCAATACTAAATTGGTAAGGTATGCTTTGACATTTTGTTGGCCATTGCATGTTGAGAGCAGCAAAACAGAACTGCTTTGACATTTTGTTGGCCATTTCATGTATCCAAAAATATATATATTCAAAAGGACCAAAAGGTGTGCATCTTCATATAATCTTCAATAAGGAAACATTTAATGAAACAAGGAAACATGTGCAATGTATGCATTGACATAGAGAAAAAAACATTAGCAATCCACTCATAAAATATATCAAATTGTGTTATGTCCTTACAATGAATTTAAGGTTTACATTATGATTAAATAAAATCATCTTCATCTGACATTACAATTTCCTCATCTGGAGGCATGAATACACCATAATTAATGGGCCCCAGATCCACAAATAAATTAATACCATGGTTCTCATGATCTTCATCCCCTTCAGCCATAGGTAAATGATGATCAATAAACTCATCATGTTCATGTATTTCATCACCAAAATGTTGTTCTTGTCCTACTGGAACTTCATCTTGTTCATATTCATCATCAATAGTCATGTTATCATCATCCTCCACTTGGTCATCTATGTCTTCAAGTGGATCTTCTACCTCTTCAATTACATCATGGCCTTCTACATCTTCGGAAAAGGTGACTCTTCGCCCTCTTGGATCATAATCTATCACAAAGGACCAGCCAGGGTGTTCTAAATTTGGAACAAGAAATATTTGACTACATTGGTTTGGAAACACATAAGGTTCAGAAGTAGATTCAAACCTCGATGTATTTATCATATTGAATCCATTCTCATGCAACAAAATAGTTTTGTCAAGGCCCACTTCAATGAGCCTATACCATTCAACACGAAAAATAACTTTTTTAAAAGATGTGAAATCAAGCTCTATTATATCCTCCAACACTCCATAATACCGAAGTGTACTCGTGATTGTGTTTGTGTCATATGCATGTGAACGACACTCCACTTCAAATGGTGCTGAAATTCCACTATCATAAGTTTTCCGCTTCTCATCGATCTTCCTGATTCGAAAATGATGACCGCTAATCCACATTGCTTTGTAATATGTTACCTAAATGCATATGTACATATTATCCAATTAGATTCAAGGACACAAAGTTAACTAACTAGTTTCAACGATAAAAAAATCTTTAGATTAAACAATTTTCATCATAATACTTTATTTGTATATTACCTCCCCATTTATAGATCCTTTAACGAAATCTACTTGTTTTTTTGTCACTGCTTTCATTCCCTTGGTTGCCTCGTGTTCAACATTTGTCTTTAACCAATGCCATGAGCATCTATCTGGCCATTTTCTTTTATGGCATGCAGGAAGTCCTCTATTAGAGTTTTGACCATGTCTATTATATATATCAGCCCATGCCTTTTCATCTTCTATTTTCTTTTGTTCAGCATACTTCTCCATCCATTGTAACATAAATTTAGAGTTGTATGCAACATACAAATGCAATGACTCCCACTCCTTAGCATCTACAACAAAAAGTATTTAACTAATCATTGATCTAACCATTCTTTAAAGGATGCATCATACAATACTTAGGATTAAAAAACTACTACTAACATTTAAGATTACCTTTTATCCTCTTTGAAGTTCCTTGACCCTCTAGTTTTCTATCTCCAATGGATTGAGGTTGTTGATCACCCCATAATCTTGGAGCCTCCAGATGCAATTGAGGCAAGTACTCAGATAAATGAACCATGGTTTGAAAAACCATGTACCCTTCAACCATAGAACCTTCAGGTCGAGCTCTTTGCCTCACAAAATGTTTTAGGACCTTCATATATCTCTCTACAAGCCACATTGTCCTGAGATGGATGGGCCCACATTGTTCAATCTCTTCTACCAGGTGTATAAGGTAGTGCTCTTGAGAATTGAAGAAACTTGGAGGGAAACACATTTGAATGTCACACATCAAAAGAGCAACATTCCTCTTCCAATAGTTCAGCTCATCTGGATGTATCTCTTTAGAAGATACCCACCTATAAATTTTACTAACAAGCATTAACATATCACCAGTTATAATATTTGCAAAATATATGTTAAAACAATTATAAAGACATTGAAAATGATATTTATAGAAGGAAAAAAATTAATTATTGAATAACAATTGATGGTTTATAATACCTCAAATATTTGGACAATTTGTAAATTGTTTGTGCGATGTCATGGTTGAAAGTGCTTTGTATTGTTGTAGGAAGCACATACTACACCAACATTGAAAAATAGCATTTAAAATATATATTATCTTCTACATTACTAATATATTGAAAATTTCAATTATACTATCAAGAAATATAAGATATCACGAATTACCTTTATCCAATTATGCCAATCATGTGTTTTCATTCCAGAAAACTCTGAACCATCTCTTGTGAATACGGTTTTTAATGTCGCACCAAAACCAGTTGGAAATCTTATGGCACGCATAGTATCAAACATATATTGTTTCTCCTCTGCTGTAAGAACCCATGGCGCAGGATCATATGTGTTATTTTCATGTAACCACATGTTTGGCATCATATTGACGGTTTTGAGGTCCTTCCTTAATTTTATTTGGTCTTCATTGTTGGTTCCCTTTAGATGTTTCCATAAGCACTCTGCCACATTTTTTCCAATATGCATTGTATCAAATAGATGAGCTATTGGGAGATGCTCGTAATAATCTAACTTATAAAACTTAGATAGTCTTTTCATTCCCAATGGATAAGCTCTCCCTTCCTTTTTGTCATATGCTGATTTCCACCTCAAAGGGTTCATCCTTTTTGGCCGCCTCCTTTCCTCTTCCTTTCCATTGAACTTATTTTTCTCATGCATGCGATAACGATGGTTTTGAGGTAAGAAGTGTCTGTATTCATCGTACACGGTTTTTTTAAGATCCTTTGATTGCCTAGATACAGTGTTTGGCCCACATGATGGACAACCATGTTTCCCTTTAGTTTGTAGGCCTGAAAAATCAGTATGGAAACCATATTTAATTAATGGGCAGCAACATAAATAGAATGATTACAAATGAATATGATAAATAGATTACCACAACACACAGAGAGCCCCGGAGCGTCGTGAATTGTCCACATAAGTATTGCACGAAAAAGGAAGATCCTATCATTGCTAGGTCTTGATACATCATACATGTTGACACCCTTCCATAATTCACATAACTCATCAATGAGAGGCTCCATGTATGTGTCCATATCTTTCACCTGGTGTTTTCCTATGAAGAAAATGTGAATTAAAATTTAAATATATTCATGTAAATGTACATCATTTTCAAGAGAACATAACACTAAGAAGTTCATATACCTGGTATTATTAGAGTTAGCATTGCATGCTCTTTTTTCATTGCCATCCAAGGGGGAAGATTATTGTTAACAAGGAAAACCGGCCAAACAGAGTATGTTGTTCTAAGATCTCCGAAAGGATTGACACCATCCATTGCCAATGAAAGTCTTGCATTCCTTGGCTCATTTCTTAAATCAGGCCATTTTTCTTCAAGCTCCTTCCAATCTTTGCTATCAGCCACCATACGCATGACACCATCTTGGCTCCTTCTTAGTGCATGATAGTCCATAAATTTTGCCAAATCTTTACATTTGAACATCCTCTCAAACCTCGGTGTTATTGGAATGTGGCGTAGAACCTTATAAGGAACTTTCTTGGACACTTGATCTTCACGATATCTATTGGTGAAACATATTGGGCATTGCTGTAAATTTTCATTTTCACCATAGTATAAGATATGGTCATTTGGACATGCATCATATGTTTTGTACTCCATCCCAATGTCTTTCATTGCTGAAGATACTTCCTTTTGTGAACGAGGCATCTTATTTTCCTTTGGAAGTATCTTATCTGCCAAAAGTCTGCATAAAACAACAAAAGATCTTTATATTATTCACTATACACAATATTCAAAACTTGAATGACATGGAGAGATATAGTTTAGAGGAGTTTAAAATATACCTCAAGATATCAGTGAAGCATGTATTCGTCATTCCATGCATAACTTTCAAGTTCAAAAATAACATAAGTGTTGCCAATACAGACAAATTTGCATTTGGGTATAGAGGCGTCCTAGCAAGTTGAGTTAGGGGCGAATCATCAACTTCTTCAGCATATGTGTAGAAGTCTTGTAAAAATTCGTTCACCCCATCTTCATTTAATTGAGAAGTGGTATCACCCATATATGTGTCTTCTTCTTCATTGTGAGTGCCACTATCATCATTGTCATATGCCCTTTCCTCAACATTGTTATGAACTTGGATTGGCTAAACATTACAATATCATTTAAAATAGTCAATGCGATATAAAAGTTTTCATATTTTTTAATAACAAGCATTTTTGAAATTTCATTATAGTATACCTCTTCTATATAAACTCCATACTTCAACCTATGGATACCAACGAGTCGACGCTTCTTTAATTTTCTATTTTTGCACTTTTCACAAGTACAATATATCATTTCATTAAAATATTCATTTGTCCCTGGAGTAGGTCTTGGTACATGTTCATCTGAACATTCAGATGAAGATATACTATTTTCCTGCATAAATCATATACTTTAAATAATAAGCATCTACCTCTCAACTTCAGACTTATATTTTTATAGTTTGGAAATGGGTATTTCCGTTATGATGTTTCCATAAACTAAAACATCAGTAGTTTGAACTATGAGGTCATTTGTGCCATTATATATTCCATATACTCATGAAAATTATGGTATTTGGCCCTTACTTATCCATTTTTGTAAGCTAAAAGAGGGTCCCTTATGAGTGTTATTTAAGATCTGAGTATTATAAAAAAAACTCATGACTGTGATAATACTAATCTTCATTGAGATTCAATTCATTAAAGAAATAATACAAGTGGCAGAAAATGAAAGTACCTGTCTTTCCATTTTTTCCAAGTATAGTGGCTAATTGGGTAATAGTGTCCTACAAAAAAAGGTAAAACTCGTGATAATAATAGAGAAAAATATTTTTAAAAAATGAATAAAAGTATTTGCATGTTCTAACTATTTACCAATATATGTAGGACTAGAATGTCATCTTATCTTACCTTCTTTCACTAAAGCCACTCCACACCAACTAGAGCAAGAGAAGACAATGAAACCTGGAAAAAAGGAAAAGACGAAGAAATTAGACAAGGAAAAGCAATCTAATTTATTAAAAATGAAAACAAAATAGCATGAGAAGGTCCACATATTCAAAACCATGCTGCAATAAGACCTACGATAAGTTACAAGGTTAAATTGGAAGCAAACTTGAATCTTGAAACTTATCATAGGTCTTTGTTTTCATTAGAGATAAAGTAGATTGCTTTTCATTGTCTAGTATCCAGTATCAATCCAATTTATACTCTACAAACTCCGTCATTATAATATCTAATGACCAAATATGTGCCTTGAGAAGAGGCTTCTCTACCCCAAATGTACAAGTCATGAAATATTTTAATTCCTTTCTCAAACGAAAGGAGGGCAGAGAAGCCTCTTATCAAGGCACGTATCTTGTGATTATATATTATAATGACAAGAGATTATTCTACTTTATTATTGTGTTACTCCACTTAATCTTTTCAAATATAGCCTTTATTTCTGATCTTAGAATTTTCCAAACCCAAGAATAAGTTACAGTGTAAATGACTAAATCCTTTGTAATCTGACTCACTCCAGGTTAGGCATTTGTTTCTCATAAGTTGGCTGTTAAGTACATTCCTCTTCCATTTTAATATAATATAATTTATCAAAACAAAAAGGATTTAGTCATTTACATTAAATCTCATCAAGGTCACATAAGCTTCTAACAAGGTAAGAGCTTGTATCTAAATGGTTGAATGCATTTTTTTTTGTTATTCTAACAAGTATATTGAGTGCTTGAATGGATAGAGAGTACTCTGAGGAGTCAAAGGCCCAAGAGCTAAGGTGGTTAGTGAGGAAAGGAGTGTTTTTGAGAGTAAGGAAGGACAAGTGAAGACCAATTGGGAACTACAAGCACATAAGCTATATGAAGGTTTAAAGGAAAGGTAACATTCTTAAGCTCAAAACTAAAGAGACCGGAATAAGAACAAGTAAGGTGGGAATCACAATAGTAAACCATTCGGTAGAGTGAGAGAGGAGAATGCCATTGGCAAAAAGAAGTATTCCAGGGCCGCTTTGTTGAACCTGCATAAATACATTAAAGTTCACCATAGCCTTGCTGAAAGCAGAAAAACAAATGTCCATAGAAGAGTTGGCAAAAATAGTTGTATTTCTTTTTTTCTAGATAAAAACAAAAATCCACTCTGAAAATATGCCAAATCTGTGTAAATTCTGCAGGAAGCTTGGTTCAATTCCGTAGGAGAATGTTCTGCTAGACAATATGTTTCGGTTCCTAGTGTTCAACTTCCTGATGTTATTTTTCTACTTGTTCGTTGTTTTTTCTTTTAGCCCTTGGCATCTGTCATTTCTCTTGATCTTCAAAGTTTCCTATCGTACTATGTATGCAGGATGCTGAATTGATTTGTTTCTCGTGTATTCTGTATTTGCTCGAGTATCAATAGGAGATTGCAATGAATGTTTCCCACGTTCTTGTGTTGACTCGTGGATTGCTAGCTGTATATATTGATTAAAGGTGATATACTTGTAGGTTTATTTCCCTCCACTTGGGCTTCCAATCGAGGTTCTTCTTTTCTTCCCTCTAGTGGGTATTCTACGTCATGAGTATCTGAAAGGACTGGAAATGGATCAGGAAGTATATATTCTGCTAAATGCTCTATTTATAATCTTATCTGACTACTGCTGTGTATATGCATTTCAGTTGATAGACTGACCTTTTATACCTCTTCTATATTCTCTGACATGTTTGTTTCTTTCTGCATATTTTCTTGACGCATTTTTCTGATGGAGACCCTGTTGGGAGTTTAATTGTTTAAGGCTTTGTTACTTGCTTATGGACATCATGTCAACAGAGGCCCTTATTCATGGTAGATCGTATAGTACATGGTATGCCTACTTAGTCAACTGGATCTTCCTTAGTTTGCCCCATTAACCACAATGTAATCTTAATCTAGGTAAATGGATATTCATGCATAAGTGGCTATTGTTCTATCAATTGCAAGGTCAGAGGCATACACAAACTCACCCAGACTATTTCCTATAAGTCTCAAGGAGTTAAATTTTAATTTTCAGTTGGAGCTGTTAACAACCTTACCTATTAATACTTTTACTTGAGTGACTATAGGCAAATTCTGTTCCTGTACTCAAAGATCATGAACCATGTCCCACAGTGGAAAACCCATTCTCTGTCTTCTTTGGAAGCAAAGAGAATTGTTAAGTAGCTTCTTGGTTCTATCATTATTTCCATTTCTTTCTCTATAAACTGCTAATACTGATAAGAATTATTTCCTCTTGTGACTGTCGACATGACTGTAAATGTTTACATGCACACTTGGTTTAGTTCACTGGAGTTCCCCTGACTGGATGTAAGTAAAACTGATTGATGTGAATTTCAGTTCTCTGGAACCTCACTAGCTGCTTGTAAGACTAATTGAGGAGGATTTTGGGTAGTTAGTATTTGCTTGGATTTATCTAACCAGGACACATCCACATCCTTGTAAATCTATTTAATATATGCTAATCAATAGTGTATACCATTGGTTTTGGCAGCTAATTCCTAATTAGCTTTTGTTCTACATATTGGCTGTACTTTATTCTGTTTCTCTGTTGTATGTCCATTGTGGTTATATCAGCTGGTATTAGAGCCTAGTTTTGAATCCATCCTTTCTCAGATTTTGGCTCATTTTTACCAGCTGCCTTTTCCCCTAGGTGTCTACATAATTGTTTTGTAGGGGGTTCACCTATGTTGGCATCAAGTCTGTTCATAGGTCCTTTCCCAAAATGTTAGTAGCATCATTTTTTGCTGTGCATCCTGATGTGTTGCTTATTTCCCTGTATCATTTGGTCCTTCTACCTGGGATCCAATGGCCTACCATTCCAAGTCTTTGTCACAAGACACGTGCAATTATAGCACCTTCAACAAGGACTTCTATGATTGAGGAGGGTGATGGATCTCCAGCCTCCCATCATATCTTTGAAGTCTTTGGGAATAAGTTTTATCAAACCAGCGAAGGTCATCTTTCTTGTCCAACAGATGCTAAGGACTTTGTGGTAAGTTCACTAAAGAAATGATTTCAACGTCCTTCTCAAATAGATTACCAAAGGATTTTCTGAGTGTTAGGATTCATTCTGATTCATAACTTTCCTTTCCATTTTACCAGTGGAAGTAATTAGAAAGTGCATCCACGTCCTTTATCCGAGAGGTTATGGCCTTTTTGTGGTTCATCTAGCCTTGTAATCTTCAAACCTCATAAGTTGGCTCTCCAAATCACCCAATTTTTTATTGATCTTCCGTATTGAAGAAATCCATCTGAAATCCCTTGCGAGCTGAACTAAATTTCTCTTCGTTCTCTTTTTGTTTCCTCTTTAGGTTCTAGCTACCATCCTACCCCCACCCCACATGAGGTTACAAGTGAATTGAGAGGCAACTTCCCACCAGAGGATCCAACCCATTTTTCCATACAACCGGGAACTAGATTCCAAATTCTCTCCAAAGTCTTCATACATTCATCCAATGCCAACAAGGAAACATGTCCGTGTTCAGGTCTTCACCTACATCCATAGCAGTAAAGATCAGGAGATGCTTTGAGGTTGTCACTATGACTTCAACCTCCACTACTACGATGTGTCCAGAAAACAAGAGTAAAAACCTGCTAATTGGCATAAAAACAATCCAGGTTCACTTGTATTCTCTTCTATCCTTTCCATCTACAGAATATACTATCCACTGAAAGCTAGAACTCTTGTGACCCCAAGCTCAAAATGGGACACTCCTAAGAAACTTTTGCATTAATTCATCCCCAACTTTTGCATTCATTCATTCAAAATCGGAGGACCTAATAAAATATCCTTCTAGGATCCATTGTGCAACAGGTAGTGAGAGTAATATTTGAATGCACACTAGATCTTTGGAGCATATCTAAGCAAAAGCTCAACACAATTCCTATCAGCATGACTCTTATTCAACATTGGGTCAAAGAGACAATGAAGGTGCTATAAAAACAGACACTGTGTCCTTCTTCACGACTTATTATAATATAGTCTCCGTGCCAATCAAATGTTGGTCATCAAAGTCCATCACCAAAAGTCTAGAACTTTTATGAGAAAAGCATAGAGGCAAGAGTATGAAATAGTTGATCATACAAAGACCCTTCTATCTGGGCCTGAGGCTTCTTAACACTCCAAGACGACGAGTTGAATTTTATGTGGGGCTTGAATGTTCTCATGGGGAAGTAGTATATATATATACAGTGAGTATATGGATTAGGTTTGGTGTTGCAGAGGCTGTTTTAGTTTTGGGTATTGAGATATATATTCATTGTAGTTGTTCCAATCAGGAAGGTCCCAAGAAGGATATATAGAGAAAGATATCTGTTATAGATCGATAATTTGGTTGTTTGGGTGTTTGGGATATGGGATCTATGAATAATTGGTTGGAATTTTCTTTGGCATCTCATCTGGATATGCAGGAACAACAACAGCGTCATAATCAGTCTGGTGTGGATACAAGCAATATGATCATGTCTAACTTTTCTCAGGCTGATGTTAATGCCTATGGCAGCTGCAGTGCTGCTGGTTTTGAGCTCCCTTCAAACACAATGACCACATCTTTGGACATGGGTTCATTGAGGTCTGATATGTGATTATTCTCACTACCTAAACAAAGCAGGAAGCCACTTTTTTGGGCATCTTTACCTAGGGTTAGTGTACTCCATTGATGTTCTTCTCGCTAGATCAGATCTGCTGCATGCTTGCATTTGTTAAGACTCTTTCATGTCACGTCTTGTTAATAGAAATCATGTTATAGAACAACCACAGACAAGAAGCTTGATTTTCTATTTTGGTTTGAGACCCCAGAGCATAAAAAAAAAAATTCCATAACAGTCTCTCTTCTATATGTCATTCAGATTTTGATGATAATGAAAATGATTGCAGTATGGTAAAATACATTTTTGTTTTGTTATTTCTCAGTACATGCCACATAATCTTTCAAATTTGTATGTGGGTTATTTATTACCAGTGCAGGTCAGGTATCTCCATACATGACTCCCAACATGATTATGGTGATACATAACTTATTGGACTGATTTGACAGAAACATTGTGATACCCAGTAAACTATGGACCCTAACATTAAGTTTGTCATACACAGTTATTTTTGCAGAACGGGCCCTAACGTTTGTTTTTTCATGTACAATTTTGTTGCAGAATGGCATCAGAAGAGCTTGAGCAGTCAGTCAGAAGTCATGAAATCTGAAGCAATTATGAATGCGAACAACAATGATCAGAAACGCCCAAAGCTGGAAGATTTCTTGGGAGGAGCATTTGTAGGTGTTCAGTTTTCAGATGATGCAGAAACTCATGACATTCATACATCAGAACTGGATCAAATTTATGGCAAGGCACCTGCACCTGCATTAAACAGAGATTTAGATCACAGCTCAGCAATGAATACCAGCATTGTGGGAGATCATATGCATGTCAATGGATCCTCAGACTTAACCAGTGATTCATCTAAGCACTCCCAGGATCAGTCTGACCAAGCTCATGCTTCGACTGCAATGCAGGACATATACAACGATAATGGGGATCAGGCCTACAACATGTTTTCAGACTGCAACCTCCAGCTTTCTCAGAGCTCAGTAAACAACAATAATAATATGCACGAGCTCTCAGATTTCAGGACATGGCTGAGAATCCAATCATCTGAAGAACACAAGACAACCAATAATAACAACAACTTTCCTAGCAGTACTGTTCCAACTGCTACAGAACCCATTGCAAATAAAGACTGTTTTGTTTTGGCTATACCATGTCTATAAATATAAGAATCACCCAAGCCTTGCAAACAGTAAAAGTCCAGTGACCTCATGTGTGCTTACCCCCAACACGAGCACTACCCTTTTCTTTGAGCAATTAGCTAAAAATAACACTAAGATTTTAGAGACAATTCTCTGGTACAAAGATCCAAACCGTATTTATCATCCATACCTAAAGGAATAAGACAAAGCCTCTTGTTGGGGGTAAGCAAATGGTAAAAGTCCAGTGACCTCATGTTTTCTTACCCCCAACAAGAGGCTTTGCCTTATCCATTTAGGTATGGATGATAAATAGGGTTTATGAACTTCAAAATGGAAAATCTTTCCATGAACTACCTCGTGGAAGGCTTTCAAAATTAGCTTCAATCAACATACAAGAAGCCATTAAAGTACCAAAACAATAAAAACCGCTAAACCTAACAAGAATAAAAAACCCCATCGTGCTCCCCCTCCTCCATTTAATATGAATCTTTCAGCATGTGGGATATTGCAACTAAATGGAAATTATACCACTACAGCCTGAAAAGAATCAACAAATCATATCCCATGCCACTGTTCAAGACTCTGACGTCTAACTAGAATAAAATGTAGAGTATGTAAAACACGGAGCATACAAGGAGCCCAGCAAATTTTGATAACACCAAATATTTGACCGTAGAATCCTGTAAGGGACAAGTCGAAAACCAAACCCTCGCTGTGCACAAATCTCAGAAATACTCCATAAAACGGACGTACCAGGTAAAAAATAAAACAGGGGAAAATGGTGGATACCTGCTCGTCCTCCTCCTCTGCTGAAATCCGCACCATCTGCATGCAGCGCGAATAAATTTCCCTCCCGCCCAAGCTTGTTCTCCATTTTCCTCACATTCAGGGTTTTTCCCGCAGTTTCCCCGATTTGCAAGCCGCCCAAAATTATAAAGAGTTTTTTTAATTAAAAAAAATACATTAAGGGTATTAGAGACAAAAGTAGGAGGGGTGTATTAATTAGAGACAAAAATATATTTTTGTCTCTAATTAATGTCTCAAATGACCCCAAATCTGAAATCGATCTTCCTTTCTTTAGTATGTGAAATAAAGTAGAGAATTGTATGAGTTTTGCATGTAAATTTGTTTGATTCACCTTACCAATTTGTGATGTGATCGTTCCTCCCTTGTTCCATGAGATGTCTGCATTTTTTCTGCTCTACTTCATATTTTGTTACATATTTAACATGCATGCATTCCTTTTTTAGTTTTCCACCTATGTGTTTTGATTTTTCTTGCCATCCTCCCCCGTTACAGTCAAATATTGTTTTCCACAATGTTTTTCTATAGTTTCCAGCTTCAATTGCATTTTTTCCTTGCTTTTCCCAATTTCCATGTATATATTGTACATGTACATTTAGATGGGATCTCTTTTGAATTAGATGGTTGTACATGTTCGATAAACAAAATATTTAACAGCCCAATCATAACTTGTATGTCCTCCCAATTGTCCACATATTCTTGTTCGTTTTCAATGTTTTACTTTTTTGAGTAGAATTTTGAGCATTATCACAATCACCTGGTTTCCTCTTTCGTGAACCAGCATTTGAATTTGATTTTTGTGTTCCATTTTGCTATGAGTATTTATATGTGCGATATCTTGATGCACTCCTAGTTACACCCCAACAAGAAGAATATCTTCAGGACCTGACATCTCAACAGGTATATCTTCAAGATCTAGCTTGGTATCATCATAGGTGTCATTTGGTTGATATTATGTAAAATGCATGTCCAGCTCAATATTACATTCCACATAGTCTATACTCTGATTCATTCCAGTGGCAACTATATGGGTTCTGGTGGATGCGGTATCTGTAACAACATATTTTTCAAAATACTTGAACATGGACTTATGATATTTCTTAGTTATTTTTAGGTCTTCTCATTCTGAGTACTAACACATTCCATTATTCTAAAAAACTAAGTTCAAACTCCTTCGTCTGTCAAAAACAACAACATCATGCATCAACAATAAATATGTCACGCATCAACAAATAAGGACTGTGTCATGCATCAAAGAAGGACTTTGTTGTGCATTAGAGAAGGATTGTGTTGTGTGTTGATAAGATAACTGTAGTGCATCAACAATAGCTAGCTCGAGCGTTAGTTGAGACTTAAGTCTCCTTGTCGGGTGTCAAATGAGTCACGTTTCAGCAAATAAAATTATTTGTGTGTCAGTAAATATTTTTTTCGTGCATCAAAGAAAAATCTGTTGTGCGTGAAAAATATTACAATGTTAGTCAAGCGTCAATAAGAGCAGTGTCAGGTGTCATCAAGAAAACCCTTTTCACGTGTCAGCAATATCTCCTTATCGCTTGTCCACAGAAAAAAAAAAAATTCATGCATAACAAATGCAACAAGTCACATGTCAACAAATATCGTTGTCGTATGTTAGAAAAAAACTCTATCGTGCGTCAACAACACTATAGTCGTGCATTAACAAGATCATATTTGGGCGTCAACACCCAAACCCTTGTTGTGTGTCAACAAGATCCCTTTCTCGTGCATTAGCACATATTATTATTCATGCATTAACAAATAACACATGTCACCCGACTGCAAAATACTAAATAGTAAAAAAATTGCATTGTGCTCTGGTGCTTAGAGTATACAAGTTCATGGTATTGGTAAGTTATTGGTGGTAGTATACTACCCGACAAATCACCTATTTTTTTATAGGAGATGTTTTTTAATGTAGGAAAAGCCGACCCCTAAAAAAAATATACTATAAATTTTAGGCGAACAAGACACTGACTTGCTCCCAAACATTCACCTTTTCAAATTTTCCTAAAATGAAATTTTTGCCATATTACGAATATTCACCACTAAAATTATCCCTACTTGGGTGTAATAGATCTAGAATTTTATGTTGTTCTTGGGTCAAGAGTAATAAGATCCCCAATTGATTTAGCAATTCTTGTCAACACGTCCTCTTCCCATAACTCCAAGGGTATCCTAGGAAGCCTTACCCAAACTAGACATGCAGAAGGAATGTGGATTTGTTTATCTTGGATTCCATATAACAATGGAGAGAGTGATTCTCCCATAGAGCCACAATCCACCGTAAACAACATGATCAAGGTATTCTTCAGGGGGGAGATAAACAAGAAGTGTTTTTCAGACAGGGAAAAGTGATTAACTTGCCACAAGATCTTCCATTTTCTCTTGATCCATCTTCTTATGCTCTTCTTAATTAGTAAACTGATATAAAATGTAATTGTGTGAATAGTACATTTTTCCCCTACTTAAAGGGTTTTTATTTATTTAGGTAATAGGTTTGTATTCGTTGAACTCATACTTATATTTAATGATTTTTTTTTGAAATATGTGAGAAAAGGACTCATCAATCATTATTTATGTATCAATACAATATTAATATCCATTTACATTTTAATATAAAATTCTATTCCTATCCAAATGAAATCATGTATTTTATATTAAAAACTTATATAGGCTATTTATCTTTGTATAGGTTTTGTAAAAAATATTCAATTCTCAACTATTTACAAAAAGAAAAATACAATATTTAGAAATTTATTCAATGACTCCAGTACTACAAATTACAACATGCTCAAAATTTATGAAAATATACGAAAAACTTAAAATAAATATACTATTCAAGTTTTCTTATACATTTTACGAGATAATAAATAAAAATGTAATAATTACCATAACAACGATTATAGATGTGAGAGTTTTTTTCATGCTCAAAAATCACATATTTTTGTCCATGAAAAATAGGTTGTCAATTGGTGTATGTATATTTACGCCGTAGGCGCCTTCTAGTGCAAGGCACAGTTTCTTTTTTCTGGCGTCCTTACCTTTTAAATGTCGTTTTGTTCCGTTTGATGCTCCACTCCCTGTGTATTTGTTTTTTATTTTAATTTGTGGTTTTTCATGTCATGTTTGGCTCTACAGGGATCACATCGCGAACATGAGCATAATAATTACGCTGGAGGCGTGGGTACTCTGCAATTGATCCTTTACGACAACGCTCTGCAGCTTGATGTGCTTGGCACGGTGTGCTCCTGCTTGACCTGCATGTATGCGAGTGCCTATGTGTTGTTGTTCGGTGATCTTCGTCGCTGCCTTCGGCTGCAGCTGTCCCTGTCGATTCCTGCCAACCCTTTAATATGCTCTTTGTTTGAGTATTTGGTTTCTTCTATTATTGTGTGCTATCAAATTGGTTCTTCCACCCCTACTACACAGGTTTGTTTTGGTAATATTGTTGTTTGCTGTTGTATTTTTTGTTTGTTCCCTACTGTCGGGTTTTATTATTTTACTGCAATAAATTGTATCCATAAGATTAGGAGGGCTATTTATGTTAAAAAAAGGAACTTCATTATCCGTTGGACACCCTACTCGCAATATCCTACAAACCCTACTCGGTGGCAACCTCCATCGAAAAGCACCTCAATCACAGTAAAGAATATGTTGTTTGATGTCGCTGATGCCCGCAAAAAAATATCCTTAATTGGAATTTCCAGAAAGAGGGGTTTCAAAACCCATTTAATGAAACCTACATAGGAAAGTGGCTGTGCATTTTTTGTATGGCCAGGGAATATATTACTGTGGGTGGGCTCATTATTTGGGATTTCGTTGAAAAAAAAATTCACTTACCAGAGGAGAAATCATAGTGTGATAGGAGGGATAGGTAGATTTACTTGGCAGTTCATTGTTCTTATAAACAGCTCGTTGTCCACATGAGTAGCCTAGGTGATCATTAATCAGACAAACAAACAAGCAAGAGAAAGGCCAAAAATATTTGACCTTCCCATATCCGAATATAGGATATTTTCATAGGAGGGAGATGTTGGATAGGTTGCCAAGTGTTTGAAAAAATGCGCGGGAACATTCCTTTGAAATTCCAGCAAATCTAGCCATCTCTGCCCCCGTCACCCATGCAGGACCTCCCTATTTCTCGATTCCTGCTGGCTTAAGGCGTGGAAAACTATTTTTTTTCCTTTGGTGGTAAATGAGTATTTGATTTTCAACTTTTTTTTGGCATTTGGATTGTGGATACTTCATATAATCTGCTTAGTAACGTTCCCATCATTTGTTATTTGCCATGTTCTGGAAAGACGAAGAAAGAAGACCACAAGTCGTACTTTCCTTTTTTGTAAGCTTGCTTGTATTTGTGAAAAAATACCGTGCTTTTATACTTAGCAGGTGATGGTTCCCTTAGTGTAGCTGTGCAAGGAAAAATTTTATTTAACTGAACTATTCACATCTAAATTTCATATTAAAAAATTAAAATTTATATCTCAAATGTTCGTTTGCTGTATATGTGTTTCATAGATAATAAATAGTAATAAAAAAATAGTCATTTACAAGTATGCAACGCCTAAACATTGTGCCATCATGGTGATGGAAGTCATTTTAATGTGTGCGAAAAATGAGGTTCTGCCAAAGAACATTTCTCTTTAGCATATCCTCTTCGGCGGAAAGAAAGCTCCACATTAAGAATGGATTTATATTTTAAACCTTAGTGATATTTTTGATTCGTTTATGGTTTTTTTTTATCAAGGAAACTTTTCCCTTTGATTAAATCAAAATCTTTCTTCTTGATGAAACAAATGAAAAGCTTTTGTCACGTGGGTTCAAGGATCGAGGGTGATTTTAGAGTTCAATTTCTAAATTATTTAATCTCATGGAAAATTGTCTTTGAATCTTACAAAATCTAATTTGCAAAGAGATTCCTCTGTTTTATTCTGTAATATATCCCCTCACTTCACCAGATATATGATATCTTTCAACTGCTTCCTCAAAATCTCCAAGTTGGTGTTTTCTCAGCTATAATGCCTCCTAAGGCCTTGGAGACCACAAGGAAATTTGTGAATTATCTTGTCAGGATCCTTGTGAAGAGAAATGAATGGGTTTATTTGCTAAGCTTTCATAGACATCTAACAATTAGAAACAAGTAGATTTGAAGCATCTACCCCCAACTTAAAATTTATTGGGATACCTTCTTAAAATATGAGGGGATATCCTCTAAATCAATATTTAAGCAGAAGTTGATTCTCTCTAATTTAATTCATACAAACTGATTTGAATAGGGAAAACTAGTATTTTATTTATAAATCCATATATTCCATACACTAAACAGTAATATGTAGAGTGATGATTTAAATCGTGATAGGTGAATTATCCAGAGCTTGCATTGCAAGCAAACCTAATGAATATTTACAGAACAGAGCTATCCCTTTCATATATAAATTAACATCTTCAAGCTCTAAGTAATTTGTCTCTAATCGAGCTGTGGATGACTTACATATAATACATATAATTATAGCAAGTTAGGTTTCTAAATTCCATCTCATGTTTTCAAAACTTGATTGAAAACACAGCTGCAAGAACTACCAACCCAGTACATAAGGATATTCGGAAAACTAAATCACCCCTCTCTCTAGCTTTCTTCCAACTGTTCTATCCCATTTTCTTCCAACACCAACAGAGAGAGCTTTTGTCTTCTTTAACCATCCTCTCGCAATTCCTACTCAGTACTATTTCTTTCATTTCAGCCTCCGCCTCACCATTGCTTGAAAATTTCTCATGCTTCTCTGCTCCTTTAAAATCATCCTCACTCAGAGAAGTGCTTGTCACTTTCTGCTGACTTTATGTGTTTTCCATATTGAATGAAGAATCTGAAAATACTGCTCCACTTTCTCCAAAATTTAAAGAATCAGCATAGCTACTATCATACTTGTTGCACTCATATTGCGTTGCCCCACAAAATTTGTAATCCGTCCATCATAATTCTCAATTCATTCAAGCCAATAGTTATACTCTTCCCATTTGTATTTTCCGACACAATGTTCTCATGGTGGGCAATGCGCTAGTGCCTCATGCTCCATTCTGTAATCCCTGAAATTTGGTCCAAGTCACCATCTCCATATTCTTCTATATCTTGGTTTACAGAGTCCTCAGAGGAACTACAATATGTGTTCTCCATAGACTGAACAGTACTGATGAATCTACTCTCATTAGTTGCTGCCATGGATGTTTTTTGAACACATCAATTCTCCAAAAATAATTTGGCCCCGTGTTAGCTTTATGCAACTGCTTTTGTCACACTCCACATTTCTTCCTGCCATTCTTTTTCGAAAACACCCACAATTTCTTGAAGCTGCAACACATTCATATACTTACAAAACCTATTTATCATCTTCAAACCACACACCCGTTGCTCCAAATTATCACCATTATGAAGTATCTCACCAGCTTCCTTTAGCAAGTTTCCCACATGGGGTTTCATATTCAAGCCATTATTCTTTGCAAGAGAACATATTAACTCCATGTGACCGACCACTTGAGAACCCTTAACGAATAATACCCTCGTTGCTTACAAACATGCTTCGTTTATCAAGTCTCGAGAAAGAAAATTCCAGCATGGGGTCTTCACCAGAGCATGCAAGCACCCACATGCTTTAGCTACTTTGACTAACAGAGGGCTGCATAAATCCCTTAGCATTTTCTCTTTCTCAGAAGATGTCATGGCGGTTGGATATATGACATAATTGGCTATGGAACGAACAAGATTTACACAAGCTTGCTGTAAACCAATGTTGAAGCTCCTTGAATTGAATGCAGTTGTAATCATGCATATCATTAAACGTAAAGGTCAAACTAGACTGACCCTGTGCTTTTCAAATAAATTAATTTGCTCAGTTGTGACCTCAAGACTTGCAATGGTAGTAGCATATACGCAAGATGGGTTTGTTGAAGAGGCCTTCAACACAGTTTATAAAATGCAATTGACAGCTTTAAATCCAAATGCCACAACATTTTCCAGCATCCGTCTAGGATGTGGAAAATGTAGACGCTTGCTAAACCCAAGTAAACCAAATTGTTTGACAGAATGATAACAAATCTGCATGGTAGTCAAAAGCACGTTCACATTTTTAAGGTGAATGTCAATAGTCTTCGTAATAGAATTGAAGCACACGTGGTATTGGAAGTCCGAAATCCTTGGTGATTTATTTTCAGTAATTGTGTCTTGAGAATAAATAATATAAACAAGCTTAGATATGCAGACTTGAAAACTTAGAAAACAAGGATTAGTGAAGAAATATTCACATTACGAATGGATTTATATTTTTAGGCTTAGTGATATTTTTAATCCTTTATGATTTTTTATTATCAAGGACACTTTGCACTCTCATTACATTAAAATGTTTATTCTTGATGAAACAAATGAAATGTTGTTATCCTGTGGGTTCAAGGATTGGGTGATTTTAGAGTTCAATTTATAAATTATTGATTGATTCAGTCTCATGGAAAACTACCTTGAATCTTACAAAATCTAATTTGCAAAGAGATTCCTCTATTCTATTCTTTAATATATCCCCTCGTTTCAGCAGATATACAATATCTTTCAGTTACTTCCTCAAAATCTCCGACTTCCTATTTTCTCAGCTACAATGCCTCTTAAGGCCTTAGAGACCACAAGGAAATTTATGAATAATCCTTTCAGGATCCTTGTAAAGAGAAACAAACTCACTCTGCAGGGTATTAACCATTTTTATGTCAACGTAGAAAAAGAGCAGTGGGAGCTTGACACACTATGTGATCTGTATGAAACATTAGCACTAACACAGAGTGTTCTTTTCATGAATTCAAGGAGAGAGGTTGAATGGCTCATAGGCCAAACCATAGCTCAAAATTACACGGCGTCTGGAACCCATGGTGACATGGATAAGAACAAAACATCCATTATTATGAGAGAATTATTATCTGGTTCTACTAGAGTGTTTATTACAAATGACCTTTTAACCGGAGGTATCAATATGCAACAAGTTTCTCTTGTTATCCAGTATGACTTTCCAACATACCCAGAAATCTATCTCTATCGTGTAGGTCATAGTGGGTAATTTGGTACAAAAGGGTGTGATTTGGGTTTCATCCGAATACATCTTTAAATTTTCCTTAATACATCCTTGGAAACTACCCCTTACAGGGTAATGTTTGACTTGGGTTTCATCCTAATGTCAATGTTAAAATTGTATTCATATATCACTCTTGGTTATTATAATGTCTTTCTAATACAATATATTTGGGTAATGCAGAAATGTTTTTATTTATAAAACATTGGTTTTATCATCTACACAACCTTTCTATTCATATAAAATTATGTGTATAGGCTTTGTTAAGTGATTGGTGCTACCAAAGTGAATTTTAATTAGAGATTATACTTACAAAATGTTTCCCAAATAGAAATGAGTGGCTACCAAAAACAATTTTACACTACAGAAGTGCATTAGATCCTTCCCAAACTAAGTTCATTTTCAAGTTTGTTTGAGCCCATGATTAGGTCGTTAATCAATGTGCAACCCTTCAATGGGTGAAACTATTTGACATATTTATGACAAGCGCCTCGAGATTGATACATGTTGCTGGTGTTTTTCAAATAGTTATATTGAAGCACTAGCATTAAGCTCCCAAAACAAAATTTCCCCAAATTTAAAATAAAAATTGTTTTTAGGGGATAGGGATCATTTTCTACATCATTACAAGTGTAGGAAGTGCTGAGGAGTTTGTATCATTGTAAGCTCAGAAAGCTCATGAATCAACTAACACAAGCACAATACTTGTTCATAAAGTTCCACACTTGTTTTTCACTTCTAATTATGTGTAAAAGGTTCCATACAAAGACATTGTGTTTGAGGAAGGAAGCAGGGTGTGGGCACGCCTCTAACTTCTGTGAATAGACAAGGCATAGGCTCAATTGTCTATGATTTTGTACTTTCATGGGGGTGGATTTTGCTTTCTCACCTTGGCAAGTAACATGTTCAAATAATGTAAGAAATCATTTGTAATGGATCTAGCCTATGGGTATTTCGTGTGAAAGGGTTGCATTATCATTTGTATATTGTAGATGTCAGTATTAAGGGATGGGAAACATATTAAAAAAACATTTTGAGTGATGACTATATTTTTGTTTTCCATTTATTGTTAAGAAGCCTAATATGAACTCTCTTAGCTTATTATGCCAAACTTATTTAGCCCCATTAACCTTTGTATTTATTTGTAGGCATTAATAACAAATGTAGATTACCCAATTGTAGTTTCTTTTCCAGAGCTTGTGTTGCATTGAATCCAACATAATATAAATCCGCATAAGTTCGTTACACATATTGATTGGTAAGGTACTTATGAAAGAGGTAATAATGAACTTTTATTATTTATAAGTTTGATTTAAAACAAAAAAAATCAAGTATGGATGCTTGAACGACTTTGAAGTTGTTATGCAAAACAGTTCCACCTTAAAAATTAAGAAATTTCAGGAACAATTAACTTTGGATAAACAAGATATTTTAATGACACATACGAATTTATGAACATGATATTCAAGATTTAGCTAAGTCCCACGTGTTTACTTTTCTATTGTTTCAGGTCATAAACTTCTTTATGCCACTTGAAAATATTTGTTGACTTTTAATACATGATTTTTCATGATCATTACCTTAAATAGTATCTATACTTGTAATTTTTACGAATACATATAATGATCCAATATGATGTCTTCAGTTCAAACATAAACCATTCAGCCTTTTCAATCTATACCTCTAATACATTGTGTACCCACCTCCTTGCAGACACTTCAAACATGATGACCACATTCAATGCCAAAGCAGAGCGTATTGGAACTGATTTAACCCGCATACTGTAACGCACCAAAAATACCAACACAAGAACTACACAGTGAAATACAGGATAACTTTTTTTTTGACTTGCTTTGACTCAACACGACACAACATGTCGTCACAAGGTTACAATCAACACTTGGAATCATTTGTTACGGAGAAGACTACAAGGTTAGCACGGAAACGTTCACACTTATCAAAGACAATTTATTTTTCTTTTGACAAGACAACATGAAAGTCCAATCCACATGACACACTCACGGCTAGGGCAAGCCACAGTAAGAAATGGTTAGGGTTTATTTATTTTGGTAAGACGCCCTTTAGCTCATGACTTAAGTTTTCAGAAGGAAATCAATATATGGTTTGCACAAATTCATCTCACCAACTGAGTTAATTTCTTATACACTGAAGAGTAGTTCACTTAAAGTCTTCTCCTACTTACTAAATCTTAATATCTTCCAGAAACTAACCATTGTTTTCCTTTAAGCTTGTTTAAGAGTTCACCCCAAAGGGATAGTGTTCGCTAGTTTAGCTAGGGGTATCGATTAATAAAAGTTTACCTCACAAAGGATGTTTTCATTTTGATCACTCATGGAATTATTTGATTTCAAATAGATCACCTTTACATTTATTTGTTGAATATAAAATCATTATTTTTGTTTAGCTTCTTTAAGGGTTAACCGACTCATTTTTCTTTACTTATAAAATATTGTCGCTAAGTCTTAGAAAGATTTAACTTAATAATTTATTCTCAAGATCAAAGTTTTACAATACTCATATCAATGTAAAGATTGAATGCCATTTCTCACAAGGATAATTTCAAGCTTAACTACACAAGAACAAGACACTTTATTTCACCATTACCAAACAATACAAGGCAAGAGGTCATATCAACTCTTTACAAGCAATGTTACACAATTTACAACACATTGGACATTTTTTTTTACAAGGAACTTCATAATGGTACAGATGAAACTTTTACACTCTTTTCTTCTAGTCTACTCGCATAATCCATCTGCACATTTGTTAGCACATGTCAGTTCGCAAGAACATGAGCACGATAAAAGCTATAACATTAAGACAATATGTTGTTATCTAACTGTTTCAAGGAAGAAAAGCACTGTGAAGAAGAAAACAATAATCCAAGAGTCTAAACAAGAGCAATTAAAGAGCTGTCCAAAAACATAAAATGCCTAAATAAAAGGGATGGCACTAACTCTATTCAATTATCATTTTCACATAGGAGCAGTTAATAAACATCATAGTGAATTACACCCATATCACAATAATGACCGTCATTTAAACAAGATAACATTTCGAAACAAAAACAATTACAGGAAGAGAATTAATTTCAAACGTAATCTATCCCTATTTGTTTAAGTTAGTTCACCAAGCCAAGGATTCACTATGCCACTGGAAGATCCCAAACAATCAATCGACATGAGGATATCTAAACCAACATGACTTATTAATATTAAGATGATGTGCCTATAACAGTTAATTTTATGTCAGTACAGATTAAAAAAAAAAATGGAAAGAAAGGGATGAAACGCACAAATGACCTCGCATGGGTCACATCCTATCCTAACAATCCTTCTATTAGACTTTCTTCTAATCAAGAGAATGTATTAAGAAAAAGGACAAACTTGACAAGACCAAACATATCCATTATAAATCTTACAGGAGGGTTACTCAATCATTCGCAAGAACACGACACAAGATACATAGCTTCCAAAGGATCTGTCGTCAACAACAAGTTGACTTAAACCTTTCTGGTCAATACATAACCATTCTACTACAATGACAGCAAGGAGGTCGTATCACAACGATCACCACGAAAACCAGTCAACCAAAGAGTTTCCAAACACACCAACCTATGAGTCACAGGAGGATGAAATTTAAGCATCTTTACGGAGCAAAACGTAGAGTAATTTCTTACGCATAAAACCCACATCTCAATTTTCAAGATTTGAAAACTTCCTCATTAATGATCCAGTAGATCTCGTATCCTCCAACATGTGTGAAACAAAATCAAGGTACGAAAGAGAGTATTTCCTCTGACATTTTAAACTATCCAAAAGGAATGTGAGTATCGTCAAAAGAAGACATTCCATAGGATCAGCTACATTCCTCAAAACATACAGCAGTTACCAAGGGAGAGAAGGTGATTCCAAAGACGACAATCCCCAAACGGTGAACATGAATTGATATCAACTTATGACGATCAACCATGACACTCGAAGAATAAAAGTATTTCTTTGAGCGATTCAAACAAGTAACAAAAGCAACTAACCTAGTTCAGAGTAATATCAACTTGGCTCAAATCGATAATCAGTCAAGCTAAGCACACACCAAGCCAACCGGGAAGGGTTACTAGAAACTAAAAGAAAAGAATAGAGACAGGAAAAGCATCATTCACCTGTACACAATGCACTTGTAGTACTCAATCCCTAATTCGCAAATACTCGACATAACCCAGAACTAAAGATCTCGAACCGAAACAAGAATAAGAACAAAACAGGAACTGTAAGGTTGAGTCCAACAACAATGTTTGATAAAACATTCAAATCGTGAGACCAACATAAGGAACTAGGGGGTGTTCATTACAGGACCCCACCTCTTTTGCTTTATTAGACTTAAGAACAAAGTTCACCCAACTAAAATTTATTAAAACCCAGAAACAATATAGAGGCTTCAACCAGCGCAATCATTTCTAACGCCAAAAAAAGAATACAAATGAGCAAGGGAACTGGAAACCAAACAGTATACCATCACACGAGACAATAATATGAAGAGTAGAGTTATTTAGTGATTCAATTAAATAACAGCATAAGAATTAATGGTATAGAGAATATCGTGCCTGATTAAGCTCCCGCAGTCGATGACAAGATGAACGGGACCTGCAACAGCAACCGAAGCCTAAATCCATTTTCTTCAAGCTCGTTGTGCGCCCAAACATCGAACATCTTCATGTTGGCACAGGTAGGAGTTCACAGCCAGGGTGGGTGGTCTAAAATGCTTGCCATCATTCTCCCAACACCGCTCCAAGATCAGCCCTAGAACTTCTGTAGGTCCCATTTTGGCAATTGAGCTTAATCCTTCGTCATTCATCCAAACACCTCCACCATCTCCATATGCATCTGATTGTTTCTAATTTGGACCTCCTAACCTTGGTGCTCTCATATTAGGAGCAGCCCTAGTTTGAGACAAAGCAAAAGGAGATGGCTTATAACCAAAAACAATCTCTTGGTACAGACTCCATATCCATAAAACAGTCCTTAGACTTAGCATCCTCAATTAAGGCTGACCAGTCACTAGATTGCTTCAATGCAGCTGCTTTGCGAGCTCGTGCCAGTGCCACATTCATGCGGCGAATATCATCTACAAAGCCAACCCCATGATTTGAAGCTTGGACACAAAATAAACTGATTACATCACACTCCTGGCTCTGGTAGGCATTTATCTTATTGATGGATAAACCTTTTCCTTCATTAGATTGAGGACAGCAACATACACTCGGTGAAAACATTTCAGCTGTAGCTTGAAAGTGTGATAATTCCATCAGCACCCTTTATGCCTGCCAACATAGTGACTCGTAGAAGGTGCTCATATAGATGCAAGGCAATTTGTGCTTCATGAATATTCTGATTTGAACAGATCCACGCCTCTATGAGGTTCTCTTCCATGAGTTACATCAAACAGCAAGAAGATCTCTACAGAGAATCTTTGTAAATAAATTTCATCAGGTCTCCTGGTAACAGCCACACTGTCACTTAATCGATTTTGAAAAAAAATATCTAGTAGGAGAATCTCAAATTTGAGGATGCATTCTGTACTGAACAGACAACAAGGAAGTTGGACAACCTGTTGGTTGGAGCGCTCAAACAAAACTTCTACTACAGCACATGCCTGCTGCCAAGCTAATGAATGATGCGGGCAGTTGCTGTGGATCCCAAACAAGAACACACCATACAGCACCCAAAGAACATGGGGGTAACACGCCTACCTCCCTATCTTGTAGCTTCAACTGTAACCGCCATATCAAACCCATGGCCAGAACTGCAAGGAACAGTGGTGAACACAATCTCAGCCTCATTGCAAAACTTGCCTCAAGGTTTGTCCGAGCTTCTTCCACGCAAGATCTGTCACCTGGACAGAAGTGACTTCCCAAAATGCAAAGGCAAGACAGCTCAACCAAAAACTTTATCCCGTTCTTCTACCATAGCGGCGAGATTTTGCAACAGCCGATCATGGCTGTGGTCGCGTGCAACCAGGAAACAGAATGGACAAAACACCAAAGAAGGTCAACCCGCCAACACGTTGCCCTTGCAACACTTTCACTGTCACTTCGCCGATCTGAGAACATAGCCAGAAGGGAGAACCCGAGTCTGAGGATGAAGTCGAACTGAACAGATAACAACATAGTGGACAACCTGAACATTGGAAGCGCTCAAAACAGCTACGGAATTTTGCAACAATAGAACATGGTTGTGAGTTGCGTGCATCTAGAACATCAGGATCAACACCGGCGGTGCCTTGGGATCGCCCTGCAGCTGTCACACCTCACTCTCACTGGAAACCACGGATTTTCTGGGATATGCTTTGACTTCTCTGCCCTGTAGCGGCTGCACAAAGACAGATTCTTCTTCACGGCACCCCCCCACTTGCCAGGAAAACAATAAAAAAAAAAAAAGCCTTCAACCCCACGCCAACCAAAGGAGATTACAGACATTTAAGAAGTGACATGATATGTCACCCCATCCGCCAGCTCAGCAAGGTAAATTGCAACGAGGCACTACACATACAAAAACTATTGTTTGAATGCGTATAAGAACAATACATGGAAGTCACAACTGTAGACAATGATGCAATATTCACAATTTTTATTACACAACAAAGACAAGAAAAAGCACAAATAGCCATACAACAAGTAGCCATTGCCAGCGAAGACACCATCCACATCCTTAGAGAAAAATTCTACACAAAATATTATAAGCCCACCCCCTTCCCATAATGAACAACCACCAATATAAGACCCTACCAAGCTCCACGTCTACATACTACACATTGTAAAATTCATGTACCAATCTCTCTTTAACTACTTAAAATATGTTCCAAACATACAATGAATATAACGATTACTGATAAATATATAAACTACTTATTTTTTGTGCAATCACAATAAAATGCCACTACATTTGCATTGCTTTACTTTTCAAACAAATTAGTTATATAAATTTTTTGTATCTATCAAACAAAGTAAATGTTTGACACATTTAGATGATATTTTTTTTATTTACATATCCTTAAGATTGATTTTGCATATTTTTGTTAGGGGTCAGCATTACAGTTTATGTTGGAGAATTTCATTTGTTCTATGGTAGGGTCCAATGAGAGATGGTGAATTCTTACACATGTGTATTTACACATGCATAAAATTATGTACATGTGCCCTATTTTTCAATTACCAAGTTTTATTGACCCCTACTGAACCTACTTATGATTTTCTTTAATTTTGCAGGCTATGTCAATCCTTATGTTGCCTGAAACTTGCAGTTTTAAGATTTCAAAATTTATTGTAGGGTTAAAAATTTGAAGATTGATTAATTGAGAAAGATTATTTAAAAACAAAAAAAAAGGCAAAAGATTATTAATATAGGCATTACGCACGCGCTACAAAGTAATCAATATAATAAAGCATTCCATTGACGCATACTAAAATTACAAAAAAATTGCCATCATCAAAATTATTCAATGAAATTGATTCACAACTCATGGCGTAATCTTTCTCCTCTCGGATCAACCACTAGTTATTTCTGGGTTTTAGATTTTATGTGGTAGAGCTTTCATTGATGCGGTGCTGTTTGGGTGGCCGTTGTTTGTGTCAAGTGTCCAACGTAGACTTCTTCTTCCACTACCACTTCTTTAGATAATCGAGCCCCACTCTGTTGTCTGGGAGGAGATTTACGGATGTACTTGAATTTAATAACCGCTCCTTAAGATTATGGTTTGAAGTTTATGTTATATGTATGGTTCTCACTAAGTGCAGTATGTAGATATGCATATAGAATATTTGTTTTAGTTCTTCCTAGACTAGTATATGTAGCTGAAATACTTTTACCAAAACCACTATGAGATATATTAATCTCTTATATTAAATTTTTTTAGATGGAATTGGAAAAATCGAGGCCACGAGGATTTAATGTATGGAATCTGAAGGATAGATTTTCTTTATTAAATTATTTGGGTTGTTTTGATGGGAAAGTGGAAATAGATCCACCCCCTCTCAAATGATGTACAATTCCCACCTATTCTCTCATACAAATTTTCCCACTCCACGCACACCTTCACTTTTAACGTTGTGAAATGTTTCCATTTTTGTATTTTCGTTTGCACTAAAATTTGTATTACATCTATTTCTAACCACAAACATAAATTGTTTTCTTTAAATAATATTAATTATTTATCAGAGAAAAAATTGCAATGAAATGAAATAGTTTTAATTATGTTTACAAAGACCTAATGGTGTTTTTCAAATGTTGTTACTACTCTTGCTAGTGTAATGTTGATTTTATCTACCAGATTTCAATAAGCAGTGTTTTATATGGACCCCTAATTGTATTTTTGGCCGTAAGAGTTACAGAACTCCCAATATTAGTACCAGTAGTTTTTACTATTTGCATTTATTGACCATTTTCTATCACAACCCTTATTTTTTATGAGAAGAACATTTAATGCAAAATTACTTTATAGCACTTGACATTATATCATTTAGTCATAACTATTATTAACTTAAATTCATTCATGTACTGGAAAGTCCAACTTAGAAGACTTTAGAGTTCAAGAGCGCTTTTAAAACACATATATTGTAATTATCTAAGTTCAAGAGTGTCATTGGTTAGGGCTCATGGGCTAATGAATAAGGATGGCTTCTCCTCTTCATTTTATTTCTTGTTTGGGTGGAGAGCATTTCCTTTCCCCTACTTTTGTTGTGATCATAATTTGGGAGAAGGAGAAGTATGCATGTTGCTATTCTAGAGCTAAGAAAAACACAGTTGAATAGTCCTTTGTTGAGATTTATTTTATTGTAACCTCTCCCTCTTGAAGTGGATGAACATGTAAATTTTTTGTAATGGAAAGAGATTGTATATATTTCCAAGTTATATATTGAAATGTGAAAGATACATTCTCTATTCTGATCTTTTGAAAGCAATAAATTATGTTATGTATGATGAAATTGAAGAATGAAAGAAAAGATGTAAAGTTTTACTTGAAATCAATAAAGGATTGCAATACCTTCCTCAAATTTCATCATTCTATTGAATTTAATAATCTAAATGTGAGTTGTAATCTCTGATTGAAAGAAAGAAAAGCGTATGAAGAAGTGTAATACTCTATCTTTTGAAATATGTGAAAAATAGATATCAGATATGTATTTTAGCTTTTGAATATTTGAATTAAATAAAAAAAATGTATTATATTAGAATTGGAACGCATTATAATACTTGGAAGAAGAAAATGGAAAATAAACCCTTCAAAATTTGATCTCTGTTTTGCATTTTCAAACTAGCACTTTATTTAATTCAAAATACACACACTGAACATGCAATCAAGAAATAATAATTAAACTTTAAAATTGAACATGGAAGGATATATATGAGTTCAATTAGACAAAAATACTTAAAATAAATATTCCAAAACCTGACAAAACTGAGTTCAAAGCTTTCACAGTCATTTTGTTGTCAAATTTGTAAAATTTTAAATTGGAACTCAATCAAATAGACCTACCTCACAAACTTATCATAAAACCACCTAAGAACAATTATCCATGTCTATTTGATGTGTTGTGAGAGGAAGAAGATCAAATTGACCAAATTTTATAATTTAATTTTTACCAATTTGCACTGTAAAAGCTTACAGATTGTTTTATCAAAATTTACACCTTAAAATTTATCAAAATAAAAATGTAATGATTTGTATGTATAGAGGACGTAGAGATCTTTCCAGAAACTCCTTGTTTTCCCAAAATCAAGCTCTTTATCAAAAGTTATGGCCTTTTGAAGTTTTTCTTTTAGTTGGCATCAAAAAATATATATATTGGGAAAAATTTCCTTGGCCGGCCCATGCGCCCGAGTTTTTCTGTTGCCGCTTCAAAAAAATTTTGGGAAATTTTTCCTAATTTTCCCCACTGCCCTACCGACCCAAAGGAAATCAAAGGCTACCATGTGGCACCATGAGGCATTTGCGGAGGGGCGGACCCCTTTTAAACTTAGCGCTTTGGAAAATTTGTTGAAAATTTTTCCTTATTTTCCCCACCGCTCCACCATCCCACAGCCAATCAGAGGCTACCACATGGCATCACAAGGTGTTGGTGGAGGGGTAGATATTTTTCTTACAAAGTGCTTAAAAAAAAATAGGGAAAATTTTATAAACTTTCTCTGCCGCCCTGTTTCCCCGCAGCCAATCAGGAGCTGCCACGTGGCATCACAAGTCATCGGGGGAGGAACGGGTTCCTTTTTTTCTTTTTCATTTTTCAAAAATTTTGGGAAAATTTTCTAATTTTTCCCCACCTCCCTAGAGCTAATTAGAAACTAGCACGTGGCATCGTGAGGCGTCAGTGGAGGCACGAGTGAATTTTACCCCTTTTTCCTTCGGGGCGTTAACACTTTTTCATCCCCGCCGCCCTAATTTCCCCGAGTTAGCTGAGGAGGCACCACGTGTCCCTTGCAGACTTGTGGAATCATAGGTGTAATGTTGGATTTTTTCCCCACGCGAGAAATTTTCCTGAATGTCTCCCGCTGCCCCGCTAACCTGACTCCTCGTCTGGGAAATATTTCTCCTCGTGGCCACAGACCCGCCCTTGGGAAAAAATTTCTCCCCTAGGCCCGTAGGCCTGCTCTTGGTGAAAATTTTCACCCCAAGACCCATCGGCCCATAAGTTGAGAAATATGAGGAGTTAACAGGACTTTTTTATCCAATGGGAATGATTCAGGGAAAATTTTAATGCGTTAAGTTTGAGAAATATCAAGTTAAATCTTTAATCTTGTTAGAGAGTGCGTATGGTGAGAAATTACCCTTTGAACCTAATTGAATTCTATAACCCTAAATTTTGGACCTTCTAACCTCTAATTATTGTTAATAAAATAAAAGTATCTTCTAGTGGATTAGAATTTTTCTAGAACTTGTTAGTGACAACTATTGTCTTCTAACCTTGTTGTAGACTCTTTTAACAAAAAAAATTATTCCATAATTTTTCCCATCTAATCCTAGGTTGTTCTTGGGTCTCAAGTGGGTTGTTTTAGCAGGAATCACACTTGGTATCAGATCCGTGGGTTCAAATCTTGGACCCTTGGCCACATTAGGAAACTTTAGACATGAACTATAAACCTAGCACACTTTTGAATCTAAGAAAAAAAACTTGTTTGAAAATTGAAAAAGAAATGTGTATGAAGAAATATTACATTACTCTGTTCATATGAACTACAAAAATTAAAATAATAATAAAATAATAAGTTGTTTGAATTCTTGTACTCACTCAGTGGCATTTTGTCTGAACCCGAGTGACTTAGAATGTCAAATTAAATTGATTTTAGTGAACTTCTAGTGTAGTGGAAACTTGGTTCCCCTTTGAAAATATTATGTTTTACAAGTCCTAAAACATGATTTAATTGTATGAGGTGTTAACCCCTTTGTTCAGACCCCTCCTTATTGGAGTTGTTGGAATGATAAATTCTATGGTGTGAATCTTGTGTTTGGACAATAGTGGTCGGAAAGAGTTAATTAGAAGTTGTTTAGAGCTTCCTTCATTCAGTAGTTAGGAAATTTGGTCTAGTTTTTTGTTTTTCATTTTATTACCCGTATGGGAGAGTGGACATTAAGTCTGGGTGTCGTTTATGACCCAATCTTGTGCATGTGTCCTTAGAACTGACCTTGAGGCAGAGTACCACTATTGGAAGCCATGAAGGGCTGTAAAGTGAATGTGGTGTTAACATTTTATATTTTAAATTTGTAAACTCATGTCATTTTATCAAGGACCAACATCTTATTTTATGATTGGATTGAGAAGCTCTAAGGCTCTCCTAGGTATTTATATTTTTACGATAATTTTTAGACTTTGCAATGCAACTACTTAGCCACATTCCTTGATTGCCGATATTTCTTGGAGTTTATTTTGATTGGTGACTCAGATCTCGTTATGTTGTTGGCTGCTTACATAAATGTTACGTCGATTTATTCTTGCATGATGATGAGCTAGTTCTATGCTACTTGTATTCATACATTTTTTCGTATGGGGGTACACCCTAGGTGTCTTGAATGTCCTCTTATGTGATTAAAATTATGCCTTGGTTTTAGATGCTCGGAACCTTGAGTGTATCTAGGATCTTAGAGTGACCTTTTCATTACTCGACCTTGTTGGGAAGAGTGTTCATTGTGTTGTGTGTTCTAGTTGGTAGCATGTTAGTCGTGGTGTTGATTTTCTTACAATCCAGTAAGAGCTTGAACCTCCTCGGAGTAGAGGTGTTTAATTGTGGGTTGATGAATTATGGTGGGATTGGTTTGCTTTTGGCTGGCTGTGGATGTTAGTGGAAAATTGTTTGTCTGGTAGTGGCTTCTCTTTGATGGCATGCTAAGTTTTATCAAGAGTTCCTCATTTCATTATATTAAGTAGTGACTTGAGGATTGTATGCATCTTAGTAATTATGCTTAGATTTAATCCCATTTGAGTATTGTGTGTAAATTAATTGTGTCTTTTTTCCCTCTTGACCTATAAATAAGTCTACCCTTTCCTTAACTTTTTTTTAGTTATTATGAATAATAATCTATGACCTATTAATTTTGGATAACGTGAAGACACTTATGGATGCTTTGCGTCTTTTGAACCATGAAATTGGTGATGATAGTGTAATTAGACCTTGATAATTTAATCTCGGTGGGTTATTCTTCTTGAAAAATTGTAACTCTTGGTCGTAAAGCCATGTTGAATAGATAGCTGATTATCTGCTTACATTTGACGCTTTCTAGTGAGTATGTGGTGTTCTTATAGTTAAAATATTTCCTTGTCATTTTGATTACTTGGTTGGTGGTATCCTATGGTAATATGGGTGTATATTTGAAAACTTTCCTTGTCTTATCAGGTGAGTAAAATGTTTTCGCCAAAACAATAAACATTGTTAAACCCTAGTAGATAAGTAAAAGTAATTATGCTTCCTTAATGGGCCTCCCTTATAACTTCTTTTGAGAACTTTTGGAAACCCACTAGGAATGTTTTATGATACTTGTAATTAGTGGGAAAAAAATCTCAAAATATTGTTGTGATCCATGTTGGTTGATTGTTTCCTAGTTCTTACAAAAGTAATAATGTGTTTTCTATGTTGAATGTCCCTTGTTTTCCTTATAATTAAAAATGTTATGTGTTGATTTTCCTCTCTCTCCCATTAAAGTAACAGTGGGATATGTTTACCCTTCCTTCTCATTAGATTTTTAATTTACGAGTTGACTCATCTAATCATCATAAAACTATAATTGAGTTGATTTTGCCTTGAAGCTTGACAAGTAAACTGGAACATAGAAAGATAAAATGGTTCTTGCTTTAACCTTGGTAGATTAATCGAAGAAATAAAAACATGTAGTAGAACAGAAAAGGAAAACTTTGTCCATCTACCTCCCCTAGGAGTAAAATAAATACTTTTTCTCTTTTTCTGCCTTTATAGAATGGCGAGATATCATGCCCCCTTAGTGGTCCTTATAAAAATAAGTTGTGATGTCATAATAGTAGGAAGTTTAATTAAGAAAAATCGTAAACTAATGTGCTTAGCAAACGAAACTACAACTTTTGACTTAATTAGTTGATTTATAAAATAAGTAAGATTTATGTGTATTTAGTGTAATGTTTAGTAGAACCTATAGTTTTGTCACGTACCTGAAAATGTGAAACACCTGGTGGATATCAATGTGTCTTGGTTTCTTAGTACTTTCTTATTCATAGATGTATGTGCCTTTCTTGTGGGAGTTTTGGGTCATCATACCCTTATCGTACCTTAGCTTGATGAGTGTGATTTGTGGTCCTTTTAGATTGATACTTATCTATTATTTAAGAAGCAACCTCATTACGTATTGTCTTGTCCTTGGAGACCTAATTTATTGTAATTTCAAGGCAACATATGTTAAGGATATAAAATAACTTTGGGAAGTCTTATTTTCTAAATATTTTCTTGGGTCATCTTGTTATTGTTGCCCCTTTTCCATTAGAATGAAAAGTGCAAGATGATGTTATTCACCTTTGATACAATGCACCCTTGGACTTTAGTTGGACCCTGTGTTACTTTTTCTTCTCCCTAGCAACCTTGAGTTGGCCTTTGTGTTTATTTTTCTCTCGTTATGGTTATTATGAGCTTGAGTAGAAAATAAGATAAATAAATCCCATTATGCTATAATGTATGGTACTTGTATTGATATGTTAGTTTCTAGGGGATATATATATCTCTTGTGCTAAATGGTTGACTTCTTTAGATTTGGTTTGTATGGTGTGTTCGATTCTTAAAAAAAAGTGTAAAAATAAAACTATAGGAAAACTTGTGGTCTTGACTTCGCTTGTATTACCATGAAAAGTCAATTGTACCCTCTCGATTATAGAAGTGCTTTCTTTGAATAGTTCCTTCATTTTAAATTTTTTGCTGATTTAGGTTTCCTTTCTGATTAACCTCATCTTGTGTGATCCTCAATTTGTGGGAGCTTGAGTAGACTTGTTCCTTGTGTAAATTTGGTCATAGTTTATTTTTGCTAGCATTTTCTAGAAAACGAACCTTGAAATCATGGCTTAAACTTTGTAGAAACCTTAACTTTTATTATTGTAGTATGCTGTATTCCTTGGGAAACTATGTGGTTGTTCTCAAACTCATGTAATTATCCCTATTATTCCTCTACTTGGTGGTTACTCTTAAGTCTCTTTTGAACTCTTCATGTTATATTTTTATGTGTGGTATCTTGGTTGATAGCGTAAATTTACTCTCTAGATTTATGTGTTTGTAGCCTTGCATACAGAAAGTTTAGAACTCATCCCTTATAATCTCCCTTCTTCTTGCTAAATTGCATTGGACCAAACTTAGGTTTTGTAGACCCAAAATTGTTTGAAGCAAGCAATCCCATAATGGAGTGATCCTTTTTTTACTGCATTTGTTCCTATATTTCTTTCCAATGACTTCTAGGAGGAAGTCAAGTCTAAGGGGAGGGGGATGTAGTGCCCACTTCCCTTTGACACTTTTTATATTGATCATGATACTACTGAAAATATTATGGAAATTATTATAGTTTTGATTTAGTATGGTGTTAGATGTCAGATAATGGATTATTGTTGACTCTGATTCATATATGATGCATGATGATTGTTAGAGACATTTTATATAGATGTTGACATGTTGTTGGACATGGTTATATATATATATATATATATATATATATATATATATATATATATATATATATATATATATATATATATATATATATATATATATATATATATATATATATATATATATATATATATATATTGATGTTGTTAGGACATGTGATATTTGCATATATTGAGTAAACAGAGAAAATTGAATTTAAAATTGATGATTATATAGTTGCTGATGAAATTGTAAGTGATATTGTTGATTGTCTAGATGTTGTTGTGATTCATATATATATATATATATATATATTGATGATTTTGAAATTATATTATATTCATTTGGATGTTGTGATATGGCCACGAGGCCAAAGGGGTATTTGTATTGTGCAGGTTAAAAATATCACAACAAACATTGGGGGATTGGAGACCAACCACATTGGAATTCTAGATGAATTCAACAAGGTCACCATGGCAAATTGCATTGTTCATGTGTGTGTGTTTGATTGTTAGGGATTCCCATGGGGGGATCACCTTTAAATGTGACCAAGGGTTATGTGTATTTATTTATTTGGTTCCTTTTTATTGATGTTTGTATGTGTTTATTAAGTGATGTGTTTACCCCTTTCATTGCTTATTAATTATGGGAAATTAATGTGAGTAACATGTTAAAATTAATTAATCAAATTGGGACATAAGAAATTAATTATTAGATTTATTGGCCTAAAATTACAGTGTTGTAAGAAATGTGTAAGTGATGTGTAAATTAATTTTGGAGTATGAAACACTCCATCTTTTTTTAAAACTCGAATTTATCCTTGGAAGCTGATTTTGGAAGCTTATGGGACAAGTTACCTCTTAAATTTTCATGCCAACCGTACCTACGTTTGGAGAGTCGAGATTAAACTTTTATAATGCTTTTTTAGAAGGTAAATTGTAGGTTTAATTGCACTATTCTTACATGTTTTAATTTTAGTCCTTTGGGGTGTGGGTTGGATTTTAGTGTGTAAGTAAACTGTCATATTATTCACCCACCTATTTATTATTCATTAGAGAATGAAGTTGACTTTTGACTTAGGGTCGACGATGTGTGGTGTGGCATCCTACATGGATCCACCCCATCCTCTTCTCTTCCCTCTTCTAAAAAAATTGAATTCCTTGCCTTGTTTTGGGTTTCTTCACTTTGAAGACTTCATTCTTGGGTGAATTCTTTCACTGTTTCAGAGATCTTGCTTTTGGAGAATTTTGAAAATTACTACATGCTGGTTATTTGGTGGATTTTTGGATTGCTTTCTTGGAAACAACTACTGTTAGAAACTTGGGAAACTCCATCATGGAGAGGTAAGAGATTGGCTCTTGAAATGCTCTTATTTTATGAATGTAAATGTTAATGTGTGAATTTTTTGGCATTTTTGTGGGCTCTTGGGTATATGGCCTAAGAAGTGTAGGAGAAGATTATGGGGTTTATTTTGTGTGAGGATCAAGTGTGTTTTAGGGAGGTATATGGGTGGAGGGAGTTGGGATTTACGTTCCACCTTACAAAGAAATAACTTGCATTTCTTTACTCGTTATGAGGTGCCATAAGAGGTAGGGGAAGTATAAGGAAATGTGAGGAATAAGGGGTACTTGGGGGAGGCATAAGGAATGTTAGGGACTTGATATACTATATTTTGGTGGTTTGTAATTCAGATCGTGATACCAATTTCCCCTTTTGGGAGGCATAAGAAGCACCCCTCATAGTTTTTTACTCCTTTGGCTTGCTAGATGAAGCCTCAGTAATGTTTGTCATGCTTTAATGTAGTTGTAAACTACGTTCTATTTTGGACTTTGTTTTATCGTGAAAATGTTTCTTGTGTGTTTGTGGAAGCCTGTTGTTAACATGAGTTGGATCACATCTTTTATTGCATTATGGTTGGGGCTCAGGGGCCAATGAAGAAGGATGGCTTATCCTCTTCATTGGATGTCTTGGTTGGGTGGAGAGTGATTCCTTTTCCCCACTCTTTTTGTGATCTAAATTTGGGAGAAGGAGAAGTATGCATGTTGTTTTTCTGGAGCTAAGAAAAAGACAGTTGAATAGTCCCTTGTTGAGATAAATTTTATTGTAACCTATCCCACTTGTAGTGGATGAACTTATAAATGTTTTGTAATGGAAAGAGGTTATATTGATTTGCAAGTTGTATATTGAAATGTGAAAGAGACATACTCTGTTCTGATCTTTTGAAAGCAAGAAATTGTGTTCTGTATGATGAAATTGAAGAATTAAAGAAAAGATGCAAATTTTTATTTGAAATCAATAAAGTATTGTACTACCTTCCTCAAATTTCGTCATTGTATTGAATTTATTGATTTAAATGTGAGTTTTAATCTCTGATTTAAAGAAAGAAAAGTGTATAAAGAAGTGTAATACTCTGTCTTTTGAAATATGTGAAAATTGGAAATCAGAAATTTGTTTTAGATTTTGAATAGTTGAATTGAATCAAATAAAGGTATTAGATTAGAATTGGAACGTATTATAATACTTGGAAGAAGAAAATGGCAAATAAACCTTTTAAAATTTGATCTTTGTTTTGCATTTTCAAACTGGCACTTTATTTAATCCAAAATGCACAGACCAAACCTACAATCAAGAAATAATAATGAATCTTTAAAATTGAACACGCCAATATATAAATGAGTTCAATTAGACAAAAATATTTAAAATAAATCTTCCAAAACCTGGCAAAACCGAGTTCAAAGCTTTCATAGTCGTTTTGTTGTCAAAGTTTTAAAATTTCAAATTGGAACTCAATCAAATAGATCTAGCTCAGAAAATTATCCTAAAACCAAGTAAGAATAATTATCCATGTCTATTTGACATGTTGAGAGAGGAATAAGATAAAATTGAACAACTTTAATAATTTAATTTTTACCAGTTTGCATTGTAAAAGCCTGCAAATCGTTTTTTCAAAATTTACCCCATAAACTTTATCAAAATCAAAATTTAATGATTCCTAAGTATAGAGGATGTCGAGATGTTTCATGAAAGTCCTCATTTTCCAAAAAACCAAGCTATCTATCGAAATTTATGGCCTTCTGAAGTTTTTCCTTCACTTGGCATAAAAAAAAATATTGGGAAAAATTTCCTTGGTGGGCCCGCGGGCCTGAATTTTTCTCTTGGCACTTTGGAAAATTTTTAGGAAAATTTTCTTAATTTTCCTCACCACCCCGCTAACCCACAGCCAAACATAGGCTACCACGTGGCACCACAAGGCATTGGTAGACGGGTGGACCCCTTTTAAACTTAACACTTTTGAAACTTTTTAGGAAAACTTTCCTAATTTTCTCCGCTTGACCATAGCAAATCAGAGGCTACCACGTGGCACCACGAGGCATTGGCGGAGGCGTGGATCTTTTGTTTACTTAGTGCTTCATAAAAAAATTGGGGGAAAATTTTCTAAATTTTATCCACCGCCCCACTGGCCTACAGCTAATCGTTGGCGTCGCAAGGAATCATTGGAGGAGTGGGTTCCTTTTTGCTTTTTTCATTTTTAGAAAATTTTGGGAAAATTTTCTAAGTTTTCCCCGCCGCGCCACAACCCCATAGCCAATCAGGAGCTGTCACGTGGCATCACGAAGTGTTGGTAGAGGAAAGGGTGAATTTTACCCCTTTTGCCTTCAAGGCATTAAACTTTTTTCATCCCTACCACCCCACTTTACTCACGTTTGATGAGGAGGCACCACGTGTCCCTTACAGACTTGTGGACTCATGGGCGCAATGTTGGCTTTTCGCCCCATGCGGGAAATTTTCCTAAATGTATCATGTCGCCCCGCTGACCTGGTTCCTCCCCTGGGAAATAATTTTCCCCATGGCCCGCAAACCCACCCTTGGGCCAAATTTTCTCCCCTAGGCCCACAGGCCTGCTCTTGGAGAAAATTTTCACCACAAGGCTCGTTGGCCCATGACTTGAGAAATATGAAGAGTTAGGAGGACATATTTATATCAATATAAAGGTGGGGAAATTTCCTATCTAACGGGAATGATTTAGGGAAAATTTGAATGTGTTTAGTTTGAGATATATCAAGTTGAATCTTTAAGATTGCTAGAGAGTGGGTATGGTGAGAAATTAACCTTTGAACGTAATTGAATTTTCTAACCATAAATTTTAGACCTTACGACCTCTAATTATTGTTAATAAAATAAAAGTATCTTCTAGTGGATTAGAATTGTTCTAGAACTTGTTAGTGACAATTGTTGTCTTGTAACCTGGTTCTAGACTCTTTTAACAAAAAAGAATTATTCTATAATTTTTCCCATCTAATCCTAGGTTGTTATTGGGTCTCAAATGGGTTGTTTTAGCGGGCATCACATAAATATTCATTAGTTTACAAAACATTTCCACTAATTTTTTTCTTGTGTGGTATATTTATTAATCGAAAGTGTAAGGAATAATATGAAATGGTATGATGGATTATGGAAGTGTAAAAATCTTCGAAGGGTCAAGGTATAAAGAAATAAAAACATGATGCATTGTTTAAAAACATGCATGAGTAAGGGTAAAAAATTTCCATTTTATATACAAGAGAAAACAAAAACCATGCAAGACTCATTATTACACATGCGGAGAGAGAGCAACACAATTATTTTTATAGAAAAAATAAGAACCTCTATGAAACATTTCTTTAAAATATTGAAATCCATTATTTTGATCAACAAAGTTGAAATCTTTCTCTATCATCACTTATTTCATAGTACACAAAAATAGTTAAAGCTAAAAAAAAAAAATTGATCAAAAGGGGGAAATGGTGTGTTCAGAAGAATGGGACACTGAACTGAGAACACAAAGAGGCATGTAATGGTTAACTATATGTTTTAATGAAAAGTGTATTTTACAAAGTATTTAGGTTGTATTGAATATTCATAGAAATTACAAATTGTAAACAATATTCATGACATAAGCACTCTAACCTGTAACTAAAAATATGACACAACAACAATATATTACACGTGTATGAAAAATGAATATACAATAGAATAGAGATATAGTGTACATTTATTGTGCATATGAGTAAAAACGGTTGTAATAGAAAGAAAAGTAATTAGTTCAATTGGTAATGTATTCAAGTTGGGACAACTCTATAAGAGAGATGTTTCCCACGTATGCTTTGAAATTCTATACAAAATGAGGATGTTGAAAAATTAGAAAAAATCTATATGAGTTATGTATAATTTAAACCTCCTAAAATAAAAATAATAATTTATGTCTCCATAATATTTCAAGTTGAAAAATTATGTCTCCACTTGAAACTGTCTTCTATATAATGAAGCAATACACAACACGAAAGATTGTTATGAATAGTAAGTGAAGTTTTGTTGATGTGAATTAGTAAGTCATATTACAAGAGATATTAGATGTATCCACCATTCGTGTAAATTTCGATGGGGATAAATAGTGCTCCTCTTCTTAATCATATCTCCTAACCCATTGTCCTGATATATCAACCATAAGAATAATTGTAATTATGATAAACCAAATTAAATAAATCCCTTGAACCTATTTGTTTTACTCTAATAATAAAATTTAAACCCATAAATACTTAGGAATTTATTTATTTTTGAATAAAAAAGATGTCCAAAACATCTTAAAATAGATTTTAGGACTTTGTAATAATTTTTTCAGTAAAAATCCCACTATAATTGCTAATATGGATCATTCCTTCCTTCATTACTCACCTAGATCGTTAACTAATAAATTTATATCTTAGTATTTTATAATACTAGACTCTTAGAAATAATTATCAAAATGGTTATATAGGTCATGCTTTATCCGAGAACACATTCAGATCATCATACATATAGATAAAAACTTGTTTGTAAGGAAAAATATAAAAATAATCATAGAATATGGGAAGTTAATAACGATAAAATTATAATTATTATTACAAGTAATAAAAATGAAAACAAAAAAATTATTATTTATATAATTATTGTTGACAATGATAAAAACTAAAATTAATGATTAAAATTAGCTAAAAAGTAAAATTTAAAAATTAAATTTAAATTATAATTACAATGAATAAAAAATTAAAAAATTAAAATATAATGGATGTGGCATTTTAAACAAAAGAAAGTAAGGGAATCAATAACTTGGGACATGATGAAGCGGGGGAAAATTTTGTATTTCAAAGGAAGAAACAACTCAAATTTTTCACAATTTGCTGATGGTGGCCAGGGGAGATTCCATGGGATAGGCTCAGCATTAGGGAGGTTCAGGAGCCTGGGGCCCAAGGTGGATTCAACAGAATCTATCTTTGAGGATGATCTCGAGGGAAGAAATGTCGTAGGTCACTCTTCGTCAGAGGACTATGAAATGGTCATTATCAGGGAACATGAGGGTTTGTCCGTGCATCTTACTCTCTACAGTAAGCTGGTGATCTTCACAAAGTTGGTGGGCAGGTGGCTCTCGACCGAAGGTATTCACAATTGGTGTGAAACTCAATGGGGAAGTCGACTGAGGGTATGTTTCTTGGACAAACGCTTCTTTTTGGTTATTTTCAAGACTAAATCGTAGCATGAAGAAACACTATCCATGAAGGAAAGGTTGTTTCTAGACTCTAGAGTGCATATCAGAGCCTGGTCTACAAAATTTGATCTAGAGAAAGCAGTAATGGAAGAAACTTTAGGTATGGAGTGAGATTATATGCCTTGTCAAGTGAATATTGGAATCCCAAAATACTCACCAAGATATGTGAAAAGTTGGGTAGGGTTATCTGCATCGACCCTGTAACCCTTGAAGGATCCTTAGCATCCTTTTCTAGGATATGTATCTCTATTGATTCATCCAAGAGATTGTAAGAAAACATTGTAATTTCATTCCCCTTCTAGTAAATGGGTTCAAAGAGTTGAATATGAGAAGATCTCTTTTAGTTGTTTCAAATGCAAGCAAAAGGGTCATTTTCAAAGGGATTGCAAAAATAGTCAAGCTCTTATTAACCCATCCTAGAAGAAAGTAGTGGAGCTTCGAGTTGAAGAGGTAGGCAATGTCCTGGCACCTTATCTCTGATAATGCAAGGAGGGAGGAAGGGTGTAGTAGAGTGGCAAATTCAAATCAAGCTCGGTTAGACCCTGTCACATTTTTCCCCTTGTCAAGGAAACAATTTCAGTTGTTCAAGATTCCACCCCGTATCTTCTAGCGTTAATGAAAGAAGGGATAGAAGCGGGTCAAGGGGTTTTCAAAATAAATGTTGGACAAATGGGTTCGGTAACTACGATGAGATCATTGCTTCCATGATGAATGGACAGGGATGAGGAGGAAGGTGAGTTGGTTTTGGTGGGGAGAACAGAGAGTCGATCAGGCTGATTTTTTGAGGATCTATCTAATCCACACCTGTCATTATCACATGTGGACTACGGTCCAAAGAATCCACCAGGCCACCCTTCAAAGGAAATGATTTCTATGCGGGAGATAGCAGCGGGTAAACAATAACAGTTAGGCTCCTTTTTCCAGTCTTCAAGTAAGAGAGGTGGGTCCTCTCCGAAGAAAGGATGAGGATTCTATCCTAGAATGTTAGGGGTATGAATTCCCCTAACAAACAATGTCTGGTTAGGTGGTGTGTTCTTAAGCAAGAAATGGATCTATGCCTAATCCAAGAAACAAAAATGTCTAAAATAAAGTGCCTTGAGGGATGGAAGTGGAGCTAGAAGGGCTAGTCTAGTCTTTTCATTGACTCAGAAGGAGCATCTAGTGGGTTGGGTTTTTTGTGGAAGGATAGCAAGGTGCTTATTGAGCTTTTATCAAAAACGCAACAATCATCAATGGTTCAAAATCAAGGTAAAACATACATATGAGGTGTTCTTTCTTTGTAATGTCTATGGTCCTAATAATCTTATTTGGAAAAGGGAAGTTTGGACATAGTTGGAAGGTGAACTGAGGAATTTTCCTCATGATAAAATCATTCTCGCTAGGGATTTTAATGCAACTCTCTCTCGATAAGGACAAGAGAGGTGAGGTTCATTGGAAACCTCACTCTCAGCAGGACTTCATTTCTTTTGTTGAGCACTCTGACCTTGTTGATGTTGAGCCTAAGAGGGGTTGGTTTACCTAGTCGAACAGGTACCCTGGGTTTTGGTAGGCTGGCTATTAGGCTGGATTGCTTCTTGGTGTCAGAGGCCTAGCTTCAAAATCATTACCTTTTGGAAAGTGAAGTCCCACCCCTCTCAGGTTCTGATCACTTTCCTATCTCCCTAAATTTTCAGGTGGACATTGCACCGAGGAGGTCTCCTTTTAAATTTGAATAAATGTGGATGCAAGATGCCAAAGGTTTCCTGATCTAGTCAAAAGTTGGTGGTCTTCCTTTGCGGTGGCCAGGACCCTAAAATGTTCATTCTCTCCAAAAAAATTGGCTCTGTTAAAAGAAAAATTGTTAGAGTGGAACTCCACCATTTTTAAGAATATTTTTGTGGAAAAGTGAAGAGTGGAAAAGGAGATCAAGGAGATAAATGAAAATATTTTTCAGGATTGGAATGGGTCAAGTAGAATACAGAAAGGAAAAGGATATTTTAGTTGAATTGGGGGATCTTCTGCTCAAAGAAGAATTTTTTTGGTGACAGAAATCAAGGGAGTTTTGGCTTAAAGAAGGTAATAGGAACACAAAGTTCTTCCACTCTTCAGTTAAGGATAAAAGGAATCACAATTACATCTCTAAACTAAGATCGGAGGATGGCAAGCTGGATCTCATCGTATGCAGACATCAAGGATGAAGCTGTCTCCTTTTTTCAGGGGTTACTCAATGGGGAGTGTTGCTCTTTTCTCAACGAGAAAAATTCTCTCCTCAATCAGATTCAAGATAATAGTGAGTGATGAAGATAACGTAAGCAATCCTATCTCCATTTTCTAGGGAGGAAGTTTAATATATTTTCTTCTCGATGGAGAGTGATAAGGCTCCTAATTTTTTCAGGAATTTTGGTGTCTTATTGAAGAGGATGTTTGGCTAGTAGTGGAGGAATCCGGGAGGTCAGGGAAGATCCTGGGGGAAATGAATCACACCTTTATATGTATGTTTCCAAAGAAAATCCCAGCTGAATCGATGGATAATGTTTGTTCCAATTTCTCTGTGTAACACCACGTAAAAAATCATTTCAAAAGAAATAGCATCTCGATTGTGTCCTTTTATTGCTACAACTAATTTCCCAAGAGCACAGTCATTTCCTCCATGGAAGGTCAATTTCATACAGCTATTGTAATTTTTCATGAGCTCATTCATTCTCTGCTCTTCTCTAACTCTTCTGGGATGATGATCAAACTTGACTTCAGCAAAGCATATGATCATCTCAACTAGAGATTTCCTCATTATGTCTTTGAAGAGGCCGGGATTATGTGAAAAATTATGTGAGTGGATGTTCAATTGCATTTCTTCTCCACATGTTTTTTGTTCTTGTCAATGGTTCAGCCGAAGGTTTCTTCACAACTTGTAGAGGGATTGAGGAAGATGATCCCTTATCTTCCTTCCTCTTTATTCTTGGTTGCAGAGGCTTTGAGAAGATCTCTTAAATCTACTATTGCTCAAGGCTCCATGTAAGGGATGAAGATGGATGTTGGTCTTCCTTCGTTATCCCACCAACAGTTTGCAGATGAAAATTTTCTCTTCGGAGTTGCCTCGGTGCTGAAGGTAAGAGCTAATGCATCCATTCTTGAAAATTACTCCAAAGCCACAGTCAGAATATCAACTTTCACAAATTGGTAATCTTCTTTTTTAATATTTCTCCATGTTTACAGAGAAGAATCCAGTCTTTTTTTGGTTTTGAGATTGGAGCCCTCGCTCATAAATATCTTTTGATTCCCTTATTTGTGGGAGTGAGGAGAGCCTCTCCACTTGTTGCGATCCTTTGCCTAGACTTCAAACGTGGAAAGGGAAATGGAGTAGATCTCTTCCTCTTCCTACTTCCATGATGAAGATGGTTCTTTGTAAAATTGAGAAAACATTAAGGTTTCTCTAGAAAGGGAACAACGAGGCAGAGGAAGTTCCATCTTGTGAAATTGGAAAATGTTAAGCTTCCTAAAGAAACTTGGGGGATTGGGTACTATTGATCTAGAGCTCCAAAATATAGCTCTCAGTGTAAAATTTGTGTGGAATTTCTTATCAGATATAAATAGACTGGTCTTTCAAGTGTTATCCCATAAATACTTGGGAGCGGGCAGGCCTGAGCTTCTCTTATCTAATGAAGAGCTACCAAGGGGTTAGCATTTCTAGAACTTCCTTTCTAGGTGTAGGGGTCTCATATCTGCTCATGTATCTTGGCAAATTCGAAAATGGGAAATTAGCAAACTTTTGGGAGAATAGATGGTGTGGGCATGAGCCACTTATTTTTAATCAAGACTTAGCTCATGTTTTACAGGTCTACTAAGGTAGCCTCGGGGAATAAAGTGGTCGATTATGGTGCTATGGCCTTGGACGGCTCCCCCACTTTTCACTGGAAATATGTTAATGATCTCAGGCTGTCAGAGCAAGAAGTGAAGGCTTTTAATGGGCTCCTTTTGTAGAGAAAGGTCACTTTTAAGGAACATGAGGATCAACCGCTTTGGTTTGGTGCCTCTTCTCGCGTATATTCATTTAAAGATGGTTATGAAAAACTGATTTCCCTCTTCAGAGAAAGGTGAAAAATGTTGGACCGAGTGTTGAAGCTCCAAGATTCTCCCGAAAGTTGCAGTTTTGGGATGGCTTGTAGTCAAAGGTAAGATCCTAACACAACAGAGAAGAAAATTTTGGGGCTATGCCGGTCTAATGAAATGTGTTCTTTGTCATAACGTTGAAGAGGATTTTGATCATTTGTTTCTCTTTTTCCCCTTTGTGGTGAGGGGCTGGAACTGGTTAACCAACAAGCTTGGTCGAGCATGGGCTCCCTATAGGAATATTGTTGACATCTTTGGTGGCCTGGCCAAAGTTGTGGGGTAAATGAGCCTTCACCTCCATTTGGATCATTGTTCCTTTCTTCATGATATGGCATTTATGGTGGGAGTGTAATCTCATAATATTCAGGGAGGAGGCTATGGAGTTTCAAAATTTTATACGGAAACTGGAAGTTACAATTTCGAAAAATGTCACTTCTCACAGCTCCAAAAACCAAAAGTACACTTTGAAATATGTTCAGATTAGAAAGGCTTGGCCCCTTGTCAAAATTTTAGCACCCGACTCAGTAGTACAACGGGGATTATCATAGAGCCCACACTCCCTAGGTTTTACAAATTAAACTTTGACAGAGCCTCGAGAGACAACCCAGATAAATTGATGGAGGGTGTATAGTGATAAATGAGTATGGAATTATGTTAGTGGTGGGATCCTTTGTGTTACATGATAGAACTTGTAACCTTGCATAAATTAATAAAAAAATATTTAAACTAATAAAAACTAATAAAAATTAATGAAAAACTAAAAAAATAATATAAACTTATAAAAATTAATGAAAAAAATCAAAAATAAATAAAAATTGTCACAATGTGTTAGATGTGCAAAAGCACCTAGTTCAGAGCATGATTATTTAGGCATGGAAAGGTGTATGATATAAATATCCACTTTAACTTTGAATAAAACTTTAGAAAATTAAATAGAGGTAAAGATAAAACTTTTGAATATCCAACATACAAGATCACTTCCAATCAATTATTATATTTTTATGAGGGTCATTTTTATTCTGACATCAATTTATTTTTTAATTGAAATGTATAGTCTTAACTCTTATCAACAAGAAATCTATAATTCAAGATTAGTTATATAAAAGGGTATAATGCATATCAAATAAAGTGCAAGGTCTCCACAAAGAAGCTCCACAAATAGGTAAGCTTACTTCAGAAAATATGGTATATGTTGGATTAATTAGTAATTTTCATTTTATTTATGCTAATATTTTCCGAATGCGCATGTCCTGCAAATTGCTATCCGGAGTGTTTTGGCAGCCACTAACATCTACATTGCCATTATCAGCGACTGCATTAGCTTTTGGCCATGCTAATGGTTGATTCCCGTCCTTTCTTGTTGCATTGCTTTCTCTGTATGTCGTTCGCTGTACAGTAATGCATTGCATATTACTTACGAATGTCAATATTATGATAAAAAGAAAGAAATTCTACCGGCAGGACAGAGCTGTAACGGTTGAGCCTTGCCAAAAAAAAGAGAACGAGGTTATAAATAATCACAATTAGACACGAGAACCAAGACTCATTGGTTTCCCAGGGGTAGTGATCAAGAGTAAGTTAAGCTACCTTGGCCATGACTGATCCACGTGCCTTACAGCTGGTTTCTTGAAGTCCCCTCGTTTGGTGAGATGAGCTAGTGATTATACTCCATGACAAGTTGCATCCGATCCCATTGAATGAAACCGTGCAAAGGTTGAGCTATCTTTAATCTGTTCACATTTAACATACTTTTTGTCGACTGTCTGAACATAATTATTGACGTGAACTATCAAGTGCATATAACGTACCAACAGTGGGGTTTTCTGGGAAAACGGGCTTTACGAATGCAGCCTGCCCTGGCATTTCATGTAGGAAAAAGATCATGTCAGTAAGTACTCCATTATTAATTTTAACAAAGGCGGTTTCAGAAATTCACCTGTGGTTTCGGAAATTTATTTCACCTGTGGTTGTTTTATTTCAAATGTTGTCTTTAAGACGAGCAGCTTCTTTGCTGTCATTTCCGACTTTATCACGCGCTTGCCTACACAGGATACCAAGAGTTTTAGCCTCATTTGAGAAAATGGTGTTCATAATTTATCTTGGTAAGATAAAACAATCGGTCTTTGATGGCAGGGGGGCGAATCTCATTCATACAAAAGCATCATCCTGCGGATCATTCATTTGTAGTCGGATGGGAATTTGAAAACATTGACGTTTCTACTTCCCACACAGGATTCCATTTTCTATGCCACTCACCCCACGTCAACATCCAACACAGCACCGAGCGGGTCTTTATTTTTTCGTCCCATGCATGACAATAACGGTTCTCTATTTTTCCTCCCAAGCATTCTTTTAAGGAAATTATTAATTAAGAATATAATTCTATTTTTTTAATAATTTATATGACGCGGACAAATGTCTTCAACTCTATGAAAAAGAGTTGCAGCCTATGTGTCAAACAACATATGGAAAAGAGCAGCATACGTTGAGATAAAGTGATTCCAGAATTGATCAAATCCATTCAATTCAATGTCACGAGACGAATCTTCTAATTATAAGTGGCTAAAAAGATTTAAAAATAATTCTAAGAGTTGAATGAAATAGGTATAAGTGGACTTCCATAATTTTAAAGTTGTTTTGTAATTGAATTTTTAATTTACTCTCAACCTCCAACTATAAATTCGCAACGTTTTTGGTGGATTGAGATTTTTGACATTTGCAGTAGTTGAGAAAAAAATACAAATTATTATTCAGCCACTGAAATTTTAATTCCTTGCATTTTTTCAAATTTTCAAGGAATTAAGGTTTCAAGATAAATTAAATATATATATATATATATATATATATATATATATATAAGAATTACAAATTTATTTTTAAATTTAATTTCTATAGCTTATGCAAAAGAACAATTAAACTCATTGTGGTATTAATTTTTCTTCTAGATTCTTTGTAATGAATATAAATATGAGAATACTTTCCACATTTGTGAACTAGGTTTTGTGTTAGAGAAAATATCAAATTACATTTCTTTTTTATGTTTATTTAATTCCTTTTCATTTTTCTTTTTGATTTAGGGTGTAATTTCTACACAATTGATTATTTCAATTTGCTTCCTAGTACAAGAAAATATTGTTCGTCTTTTAGTATTCAACTATTATTTTCTCTTTCTACATGTTTGTGGTAAATCATCCACTCGTTTGGGATGAAACCCCTGATGAAACCTTCTAGAACAGTTAGGTTATGCATTTTGAGGAATAAATATTACATCATTATTGTTTTATGGTATTGGAAAGTAAATAATTAAATATTTAAAGAGTTTTAATGATCACTTTGCATCATAAACATTTTCTCTAAGGTTTTTCTTTTGCAAATATTTATTATTAAAACTTGTTTAAAATCGTTACATAAGTCTATATAGAAATTGGATAAAACATGCATTTATTTATTCCCTATTGCATTAGTTTAATTATCCTCTTTAAATTTTCCTTTCTCCATCATTCATTTAAAAGATCCTCCCACAATATAGTTTAGTGTAAATATTGTAATACATTAATTGTATGTGATTTACAATAAAGGGATTCTCCCTTATAATAGTGGAGGGAATTTGTCTTCTCAATATATTTTGAAAGATTATATTTATATTCACGTAGAAAAATCCCACCCATACATTACTTAAGATTTTTTTACCCATGTTTGACTTCACTTTAGATTCTCAACATCCATGTCATATCCAAAAGTGATACATATGTTTCATTTTTAGAAAACATTAAGAAAATTTATGAATAAGTATGTAGATTGGTTGAAATAATTTCATCTTATGATAGAAAAACAACCTAAAAGTTATCATCAAACTCTAGTCAATCTTCTTTATATATTCACACTTGGGTTGATTACTTTATTTACATACCACACACCCATAACATAATTATTAATAGTTAGTCAAGTATTCCATTTTGTAATTCTTTTTTATTCTACCCATTTATAGACATATACCATGTACCACCCAACATGGAATCATGCAAACAAGAAGAGGAATGAGTAAAAGTGAAAATGATTTTAAATCATGTAGAATATATTCACCATCCCCTCATAGTTAAAAAATAATTACACACACCTCATGCATTATGCTTTCATGATAAAATATGGTTACATGTTAAGAAGCAAGACTTGAAGGGTACACACACAAATAATAATCCATTGTGTTATGGTCTTTACATTATTCTTTACATAACTAGAGGGAGTTCGTTTATTCTTAGTATTCCCACATAATCAGGAATGAACCAAATATTGAAATTTGATATCATAAAGATTTAGTTCAATCCAATTATTGATTAAAAAAAATAACAAAAATATGGATCCCAAACACATTCACACAAAAATATGGACTGGATTATCTAAGTGACACACATGCTTCCAACATGACAATCCAAGTTTTTCACAATGGTCAAGCATATGAAGTATGTCGATGAAACTAAGTTAAAAAAACTTACGTAGTTTTTAGTTCAATTCCCATTACAAGCCAGATGTGGAGTTAAAGATAATTTCTTCTCAATATAGGGTGAATTTGATTTTTTTTGAAATAGTAGTAAACATATAAAAATATGTTATCATCATAAAAATTTTGGATGATAAATATTAAGTGCTTCATGTTTATTATGAAACAGAATCCCTACATATTTTTATAGGAGAAATATGCTATAATGAATAATTGAATGATATAGTAGGTGGTTGATATTACACATTCCACAACATTCCCTTTAATCTATATGCCCAATATAAATTACTTCAAGATAGGGAAATTTTGAAGACCCCCTGTGATCGGTCCAAAGTACGCCTTTGTGTTGGATGGGCTATTTGATTCTGACTTCGACCAGTACAATGGGATCTCCTCCGACTTGTGGGTGCCTCGGACTAAAGAGAACCTCCATAAAGGGATGGTTCCCCTTAATGGATCACCTAAAACTTCTAAATATGACTGAGTTGAGGGTTAGGAAAATTGTAAAGAATTAAAAGCTTGAAAAGTGATACACCAAATGTTTATGGGACTTAACTTGTAAAAAAACACACTTAAAACTGATAACAAATTGATTATTCATTTCGAATGACTATTTGACAAGTTTTGCACTCAAAAGGTGCTTACACACACTTGAAGGAATTGTAAAATTAGGAAAAAACCTTGATAGAGGTATTGAAATATTGTGAACATGTAAGGAAAGATAAATGTCACTGAACACACTACAAAATAGCTTTAAACACACTCCAAAAAGCTTGACAATGAAGAAAAATTTCAGTCTTTATTTCTTAGCCAAGGTGCACAGTACAATATTTTGGCAGCATAAGTCTACCAAAAGAAATCAATCCCCCCCTTATTATTTGCAAAAGCAAACAATATATACTAAAGGATTCACCCACTAAGGCTAAAAAAATAGGACATGCATCTGAAAAAAAATTCCTTCCACGCATGCCTCTAGCTGTTAGAAATGCAATTTTGATTAAATACAATAATATCAAAATCTAAAATTAGCCTCCATGGCCTTGAACTCCTTTGGTTAACTATTGTTGACTCTCTTTTTTGCCGACTTGACTAATCCTTTTGCTAAGGATAAGGCTTTGTAGCGACTTCCTAGGAAAAGAAAAGGTATTTAGCATTTATTATTAGTCAAAAAGGTTATTCTTGTCTTCTTAAGAAAAAGCTATCTTTAGCTTCACTTAACATACATGGAATAATTGGTCTTTAATTGGCCAATTTTGCAAAAGTGGGATTTTTTGGTCCTTTAACTACACATCATTTCGCTAAGGTATATGATAATCATTATTTTACACCCAACATGTAACTTTAACCATAGTTATTGCTCTACATAGTTTTATCTAATTCACACAACCAAAAATAGGGCTGAAACCCTAAACATTCACACTTTTGGCAACTTGGAAATTTAGAGAGGGGTTACTCTATGGCTGCCATGTTTAATGCTTGGTGTCCCTTATTTTTATTGTTTTATGTGTGGCCTTTTTCCTTATACACTCGTGTATTCTTTTCTTGTGCATCAAATACGCTTGTGTTGGGTTTTATGAGCTTGAAGCTATGCATACTTTTCATATGGCCGCCATGAGGGTTCGAGCTACTATTTTTCCTAATATCACTTTGTTTTGTCTATTGGGCTTGTTGTTTATCTATAAATGGATGTTTCCCCACGAGCTTGACATTGGGTTTTGCTGGAAAGGCTGATTTTCTTGTCATGTCCGAGTTGTTCGAGCTATTCATTCCCAGCCATTTGTTTTCTATTTGTTGGTTCTAGCTCTCTACTACATTTTTCAAGGATTCGAGCTGCTCTTATAGCTAGTAATACCTTTTATATTTATGTTATTCATGCTCACATTTGTGTGTATTTTCTTATGGCTACTGCTGAGGTGCCATTTATCTGCCTGAATCTTGATCTGGGTATCTATTTTCCTTTATTATCAAGGTGCCATGTTTGCATTTTTTGGGGAACTCTACTACTCTAGGTGCATTTTTGGGCTTGATTCAAGCACCTCGCCATTGCAAAAGGTAAGCTCAGTTTCATATCCACTTCATAGTGCATTCCCCATGATTTAGGTATAACTGATTTTCAGTTTTCTGTGTTAGCTTTGTTGAGCTTGTCGTGGCCACTTTCTAAAAGAAGGGTTCAAGTTGCTCCACCCCATTTGCTCACCGTTATGAGTTATGGATTGGTAAGTTGAAAGGACCTTGCCCCCATTTTTTGAGTGGATTTACTGGTGAAGGGGTTTCCCATTGTTATTCTTGTCTTCTTCCTTTTAAATGGTGAGATTTGCATTATTTATGGCTTGGATATGTAGCTCAATTATACTGCTTTCCTCCATGCATTTACATACGGATTTCTTCCATTTTATTTGATGTTTATTAATGATTTGAATTTCTCATTATTTAGCCCAACTCGGCTGCAAAATTTTATGAGCTTGTCTCCCTAATTAACATGGCTTGGCATATGGTTATCCTCACAAATCAGTTTGACTCCATAGCTCACCTTACACACTCCTATAATTTATTGTAATGCCCACAACAAATGACATTCTAAAACAACATTAAACCTTAGTAATTATCCAAAATGTTGCCGCAATATTTTTTTTGTTTTAAAAGATTGCAAGGCTGTCAACCCTATAATACATTTAATTAATTCCTACCAAAAATTTTCTACATTACATTAAATGGAACCGGTCTAGAATAATAATTAAATATTCTTAACCTGTTTCTAAGGTCAATATAATTACAATCCATTAGAAAAGTGTCCATTAATTATTTTACTTGGTTAAATAGTTTTTCCCCTCTAAAATTAACATTCAAACTGACATTTATTAAACCCTTAACCTTAGTTACTTTAGTTCACTTAAATTACTAGCCTTAATGTCCATTGAAAACATTTGATAAAACATACTAGGAGAGTTACATAATTAAATTAACATTCAAGGGTACTATGTGGGCCCATTCACTCCTTTTCAGATGCCTTTAAATTATTTTTTAATAACCATAATATATATTCTCACCTAACAATTGTATGGTGGATTCTTAACCCTTGGATCAAATAAATTGAGGTTTATAGATCTTAGAGTTCCAAGTTAACCCTAACCATCCTTATGAAATTTCATTTAACCTTTCTTCTTGCCCTGGCCTTCTCATTTGGTCTCTTTTCTTTTCTTTAATTTTCAGGAGTGGATGTCATGAAAGCAAGGAGAGAAGATGCCATGAAGGGATTCTCTAGGATCAAGCTTAGTTTGGTTTATTTTATGGATTTATTATAGAAATGTCTTCCATTTATTGATTGTAGAGGTTTCCACTCTAAATCTTGAGTAGTTACTTAGTTAATTCCATTTTTGAGTTCTATATTTGGGAAAAACCCTACTTCCATTTAATCTATGAGATTGAATACACTTAAATGTCCATTCAAGTTTTTAAATACTTAAAACAATGATTGTGTTCCCTTATATTTTGCTAGTAGTTTCCTTTTTACATTTAATAGGCTTAGATTTTAATTTAATCAATTTCAAATTTGCACAATCATGGATTTTAATTTTTTCTCCGACATTGATGAAACCACAACCCAAAGAAGGTCCGCGGTCATGTGACTACATCCCTACTTGGGTGATGATTCGTAAACTTCCTCCTTGCTTGGGTGGTGGTTTAGAGACTGCCGCTGTAATCAGGCCGACGGTCTAAAGACCACTACTCTACAATCGGTAGCGGTGGTCCTGTTCTTTGAAAACAGAACCATCAATTCAAAAAAAATTCCAAAAAAAAAAGTTTACCAGGGTGATTTATAGTTTATCCTTATCTTAAATTTACATTCCTAAACAATTCTAGTTGAAAAGTCAAACCATTTATTCATTTGATGACTTAAATCATTAAAGTACATAGATTTTCTATTTCAGTGGCATACAAGAAAACAACTAAATGATTATTTTTCTAATGAAATTGCTTTTAAGCTCAAATGAAGAAATGAATTTAAATCTATTTCTAAGTATTATTTCTATCTTTTCCACAAAAAGAATGTAATTTTCAAACAAATTAACTCATTATAATTTAGTGCATCCTTTCATTTCAACTATAACCATGTATTCAATGAAGCAAAAACAACTATTATACATTTAAGATTTACTATTAATACATTCTCAATGATTTACAACTTCTAAGTTTTCCCTTCATTATTACAATAATGCAGCTTCTAAAAATAATAATGAACTTTCTTTTTCCTTTAGCATAGCTCATTTCTTACACTGCAAAGAGCTTTCTTTCCAACAATACATTATAACTTAAGAAACAAAATATACAATACAACTATTCTTTTAAATGCAAGACTACTAGCCTTCCACCTTCAGTGGGAATTACAAGAAAAGTTTCTACAATGAAGGATTTTGTGGTTGTCTTCTACAAATGCTTGAAGAACCAAATATTTTACAAGAGCTCCATAATTTCTTCACTTCAATCACAGCAACAGAAATGGGGGAGAGGCAACACTCTCTATCCAGCCAATAATCTAATGAGGAGAAGAAGCTATCCTCCTCATTGGCCCCCAAGCCCTGACCAAATTGCAATAAGGAATGGATACAACTCATGGAAAATAACTCAATGCTTCCACATCACAGTAGAAAATTTCAACTCAATGGAAACTAACTATTCTTTTAAATGTGAAGACTACGAGCTTCCCACCTTAAGTGGGAATTACAAGAAAACTTTCTATAATGAAGGATTTTCTTGTTGTCTTATACAAATGCTCGAAGACCCAAATATTCAACAAAAGATCCACAATTTCTTCACTTCAATCACAAAAAAAAAATGGGGGAGATGGCAACACTCTCCACCCAACCAATAATCTAATGAGGAGAAGAAGCTATCCTCCTTATTGGACCTTGAACCCCAACCAAAGTGTAGTAAGGAATGGATACAACTCATGGAAAGTAACTCAATTCTTCCACATCACAATAGAAAATTTCACAACCATTTAACACACATTCAAACACAAGATAAAAATCATAAGAATTCAACTTTTGAAAATACACAAGGCTTTAAAACTCAAAGCCAATGGAGCAAGGATCTATAGGGAGATCACTTATGCCTCCTAATGGGATTAGGTGCCCATCTTAAAAATCCTCCAAAACACAACTCAAAACCCTTACACAACTCTTATGCCTCCCTCAATATCCTCTTATTCCTCCCACATTCTCATATGCCTCCCTACAATCTCTTATGTCTCCCTAATAAGAACCACGTAAGAAAAGAAAACATTTTCTTATCTAAGGTGGGGCACCCAACCCAAATCCATCCCAAATCATGAAACAAAACTCTTATGCCTCCCTACAATAGAAAATCCCCATAACCTTCTCCTACACCATACTTAGGCATTCTACCCAAGATCCTGACAAGCACACAAACCATTCACTTACATGTAATACACACATATTACAACAAACAAGTAAAACAAGGGTGTATCTCCTACCTTTCCATGGTAAGTGTTGGTGCTCAATTTAATCTTGCCTTGTTCGTTCAAAAAACATCTCAGCCCGCATGGTTTGAAGTTTTATTCGTCTCCCTGTATTGATGTGTGAAATCTTGTTCCTTCATTTGGTTGCCATGGTCAGTCCTTTCCTTTGGTCGAGGGTCACATTAAGTGCAGATATTGTTTTCCATTTCTCAATCGATAAGGAAGAATTTATAATTTGGGCGTGAGTTAGGGTTTTCCCCTTCCTTTTGTTTTTCCACAATCATGTTTCCCTATCAATTTTTGTCCCAACATTTGTGGAAATGTGGTCCTTTCTGATTGGATGTGGCCCAACGGGTCTTTTTGGTTAAATTTGCCACTTTTGTCACATTTGTTAAAAATAACCAAATTGGCCCTGCGGCCCCAATTGTCTCTAGATTGGCTATTCAAAAAATAGGAAGCGGAAGGGAAAAAGTATTACTTTGACCCTGAAGAAGGACACGTGGTAGTTTTTCATGTTACAAGAGGGGAAGCAGTACGTGGCAGTTTTGTACGAGGAAGAAAAGTTATAAAATAATCTACAACTCTACTGGGGCCCACATCAAAAGTTAGAAGTGGAGAGGGAATTTTTAAACTCTAAGGCTCGCTTCAACTCAAATATTGTCCATGTGGAGGGATGGCACTCATTTGAGGATCTTCCTCTAGGTCCTACCTTAGTAGTTGCGCCAAGGAGACACGTGGAGGCTTATGCAGGATCCTCTCTATACTTAAACTTTTCAAGAAACTTTCTAAGGCCTGGGACACATGGAGGGCCTGCTCTAGTTTGGGACCTGCCCCTATACTTTACTTTTGAAGAAGTGCCGAAGGAACACTTGGAGGTTTCCGCTGGATCCTACACATACTTAGATTTTTCAATGGCCGAAGAAACTTTCTCGGACCCTAGGCACGAGGTGCCTTCCACGGGTCCTTAAATGTTTTCAACAAATTTTTTGGGCTGAGACACGTGGTGAGGCCACACTTTTTTAGGGTCTTCACCTTTGGCAACCATATCAAAAGTGAACCAAAGAGACACGTGGAGACTTACCCTGACTCCTTATAATGAGACTTTTTAAAAGGCCAAAAGGCAATTGTCTTGGGCCTAGGGCACATGGAGAGCCGACACTTGTTTGAGGTTTGGCCTTTAAACTTCATCTTTGAACTTATTGTTATCACCGAATCACAGCACCCCTGGAGATATACAAGAACTCACAGTGTGATTGGATAACATGGGTACTATCTCCAAGTTGTGGGACTTGCTACTTGAGATAGACCTCCAGAGAAAGCTGGTTCTTGCTCCTAAACTATCTACCACAATCTACTGTAATACAGGATAAGCTAATTGTTCTAATCTAAATTTCCAAGGGACCAGGGAAAGAGAATGCATAAAATGAAAGCCTACACTAAAGCAGTGATACACCAGAAAAGGAGGATGTGAGAGTAGTCTCCAAATGTGTGAAATACAGAGGCAAAGTGCACACTAGAAGAGGTGATGACAGTTCTCCATAATCTATCAAAATGCATTCACAGCAATATTCCAAGCACACACAATGATAATGAATTCCTGCAAGAACATAATAATAGACACAATACTCTTGTAGAAAGATAAAAGGGGCAAGAATAATGCAAGAAAACACAGCAGGGGAAGATACATCCACAAACTTTGTATTTTATTGCTTCCTGGTATGCACAATTCAGTCTATTACAAGATAAGGGCCTGGATCACCATGCAAGGAGTCCACTACAAGGGCCTGCAACACACTAGCTTCACAAAGCAATTTTGGCAGAGCTTTGCCACCCAAAAACTCTCCTGCTTTACAATGAGCCCAACACTCCAATTTATAGAAAAAATGAGAAGGAGAAGAGAAGGGAAAATGGAAATCCCGAAATCTGTCCTTCAACCACCTATAATAGGCATTAAATTGAGTGAAATGGTTATAAATTACTTGCAAAAGGCTCCCCATAATGTCCCATGTGCTGCAATAGAGAAAGAATGATGACCATGCCTCTTAATTGCACTCTCAGCTACCAAATAAAACATTGTTCTGAACCCGGCCACGTTTTCTTAAAACTCTCAATCAATTTTCTGATCAAAACTAGAATTTCTTGACTTCTGTGTACATCGAGTCTCGGAGCCATGATTCCAACGGTACCAATTTTGTGCGATTTCGTTGAGAAATGCAAAAGTTATGGCCTTCTAAGTGCGGGCAGCTATTTTGAGGTCTGGCAGGCGTTTTCTGTCATTTGACGGGAATGAGCATTGAACTGACTGGAGCCAAATATGTTTCCTTTCATTTCAATATATCTACCCTTATTAAAATTAAAAAATACAGCTTTTTTGGCGTAGAGGACGTCGTGCTCATTCTAGAAAGTCCAATTTTGTGAAAATCGAAGCTCGGAGTCAAAAGTTATGGCCGTTTGAAGTTTCTCAAGTCAAACGTTGACTTTTCTTCTCTGCCTTCAGCCGCTTCGGATTTTCGCGTCCCACTTTGCATCCCATTTGTCCCAAATGCTACGTGGGAAAAATCCTTCCGAACTACCCAAAATGGGCTTCCATGTCCCTTTTCTGCCGGTGAAACGTGGCGTGATCTGATTGGCTTTCGGCTCCTTCGGCTATCCACGTCCTGCACGTCCCTTTGTCCCACTTGTCCCAGTGCTGAAGTTCCCTGTTTCGGCCAAACCGGCTGGTTCCCGTACTCTTGTCCCAACTATCCCAGACTGTTTGGGACAAATTTTCCCGATTCACCCGGTTCGGTCGGTTCGCGCCCTTTTGTCCAAACGCGTCCCGGTACTGAAAGTTCTCATTTCGGCCGATCCGGCTGGTTCGCGTACTTCACGTACCTTCGGCCCAACTGTTCCAGGCTGCCTTCAGTCTTTTCGACTGACTCCGTGTCCGGTCTCACGTACTAACTGCCCCGGATGTCCCAGACTGCCTGTTTCAACAGTTAGTCAATTTTTTTCCATTTTTCAGCCAGTTCGGATTTCCGCGTCCCTTTGTCGCAAATGTCCCAAATGCTATGCGGACCGCCTGGCAGCCTTTTGGCAGGTTCGCATCCAGATGTCCCTCATGTCCCGACTATTGCGAGGACTAGGACTTAGCCATTTTTTATGATTTTTTCTGGCCCGAGCCTATTTTTTGAAATTTTTCTTACCTTTCCTCAGAACTTGCTCTCTTCTACTTGGACAGGGGAGTTAGAAAAAATATGAGGGGACCCTAGAAACATGACTTTTCACCCTGAATCAATTATAATTGCTTGGGACTAAAGAATTTGATGCATGTTATCAAAATTTACCTTGGGGGTGAATTTTGGATAACAGTTTTGGTGACTCAGCGGGGTACCTTCCTGCTAGGTAGAACGGCCAGCTGCTTGTAGCAATCCATTAGGCATGGAGTCTGTTTGATAACCTCTCAGCTGATCTGAAATTTGAAAACCTGTGTCCTTAGAGCCATTGAAACATTCGTTGAGCTGGTTTTTCCTGTGGCTGCAATTCTTTTCCAGGAGCTTGATGAACTGCAAACATGCACATAGTAGAAGCAATAGGACATGTGCACAAGCACTTACGGAAATAGAAACTACTCTAACAGCAGTACAATGTGCATAAGCACTTAGAGGAATGGAAATTCTAAATTAATATTTACAAGGGTGAGAAGCTTTCTTTCTAGTAGCAACGTTTGAGATAGATCCCATTGACCGGAATCTGCAATTCTTCACCATCCAACTTAGCTAGTCGGAAAGCATTGCTACCTTTGCATTCGATGATCATGTACGGGCCACTCCAGATGGCATCAAACTTGGAGTTCTTTCCTAGTTTTGCACGATCAGCATCCCACTTCAGTACCAAATCTCCAGTTTTGTAATATCCTGGCCTTAGCTTTCTTGTCAAAACTCTTTTTGACCAATGCTTTATCTTTTTCTATGGTCTGCATTGCGTGCTCTCTTGTCTCTTCTAATTCCATTAGCTCTGCATACCTAATTTCCATAGGTTCGAACTCATCTAGTTCCAACTGTTTCATGAGTTCCAATGTTGGCAACTCGAGTGATATGGGTAGAACTACTTCCTTCCCGTACACAAGCTTGTATGGAGAGCTTCCTGTAGATCTCTTGGGTGTGATCCTATCGGCCCATAGGGCTGATTTGAGCTTTGAGTGCCAAGTCCTCTGATTCTCATCAAGATTCATCTGATGATTCTTAGTAGATTCTTGTTCGTAGACTCAGCTTGGCCATTACCTTGAGGGTAATAGTTCGATGAAGTGCTGAGATACACACAATTCTTGACAGCCCATTCAGTGATCTTTGTGCCAAGGAATGCCAATGCATTATCTGATATGATAGTGGCAGGGGCACCAAACCTCGTTACTATCCCTTCATAGAAATCTAAGATATTAGATTCATTTGCCTCCTTGAGTGCCACTGCTTCAGTCCACTTGGTGAAATAGTCTGTTGCTGTTAGAATCCACTTGTGACCTTGACTCGAATTGGGATTGATAACCCCAATGAAGTCCAATCCCCATTGCATGAATGGCTGATTTACTGAAATTGGATGAAGGGGCAGTGCTACTAACCTTTCTTTCCCTATGAAGAATGCACATTTCCTGCATTTCTTGACCCATGAATAGCAATCGTTGAACACAGTAGGCCAATAGTAACCATCTTTCATGATTTTGAGAGCTGTCACTCGTGGAACAAAGTGGCCCCCTGCTTCCCCATCATGGAACTCGTGTAGGATCTTCTCAACTTGACCTGTTCCAATGCATCTTAATAGAACTCCATTGATGTCCCTTTTAAACAAAACTCCATCAACAAGCACATATGGAATGGTTTGTAATTTGAAGTATCTCCTCTTTTCTTTGCTCACTTCTAGAGGGCACAAGCCTGTTTGGAGGTAATGCACCAAGTCTTGAGTCCAACATGGGACGGGGTGCATCATCAGCTAGTTGTTCTTGATCATTATGTAGTAGCAAGACAACATCCTCTTCACTTTTTGACTCGTCTGGTTGTTTGGAAGCGAGCTGCTCACACAAGCCTTTGCCACAAACTAGCTTGGTCACTTTGATTTCAATATCATATTCCATCACCCGAGTGATCCAACCTGCTCTCTTCTCATTTAAATCATTGTTTAGGAGGAAGTCCTTGACGCCAGCATGAGACACCAGTAGTTGAATCTTATTGTTTGAGACCAAGTGTCTGAACTTCTTCAAGCTCCTGGTGACAGCAAGGACATGCTTTTCGATGAAAGAATACTTTATTTCGTAATCTTCCAAGGTTTGACTGAAGAATGCTATGGGCTGTTCTGAACCTTCTCTATTCAGCTGTGTCAAGATAGCTGAGATTGTGTCTGATCCTCCAAATGCATACAACATGAAGTCCTTTGAAAAGTCTGGGTTGATAAGAGTTGGAGCTTGTGATATTGCATGCTTGATGTTTTCAAAACTCTCTTTGCCTTCTGCTGTCCATTTGAATGCCAGACTCTTCTTCAACATCATAGTTAGAGGCTTCACAAGAGTGGCAAAATTAGGCACGAATCTGAGGACAAAGTTTATCCTTCCTAAGAAGCTTTGGAGATATTTCTTGTGGTGTGGCAATGGAAGCGTTCGGATGGCTTCAACCCTTTCAGGATCAATTATTAGCCCTTCCCTAGAGACAATGTGGCCCAACAGTTTTCCTTCGTGTGCCAAGAATACACACTTCTTTGGATTCAATGACACTCCGAACCTTCTACACCTCTGAAATACTTGTCTGAGGTGAAAGAGATGGTCTGCTGCATTCTTTGAGAAGACAGTGATATCATCTAGGTATACCAGCACTATATTGTTGATTAAGCCTTTGAATGCCATATCCATAGCTCGCTGAAATGTTGCTCCAGGCATTTGACAGTCCAAATGGCATCTTCTTGTAAGCATATGTGCCCCATTTTGTAGTGAACGCCATTTTGAATTGATCTTCTTCCTTTACCATTATCTGATTATAGCCTGAATATCCATCTAGCAATGAAAACCTTTCTGAACCAGCTACAACCTGCAATATTTGTTCCATTGATGGAAGCGGATAATGATCTTTGAGTGATGCTCTATTTAGATCGTGAAAGTCCACACACAATCTTATCTCTCCGTTTCTCTTTCTTACCCGCACCAAGTTTGCAACCCAACTTGAGTGTTTGATGGGAAAGATGATACTAGCCTCAATGAGCTTGCTTAACTCTTTTCTCATGAGAGGCTTGATATGAGGATTTACTGGCCTTTGCTTTTTCCTGACAGGGTTGGATTCCGGATCCAACTCAATAGTATGTTGTGCCAACTTTGGGTTGAAACCTCTTAAATATTTGTAAGTCCAAGCAAAGACATCTGGGAATTCTTGACAAAGCTGAACAAAATCAGATTTCTCTTGTGGAGTACTTACTTTGCCAATTTGCAATGTCTTGCCTTCATCTACTAAAATAGGCTCTGAATCTTCACCCTTTACTTGAATGTTCACTCTTCTCCTTCCGGAACTGATCATTCGAGTTGAAGATTGACTCTAAGGTTATGAGGCCTTTTGGTAATTTGTTAGTTCTCAGCTGCACCACTTGGTCACCATACTGCTGCTCCAGCTTGTCTTGATTTCTGGCATGGAGAACTCAGCTTCTTCTTGTAGGAAATTAACAATCTGCTGATCATTCTCAAAGACTTGCCAACTTGTGTTGTTATCTGGAACAGCTGGTCTCACAACCACTTTGATATGAGGCTGAGTTTTCTCACTTTTGATACTTTCTACAACATCAAACGCAGCCCCAATTACTGCCAGTCTGTCAGCGGCTTCATTCTTTTTTCTTGGGATGGAAATGATGCTAAAAGCTTCAAAATCTTCAATAAGATCCCATACCCGATTTTTGTAGTTCTTCAACAGATCATTTTTGGCAGCATTTTTTCCTTTGACTTGGTTTACAATCAGCTCACTATCACCAAATACTTGTAAATTCCTGATGCCTTTCTTCCTTGCCCAGTGCAATCCATGAATTAAGGCTTCATACTCAGCTGTGTTGTTTGAACAGGAAAACTGGAAACGGAAGGCTGAGTAATACCTTATACCTTGCGGTGAAATGAGCATAGCTCCTCCTCCTGCACCTTGTCTACTCCTTGACCCATCAAAGAACAATTGCCATACTTCATTCTTGTCTTTATGATCTGGCTTGGTGATGCTGGGGAGAGGTTGATTCTCTTCATGTAAACAATAAACTCCTAGCTCAGATTCTTCTATTTCTTGATATGGATCAAAAACATGCACCTTGCTTGCCCATTCATCAAGAGTCAAATCTGGAATGCTTCCAACCTTGGTGTCAGCTTCATCAGTGCTTGGATAATCTTCTTGATCAAACGCTGAACAGTTGGTATTGATTTGGCTTGGAGTGTAAGGCTCAATGTGAAAGTTCGCAATAGGTTCAGATCTGATTGTGGCTTTGGTTCCATACCTTGTTCTGAACAACATGTGTGACCAATCCGCCGAAAGATAGCCTCCAATTTTAGCAGTGAAGTCTCTTGACAAGCACAATGCAAAGAGTGGTGGCAAGTCTATGACTGACACATCTTGTAACACTATTACGTTGGGACATGCGTGCAGTGTGAGGCTCAAACCTTTGATTACTCCAACCGTTGTCACTGCTGTCCCATCTAATTGCACTACACCCTTGGAGATGACTTCATATTGGAGTCCTAGCTGATCAGCTATCTGTTTTGGCATGACTGAGCTACTTGCTCCCCGAAACGATCATGCAATTATGTACCAAATTATCTCCTACGATCAATGAAACATAAAATGGTGGGGGCTTCAACATTTTACGAATTGCTTGTTATCCTCCATGATTTTCTTCAGGCTGGGCAGCATTTGTGAGTACCTTCTCTTGCATTTGGACCTGTTGATTTGAAGTTGACCAGATCTTTTCATGGCAGCTATGTAGAAATGATCTCTCTGTCCTGGGATAGATCAAGTGATTCCCACATGGATATGTTTACATTTGTCTTCTTCATCTAATCAATGATACTGAATGGAGATGAAGTATCCCTCTATTGTCCCTTGTCTTGCACCGTTCATTCCTTGCAAATGAATGGTAGCAGCTGGCATTTGAGTTGGTTTAGGAGCTGGTTTGAATGCTCCTTGTATGTTGATGGAACTACAGTTTGCTTGCCAGTGGCTTGTGGAGTGGTAGAAGGTTGTGGATCGCTCAAAGCCAATGGATGTTCTTCACCCAATGTTTCTCCTCTTTGACCTTGTGTTGGCTGCAATACTTTGAGATGGTATTTGATTCATACCACAAAAATCTTCAGCCTGCCAATTGACAAGAGTAGTTTCATTCGGAGATGTTCCTTGCTGAGGTGCCCCTATGCTGCTATTCTTCTTCGTTGCTGGACTCTTGTGAGCCACCAATGGTTTGCACCATTAGATCCTGATTTAATGCACCGTTAAAGCACATTGATTGGTTATGTGGCTGACTACATGGGAAACACCAATCATATTCTTGGGGCCATGTTATTTTGGACCAGGCACCAAAGCTTTAGAAGCAGATACGACACTGCGGTTATAGGGCTGAAATGGTCTATTAGCGGGAGGTCTTTCCTTGGCTTTGATTTTGATTTACAGCCTGAGTTGGTGACCTATTTTGTTGGTATGGGGTCCTATACCTGGTACTGCGCTTGAGGCTGATACGGTCTAGCACTTTGAGCTTGCTGTCTTTTCAATAGTAACCAGCTCATTTCCCAAATTTTGTAATTGTTTCATGACCTCTTGCAGTTCATTTGAAGCACTAGAGGATGAAGTAGAAGTCTCACTTGAACTTTGATTTCTAGGGGTGGGAATAGGAGCCAAAGTGGGTGCTTGACTAGTGCTTGGACTTCCTAAGTTTTGGTACAAGGGCATGGGAGGCCTAGGAGCCAATTTACCAGCTTGAAGTCAAGACAGTTTTCAACCCTAATGGCAATGCTATAAGCAGCAGGTAAGGTTGTGTCTCCCATAGATTGAATTAACATAGAAATATCAAAATTCAAAGTCTTTAAGGTAATATAGAAAAGCACCTTTTGTTGTTGGCCTGACTGCCACCCGAAATCCTATCCCAAGACCTTTGAAATCTGAAATTGAAGTCAGTCAGCTGCTCGTTGGAGGCTCTCTTGATAGTTGTCAATTGTTCTAGAAGAGACAAGTTGTCACCCTTCTCTCCAAACTGTGTCATGGAGAACTATGCACAACTGATTCCAATTTGTGATAGAACCAGCTTCAAGACTTCTGAACCATTGCAATGCCTTCCCTTTGAACGATGATGCTAGCAGTTTGACTAGCCACATCCATTTCATTTATCTCATGGATTGCACAGACGTTAGCAATGTCTTTGACATGATCACTAGGAGTGAAGTACTATTTTCTCCAGTGAAACTTATGGAATGTTCTTCAATGCTGCAATTGGAACTGGATTCTATGCATTCAGGGCTAAGTGGCTGCTGCCAGTGAAATTGACAAAGGGATTTAGTGGTTGCACCATTCTGATTGGCCTGAAGAACTCTTGTTGATGTGAGAAAAGGTCTACCAGGTGGAGGTGTAGACAAAGTTCTATTAGGTGGAGACGCAGATCTTTGAGCTCTTCTTCCCCTTCTTTCTCTTCCTGGAGATAGATGCAGATAAACAAACAATCCTTCCTCCCTAGTTCTTGACCTGGTCTGTATTCTTCTCATAAATTTGCCAGGCATTGGGCTGTAGAAACTAGCAGATTATGCCTCTTTTGGAGTTGTTAGATGTGTGATTTTAAAACTCCTTCAAAGCTGGAACTTACAACAAGTGCACATCAATCTTGTTGCAATGAAAATAAAATACCTCTAAGGTCCCACCGGGCGTGCCAGAACTGTTATCACCGAATCACAGCACTTATGTTGGAGATAATACATATAGAACTCACAGTGTGATTGGATAACATGGGTACTATCTCCAAGTTGTGGGACTTGCTACTTGAGATAGACCTCCAGAGAAAGCTGGTTCTTGCTCCTAAACTACCTGCCACAATCTACTGTAATACAGGATAAGCTAACTATTCTAATCTAAATTTCCAAGGGACCAAGGGAAAGAGAATGCATAAAATGAAAGCCTACACTAAAGCGGTGATACACTAGAAAAGGAGGATGTGAGAGTAGTCTCCAAATGTGTGAAATACAGAGGCAAAGTGCACACTAGAAGAGGTGATGACAGTTCTCCACAATCTAGTAAAATGCATTCACAACAATTTCCAATGCACACACAATGATAATGAATTCCTGTAAGAACATAATAATAGACACAATACTCTTGTAGATCAAGATAAAAGGGGCAAGTAAGAATGCAAGAAAACACAGCAGGGGAAGATACATCCACAAACTTTGTATTTTATTGCTTCCTGGTATGCACAGTTCAATCTATTACAAGATAAAAAGATCACCATGCAAGGAGTCCACTACAAGGGCCTGCAACACACTGGCTTCACAAATCAATTTTGGCAGAGCTTTGCTACCCAAAAAAATCTCCTCCTTACAATGAGCCCAACACTCCAATTTATAGAAAAATGAGAAGGAAAAGAGAAGGGGAAATGGAAATCCCGAAATCTATCCTTCAACCACTTGTAAGAGGCATTAAATTGGAGTGAAATAGTTATACATTACTTTCAAAAGGCTCCCCATACTGTCCCATAGTGATGCAGTAGAGAAAGAAGGATGACCATGCCTTTTAATTGCACTCCCAACTACCAAATAAAACACTGTTCTGAACCCGGCCACATTTTCTTAAAGATAAAAAATCAATTTCTAATCAAATCATGGAATTTCTTGATTCTGTGCATCGGGATCATTGAACCACGATTCCAAATGGTACCAATTTTGTGTGATTTTGTTGAGAAATGCAAAAGTTATGGCCTTCTGAGTGCGGGCAGCTATTTTGGGTCCAGGAAGGTGTTTTTTGTCATTTGACGGGAATGAGCATTAACTGACTGGATCTGAATATGTTTATTTTATTTAAATATTTTTTTTTGTGACATAGAGGACGTCATGCTCATTCTAGAAAGTCTAATTTTGTGAAAATTGGAGCTCGGAGTCAAAATTTATGGCCGTTTGAAGTTTTACGGGCCAAACGTTGACTTTTCTTCTCTGCCTTCGGCTCGCTTTGGCTATTCGCGTCCCACGCGTCCCTTTGTCCCACTTGGCACAGTGTTGAATTTTCCCGTTTCAGCTGAATTGGAAGGTTTGCGTACTCGTGGCCCAGATGTCCCATTTGCTTTCGGACCGCCTGGGACAAATTTTCTCGATTCACCCGGTTCGGGCCGGTTCACGTACTTTTGTCCCGACGTGTCCCGGACTGAAAGTTCTCATTTCGGCCGATCCGGCCGGTTCACGTACTTCACGTACCTTTGGCCCAACTGTTCCAGGCTGCCTTGACTCATTTTGGCCGATCTGGCCGTTCGAGTACTAATTGCCCAGATGTCCCAGACTGCCTGTTTCAACAGTTAGTCAATTTTTTCCATTTTTCGGCGAGTTCGGATTTCCACGTACCAAATGTCCCAAATGCTGCATGGACCGCCTAGAGGCCTTTCAGCCAGTTCACGTCCAGATTCCCTCATGTCCCAAACTATTGCAAGGACTGGGACTTAGCCATTTTTCATGATTTTTTCTGGCCCGAGCTTGTTTTTTGCAATTTTTTTTACATTTTCTCAGAACTTGCTCTCTTCTTCTTGAACAGGGGAGTTAGAAAAAATATGAGGGGGACCGTAGAAACATGAATTTTCACCGTGAATCAATATAATTGCTTGGGACTAAAGAATTTGATGCATGTTATCAAAATTTACCTTGGGGGTGAATTTTGGATAACAATTTTGGTGACTCAGCGGGGTACCTGCCTGCTAGGTAGAACGGCCAGCTGCTTGTAGCAATCCATTAGGCATGGAGTCTGTTTGATAACATCTCAGCTGATCTGAAATTTGAAAACCTGTGTCTTAGAGCCATTGAAACATTCGTTCAAAGCTGGTTTTCCTGTGGCTGCAATTCTTTTCCAGGAGCTTGATGAACTGCAAACATGCACATACTAGAAGCAATAGGACATGTGCACAAGCACTTAGGGAAATAGAAACTACTCTAACAGCAGTACAATGTGCATAAGCACTTAGAGGAATGGAAATTCTAAATTAATATTTACAAGGGTGAGAATCTTTCTTTCTAGTAGCAACGTTTGAGATAGATCCCATTGACCGGAATCTGTAATTCTTCACCATCCAACTTAGCTAGTCGGAAAGCATTGCTACCTTTGCATTCGATGATAATTTACGGGCCACTCCAGATGGCATCAAACTTGGAGTGCTTTCCTGGTTTTGCACGATCAGCATCCCACTTCAGTACCAAATCTCCAGTTTGCAATATCCTGGCCTTAGCTTTCTTGTCAAAACTCTTTTTGACCAATGCTTTATCCTTTTCTATGGTCTGCATTGCGTGCTCTCTTGTCTCTTCTAATTCCATCAGCTCTGCATACCTGATTTCCATAGGTTCAAACTCATCTAGTTCCAACTGTTTCATGAGTTCCAATGCTGGCAACTCGAGTGATATAGGTAGAACTGCTTCTTTCCCGTACACAAGCTTGTATGGAGAGCTTCCTGTAGATCTCTTGGGTGTGATCCTATCGACCCATAGGGCTGATTTGAGCTTTGTGTGCCAAGTCCTCTGATTCTCATCAAGAGTCCTTCTGATGATTCTTAGTAGGTTCTTGTTCGTAGACTCAGCTTGGCCATTACCTTGAGGGTAATAGTTCGATGAAGTACTGAGATACACACAATTCTTGACAGCCCATTCAGTGATCTTTGTGCCAAGGAATGCCAATGCATTATCTGATATGATAGTGGAAGGGGCACCAAACCTCGTGACTATCCCTTCATAGAAATCTAAGATATTAGATTCATTTGCCTCCTTGAGTGCCACTGCTTCAGTCCACTTGGTGAAATAGTCTGTTGCTGTTAGAATCCACTTGTGACCTTGACTCGAATTGGGATTGATAACCCCAATGAAGTCCAATCCCCATTGCATGAATGGCTGATTTACTGAAATTGGACGAAGGGGCAGTGCTGCTAACCTTTCTTTCCCTGTGAAGAATGCACATCTCTTGCATTTCTTGACCCATGAGTAAGCAATCATTGAACACAGTAGGCCAATAGTAACCAGCTTTCATGATTTTGAGAGCTGTCACTCGTGGAGCAAAGTGGCCTCCTGCTTCCCCGTCATGGAACTCGTGTAAGATCTTCTCAACTTGACCTGTTCCAATGCATCTTAATAAAACACCATTGATGTCCTTCTTGAACAAAACTCCATCAACAAGCACATATGGAATGGCTTGTAATCTGAAGTATCTCCTCTTTGCTTTGCTCACTTCTAGAGGGCACAAGCCTATTTGGAGGTAATGCACCAAGTCTTGAGTCCAACATGGAATGGGTGCATCATCAGCTAGCTTGTTCTTGATCATTCTGTAGTAACAAGACAACATCCTCTTCACTTTTTGACTCGTCTGGTTGTTTGGAAGTGAGCTGCTCACACAAGCCTTTGCCACAAACTAGCTTGGTCACTTTGATTTCAATATCATATTCCATCACCCGAGTGATCCAACCTGCTCTCTTCTCATTTAAATCCTTGTTTAGGAGGAAGTCCTTGACGCCAGCATGAGACACCAGCAGTTGAATCTTATTGTTTGAGACCAAGTGTCTGAACTTCTTCAAGCTCCTGATGACAGCAAGGACATGCTTTTCGATGAAAGAATACTTTATTTCGTAATCTTCCAAGGTTTGACTGAAGAATGCTATGGGATGTTTCTGAACCTTCTCTATTCAGCTGTGTCAAGATAGCTGAGATTGTGTCTGATCCTCCAAATGCATACAACATGAAGTCCTTTGAAAAGTCTGGGTTGATAAGAGTTGGAGCTTGTGATATTGCATGCTTGATGTTTTCAAAACTCTCTTTGCCTTCTGCTGTCCATTTGAATGCCAGACTCTTCTTCAACATCATAGTTAGAGGCTTCACAAGAGTGGAAAAATTAGGCACAAATCTGCGGACAAAGTTTATCCTTCCTAAGAAGCTTTGGAGAGATTTCTTGTGGTGTGGCAATGGAAGCGTTCGGATGGCTTCAACCCTTTCAGGATCAATTGTTAGCCCTTCCCTAGAGACAATGTGGCCCAACAGTTTCCCTTCGTGAGCCAAGAATACACACTTCTTCGAATTCAATGACACTCCGAACCTTCTACACCTCGGAAACACTGGTATGAGGTGAAAGAGAGATGGTCTGCTGCATTCTTTAAGAATATAGTGATATCATCTAGGTATACCAGCACTATATTGTTGATTAAGCCTTTGAACGCCATATCCATAGCTCACTGAAATGTTGCTCTGGAATTTGAACAGTCCAAATGGCATTTTCATGTAAGCATATGTGCCCCATTTTGTAGTGAACGGCATATCTTGAATTGGTCTTCTTCCTTCACCATTATCTGATTATAGCCTGAGTATCTGTCTAGCAATGAAAACCTTTCTGAACTAACTACAACCTACAATATTTGTTCCATTGATGGAAGTGGATAATGATCCTTGAGTGATGCTCTATTTAGATCACGAAAGTCCACACACAATCTTATTTCTCCATTTCTCTTTCTTACTGGCACCAAGTTTGTAACCCAACTTGAGTGTTTGATAGGGAAAGCTGATACTAGTCTCAATGATGTTTGCTTAAGCTCTTTTCTCATGAGAGGTTCGATATGGGGATTCACTGGCCTTTGCTTCTGCCTGATCAGGCTTGGATTCTGGTTCCAGCTTGATAGTATGCTTGTGCCAAATTTGGGTTGAAACCTCTTAAATCATTATAATTCCAAGCAAAGACATTTGGAAACTCTTGACAAAGCTAAAAAAAATTAGATTTCTCTTGTGGAGTACTTACTTTGCCAATTTGCAATGTCTTGCCTTCCTCTACTAAAATAGGCTCTAAATCTTCACCCTTTACTTGAATGTTCACTCTTCTCCTTCCGAGAACTTATCATTCGGGTTGAAGATTAAATCCAAGGTTATGAGGCCTTTTGGTAATTTGTTAGTTCTCAGCTGCACCAGCTTGGTCACCATACTGCTGCTCCAGCTTGTCTTGATTTCTCAGCGGAGAACTCAACTTCTTCTTGTAGGAAATTTACAATATGCTGATCATTCTCGAAGACTTGCCAACTTGTATTGTTATCCGGAACAGATGGTCTCACAACCACTTTGATATGAGGCTGAGATTTCTCATTTTTGATACTTTCTACAACATCAAACGCAAGCCCCAATTTCTACCAGTCTATCCGCTGCTTCATTCTTTTTTCTTGGGATGGAATTGATGCTAAGAGCTTCAAAATCTTCAATAAGATCCCATACCCAATTTCTGTAGTTCTTCAATAGATCATTCTTAGCAATCATTTTTTCCTCTGACTTGGTTCACGATCAGCTCACTATCACCAAATACTTACAAATTCTTGATGCCTTTCTTCCTTGCCCAATGCAATCTGTGAATCAAGGCTTGATACTCAACTGTGTTGTTTGATCAAGAAAACTGGAAATGAAAGGCTGAGTAATACTTTGTACCTTGTGGTGAAATGAGCATAGCTCCTCCTCCTGCACCTTGTCTACTCCTTAATCCATCAAAGAACAATTTCCATACTTCATTCTCATCTTTGATGATCTGGTTTGGTGATGTTGGGGAGAGGTTGATTATCTTCATGCAAACAATTAGAATCCTAGCTCATATTCCTCCATTTCTTTGATATGGATCAAATGTGTGTCTTCTTGTTTGCCCATTCATCAAGAGTCAAGTCTAGGAATGCATCTGACCTTGGTGTCAACTTCATGAGTGCTTTGATAATCCTCTTGATCGAATGCTGAACAATTGGTACATTGATTTGGAATTGGCGTATGGGGCTCTATCTGAAAATCTATCAATAGGATCAGATCTGATTGTAGCCTTAGTTCCATACCTTGTTCTAAATAACATGTGTGACCAATTAGCTAAACTATAGCCTCCAATTTTAGCAGTGAAGTCTCTTGACAAACACAATGCAAAGAGTGGTGGCAAGTCTACGACTGACACATCTTATAACACCGTTACATTGGGACACACGTGTAATGTGAGGCTCACACCTTTGATCACTCCAACTGTTGTCACCGCTGTCCCGTCTAATTGCACTACACCCTTGGAGACAACTTCAAATTGAAGCCCTAACTGATCAGATATTTGTTTTGGCATGACTGAGCTGCTTGCTCCCGAATCGATCATGCAATTATGCACCAACTTATCTCCTAGGATCAATGAAACATAAAATGGAGGGGGCTTCAACATTTTACCTCGCTGTCCTCCGTGATTTTCTTCAGGCTGGGCAGCATTTGTGAGTACCTTCTCTTGCATTTGGACCTGTTGATTTGAAGTTGACCAGTCCTTCATGGCAGCTTGTAGCAAATCTCTCTGTCCTGGGATAGATAGTGATTCCCACATGGATATGTTTACATTTGTCTTCTTCATCTGATCAATGATACTGAATGGAGATGAAGTATCCCTCTGCTGTCCCTTGGCCTGCACGTTCATTCCTTGCAAATGAATGGCAGCAGCTGGCATTTGAGTTGGTTTAGGAGCTGGTTTGGATGCTCCTTGTATGTTTGGAACTACAGTTTGCTTGCCAGCGGCTTGTGGAGTGGTAGAAGGTTGTGGATCGCTCAAATCCAATGGATGTTCTTCACCCAAATTTCTCCTCTTTGACCTTGTGTTGGCTGCAATACTTTGAGAGGGTATTTGATTCATACCACAGAAATCTTCAGCCTGCCAATTGACAAGAGTAGTTTTGTTCGGAGATGTTCCTTGCTGAGGTGCCCCTTGCTGCTGGTCTTCTTCGTGGCTGGACTCTTATGAGCCACCAATGGTGTGCACCATTAGAGCCTGATTTAATGCACCGTTAAAGCACATTGATTGGTTATGTGGCTGACTACACGGGAAACACCAATCATATTCTTGGGCCATGTTATTTTGGACAGGCGCCAAAGCTTTAGAAGCAGATACGACATTGGGGTTATAGGGCTGAAATGGTCTATTAGCGGGAGGCCTTACTTGTCTTTGATTTTGATTTGCAGCCTGAGTTGGTGACCTATTTTGTTGGTATGGGGGCCTAGCCTGGTACTGCGCTTGAGGCTGATACGGTCTAGCACTTTGAGCTTGCTGTTTTTTGATAGTAACCAGCTCATTTCCCAAATTTTGCAATTGTTTCATGACCTCTTATAGTTCATTTGAAGCACTAGAAGATGAAGTAGAAGTCTCACTTGAAATTTGATTTCTAGGGGTGGGAATAGGAGCCAAAGTGGGTGCTTGACTAGTGCTTGGATTTTCTAAGTTTGGGTACAAGGGCATGGGAGTCCTAGGAGCCAATTTACCAGCTTGAACAAGACAGTTTTCAGCCCTAATGGCAATGCTATAAGCAACAGGTAAGGTTGTGCCTCCCATAGATTGAATTAACATAGAAATATCAGAATTCAAAGCTTTAAGGTAATATAGAAAAGCACCTTCTGCTGTTGGCCTGACTGCCACCAGAATCCTATCCCAAAACCTTTGAAATCTGAAATTGAAGTCAGTCAGCTGCTCGTTGGAGGCTCTCTTGATAGTTGTCAATTGTTCTAGAAGAAATAAGTTGTCTCCCTTCTCTCCAAACTGCTCATGGAGAACTATGCACAACTAATTCCAATTTGTGATAGAACCAGCTTCAAGGCTTCTGAACCATTGCAATGGCTTCCCTTTGAATGATGATGGTAGCAGTTTGACAGCCACATCCATTTCATTTATCTCATGGATTACACAGACGTTAGCAATGTCTTTGACATGATCACCAGGAGTGGTACTATTTTCTCCAGTGAAAAATGGAATGTTCTTCAATGTTGCAATTGGAACTGGATTCTGTGCATTGAGGGCAAGTGGGCTGTTGCCAGTGAAATTGAAATATGGATTTAGTGGTTGCGCCATTCTGATTAGCCTAAGAACCCTTGTTGATGTGACAAAAGGTCTACCAGGTGGAGGTGTAGACAAAGTTCTATTAGGTGGAGACGCAGATCTTTGAGCTCTTCTTCCCCTTCTTTCTCTACCTGGAGATAGATGCAGATAAACAAACAATCCTTCCTCCCTAGTTCTTGACCTGGTCTGTATTCTTCTCATAAATTTGCTAGGCTTGGACTGCAGAAACCAGTGGATTATGCCTCTTTTGGAGTCACCAGATGTGTGATTTTCAAACTCCTTCAAAGCTGGAACTTACAACAAGTGCACATCAATTTTGTTGCAATGAAAATAAAAGACCTCTAAGGTCCCACCGGGGCGTGCAAGAAGTGTTATCACCGAATCACAACACCCCTAGAGATATACAAGAACTCACAGTGTGATTGGATATCATGGGTACTATATCCAAGTTGTGGGACTTGCTACTTGAGATAGACCTCAAAAGAAAGCTGGTTCTTGCTCCTAAACTACCTGCCACAATCTACTGTAATGCAAGATAAGATAACTGTTTCTAATCTAAATTTCCAAGGGACCAGGGAAAAGAAAATGCATAAAATAAAATCCTACACTAAAGCAGTGATACACCAGAAAAGGAGGATGTGAGAGTAGTCTCCAAATGTGTGAAATACAAAGCCAAAGTGCACACCAGAAGAGGTGATGACAGTTCTCCATAATCTAGCAAAATGCATTCACAGCAATATTCCAACCACACACAATGATAATGAATTCACTGCAAGAACATAATAATAGACACAATATTATTGTAGAAAGATTAAAGGGGCAAGAAGAATGCAAGAAAACACAGTAGGGGAAGATACATCCACAAACTTAATATTTTATTGCTTCATGATATGCACAGTTCAATCTATTACAAGATAAGGGCCTGGATCACGATGCAAGGAGTCCACCACAAGGGCCTGCAGCACATTTTCTTCGTACAAGATCAATTTTGACATAGATTTGCTATCTGAAAACTCTCCTCCTTTACAATGAGCCCAACACTCCAATTTATAGAAAAAATGAGAAGAGAAAAGAGAAGGGAAAAATGAAAATCCCGAAATCTGTCCTTCAACCACCTGTAAGAGGCATTAAATGGAGTAAAATGAGTTATATATTACTTGCAAAAGGCTCCCCATACTGTCTTAGGTGCTGTAGCAGATAAAGAATGATGACCATGCCTCTTAATTGCACTCCCAACCACCAAATGAAACACTGTTATGAACCCAGCCACGTTTTCTAAAAAATATCGACCAATTTCTAATCAAATTTAGAATTTATTGATTTATGTGAATTGGCCTCAGAAGCCATGATTCCAACAATACAAATTTTGTGTGATTTCGTTGAGAAATGCAAAAGTTATGGCCTTTTGAGTGTAGGCAACTATTTTGGGTCTTGCAGGCGTTTTCTGTCATTTGACGGGAATGAGCATTAACTTACTGGAGCCGAATATATTTATCTTAATGTGACATATAGGATCTACGTGCTCAATTCCAAAAAGTACTAATTTTGTGAAAATCGGAGCTCAGAGTGTCAAAAGTTAAGGCCGTTTGAAGTTTCACGGGTCAAACGTTGGCTTTTGTTCTTTACCTTCGGCCGCTTCGGCTTTTCGCATCCCTCGCGTTCCGCGTGTACCTTTGTCCCGGCTGTCCCGGACCAAAATCTCCTACTTCGGCCAATTTAGGATCCCTTGTTCTACTTGTGGCAAAGACATGTGACAAGATTCCATTCGCTCTCGGCTCCTTCAGCTTTTTGCATCCTCCGCGTACTTTTGGCCCGGATGTCCCAGTACAAAAGTCCTCTATTTCAGCCGAACCAGCTGGTTCGTGTCCTCCTCACTACCTTTGGCCCAACTTTTCTGGGCTTCCTTGACTCATTCGGCTGATCCGGCCGGTTCGCATACTAATTGCCCAGATGTCCCAGACTGCCTGTTTCAACAGTTAGTCAATTTTTTACATTTTTCGGCCAGTTCGGATTTCCGCGTCCCAAATGTCCGAAATGCTGCGTGGACCGCCTAGCAGCCTTTCGGCTGGTTCGCATTCAGATGTCCCTCATGTCCCATCTATTGCAAGGATTGGGACTTAGCCATTTTTCATGATTTTTTCTGGCCCGAGCTTGTTTTTTTCAATTTTTTCACATTTTCTCAGAACTTGCTCTCTTCTTCTTGGATAGGGGAGTTAGAAAAAATATGAGGGGACCCTAGAAACATGAATTTTCACCGTGAATCAATATAATGCTTGGGACTAAAGAATTTGATGCATGTTATCAAAATTTACCTTGGGGGTGAATTTTGGATAACAGTTATGCCGAATGAACACGTGGAAGCTTCCACTAAATCCTCTTTAGATCTATCTTGGCCATTAGATCTCAGGTTAGACTAAAACCTATAAATCCTTATGATCTCTCCTATTATTATTTTCTTACCCTATTCTTATCATTTTCACTATTTTGTTTTGCAAGTTTGCGAGAATGGAGGCCATGGATCCAAAGAGATATTGTGAAGTATTGTGCCTTGTTAGAAGGATATACACACCATTTTGACAGTATTTATATTTGTAATGCCCCATTTGGCGAATTGTCAAAAGGTTCTTGGCGTTAGTGGAATCCTAGTCCCTCATTGAGGCGTCTATGAACGACTGAGTGATCAGTTCATGATTTGTTCACTTAGATCACTGTCTCAGCGATGTAAATTTAGTTACCCCGCCCCCTCTCCTTCTGAGACAAATTCCTAACAAGTCAAAGGATTCCTCGACATATTCTTCTTTTGTGGACTGTGTAATTTGTCCTGAATGCGTGAGTGAATTGTATAAATGCAATGAGGATACTCTTGCAAATGTTCGGACATTATTAATATCTTAAGAGAAAATCTGTTATTCATAGGTTGCATCGAGGACATTCGTTTTTGCCACCTGCCTCCACTACCACCTGGGCCTTTTTTTAACCAACCAAACTAACTGGTTTATTATTCTTTGACCACCGCGTATATATATATACACATGTATACATGATAAAGAGGGAGTCGGATGGAGGCATGTTTTCTTCACCTAAATATAAGTTAAAAAAAATTAAATAAATGCAAAGGCGCAGTTGTGGATGACATGATGGAAAGAAGGGGGTGTCAGGTGTGTGGCAGCAGGCGTGGAGGAGACTGAATTAAAATCCTGAATCCTCCTAGGCGTGTCCTTTATGCCTAAGGCTCTGGCCGCGTGGGCTTCTCTACACCCTGGTCGCTACCATCTAGACTTGGTGCGCTGGCTTTCAAGTCTCCCACTGGGTTGTTACCTGTTGCCAACTCACCCCACCTTAATCGGATTTCTGATATTGCAAATATCTGTGCGTCCCTTGCTACCTGCTGTTCGTTGGTATGACCTTCTCTGACCGCATGCCTATTGGTCCTTGGATGTTGACTGCGTGTGTGGTCTTTTGAGAATCCACAACTTTTCAGCCTGCAATAAGGAGTTGGTAGGCGGACAGGCATTTTAAGTTGCAGTAGGAGCAGTTCTTGTGAGCAGTTCCAACAGGAAGGCTATCCAACTATCTTGTTTTCTGATCAGTATAGAATGCATGGTTAGATTCGGCTCTCTCCTCCGATGTTACGATTGTCAAAATCGACTGTGAATAGCTGAGAGAGTTCCAAGAGACCAGATGAAGTTTATTGCAAGGATTCTCTATTGAAACCTTTTCTTCTTGTTTTGCGATGTAACCCATGGAAGAGGATCTCATAGAAGGGATCTGTTTCATATCAAATTTGCGCAGTGAAAGGAATGGCACCCAAAGCCCAGCTTGCAACATATAAGGTATGCTGGATGTCTGGTTGCTATGATTTTGGCATACTTCCTACGTTTGATATTGCTGCTGAAGATGGCGTGGATGTGCTTTCTCTTTCTATGGGCAGGGGTGATGTGCCATATTATCTAGATAGTATTGCAATGGGTGCCTTTGGGGCTGGAGAGGGGTGTGTTTGTGTCTTCTTCTGCAGGCAAGGAAGGTCCGGGGGAGCTGTTTGTCACCAATCTGTCACCATGGGTGATAACAATTGGGGCGAGGACTTTAGACAGGGATTTTCCCTACAAACATTATTTTGGGTATTGGGAAAATCTTCATGGGAGTGTCTTTGTATAGTAGAAAGGCGTTGGGGTCTGATTTTGTGCCCTTGATCTATGCTGGAGACATCTCTGTTGGAATTATGACACCTACAAGCTTCAGCTGAAATGTTTGCACCGAGAGTTTGATGTTGTCCCCAATCTGATGAAGGAAAAGGTTTATTTTTTCACTACGGTTGATGCCTTTCAGAGCCAGGAGCATGATGTAATCTTTATGTCTTGTGTCCAAGCTTCAAATCATGGGACTTGCCTTGTATTGGATGCCTGAATTAAGTATGGTGTGAGGAGACTTATATTTATACAAGCACATATAATGTTGTGTATGCGGGAAAGGAAATTGTTAATGGCAATGAAGCATTGCGATATTTTTCTCTTAAGGATCATGTTGACCCCTATGGGCATAGTAAAGCTTTGGCTGATCAGTTAGTCCTCAAAAGTAATGGTAGATCTTTAAAGCATGTTTACCAGCAGCATCAATGCAATTGTTTGGTGATTCAGTTGTCTTTATTTACGGTTGACAATAATATGAAAATAATTATTAGTAAAGTCAATAGCGAAATATTTTGAGACATATATGCAGCCCAAGTGACATTATGTACAACATATCTCCTCTATTACAAGCTGAAGCATGTTCATCTATTCTACCAACCTATGATTGGATGTTGGGGGTGCCAGATTATATTCCATCTTGTGAGTGCGTGCATGGCCAACAAGTTGTCACCATTGAGCTCCCTCATGGCTCTTCTTTATATGGAACTGGAGAAGGTAGTGTTTCCCTCGAGTGAACAGGCAAGCGTGTCTTTACATGGAACACTGATGCTTGGGGTTATGGTGATAGTACGACATCTCTATATCAGTCCCACCCATGGGTGTTGGCTTTTTTTCCAAATGGGGAAGCTTATGGAATTCTAGCTGACACTACGAGGCGGTGTGAGGTGGATTTGCGAAAGGACTCAACTGTTAATTTTTCTACCCCATCAGTCTATCCAGTTATCACTTTTGGCCCATTGACATCGCCAGTAGCAGTACTCACATCCTTGTCTCATGCTATTGTTTTTATGCTGGCCCGTGTCGAGTCTGTACGACCTGTTGAAGCTGGAGAGACAGGAAAGATATTTCTACACTTTTCTACTGTTATTTTATTTAAAATTATCGTGAAATCGAACCACTTTTCCTTGCATTGATTTGTCAGTTGGATGTCATGATGGGAGATTTCCCTTTCTGCTTGTTTCTTCTTGTTTTAGCTTTTATCGTTGACAGTATGTGGGTCGAAAGGATGCATGTGCCCTCTCCTCTGAATGTTATATTACTCTTGAATGATAGAACTTCATCTGTTTGTTTATGTATTAATTCTTCTCTACGATTGAGTTACAAGTTATTATGTTGATCAAGCTAGTATTTTCGATATCATGGAAGTAAGTTTACAATAACTATGAAACCCCCTTCCTAGCACCCAAGTTGTCCTTGACGTTTTTTGTTAGCTCCTTCACAAGTCCCTTGATAACATTTTGGCATCGAGAAAGAAAGGTTGTAGGATTGTGTGAGCAATGCGTGGGCTAGCCAGCTTAGAGTTGTGGTATTAAAACTGGTAGAATAAAAGGGTTCACGTACAATGCGTTTTGCCGTCTCACGTGTTTAGACTCTTATACTATCTTTCATCTTGTTTCTAGGCTTTTAAGGCCATCCTCAGGAAGTGTCTTGACCACCCCTATCAACTTGAACCATAACTAGCTTTTCGGATCAACTAAGCTGGAGGTTTCTTTGTGTGAAACCTATACCTCGTTGACACTAGAATAGTTGGTCTAATCCCCTCTCAGAATCATTGTTGATGGCGCTCTTCTATTTTTTCCTAACTTTCATTAATTTCTCCCTTATAATGTTAACGCTAGTAATTAATATTGGTCAGTTTTTATGCACGTAATTACCGTAATAGTTTGTGATGGAAATTTCCTTAAATGTGATTAACCTTCGGGAAAAAACTCAGCTTTCATTTGATAGTTTTATGGATTCATAGCGGGAGGTTTTGTTTTGATAATGTCACTTTGAAGTTATGTTTGTATCTTTGTGCGACGGTTGACGGTGTTACCCAGGGTTGCCGTAAAATATGGTTGTTTTGGGATGTGAGTAATTTATTTTAAATTAATCAAACATTAGAATTGTTGTGGAAGTTTGCAAACCTTTAGTGTTATAAAATTGTTGATGACATTATTGTATACTCTTTTTGGACGAAACCCCCCCCCCCTTCTTCTCTCGCGTGTTTGCTACTAGCCTATGAGACTTTGACCCTTCCTGGATGATTGGAAGATCTCTTTGTAGTTAATGGTCAAAACTAGGACACTATGCCTTCACTTCGAAACTTATGTTGTGTGTATACTCTATTTGATTTCCTGTTTGAAACTCATTTATACATGACTTTTTGTGTTAAATTTTTGGAACCCGTGTTTCCCCTTTCTTGGGCCGATCAACTTGTGCACTTTTAGAAATGTATTATTTTAGCCTATGTGTTGGTACCTTTGACAAAATTCTAGATGGTTGGTCTATTTATATCAAATCTCAATGTTGTAACTATTGCTATTTACTTACTTGATGGGAATTCTATTCTTTGCTAGATTGTTTATATCTCCTTATAGGGCCAAGGGCCATTCTCTTACGATTTTTACTTTCGTTGCTTTTGCTCCTAACTGAAGTTCAAGGTCTTCTCCTTCTTTGATTGACATGTTATAGACCTTAATATAACTTGATGTGTTCATAGTGTTTAGAGGTTTGACTCAAATTCTTGTAATAAAGTGCTTCTTTTCATGATATTGTTAGATAATAGTTATGGTGGTTTTGTGTAGCCTTATCTTGCTCAGTTCTCGTGAACTGACTCTTGTAGAAAATTTGCTGCAGATGGATTTTGCGTGTAGATGAGGGATATAATTGTAGAATGTTGTCATCAACCTCAGTCGAGAAGTTCCTTTGCTCGAAACCTTTGTATGTTGTTCAACTGTAGTTAACGTCTAGTGGAAAGTTTAAAAGAGGACTAATGTCTTAGTATAAAGTATTGTGGAATTTTTCATCTGAACTTTGGAAACCTTGTATTGTTTGACCATCAAATTGAAATTATAAGAAAATTTGGTTATTGTTGCTGAGTGACTTGTAGAGTATCAGTATTTTAATAAATGATGTAATCTTGCTTTGTTCTCGTAAATGAGTATTGCTTCAACTTCACCTAGAGAATAAATTCTGAGTTAAACCTTACCATGACTTAGTAATAAAGTGTCATAAGTAAACTAACATGGGATTGTTAAATACTTCTAGAAGTTAAATTAAAAGCTGCATTCAAATAAAGTAACGTAGGGGTCACCAACTTGAGAGCAAGAAATTCTCTAAGTAGACAAGGGCAAGACTATCATTGCAAATAAACTTTATAACATGATAACCCTAGCTCCTCTAGTGAACATTATGCCTTTCATGGTAAAATTTGTAAAATGACCCTAAGGTGAAACGAACTGGTTAATTGTTTGAGGATAATAAGATTTAATAAACAGGAGAAAACAATTTTGAAACCACACAATCTATCTCTCAACCATTTGGAAAGTAAATTCTTTTACTCCTTGATAATAATTTTAGTGAAGCCTAAGTAAAGTTGTTAAATCTGGTTAAGAGCCCTAGCTTCAATTTAATACTAGCAATAACTGATGAGGTCCTAAAAATGTTTCATCTCGACCTTCTCCCCCTAACCCTTTTTCAAGGCACCTTATATCTCTTCTCTTAAGTGTGTTGAACTTAAAACCCTGTTGTCTTGTGGGCAAGAATGAATCTTAGTAGCATTAGTGGTGAGCAGATGGCCTTGTGGAATTGAAATTCTCCTTTTTCTTGATAAATGAATTAAGCAAATAAAGGTCATAATAGAGAAGATTTAAAGATAATTACTCTGTGTAAAAAGAATAAATTTAACTTGGTAAGATGAATTGTATGAATCATATCCTGAGTCTCCTTGAAAATGTAAGCTAAGAATTGCAAGATGTCCTTTTCAAATAAATAACCCTCAAGAATATCTCCTTGTGGTTGGCCCTAACTGTAAGTGTGTTCTGTGATTGGACTTCTATGTTGTCTTGTCAAAAGAAAAGTAAAGTGTCCTTGATATGTGTGAATGTTTCCGTGTTGCCTTTATGGCCATCCTTGTATCAATTTGTTCACAGTGTTAGTTGTATACTTGGTGACGACATGTTGCATCATGTTATGTGTCAAGCAAGTAAAAAAAAAAAGTTATCCTGTATTTCATTGTGTTGTTCGTGTGTGGTTATTTGGGTCACTACAAAATTTGAGAAAGCCCATCTTCCTGAGAGACCATCTGAGAAACCTGTTAATCTCTTGTGTTTTAGATTTGATCACGTCAAGATGGTTACAAGTGTGTAACCATTGACAAGCTCTGAGACTGTTCAAGAAACTTTCCCCTGGTGATAAATCTAATAGATCTTGAATTAATTTGTGTCAATTTTCAGAAAAATTATGTCTTCTTTTATTTTAGAATGTTTTCAAATGGTTTTGATGTTTCTATTACAATCTTATGTTAAAATCCCTATGAATCACAGATGATCTCATCCCTGCGATAGTTTAGTGTCATTTGTAATTTCATTATGAGAAGAGCCTTCATCTTGTAATGAGATAAACAATTTAAAATCACTTTACTGTCATTTTGTTGATAAAGATTGTCTGTAAGCCTTTGAGTGTATCTTAGGCATGAGGATTCAGGGGTCTTTAATGTTTAGTTGAGTCTTTATCTCAAGGATTCATGTTGAATTCTCCAAGATTGTGTGAAAACTGTGCAGATCTAGGGATCCATTGATGCACACCTTCTGGTTAAAGGAATATTTTGGCTATTATGAAGATTTCTATTGTTAAGCTATCTAATTGTTGTAAAGGTTCTCAAAGATCCAGTGAAATCAACTTCGTCTTGGTTAACCCCCACCAAAATTTTCAAATAACAATCACTCTTACTTGAAGTACCCCTGTTTGTGTTGTGTATTCACAAATGCGCAACTTCTACTGCCAAAATATATAGAAGCAAGCAAGTAATAAGTGTTTTTAGTAACCCAAACTTGGTTCAGAAAATATCTCCATTATTTAGAAGTGACAACTCATGAGAGTTAAATTGTGGGGCATTGATAATATTTTCTCAAGGTTCCCCTAAAAATTATGCAAAGAAGGATCTCTTCATGTACTTCACCAACAGAGATTACAAAACGGGTCATCTCACCCTGGTTGAAAGGCATGACCTAAAGTACTGAGGATAGATCAAATCCTTTTATATAGTGCTATCCATTTCTCTGATTATCGAGTGACACTGAGCAAGTTGAATATCCTCCGTAACTTCAAAACGACTCATAATATGATCAGTCTGTATCTAAGTATCTTGCTAAATCTGTGATGTTGCTCGGCCTCTAAGAGAGAATCAATTTGGATACCAATGCTGTTTTGGCATCGTTTCTGGGGAGCATCAAAGGCATTCTTATCCAAAAGGTGGGGAATGTTACTACTCAATTTAATCTCAACTTGTTCCTTTAAAAAACTTCTCAGCCGAATGGTTTGAAGATTTCTCTGTCTACCTGTATTGATGCATGGAATATTTTTCCTTCATTTGGTTGCCATGGTCGGTCCTTTCCTTTGGTCTAGGATCACATTAAGTCTAGATATTGTTTTCCATTTCTCTATCCATGAGGAAGAATTTCTAATTTGGGTGTGAATTCAGTTTTTCCCCTTCCTTCTGTTTTTCCAAGGTCATGTTTCCATATCAATTTTTGTCCCAACGTCCATGGAAATGTGGTCCTTTCTGATTGGATGTGGCCCAGCGGGTCTTTTTGGTGAAATTTTCCACTTTTGTTAAAATTACCAAATTGGCCATGCAGCCCTGATACTTTCTAATTGGCTATTCAACGAATATGAAGCCGCAGGGATAAAGTATTACTTTGACCCCGAAGAAGGACATGTGGCATTATTTCATGTTACAAGCAGGAAAGCGTCGGTCAAACGTTTTGAAGTTTTTTGCCTTTTTGTATGAGGGAGAAAAGTTATAAAATAATTCGTAACTCCCCTGGGGCACACATAAAAAGTTAGAAGCAGAAAGATGCCTCATCGGGGAATTTTGAAACTCTAAGGCCCACTTCAACTCAAAGCTTGTCCACGTGGAGGGACGACAATCATTTACATATCTACGTCTAGGTCCTACCTTAGTAGTTACACCAAGGAGACACATGGAGGCTTCCACTAGCTCCTCTCTATACTTAAACTTTTCAAGAAACTTTCTAAGGCCTGGGACACGTGGAGGGCCCACACCTATTTGGGACCTGCCTCTATACTTTACTTTTGAAGAAGTGCCGAAGGGACACTTGGAGGTTTTTGCTGGATCCTTCCCATACATACAATTATGAACAGCTAAAGAAACTTATTTGGACCCTAGGCACATGATGCCTTTTGTTGGTCCTTAAACATTTTCAACAAGTTTTCCGGGATGAGACACATGGTGAGCCCGCACTTGTTTAGGGTCTCCGATTTTGGGCACCATGTCAAAAGTGTGCCAAAGAGACACGTGGAGGCTTCCACTAGCTCCTTTTGATAATTGTTCAACCAATCTGTAAGAATAGTTTGAGATAATCCTTAATACAATCTTAATAACTCATAATTAATGAAAACAAAGAAAATACGATATAATGTTTAATACTAATGGACATTATTTCTAATATCATACAAGAAAGTAGGAATAAGATGAATCCTTTCTGTTTTCAACCAATGTAAATTGGTGGCTAATCCTGTTCTTAATTACCTCCCCAGTGGATATATTTCGACGGTCAAGTAAATGAGCTTACAACTCTAATATTGATTGAAATTGGATATTTCTGTCATTGACCATCTTATTTCTTGGTTGAGATAGGGAATTTGGATATTCAAGTGAAGATGTTTAGATGGTCATTGAAAATAAGGCTTCTCAAGGGAAGGAACCTACATTTTGTATGGGAGATGACATTCCACTAGCTATGCTGTCTCGAAAATCACACATTCTTTATGACTACTTCAAGCAATATTTTGCACAGGTAGACTTTTTAGAATCATTAACCTCTACACTTAGTATTTCTTTTAATTTATCTTTGTTCCTTCAACTATTTTTTGTAAACGCATGGAAAATATGGAAGTATACATAATACATGGAGTGCAACATTTTATTTTTCCTAAAACAAGCAACAATTATTTTTCTTTCATACAACCATCTATATTAGAGTTGCTGGTCCTTGTTTTGTGTGATATCCAAAGGAGGAAGCAAGGAATAGCTGGTTGCATTTCATGCAATGTTTGATACATTGGATGCTAGATTTGTACTATATTTTACTCTTGTACATCATAGGGATTGATATACACTTCTTCATCATCCCTGCTCCTGCTATAAAGTAGTAGATGTTGCAAGTGTCAAAATATAGAGCATTATATAACATATAATGTAGTTATGTAGTTGTCATTGAGTTGATAATTGTTCAACCAATCTGTAAGCACATTTCCACCCATTGAGTTCTTCCTCAACAGGATGAGGAAGTAAGGATCGTATTGGAACCTGAAGGTATTCTTTAGAAATGTAAAGAAATATTACAGACCCGAGTCATTACCGAGTATTTGATCAAGTGGAAGAAAATGAATATTGAGGATGCAACATCAGAGGATGAAGCATTTCTACAGAAACATCCGGGGCTTGCCAACATTAGGGACAATGTTGCTTTTAAGGGGAGTTTCATGTTACGCCCTTAGTCCTATTGCTTATATTGGATATGTAGTGTCGAATTGTAGCTTACATAATCTCTTTTCTTGTCTTATGTTATTCATTTAGGCTTTCATATGTTTAGTAGGTTGGCCTTGGTGTTGGACATAACACATGATTGATATATACAGGTGGTAGTTAGGAGTAATAAAATATCATAGAGAGCATTTTATTCTTATTTTAAGGTTCATAGGTCACCCCCTTGTATTTTCTAAGCTATTCTCCTGCATATTGTGATCATTTATCTATAATCTTGTGTTCTATTGCTATTGATATTTAGATTTATAGAAGTAATTTCATTACATGTCATCTGCATCGTATCCTTCCTCAAACTTGGCATGAATCTTCGCTTCCTCGTTCCACATGTTGAATAAGAACCACTATGTCCGCAAATTACAGGTTTCCTCTATTTTTTATTCTTTCACTCTTTGGCACTTGATTTCGGTCTCTCAAGGGATGCATGTCTCCATACTTACTCGCACTACTAGTAACATCTTGTGGTATGGGTGGAAGGTTGTGTCTTAATGGTGGGGCCTTAGTGCTTGCCAGCTAGCCACCCAGGTTCTAATCTCCTAGGCCCCAGGGGACCAGTTACGCTTTCATTTACACAGCCAGTTGGGAGGAATCACCCTACATTAACGCACCAAGATTTGGTCATTAACTCTTGTAGTATCTAGTGGTACGAGTGACATGTTCTCACATGTTCACGATGTATCTTCCACGTGGGGATAAAATTCCCTTTGTACCTATTGAATTCACCATGAATCCACTAGACAGCTTTAGCAGATCTGAGAGCAAAAAGAAAACTCCACTTTTTTGTTTTTGCCTCCAAACCACAAAATTTTGGTCCAAAACAGGTAGCTCCACATTTTATTTGGTTTCAGACTTCTAGTACAGTGTTCTACACCCTTACGCTGGTCTGTAGGTAGGTAAACAACCACGTCTAGCAATCTGAAAAATAGGTCTGATGTCTTCCAAAAAAAAACATGGACAACATTGGCGAAAGTATTTTAGAAGGAATTTTCGCTTCTGCTGTCACGTCTTGGAAAAAAAATGTCTATAAGCAAGACAATAAAATGTAGAATTCCTATGTTCACATAGTAAAAAAAACTAGGTCTAAAACAGATTTTTTACATGAGAATTGCTGTGACATATATAGGGAAAAAACAACCATACACGTAGGTCCTTAAGTTTTGTCTAGATCGTACGTTAACACAGGGAATCATGCAAGTAGCTTAATACAAGAAAATGTGATGTGGGAGTGAAAACCTAATGACGTAAGAGAGGCGTAAGGTCATGAGTAGGTGGAAATGAATAGAACGACATATAAGCAAGTGGTGTGGTCAATGTAATATTTGTAGAATTCCTTGTAGATCTAGGAAGATAAATTTTATCTTGCACAGAAGAACAAACTTGTAGCTATAGCTTCAAAGATTAACCACAAAGAAAAAAATAACTTTTCAGATAAAAAAGAAAACAAAGTAGCTATAGAAAAATAGAGCATTCAACAGATACTAATCATATTAAATTTCTCATAGGTTAGAAATAACAATATACTATATATTAGAAAGAAGGCACCGTATGAAGAACAAAAAATAGGATGAAGACTGAAGTTAACAACCTTGATAGAGTAGAAGGAATGGATCTTAATGGAGCTGAAATAAGTGATCCAAAATCTTTCCTAGGTAAATTGCAAGTGTGGTTAGTTGGAATTAACCACTAATAATATTCTACTCTATCGCTAGAATGGGGTTCTAGAGCCATTCCTACTTATTACACTCTGATCCTATCTCAACAAACACATATTATACCATAAAAAGTTTTTTGGGTTAAAAACATGACCTTGACTCTATGGTTATGATAACCTATAACATTGGTTTATAAATAAGGATGTAAGGGCTAATATTGACTAATGTCATGCATACATAAAATATATAAGTTGTGGTAGGTACACAACAGATAAGAATACCAGGAAATAAGTTTGAGGTCAATGGAGGATAGGACAATATCTAATACATTTGGATTCTTGGGGTAAAAGGTGAGAAACAATATAAATAAGAATCTAGATAGTTATTTGAGGATATATGCATCAAAATAAAATGTTCCAAATTTTCCTTTTGTTACGACACTAACAATATGGAGGTCCTCATGTGAATGAGTGGAATTGGTTATTACTTACAATATTAACATAATATCTACATATAAAAGTTCTAAAGAAAAAGCTTGAATCAAGATGAAATCTTTGAAGTGAATGAAGATGATGTGCCACTATTGAGAAGAGTTTTTTATAAAGAAATTTTTTAGTAATTTGAAGATCAAGATTGATAATGGAGTCTTGTTCCCTATGGGATGGGTCGGTCGCTTTCAATTCATAGAATATATGAATCTAGAGTTTATGTATTATGTATTAGTAGTTGCTCCTCCACAGGCACCAAGGATACACCATGATTTTAGCAAGAGAAGAATACCTTACAATGTGAAGCCAATAACTAGGAGGGTTTTAAAGCGTACCATAGTTTATAGCAAATCAAAGTTGTTTCTAGCTATAGATGTGTATATAAAGATTGAGGTTTTCATTTTGGCATACCCCCTTTTGACATATAATTAATCCAACCAATTAGCACAAGATTAAGTTTTTGATTGAATTTGAATTTTTAAAATAGTAGAAACAATATCAAGAGTGGCATGTTATATTAGTAACAGTAAGCGATCCTTTCTTCTTTTTAAAATTAATATATCCACAAATATTAGTGTAATTAAAAAATAATATAATATTATTAAAAAATAAAGATAAAAACATAGGATTTCATCTTTGTCAAGTAAGCATCACTAAATTATGAAGTAAAAAATGATGATATCTATTAACTCATATAACGAAAAAAATAACTTGGGTAGCTATTAAACCAAAATACAAAATAAATAGTTAGAGTTAATACAATATCTTTAAAGAATTGAAAATATTTGTGACATTTATGTTTTAATATTTTTTTCGAAATTATGTATAACAATAATATTGAAAAAATTATACTGTATATATATATATATATATATATATATATATATATATAATTTAAACAAATATTATTATAAATGATACAAAAATTTAGGTATAAGGTGAAAGAAATGGAAATCTTAAAATGGGAAAACTAATAATTTTGTGAAATTTAAATATCATGTATATACACTTAGAAAATCCAAAATATAACATGTTGATGATTACAACCTATGTATTTCAATGACACTCTTGAACTTAGATAATTACAATATATGTGTTTTAAAAGCACTCTTGAACTCTAAAGTCTTCTAAGTTGGACTTTCCAGTACATGAAAGAGTTTAAGTTAATAATAGTTATGACCAATTCATATAATGTCAAGTGCTATAAAGTAATTTTGCATTAAATGTTCTTCTCATAAAAAATAAGGGTTGTGATAGAAAATGGTCAATAAATGCAAATAGTAAAAACTAGTGGTACTAATATTGGGAGTTACGTAACTCTTAATGCCAAAACTACAATTAAGGGTCCATATAAAACACCGCTTATTCAAAGCTGGTACATAAAATCAACATTCCGCTAGCAAGAGCAGTAACAACGTTTGAAAAACACCATTAGGTCTTTGTAAACATAATTAATACTATTTCATTTCATTGCAATTTTTTCACTGATAAATAATTAATATTATTTAGAGAAAACAATTTATGTTTGTGGTTAGAAATAGATGGAATACAAATTTTAATGCAAATGAAAATACAAAAATGGAAACATTTCACAACGTTAAAAGTGAAGGTGTGTGTGGAGTGGGAAAAATTCTATGAGAGAATAGGTGGGAATTGTACATCATTTGAGAGGGGGTGGATCTATTTCCACTTTCCCATCAAAACAACCCAAATAATTTAATAAAGAAAACCTATCCTTTAGCTTCCTTACATTAAACCCTCGTGGCCTAGATTTTTGCAATTCCATCTAAACAAATTTAATATAAGAGATTAATATATCTCATAGTGGTTTTGGTAAAAGTATTTCAGCTACATATACTAGTCTAGCAAGAGGTAAAAAAATAATTCTATAAGCGTATCTACATACTGCACCCAGTGAGAACCATACATATAGCATAAACTTCAAAGCATAATCTTAAGGAACGGGTATTAAATTAAAGTACATCTGTAAATTTTCTACCAGACAACAGAGTGGGGCTCGATTATCTAAAGAAGCGGCAGTGGAAAAATAAGTCTACGTTGGAAACTTGACACAAACAACGTCCACCCAAAGAGCACCGCATCAGTGAAAGTTCTACCACATAAAATCTAAAACCCAGAAATAACTAGTGGTTGCTTTGAGAGGAGCAAGATTACGCCATGAGTTGTGAATCAATTTCATTGAATAATTTTGATGATGGCAATTTTTTTTGTAATTTTAGTATGCGTCAATGGAATGCTTTATAATATCGATTACTTTGTCACGCGTGCGTAATGCCTATATTAATCATCTTTTGCCTTTTTTATTTTTTTATTTTTAAATAATATTTCTCAATTAATCAATCTTCAAACTTTTAGCCCTATAATAACTTTTGAAATCTTAAAACTGCAAGTTTCAAGCAACATAAGGATTGAAATAGCCTGCAAAATTAAAGAAAATCAGAAGTAGGTTCAACAGGGGTCAATAAAACTTGGTATTGAAAAATAGGGCACATGTACATAATTTTATACATGTGTAAATACACATGTGCAAGAATTCACCATCTCTCATTGGACCCTGGCATAGAACAAATGAAAGTCTCCAACATAAACTGTAATGCTGACCCCTAACAAAAATATGCAAAATCAATCTTAAGGATATGTAAATTGTAATGCCCGTTCATCATCGCTCCCTTGCTTCTGCGACGACCATGCTTCTAGGAGTTGAATGCCATTGTGTTTCCTTTGAAACGTCTGTGTCTTCACCTTGTCGAGCTTGCCTTTTGATCGCTAGTAATATGATTAATAATTTTATGTTTTTAATAAAAGTCATGCAAAAAAAAAATAATGATAAAAATAATATTTTAAATTATTTTGTCGATTGGCGATTATTTATGTTAGTGTCATTTTCTTTTAGCAATATAGTTATTAATTACTTGCAAGCTTTTCAACCATAGTATTGATCTCTCTTGTGCCCGACCCCTCGATCAAATTATTTTGTTTTGTCACTATCGTGTTAGTTCCTAAACGATTATTCGAACCCCGTTTAGGTGTCACGACGTCTTAAAGCGTAATAAGAATAGATAATAAATGAATCGGTATCAATTATACTTTAATTGTGTAAATAAACAATAAAATTTTATGTGGAATAAATTAAGCCTTTTCAGGCCATGTTATTTTTTTTTCATCCACCGACTTGTAAGATTGTTTGGTCTTTTTCTTCTCGACTACTTGGCGTGGAGATATGAATATCTATTTTTTTATATATAAAGACATAAGAATCTGCATAACAAATTTCTTTATTTAAATTTACTAAGCCCTTCCGGCATCCACGCATACCTTATTTCATAATATGGAAGTGTGCCTTCACCCACCGACTGCCTTTATGGTTCTTACTCCTTATCGTTGGCGTGGGGTTAAAGGTTTCCTTATTTTATTTGTTTCCTGGCAAGTGGGGGGTACGTGGAAGAGTGTATGGCCTCCTGCCATATTCTGTTTGTATTCCTTTTGGTGCCTTGTTTGGCATTACGGTTGTTGGGAGTTAATGAAACTATGTTTATTACCCACACACCGTGTACTTTCCTCCATGCTGGCCGCTTGCATTTCAAAATGGGATTTTACTACTAAATCTTATGTGTTTTTGTCTTCTTACCTGCTCTTGTCGTGTTTCTGGCCGTGTGAGGTTGGAGGGTGAGTCTTTTATTGGGGTTTGTGATGGGCATTGAAGCTTAGAAGCTAGTTCTATTCGCAGTGTTGGATAGCAGCAAGATACCTCCTTCTTCTTCTGGTCGCACCTTCAATGGAGGAGCCTGGAGTGGCGTTTTTCGTGCGTATAGCAGAGGATAAGGGGGGGGGCATTTAGAAATGTGGAGGAAGGTTTTTCTGAGCATGGAGGACTGTTGGGCGCCTTCCCTGCTGGCCGCGTGGGTTTGGTATGGTGGTTATAGATGAAGCTACAAGCTGTTGCAGTAGGCGTGTTACCTCCCCTTTCATTAGATGCTGCGGGGTGTGTTCTTGTTGGGGATCCACAGCAATAGACAGCAACAGTCTGCAACAATGTTTAGCCAGGCAGCAGGCGTGTGCAGTACAGTAGATGCCTCTTTGAGCGCTACCAACAAGCAGGCTATCCAACAATGTTGTTACATGTTCAGTTTTGAATGCATCCTCAAATTTGGGATTCTCCTTCAAGTTTTTTTTATTTTTTTATTTTTTATCCAAATCAATTTGTGACAGTAAGAATGTTACCAGGAGACCTGATGAAATTTATTACAAAGATTATCTATTGGGACCTTACTTGTTTTACGATGCAACTCATGGAAGAGAATCTCATAGAGGGGGATCTATTTCTTATTAGAATATTCATGAAGCACGATTTGCTTGCTATTATATGAACTTCTTCATCGAGTCACTAAGTAGGCAGGCTCTCATGGCGAGGGGTGAAAGGAGAGAGAGGGTGCAGGAAGGAGATCGATGAAGGATAGAGGAATTAAAAAGAAACTCGGATGTAGTTGGTTTAAAGGCAATAAAATGGTGCATGCTTCTGTGTAAGTGGCAGATCACACCCACTGGCACAGGAGATCTTTGCAATGTTGAAGAAAATGTCTTGGGAGATGAAGGTAGCAGGATATTTTTTTTCAGATCCAGATCTTTTACTGAGTTGTTTCTCCAAAATAGACCTTGGACAGTGAGGGTGTTACAAGCAGACCTGATGAAATTTATTACAGAAATTCTCTACTGAGACCTTGCTTGTTTTACGACGTAACCCATGGAAGAGAACCTCGTAGAGACCAACTTGTTTCATATCAGATTATTCATGAAGCACGTTTTACCTTGCAATTTTATGAGCTGTTTCAACGAGTCACTGATTTGGCAGGCATAAAGGTTTCTGTTGCAATTATCACACCTTACAAGCTACAGCTGAAGTGTTTGCACCGAGAGTTTGACGCTGTCCTCAAATCTGATGAAGGAAAAGGTTTAATTACCATTGCGGTAGATGCCTTTCAGAGCCAAGAGTGATGTTGAATCAGGAGGAATAGGCATGAGCTGCTTTTTCCCTTTTTCCGAGCTATTTCCTTTTATAATTAAATGCATGATTATTGCTTGTTCTCCTGGTAATTGTGTGCTGTGTTGGTTTGAGATAAGATCTGCATGAGTTTTTTATCATTTGAAATGTTGTGTGGCTTTTGCACGCCTTCCCCACCAAGAGTGTATTTTCTTGCTTTTGCTAGATGTGTGAGGGGTCTTATTAGATACGTCTGTGTTATGCCTGTAGGAGAAGTTTTCTTCCTTCTGCGACCTGGTTTTGGACCTTCCTCAGCATGGCAATGAGGAGTGGATTGTTTAAGTGCTGTCCTCTTTCAAAAACAAAAAAAAAATGTGATTTGCTTTTTACCTCCGTTATGTATCCCTATGGTTATAGAGGAGAGCAGGTGATAAATGAATAAAACTATTTACCTCTGGAGAAGAAGTGTATTTATTGCCCTTTTGTTGTTATCACGGTCTAATATTAATTCATATTGGAAATGACACTAGAGCGACCCTTGCTCATCCTTTTCTTTTTAGCAATCTAGTTTGGTATAATCTCATCCCAATTTCATCCCTGGGAGGTCGACTACAAGGTTGGAACAATGTAAATTTCTATTTCCTTTTTGAAGCTTTAACGAACTGTGCATTATGCTTGTCGGATGTGACTGGCTATGACTAGATAGTGGGGTTTGCTATGCCGTCTTATGCAAACATGTTTTGGTCAAATCTAACTTACTTACCTAGCTTATGATGACCTTAAAAATTTTAGTACCCTGGCCAAGGGATATCCTCGTCAGTCCTACATTTGTATTACCACCCTAACTCATCTTATGAAAGGTCCATCGGCTTATTTGAGATGGAAAATTTGAGGGTTTGTTATAAGGAAAACCTTACTCAAACCTTTGGAGAAAATACTTAAAGTATTCAAGGGACTCTCGTTGTGTACATGGGATACCCTATGCGCCCGACATAACTGTGTAAGTTACTTAAATATTTTTATTATTATAAGAAAAGCCTTTCCTTGTTGGACGCCCCCACGGTAGTGAGTGCAGGAACAGTGTTTTACCCCTTCCGAGCAACAAACAATGAAGTATATGTCGGATGTGGTGAACATGGAATTAAGTCTGAGGCTTGAGATGCTTTCGGGGACCCGTGAAAGGTAAATTACATTTACCCCCCCCCCCCCCAAGCAACAATGTTTTATGAAACCCTTCTTCGTCATATCGGTAAGTAAGTTAGTAGTGTATAACATTGAAATATTTTATTATGTTGGGAATGAAGGGGTTTTCGTTGAGGGATGTGCGGAGTTGGCACTTGCGGCTTAAGAGAGCTTTCAAAGTTTCAACTTATCATTCGTGGACGTTGTTAATCTTGAATATATAATTAAACATTGGGTATAGCAATCAAAAACGTCAGCTACATTTTTTTAAGGTGTACGCAAGTGCAATGCATTCCTTTTTACATGATCTTTGAACTGGGTCCTTGAGTGGCCATAACCCCCCCCCCTCATAGGCTGTATGAGTTTTAGTGGACTTATGTGGCATTCTTGCTCTGAGTAGGGATGTTCGGAATAATAAATCTTGTTACCTTTTTTTTGACATTATCAGGGGAATTTACTATTTCTATATCGGGTGGTTGTAGTACAATTCCTTTATTCTGTTTTGTGATTGTGAAGTTGTTATCACTATCTTACTTAAGGAAAATAAAAAGGTGTATTATGTGGGAAATTTGTTATAATTTAGAATGTAGGGTGTAAGGGTAACCTTGGATAGAAAATGCACAATTTTGGCTTTCATATGTTCTGCAGTGTGCCTTTTGTTAACTAGATATCTATTTTTTTTACCTTCATACAAATTACTTTTGCTTATGCCTTGGAATGGAAATCATGCACTAGTCATTCAATTAATTTTGATGAAATATCTAGGAAAAGGGAATGCATGCTCATGCCAGTTCTTTTGAACTGACAAAAGCTAACATGTTTTTGCAGGTTGTTTTTCCGAGCTCAAGTATGAAAGAAGTGGTCGTTGTAGTTGCATAGATGATATCCACTTTGGTGCTTGTACGTTGTCTTTTATGGTTAAACTATTGATAACATCTAGTGGAAAAATTTTAGAAGAAGGGTCAGTGCCTTAGTAAATGTATTGTAGAATATTGTTGTTGTAACTGTCAAACTTTGCTCTTGAGTTAAAATGTTGAGTTGTAAATCCTACTAAGGCATAGTAGCAATGAGTTTGTAAGCACTATAAAGTGGACTGGATATTCCTTATAAAAGTTAAACGAAAATTTATGTATATGAACATATTAATGTAGATGTGATCCACTTGAAACCTTTGAGACCTGGAACAATCAAGAGGAATCTATCTTTTGTAACAAAATATGATTACTTGTTTTTTCCCCCGAGCTAAACTAATAAACACTATCTTTTTTGTGAAACCTTAAATGATCTCATGGTGAAATCAATGGTTAGATTTTAGAAGATGATAGGATTTAATGAGTAGGACGGGAAATTGATTAATAAAACCTTAAATATCTCTCTATCGTTTGAAATGTTCTCCTTTGTCAAACTTAATAAAGTAAAGTCTAGATGGAACATTTAACCAATCTTGATAAACTCTTAGCCTCAATAAAAGACGGATAGTGGACAATGTGACCTTGAAGCTGAATTCTGTTGTCCTGTTCCGTTAACCCTTACCATGATTCATGGTGATATTTCCTAAGCAAGGTCAAAATTTAATCCTTAAACAAGAAGGTTATTGTTATGAACCCTAAGCGGTACTTTCCACTCAATCGGAGCTTATGCCTTCACCTGTGCAATAGAGTTGTGGAACATGTGTTAGAAGCTTGAGTAAGATTAATTAACCTTGTAAGAAATGCAAAATGTTCTAAAATCAAATGAATAAGAAATATTTGGACATAAAATTGATGATCCTAGTTTAGAAAGCTTGGCCTTAAGCTATTCAGTCAATAGTTGAAAAGAAAGAAGTTCTCCCTTGTGAAAAGAATTGTGTGAATCATTACATGAAATTTTATAAGAACGTAAGTTAAGAATTAAGAGACACTTTAGTAAACAAGAAAATTTAACAAGAATTTCCTCGTGGGATGCCCCTAAATGTAAGTGTGTCATGTGGTTGGACTTCCATGTTGTCTTGTAAAAAGGAAAAGTAAATTGTCCTTGATAGGTGTGAACGTTTCCATGCTGCCTTTATGGCCATCCTTGTATCAAGTTGTTCACAGTGTTAGTTGTATCCTTGGTGACGGCATGTTGTGTCATGTTATGTGTCAAGCAAGTCAAAAAAAAAAAAAAAATTATCCTGTATTTCACTGTGTTGTTCGTGTGTGTGGTTTTGGGTTGTTACATTTGGTATCAGAGCGTAGGTTCATGCTCTCGAACCTATGGGCCGGATTGGTGTTATATGATGATGTTACATGGTGGTGGTGGTGTTACATGATGATACTACATGATGATGATGATGTTGCATGATGGTGGTAGATATTGGAAGAGTAATGTGCTTTAAACGTGATGTGATTATTGTCGTAATTGTGATATTGTGAACGCACATGATGTGTATGTCACCTTGTGCGTGTTTGTGATCATGTTGATATGTTTGGGGATGGGAGTATTCTCTCTCCTTCTTGTGGATTCTATGAAGAGTTCACGTGTGAATTATTGTTTGTGATGTGTGAAAAGAATTCTAATGTGGATGACGTAGTGTTGGAATACTGTGACATATTGTGATATGTAAGTGTATCAATGTGTTGTATGACTAGATTGATGTTAAAAGAAATGAGTTGTATCATGATTTTTTTTACCATGTTCTGAAGAAATGTGTGTACCACCTTGCTATGTTGCAATGGATGTTATGTTGTGATGTACTATGTTCATCGTATGTATGATTTGTGTAAATATGTAATGCTTCATGTTGTGATTTTGGGTCATACGGTGAGTGTATGAACCCTATCGTATGGTGATTGCACTTTGGGTGCAGAATGTGGTAAAGTGATGTGTTACACTCAGTGAATGTATGATTGTGATCTACCCTGTATATGTACCATACGTAAGATGTTATGGTAGTTATGTGTGTGCCACTGTTATGTTAGTGATGTTGTTGTATGTTATGTTGTGAACCTTACGCTAACTGATCCTGAGGGAAATCGGTAGAAGTGTATGTTGAGAGTGAGGAATGGTGTACCATGGGTCAATAACTCGAGCTCAAAACTCGGTTTAGTAGATAACATGTGATTCTTTCCTCTCTCCCTATGTGGTTGTATGTATGCAACCTTAGTGTATCTATGACTATGTTTAGCCTTGTCGAAGTGGTGGCGGGATGATTCAGATGGAGGTGATGACAGTTGTATTATTGATATGTATTTTATGAGCTGAGGCTCGATGTTCCGAGTGCTAGCAACTCGTTGAGTACCCCTTTGGTGGCTAGATAAGGCCACACAGTTATCGTAATGTGACATTATTATAAGTTGATTTTATTCGTAAATTGAGCTTTTATTTTTTATTTGTAAGGACCAGCAGCTTTTCTTGATTGCAATGCTTTACAATTTTGGGCATTTCCTTGGTTTGTGGCACTAACATGGGGATTTTGATACTAACTTTGGCTATTTGGCCATTTATTTTAGCTTGATTTGGGGTCTTCTTTTAAATTTGGAATTTTTACCGCCTTGCCCAAGGCTTGTACTTTGCCACTTGGCACTTTGATTGGATTGTTGTGCTGGTTCTAATGTCGTGATGTGTGGAATAGGGTCATGGGATGCACCATGGATTGGTTGGACCTATGGACCCACTTTGTTGTATGGGGGTACGCCCCAAGGAGTACATATAACTAGCGGGTTGTTGAACCACGCGTTATTATGTCACTTGGGTTAGGAGTGTTCGAACTCTATGTGTCTTGGACCATAGGGTCAACCGGCCTCCTTGAGGGAGGCATAAGAGTTTGAGGGAGGCATAAGAGTTTGAGGGAGGCATAAGAGACTTGAGGGAGGCATAAGAGTTTGAGGGAGGCATAAGAGTTTGAGGGAGGCATAAGAGTTTGAGGGAGGCATAAGAGACTTGAGGGAGGCATAAGAGTTTGAGGGAGGCTTATGATATTTGTCTGTATGGTTGATGTTTCAGGATATATGTTGAGTTATTGTGATGTTTGGTAGTGGTATTTTGATGTATGTGTTACTCATGTCAGATGGATATGTGTTGTGATGTTGTGGTTATGTCATTGATTCCCTTGTGGACACTATGTACCTGTAGCATGGTTTGGTGTTATGTGAGTCTTTCATTGATGCAAATTGAGGAAATGTCTGGTGGATTGTAGTACTCTTTTGTTTGAGTATTTTGTGTGTCAGTCATTGATGTGTGATGAGTACTACGTTATGTGGACTGTGCCTATTCTATTCCGTATTTGAGTAACCTTTTGTGGTGTAATACAATCATGAAGTATATACTTGTGTGCTTGTGAATCTGTAGTGTCTTGTGAACCTGATAGGGTGTTGTGTTAGCAGTTCATGTTGGGCACCCACAATAAAGAATAAACCAAAACTCTTCAATGATGAAATTTTTAAAAGAAACAAAAAAAAAAAAAAAACTAGAGAATAATGCTAATGGAAAGAGACTAATGAAATGAACAACATAAAAGGGAACTGCCAATCTTCACAGAACCTTGAAAGTTAAAATTTCCGCCAAATGTTCCTAAGGCTACCTTGTGGCTGTGCTTTAATCAACTAAAATTTTAAACCTTAGGGTGTACTTTCTTCTTTATCTATACCTTGTTGCATACCATTTCTTTCCTCTGTGTAATGTCGCATCGAGGATGATGCTTTCTTAAGGGGAGGAGAATGTAATGCCCGTTCATCGTCGCTCCCTTGCTCATTGTGACGACCATGCTTCTAGGAGTTGAATGCCGTTGTGTTTCCTGTGAAACGTCTGTGTCTTCACCTTGTCGAGCTTGCCTTTTGATCGCTAGTAATATGATTAATAATTTTATGTTTTTAATAAAAGTCATGCAAAAAAAAATAATGATAAAAATAATATTTTAAATTATTCTGTCGATTGGCGATTATTTATGTTAGTGTCATTTTCCTTTTAGCAATATAATTATTAATTACTTGCAAGCTTTGCTTCAACCATAGTATTGATCTCTCTTGTGCCCAACCCCTCGATCAAATTATTTTGTTTTTGTCACTATCGTGTTAGTTCCTAAACGATTATTCGAACCCCGTTTAGGTGTCATGACGTCTTAAAGCGTAATAAGAATACATAATAAATGAATCAGTATCAATTATACTTTAATTGTGTAAGCCTAAACAATAAAATTTTATGTGGAATAAATTAAGCCTTTTCAGGCCATGTTATTTTTTTTTCATCCACCGACTTGTAAGATTGTTTGGTCTTTTTATTCTCAACTACTTGGCGTGGAGATATGAATATCTATTTTTTTTATATATAAAGACATAAGAATCTGCATATACAAATTGACTCTTTATTTTAAATTTACTAAGCCCTTCAGGCATCCACGAATAATACTTATTTCATAATATGGAAGTGTGCCTTCACCCACCGACTGCCTTTATGGTTCTTACTCCTTCATGGTTGGCGTGGGGTTGAAGGTTTCCTTATTTTATTTGTTTCCTGGCAAGTGGGGGGTGCGTGGAAGAGTGTATGGCCTCCTGCCATATTCTGTTTGTATTCCTTTTGGTGCCTTATTTGGCATTACGGTTGTTGCGAGTTAATGAAACTATGTTTATTACCCACCCACCGTGTACTTTCCTCCATGCTGGCCGCTTGCATTTCAAAATGGGATTTTATTACTAAATCTTCTGAACTGTTTTTGTCTTCTTACCTACTCTTGCCTTGTATGTTTCTGGCTACATTTTGGAGGGTTGGAGTCTTTTGTTGGGGTTTGTGAAGGGCATTGAAGCTCAGAACCTAGTTCTATTCGCAGATGTTTGGATAGCAACAAGGATGCCCTCCTTCTTCTGTGCCAGTCAATTGAGGAGCCTGGAGTGGTGTTTTTTGCAAGCAGAGGATTTAAGTCTTGTCGTCCGACGCATTTACGAAATTTGGTCTTCCCAAGGTTTTCTTTCTACGCGTGAGGACTGGCAAAGTTTCCTTGTTAAAATGGCCGCCATGGGTTTCGGGTATGGTGTTTCCCTTTATAGCTCAAAGCTACGGAGGATAGTGCAGTAGGCGTGTTACCTCCACTTTCATTAGTATGCTGTGAAATGTGTTCTTGTTGGGGATCCTCAGAACAATACACTAGCCACTGTAGCCTGGTGTAGGCACGCTACTGCATAGTGGAAGCCTTCTTTGAGCGCCTACCAACAAGCAGGCTGTCCAACTATGTTGTAGTATCATGTTCAGTTTCGAATTACATCCTCAAAGCTTGGGATTCTCCTTCAAGTTTTTTTTTTTTTTATTTTGTATCCAAATCAATTAGAGTGACAGAAGAGTTGTTACCAGAAGACCTGATGAAATTTATTTCGGAGTTTTATCTATTGGGCTTCTTACTTGTTTTATGATGTAACTCATGGAAGAGAATCTCATAGGTGTGGATCTGTTTCATTTTAGTATATTCATGAAGCACGATTTGCTTGCTATTATATGAACTCCTTCATCGAGTCACTAAGTAGGCAGGCTCTCATGGCGAGGGGTGAAAGGAGAGAGAGGGTGCAGGAAGGAGATCGATGAAGGATAGAGGAATTAAAAAGAAACTCAGATGTAGTTGGTTTAAAGGCAATAAAATGGTGCATGCTTTTGTGTAAGTGGCAGATCACACCCACGGGCACAGGAGATCTTTGCAATGTTGGAGAAAATGTCTTGGGAGATGAAGGTAGCAGGATATTTTTAAGATCCAGATCTTGTACTGAGTTGTTTCTCCAAAATCGACCTTGGACAGTGAGGGTGTTACCAGCAGACCTGATGAAATTTATTACAGAGATTCTCTACTGAGACCTTGCTTGTTTTACGATGTAACCCATGGAAGAGAACCTCATAGAGGCCGACCTGTTTCATATCAGATTATTCATGAAGCACGTTTTACCTTGCAATTTTATGAGCTGTTTCAACGAGTCACTGATTTGGCAGGCATAAAGGTTTCTGTTGGAATTATCACACCTTACAAGCTACAGCTGAAGTGTTTGCACCGAGAGTTTGACGTTGTCCTCAAATTTGATGAAGGAAAAGGTTTAATTACCATTGCGGTAGATGCCTTTCAGAGCCAGGAGTGATGTTGAATCAGGAGGAACAGGCATGAGCTGTTTTTTCCCTTTTTCCCAGCTATTTCCTTTTATAATTAAATGCATGATTATTGCTTGTTCTCCTGGTAATTGTGTGCTGTGTTGGTTTGAGATAAGCTCTGCGTGAGATTTTTTATCATTTGAAATGTTGTGTGGCTTTTGCACGCCTTCCCCACCAAGAGTGTATTTTCTTGCTTTTGCTAGATGTGTGAGGGGTCTTATTAGATACGTCTGTGTTATGCCTGTAGGAGCAGTTTTCTTCCTTCTGTGACCTAGTTTTGGACCTTCCTCAGCATGGCAATGAGGAGTTGTTTGTTTAAGTGCTGTCCTCTTTAGAAAACAAAAAAAAAATGTGATTTGCTTTTTACCTCCGTTATGTATCCCTATGGTTATAGAGGAGAGCAGGTGATAAATGAATAAAACTATTTACCTCTGGAGAAGAAGTGTATTTATTGCCCTTTTGTTGTTATCACGGTCTAATATTAATTCGTATTGGAAATGATACTAGAGCGACCCTTGCTCATCCTTTTCTTTTTAGCAATCTAGTTTGGTATAATCTCATCCCAATTTCATCCCTGGGAGGTCGACTACAAGGTTGGAACAATGTAAATTTCTATTTCCTTTTTGAAGCTTTAACGAACTGTGCATTATGCTTGTCAGATGTGACTGGCTATGACTAGATAGTGGGTTTGCGACGCCGTCTTATGCAAACATGTTTTGGCCAAATCTAACTTACTTACCTAGCTTATGATGACCTTAAAAATTTTAGTACCCTGGCCAAGGGATATCCTCGTCAGTCCTACATTTGTATTACCTCCCTAACTAGTCTTATGAAAGGTCCATCGGCTTCTTTGAGATGGAAAATTTGACGGTTTGTTATAAGGAAAACCTTACTCAAACCTTTGGAGAAAATACTTAAAGTATTCAAGGGACTCTCGTTTGTACATGGGATACCCTATGCGCCCGACATAACTGTGTAAGTTACTTAAATATTTTTATTATTATAAGAAAATGCCTTTCCTTGTCGGACGCCCCCACGGTAGTGAGTGCAGGAACAGTGTTTTACCCCTTCCGAGCAACAAACAATGAAGTATATGTCGGATGTGGTGAACATGGAATTAAGTCTGAGGCTTGAGATGCTTTCGGGGACACGTGAAAGGTAAATTACATTTACCCCCCCCCCCAAGCAACAATGTTTTATGAGACCCTTCTTCGTCATATCGGTAAGTAAGTTAGTAGTGTATAACATTGAAATATTTTATTAGGTTGGGAATGAAGGGGTTTTCGTTGAGGGATGTGCAGAGTTGGCACTTGCGGCTTAAGAGAGCTTTCAAAGTTTCATCTTATCATTCGTGGACGTTGTTAATCTTGAATATATAATTAAACATTGGGTATAGCAATCAAAAACGTCAGCTACATTTTTTTAGGTGTAGGCAAGTGCAATGCATTCCTTTTTACATGATCTTTGAACTGGGTCCTTGAGTGGCCATAACCCTCCCCTCATAGGCTGTATGAGTTTTAGTGGACTTATGTGGCATTCTTGCTCTGAGTAGGGATGTTCGAAATAATAAATCTTGTTACCTTTTTTTTGACATTATCAGGAGAATTTACTATTTCTATATCGGGTGGTTGTAGTACGATTCCTTTATTCTGTTTTGTGATTGTGAAGCTGGTATCGCTATCTTACTTAAGGAAAATAAAAAGTTGTATTATGTGGGAAATTTGTTATAATTTAAAATGTAGGGTGTAAGGGTAACCTTGGATAGAAAATGCACAATTTTGGCTTTCATATATTCTGCAGTGTGCCTTTTGTTAACTAGATATCTATTTTGTTTACCTTCATACAAATTACTTTTTCTTATGCCTTGGAATGGAAATCATGCACTAGTCATTCAATTAATTTTGATGAAATATCTAGGAAAAGGGAATGCATACTCATGCCATTTCTTTTGAACTGACAAAAGCTAACATGTTTTTGCAGGTTGTTTTTCCGAGCTCAAGTATGAAAGAAGTGGCTGTTGTAGTTGCATAGATGATATCCACTTTGGTGCTTGTACGTTGTCTTTTATGGTTAAACTATTGATAACATCTAGTCGAAAATTTTTAGAAGAAGGGTCAGTGCCTTAGTAAATGTATTGTAGAATATTGTTGTTGTAACTGTAAAACTTTGCTCTTGAGTTAAAATGTTGAGTTTTAAATCCTACTAAGGCATAGTAGCAATGAGTTTGTAAGTATTATAAAGTGGACTGGATATTCCTTATAAATGTTAAATGAAAATTTATGTATATGAACATATTAATGTAGATGTGATCCACTTGAAACCTTTGAGACCTGGAACAATCAAGAGGAATCTATCTTTTGTAACAAAATATGATTACTTGTTTTTTCCCCGAGCTAAACTAATAAACACTATCTTTTTGGTGAAACCTTAAATGATCTCATGGTGAAATCAATGGTTAGATTTTAGAAGATGATAGGATTTATTGAGTAGGAGGGAAATTGACTAATAAAACTTTAAATATCTCTCTATCGTTTGAAATGTTCTCCTTTGTCAAACTTAATAAAATAAAGTCTAGATGGAACATTTAATCAATCTTGATAAACTCTTAGCCTCAATAAAAGACGGATAGTGGATAATGTTACCTTGAAGCTGAATTCTGTTGTCCTGTTCCGTTAACCCTTACCATGATTCATGGTGATATTTCCTAAGCAAGGTCAAAATTTTATCCTTAAACAAGAAGGTTATTGTTATGAACCCTAAGCGGTAATTTCCACTCAATCAGAGCTTATGCCTTCACCTGTGCAATAGAGTTGTGGAATATGAGTTAGAAGCTTGAGTAAGATTAATTAACCTTGTAAGAAATGGAAAATGTTCTAAAATCAAATGAATAAGAAATATTTGGACATAAAATTGATGATCCTAGTTTAGAAAGCTTGGCCTTAAGCTATTCAGTCAATAGTTGAAAAGAAAGAAGTTCTCCCTTGTGAAAAGAATTGTGTGAATCATTACATGAAATTTTATAAGAACGTAAGTTAAGAATTAAGAGACACTTTAGTAAACAAGAAAATTTAACAAGAATTTCCTCGTGGGATGCCCCTAAATGTAAGTGTGTCATGTGGTTGGACTTCCATGTTGTCTTGTAAAAAGGAAAAGTAAATTGTCCTTGATAGGTGTGAACGTTTCCATGCTGCCTTTATGGCCATCCTTGTATCAAGTTGTTCACAGTGTTAGTTGTATCCTTGGTGACGGCATGTTGCATCATGTTATGTGTCAGGCAAGTCAAAAAAAAAAAATTATCCTGTATTTCACTGTGTTGTTCGTGTGTGTGGTTTTGGGTTGTTACATAAATAAAAAAAATATCATTTAAATGTGTCAAACATTTACTCTATTTGATAGATACAAAACATTTATATAACTACTTTGTTTGACACGTAAAGAAAGGAAAATGTAGTGGCATTGTATTGTGATTGCACAAAAAATAAGTAGTTTATATATTTATCAGTAATCATTATATTCATTGTATGTTTGGAACATATTTGAAGTAGTTAAAGAGAGATTTGTACATGAACCTTACAGCGTGTAGTATGTACACGTGGAGCTTGGTAGGGTCTTATATTGGTGGTTGTTCGTTATTGGAAGGGGGTGGGCTTATAATATTTTGTGTAAAAATTTTCTTTAAGGATGTGGATGGTGTCTTCGCTGGCAATGGCTACTTGTTGTAGGGCTATTTGTACTTTTTCTTGTCTTTGTTGTGTAAGAAAAATTGTGAATATTGCATCATTGTCTACAGTTTGTGACTTCCATGTATTGTTCTTATACACATTCAAACAATAGTTTTTGTATGCGGGTTAAATCAGTTCCAATACGGTTTGCTTTGGCATTGAATGTGGTCATCATGTTTGAAGTGTCTGCAAGGAGGTGGGTGCACAATGTATTAGAGGCATAGATTGAAAAGGATGAATGGTTTATGTTTGAACTGAAGACATCATATTGGATCATTATATGTATTCATTCAAATTACAAGTATAAATACTATTTAAGGTAACGATCATGAACAATCATGTATTAAAAGTCAACATATATTTTCAAGTGGCATAAAGAAGTTTATGACCAGAAAAAATAGAAAAGTAAACACGTGGGACTTAGATAAATCTTGAATATCATGTTCATAAATTCATATGTGTCATTAAAATCTCTTGTTTATCCAAATTTAATTGTTCCTGAAATTTCTTAATTTTTAATGTGGAACTGTTTTGCATACCAGCTTCAAAGTCGTTCAAGCATCCATACTTGATTTTGTTTGTTTTAAATCAAACTCATAAATAATAAAAGTTCATTATTACCTCTTTCATAAGTACCTTACCAATCGGTATGTGTAACGAACTTATGTGGATTTATATTATGTTGGATTCAATGCAATGCAAGCTCTTGAAAAGAAACTGCAATTGGGTAATCTACATTTGTTATTAATGCCTACAAATAACTACAAAGGTTAATGGGGCTAAATAAGTTTGGCCTAATAAGCTAAGAGAGCTCATATAAGGCTTCTTAACAATAAATGGAAAACAAAAATATACTCATCACTCAAAATGTTATTTTACTATGATTCCCATCCCTTAAGACTGACATCTACATAATACAAATGATAATGCAACCCTTTCACACGAAATATCCATAGGCTAGATCCATTACAAATGATTTCTTACATTATTTGAACATGTTACTTGCCAAGGTGAGAAAGTAAAATCCACCCCCCGTGAAAGTACAAAATCACACAATGTCTCTGTATGGCACCTTCTACACATAATTAGAAGTGAAAAACAAGTGTTTAACTTTATGAACAAGTATTGTGCTTGTGTTAGTTGATTCACGAGCTTTCCGAGCTTACAACGATACAAACTCCTCGGCACTTCCTACACTTGTAATAACATCCAGAATGGTCCCTATCCCCTAAAAACAATTTTTATTTTAAATTTGGGGGAATTTTGTTTTGGGAGCTTAATGCTAGTGCTTCGATACAACTATTTGAAAAACACCACCAACATGTATCAATCTCGAGGAGCTTGTCATAAATATGTCAAATAGTTTCACCCATTTAAGGGTTGCCCATTGATTAATGACCTAATCATGGGCTCAAAAAAACTTGAAAATGAACTTAGTTTTTGAAGGATCTAATGTACTCCTGTAGTGTAAAATTGTTTTTGGTAGCCACTCATTTCTATTTGGGAAACATTTTGTAAGTATATATCTAATTAAAATTCACTTTGGTAGCGCTAATCACTTAAAAAAGCCTATACATATAATTTTATATGAATAGAAAGGTTGTGTAGATGATAAAACCAATGTTTTTATAAATAAAAACATTTCCGCATTACCCAAATATATTGTATTACAAAGACATTATAATAACCAAGAGTGATATATGAATACAATTTTAACATTGACATTACGATGAAACCCATGTCAAACATGATCCTGTAAGGGGTAGTTTCCAAGGATGTATTAAGGAAAATTTAAAGTTGTATTCGGATAAAACCCAAATCACACCCTTTCTACCAAATCACCCAATATGACCTACACAATAGAGATAGATTTCTGGGTATGTTGGAAAGTCATATTGGATAAGAAGAGAAACTTGCTGCATATTGATACCTCGGGCTAAAAGGTCATTTGTAATAAATACTCTAGCAGAACTAGATAATAATTCTCTGATAATAATGGATGCTTTGTTCTTATCCATGTCACCATGGGTTCCAGATGCCATGTAATTTTGAGATCTATTTTGGACTATGAGCCATTAAACATCTCTCCTGGAATTCATGAAAAGAACACTCTGTGTTAGTGCTAATGTTTCATACAGATTACATAGTGTGTCAAGCTCCCACTGCTCTTTTTCCATGTTGACATAAAAATGGTGTATACCCTGCAGAGTGAGTTTGTTTCTCTTTACAAGGATCCTGAAAGGATTATTCATAAATTTCCTTGTGGTCTCTAAGGCCTTAAGAGGCATTGTAGCTGAGAAAACACTAACTCGGAGATTTTGAGGAAGTAATTGAAAGATATTGTATATCTGCTGAAACGAGGGGATATATTAAAGAATAAAACAGAGGAATCTCTTTGCGAAATAGATTTTGTAAGATTCAAGGTAGTTTTCCATGAAATTGAATCAATCAATAATTTATAAATTGAACTCTAAAATCACCCAATCCTTTAACCCACAGGATAACAACATTTCATTTGTTTCATCAAAAATAAACATTTTAATGTAATGAGAGTACAAAGTGTCCTTGATAATAAAAAATCATAAAGGACTAAAAATATCACTAAGGCTAAAAAATATAAATCCATTCGTAATGTGAATATTTCTTCACTAATCCTTGTTTTCTAAGTTTTCAAGTCTGCATATCTAAGCTTGTTTATATTATTTATTCTCGAGACACAATTACTGAAAATAAATCACCAAGGATTTCGGACTTCCAATACCACGTGTGCTTCAATTCTATTATGAAGACTATTGACATTCACCTTAAAAATGTGAACGTGCTTTTGACTACCATGCAGATTTGTTATCATTTTGTCAAACAATTTGGTTTACTTGGGTTTAGCAAGCGTCTACATTTTCCACATCCTAGACGGATGCTGGAAAATATTGTGGCATTTGGATTTAAAGCTGTCAATTGCATTTTATAAACTGTGTTGAAGGCCTCTTCAACAAACCCATCTTGCGTATATGCTACTACCATTGCATGTCTTGAGGTCACAACTGAGCAAATTAATTTATTTGAAAAGCACAGGGTCAGTCTAGTTTGACCTTTACGTTTAATGATATGCATGATTACAACTGCATTCAATTCAAGGAGCTTCAACATTGGTTTATAGCAAGTTTGTGTAAATCTTGTTCGTTCCATAGCCAATTATGTCATATATCCAACCGCCATGACATCTTCTGAGAAAGAGAAAATGCTAAGGGATTTATGCAGCCCTCTGTTAGTCAAAGTAGCTAAAGCTTGCATGCTCTGGTGAAGACCCCATGCTGGAATTTTCTTTCTCAAGACTTGATAAACGAAGCATGTTTGTAAGCAACGAGGGTATTATTCGTTAAGGGTTCTCAAGTGGTCGGTCACATGGAGTTAATATGTTCTCTTGCAAAGAATAATGGCTTGAATATGAAACCCCACGTGGGAAACTTGCTAAAGGAAGCTGGTGAGATACTTCATAATGGTGATAATTTGCAGCAGCGGGTGTGTGGTTTGAAGATGATAAATAGGTTTTGTAAGTATATGAATGTGTTTCAGCTTCAAGAAATTGTGGGTGTTTTCGAAAAAGAATGGCAGGAAGAAATGTGGAGTGTGACAAAAGCAGTTGCATAAAGCTAACACGGGGGCCAAATTATTTTTGGAGAATTGATGTGTTCAAAAAACATCCATGGCAGCAACTAATGTGTAATGCCCTGTTCTACGTTACACCTATTCATCCTATGGCGATTGAGTGCTATGCATGGAGTGTCGTTGTGCCTTCGTCGACCTCGATTGCTGACCATTATGACTATAATTGATAATTATTTTAGAAGCTGTAAAATTATAATAATGATAATAATAATAATAATAATGACATTACGATTGTATTATCGATCAACGATTGTATTTTATTATTACCTTCTTTATATCGATTGTTATCGATATCATCCTCTGTTATTGTTAAACTATCGTTTTGGTTTGTTTGTCGCTCCCACCTTGACTGTCTGATCCCACACACATGCCCCGTTGCACATTCTTAATTCCAGGATGCACTTATTGTTGCGTCCATTGCCTTTCCTCCCACGTTGCATTATGGATGCGACAGGATAGACATGAGGAGACGTGAACTACATTGTTGTCCTTGGACTCTTTATTTCCTTGTTTTCTAGCAAGAGGGGTGCGTGGTAGAGTGTATGACCTCCTGCCATATTCCTTCTTTTATTTTATTTGGTGCCTTGTTTGGCATATGTTGGTGGGGATTAATGAAACTAATTGTTTTCTAACCACCCACCGTATGCCTTCCTCCTTGCTGGCCGCGTAGTTTTCAAAAAGGATCAGATTGTTTTTTATCTTCCGTGTGTTTGTCTCCTACCTGGCATTGCTTTGAAGACCCCTGCACCTTTTTGGCGTGTTCAAAATCCTGGTTGGTGGCCGCACCTACCCATTTATTAAAAGATTGACTTTCCATCTGCTGTCACGTGGTCTACCGGTTGTCTTTTGCCCAAAACCATGAATGCTTGTTGCGCTCCATTAAATGCTGCAACAGATGAATTGCTACAATGTGTTCTAGACAGTGGATCCTTTGATGGTGAAATGAAGGTTAAGATGAGTTCGTTTGAGGAGGAAGTCAATCCAAAGCAAGCCAGGTTTACATAGGCTTCGATTGCAAGTCATTTCAGCAGCAAGCATGGAAAAGGGAAGTCTCTGAATGATGTGTGCACCGAACTTTAAATCAGTGAGCTCACCCTCTCTGACGTTCTTCCAATTAGATTGTCAAAGGATAGAAATGGTGATATGCAGTCTCATCACAATAGGAGACTATGGGTGTTTCGAGAGGCAGGCGTGAGCAACGTGAAATCCCAATTTGTCTGAAAGCCTCTATCAAATAAGCCGCCTCCACTAGCTGCATCTCGGCATGCCACTTTCTCTCCCAAGGTCCGAGGAAAGAAATAACTATTGCACTGCACTACTCTTCAGTTATAGCTATGGAATATAGTCGTAGAATGTAAAGCCACTATTATCTTTATAAATATAAGTATGTGTATGGGACTGCATATGAATATGTTGTAGATATGGATAGAACATATAAGCTCTCAGTTTTTTTTTTGGGGAACGCAATATATACAGCTCTGTAGGTGGTTCATTTTTGAGGGTGAAGGGTGGCCAGTGACGTGAATGGCCTGGGTTTGTTGAAGAAATTTTGGAGACAATATCAGTGTGGTTGTGATTGATTTGAAAGAAAGAAGACACAGAAACAGGCTATTGTTGCCTATGTAAATATTGCATGCTACTATATAATCGGCATTCCGCTCGGCATTCTCCTCGGTTATGTTTTTCATTTGCAAGTTATGGGGTTCTGGCTAGGAATGATAGGAGGGATAGCAGTCCAAACCCTTTCAATGATGTTTATCGCATGGAAAATAGACTAGAATATGGAGGTGACAGATCACACCCACAGGCCCAGGAGATCTATGCAATGTTGGAGAAAATGTCTTGGGAGATGAAGGTAGTAGGATATTTTTTTTCAGATCCAGAGCATGCACTGAGTTTCTATCTCCAAAATCATTTTTGTGACAGTCAGGGTGTTACCAGAAGACCTGATGAAATTTATTTACAAAGATTCTCTATTGAGATATTACTTGTTGTACGATGAAACTCATGGAAGAGAACCTCATAGAGGCTGATCTATTTCATATCAGAATATTCATGAAACACAATTTTCTTTGTTATTATATGAGCTACTTCAACGAGTCGCCAAGTTGGCAGGCATAAAGTTTTCTGTCAGAAGTATCACACCCTACAAGGTACAGCTGAAATGTTGCACCGAGAGTTTGATGCTGTCCTCAAATATGATGAAGGAAAAGGTTTAATTACCATTGTGGTAGATGCCTTTCAGAGCCAGGAGCGATGTTGAATCAGGAGGAACAGGCATGAGCTGTTTTCCCCCTTTTTTCCATCTATTTCTTTTATATTAAATGCATGATTATTGCTTGTTCTCCTGGTAATTGTGTGCTGCGTTGGTTTGAGATAAGCTCTGCGTGAGATTTTATCATTTGAAATTTTGTGTGGCTTTTGCACGCCTTTCCCCACCAAGAGTGTATTTTCTTGCTTTTGCTAGATGTGTGAGGGGTCTTATTAGATACATCTGTGTTATGCCTGTAGGAGCAGTTTTCTTTCCTTCTACGACCTGGTTTTGGACCTTCCTCAGCATGGCAATGAGGTGTTGTTTGTTTAAGATCTTTCCTCTTTACAAAACAAAAAAAAAATGTGATTTTCTTTTTACCTCCTTTATGTATCCCTATGGTTATAGAGGAGAGCAGGTGATAAATGAATAAAAATATTTACATCTGGAGAAGAAGTGTATTTATTGTCCTTTGATGTTATCATGGTCTAATCTTAATTCATATTGGAAATGATACTAGAGAGACCCTTGCTCATCCTTTTATTTTTAGCAATCTAATTTGGTACAATTTCATCCCAATTTCATCCCTGGGAGGTCGACTACAAGTTGGAACATTGTAAATTTCTATTTCCTTTTAGAAGCTTTAACGAACTGTGTATTATGCTTGTCGGATGTGACTGACTATGACTTGATAGTGGGTTTTCGACGCCGTCTTAGGCAAACATGTTTTGACCAAATCTAACTTGCTTACCTAGCTTATGATGACCTTAAAAATTTTAGTACCCTGACCAAGGGATATCCTCGTCAGTCCTACATTTGTATTATCTCCCTAACTGATCTTACGAAAGGTCCACCAACTTCTTTGTGGTGGAAAATTTGAGGGTTTGTTATAAGGAAAACCTTACTCGAACCTTTGGAGAAAATACTTAAAGTATTCAAGGGGCTCTAGTTTTGTACATGGGATATCCTATGCGCCTGATGTAACTGTGTAAGTTTCCTTAATTCTTTTTATTATTTTAAGAAAAGCCCTTCCTCGTCAGACGCCCCCATGGTAGTGAGTGCATGAATAGTGTTTTACCCCTTCCGAGCAACAAACAATGAAGTATATGTCAGATGTGGTGAACATGGAACTAGGTCTGAGGCTTGAGATGCTTTTTGGTACCTGTGAGGGGTAAATTACATTTACCCGCCCCCCCCAAGCAACAATGTTTTTGAGACCTATCTTCGTTATATCAGTAAGTAAGTTAATAGTGTATAACATTGAAATATTTTATTATGTTGGGAATGAAGGGTTTTTCGTTGAGGGATGTGCAGAGTTGGCACTTGAGGCTTAAGAGTGCTTTCAAAGTTGCAACTTATCATATGTGGACGTTGTTTAACCTTGAATATATAAATATATTGGGTATAGCAATCAAAAACGTCAGCTACATACTTTATGGTGTACGCATGTGCAATGCTTTCCTTTTTACATGATCTTTGAACTGGGTCCTTGAGTGGCCATAGCCCCCCCCATAGGCTGTATGGATTTTAGTTGACTTGTGTGGCACTCTTGCTCTGAGTAGGGAGGTTCAGAATAATAAATCTTGTTACCCTTTTTTTTTGACATTATCAGGAGAATTTATTATTTCCATATCGGATGGTTGTTGTATGATTCCTTTATTCTGTTTTGTGAATGTGAAGCTGCTATCGCTATCTTACTTAAGGAAAATAAAAAGGTGTATTATGTGGGAAATTTGTTATAATTTAGAATGTATGGTGTAAGGGTAACCTTGGATAGAAAATGCACAATTTTGGCCTTCATATGTTCTGCAGTGTGCCTTTTGTCAGCTAGATATCTATTTTGTTACATTCATACAAATTACTTTTGCTTATGCCTTGGAATGGAAATCATGCACTAGTCATTCAATTAATTTTGATGAAATATCTAGGAAAAGGGAATGCATGCTCATGCCAGTTCTTTTGAACTGACAAAAGCTAACATGTTTTTGCAGGGTGTTTTTCCGAGCTCAAGTATGAAAGAAGTGGCTGTTGTAGTTGCATAGATGATATCCACTTTGGTGCTTGTACGTTGTCTTTAATGGTTAAACTATTGATAACATCTAGTGGAAAATTTTTAGAAGAAGGGTCAGTGCCTTAGTAAATGTATTGTAGAGTATTGTTGTTGTAACTGTAAAACTTTGCTCTTGAGTTAAAATGTTGAGTTGTAAATCCTTCTAAGACATAGTAGTAATGAGTTAGTAAGCACTATAAAGTGAACTGGATAGTCCTTATAAAAGTTAAACTAAAATTTATATATATGAATATATTAATGTAGATGTGATCTACTTGATAGCTTTTGAAGCCTGGAACAATCAAGAGGAATCTATCTTTTGTAACAAAATATGATTACTTGTTTTTCCCCCAAGCTAAACTAATAAACATTATCCTTTTATGGTGAAACCTTAAATGATCTCATGGTGAAAGCAATGGTTAGATTTTAGAAGATGACAGGATTTAATAAGTAGGAGGGAAATTCATTAATTAAACCTTACAGTTATTCATCCTGTGGTGATCGAGTGCTAAGCATGGAGTGTCGGTGTGCCTTCGTCGACCTCGATTGCTGACCATTATGACTATAATTGATAATTATTTTAGAAGCTGTAAAATGATAATAATGATAATAATAATAATAATGACATTACGATTGTATTATCGATCAACGATTGCATTTTATTACTACCTTCTTTATATCGATTGTTATCGATATCATCCTCTATTATTATTAAACTATCCTTTTGATTTGTTTGTCACTCCCTCCTTGACTGTCTGATCCCACACGCATGCCCCATTGCAATTCTTAATTCTGGGGTGCACTTATTGTTGCGTCCATTGCCTTTCCTCCCACGTTGGATTATGGATGCGACAGGCTAGACATGAGGAGACGTGAACTACATTGTTGTCCTTGGACTCTTTATTTCCTTGTTTTCTAGTAAGAGGGGTGTGTGGTAGAGTGTATGGCCTCCTGCCATATTCCTTCTTTTATTTTATTTGGTGCCTTTTTTGGCATATGTGTGTGGGGATTAATGAAACTAATTGTTTTCTAACCACCCACCGTATGCCTTCCTCTTTGCTGGCCGCATAGTTTTCAAAAAGGATCAGATTTTTTTTTTTATCTTCCGTGTGTTTGTCTCCTACCTACCATTGCTTTGAAGACCCCTACACCTTTTTGGCGTGTTCAACTCCTGGTTGGTGGCTGCACCTGCCCATTTATTAAAAGATTGACTTTCCATCTGCTGTCACGTGGGCTACCGGTTGTCTTCTGCCCAAAACCACGAATGCTTGTTGCGCTCCATCAAATGCTGCAACAGATGAATTGCTACAGCATGTTCTGGACAGTGGATCCTTTGATGGTGAAATGAAGGTTAAGATGATTTTTTTTGAGGAGGAAGTCAATCCAAAGCAAGCCAGGTTTACACAGGCTTCGATTGCAAGTGATTTCAGTAGCAAGCATGGAAAAGGGACGTCTCTGAATGATGTGTGCACCAACCTTTAAATCAGTGAGCTCACCCTCTTCGACGTTCCTACCATTAGATTGTCAAAGGATAGAAATGGTGATATGTAGTCTCATCACAATAGGAGACTATGGGTGTTTCGAGAGGCAGGCGTGAGCAACGTGAAATCTCAATTTGTTTGAAAGCCTCTCTCCCATAAGACACCTCCACCAGCTGCATCTCGGCATGCCACTTTCTCTCCCAAGGTCTGAGGACAGAAATAACTACTGCACTACACTACTCTTCAGTTATAGCTATGGAATATAGTCGTAGAATGTAAAGCCACTATTATCTTTATAAATATAAGTATGTGTACGGGACTGCATATGAATATGTTGTAGATATGGATAGAACATATAAGCTCTCAGTTTTTTTTTTTTAGGGAAAGCAATATATACAGCTCTGTAGGTGGTTCATTGTTGAGGTTGAAGGGTGGCCAGTGACGTGAAGGGCCTGGGTTTTTTGAAGAAATGTTGGAGACAATATCAGTGTGGTTGTGATTGATTTGAAAGAAAGAAGACACAGAAACAGGCTATTGTTGCCTATGTAAATATTGCATGCTACTATATAATCGGCATTCCGCTCGACATTCTCCTCGGTTATGTTTTTCATTTGCAAGTTATGGGGTTCTGGCTGGGAATGATAGGAGGGATAGCAGTCCAAACCCTTTCATTGATGTTTATAAAATGGAAAATAGACTGGAATATGGAGGTGACAGATCACACCCACAGGCCTAGGAGATCTATGCAATGTTGGAGAAAATGTCATGGGAGATGAAGGTAGTAGGATATATTTTTTTCAGATCTAGAGCATGCACTAAGTTTGTATCTCCAAAATCATTTTTGTGACAGTGAGGGTGTTACCAGCTGACTTGATGAAATTTATTTACAAAGATTCTCTATTGAGATCTTACTTATTGTACGATGAAACTCATGTAAGAGAACCTCATAGAGGCCGATATGTTTCATATCAGAATATTCATGAAACACAATTTTCTTTGCTATTATATGAGCTTCTTCAACGAGTCACCAAGTTGGTAGGCATAAAGTTTTCTATTGGAATTATCACACCTTACAAGCTACAGCTGAAATGTTGCACTGAGAGTTTGATGCTGTCCTCAAATCTGATGAAGGAAAAGGTTTAATTACCATTGTGGTAGATGCCTTTTAGATCCAGGAGCGATGTTGAATCAGGAGGAACAGGCATGAGCTACTTTTTCCCTTTTTTTCCAGCTATTTCTTTTCTATTAAATGCATGATTATTGCTTGTTCTCCTGGTAATTGTGTGTTGCGTTGGTTTGAGATAAGCTCTGCGTGAGATTTTATCATTTGAAATGTTGTGTGGTTTTTGCACGCCTTTCCCTGCCTAGAGTGTATTTTCTTGCTTTTGCTAGATGTGTGAGGGGCCTTATTAGATACGTTTGTGTTATGCCTGTAGGAGCAGTTTTCTTTCCTTCTGCAACCTAGTTTTGGACCTTCCTCAGCATGGCAATGAGGAGTTGTTTGTTTAAGTTATGTCCTCTTTAGAAAACAAAAAAAAATGTGTGATTTGCTTTTTACCTCCTTTATGTATCCCTATGGTTATAGAGGAGAGCAGGTGATAAATGAATAAAACTATTTACCTCTGGAGAAGAAGTGTATTTATTGTCCTTTGATGTTATCACGGTATAATCTTAATTCGTATTGGAAATGATACTAGAGAGACCCTTGCTCATCCTTTTCTTTTTAGCAATCTAATTTGGTACAATTTCATCCCAATTTCATCCCTGGGAGGTCGACTACAAGTTGGAACATTGTAAATTTCTATTTCCTTTTAGAAGCTTTAACGAACTATGTATTATGCTTGTCGGATGTGACTGGCTATGACTTGATAGTGGGTTTTCGACGCCGTCTTAGGCAAACATGTTTTGACCAAATCTAACTTGCTTACCTAGCTTATGATGACCTTAAAAATTTTAGTACCCTGACCAAGGGATATCCTCGTCTGTCCTACATTTGTATTATCTCCCTAACTGGTCTTACGAAAGGTCCACCGACTTCTTTGTGGTGGAAAATTTGAGGGTTTGTTATAAGGAAAACCTTACTCGAACCTTTGGAGAAAATACTTAACGTATTCAAGGGGCTCTCGTTTTGTACATGGGATATCCTATGCACCCGATGTAACTGTGTAAGTTTGCTTAATTCTTTTTTATTATTTTAAGAAAAGCCCTTCCTTGTCGGATGCCCCCATGGTAGTGAGTGCATGAACAGTGTTTTACCCCTTCCGAGCAACAAACAATGAAGTATATGTCGGATGTGGTGAACATGGAACTAGGTCTGAGGCTTGAGATGCTTTTGGGGACCTGTGAGGGGTAAATTACATTTATCCCCCCCCAAGCAACAATGTTTTTGAGACCTTTCTTCATTATATCAGTAAGTAAGTTAATAGTGTATAACATTGAAATATTTTGTTATGTTGGGAATGAAGGGTTTTTCATTGAGGGATGTGCGGAGTTGGCACTTGAGGCTTAAGAGTGCTTTCAAAGTTACAACTTATCATACGTGGATGTTGTTTAAACTTGAATATATAAATAAATATTGGGTATAGCAATGAAAAATGTTAGCTACATACTTTATGGTGTACGCATGTGCAATGCTTTACTTTTTACATGATCTTTGAATTGGATCCTTGAGTGGCCATAGCCCCCCCATAGGCTGTATGGATTTTAGTGGACTTGTGTGGCACTCTTGCCCTGAGTAGGGAGGTTCGGAATAATAAATCTTGTTACCCTTTTTTTTTTGACATTATCAGGAGAATTTACTATTTCCATATCGGATGGTTGTTGTATGATTCCTTTATTCTGTTTTGTGAATGTGAAGCTACTATCGCTATCTTACTTAAGGAAAATAAAAAGGTGCATTATGTGGGAAATTTGTTATAATTTAGAATGTATGGTGTAAGGGTAACCTTGGATAGAAAATGCACAATTTTGGTCTTCATATGTTCTGCAGTGTGCCTTTTGTTAACTAGATATCTATTTTGTTACATTCATACAAATTACTTTTGCTTGTGCCTTGGAATGGAAATCATGCACTAGTCATTCAATTAATTTTGATGAAATATCTAGGAAAAGGGAATGCATGCTCATGCCAGTTCTTTTGAACTGACAAAAGCTAACATGTTTTTGTAGGTTGTTTTTCCGAGCTCAAGTATGAAAGAAGTGGCTGTTGTAGTTGCATAGATGATATCCACTTTGGTGCTTGTACGTTGTCTTTTATGGTTAAACTATTGATAACATCTAGTGGAAAATTTTTAGAAGAAGGGTCAGTGCCTTAGTAAATGTATTGTAGAGTATTGTTGTTGTAACTGTCAAAATTTGCTCTTGAGTTAAAATGTTGAGTTGTAAATCCTTCTAAGACATAGTAGTAATGAGTTAGTAAGCACTATAAAGTGAACTGGATAGTCCTTATAAAAGTTAAACTAAAATATATATATATGAATATATTAATGTAGATGTGATCTACTTGATAGGTTTTGAAACCTGAAGCAATCAAGAGGAATCTATCTTTTGTAACAAAATATGATTACTTGTTTTTCCCCCGAGCTAAACTAATAAACATTATCCTTTTATGGTGAAACCTTAAATGATCTCATGGTGAAAGCAATGGTTAGATTTTAGAAGATGATAGGATTTAATAAGTAGGAGGGAAATTGATTAATTAAACCTTAAATCTCTCTCTATCATTTGGAATGTTTTCCTTTGTTAGACTTAATTAAGTAAAGTCTAGATGGAAGCATTTAACCAATCTTGATAAACTCTTAACCTCAATAAAAGACGGATAGTAAAAACCATATGACCCTGAAGCTAAATTCTGTTGTCCTGCTCTGTTAACCCTTGCCTTGATTCATGGTGATATTTCTTAAGCAAGGTCAACATTTGATCCTTAAACAAGAAGGCTATTGTTATGAACCCTAAGCGGTACTTTCCACTCAATCGGAGCTTATGCCTTCACCTGTGCAATAGAGGTGTGGAACATGTGTTAGTGACTTGAGTAAGTTTAATTAACCTTGTAAGAAATGGAAAATGTTCTAAAATCAAATGAATAAAAAATCCTTGGACATAAAATTGATGATCCTAGTTTAGAAAGCTTGGCCTTAAGCTATTTAGTCAATAGTTGAAAAGACAGAAGTTCTCCCTTGTGAAAAGAATTTTGTGAATCATTACATGAAAGTTTATAAGAACGTAAGTTAAGAATTAAGAGACATTTTAGTAAACAAGAAAATTTAATAAGAATTTCCTCATGGGATGCCCTAAATGTAAATGTGTCATGTGGTTGGACTTCCATGTTGTCTTGACAAAAAGAAGAAGAAAAAAAAGTTATCCTGTATTTCATTGTGTTGTATGTGTTGGTATTTTTGGGTTGTTTAATAATGAGAGTAGATTCATCAGTACTGTTTAGTCTATAGAGAACACATATTGTAGTTCCTCTGAGGACTCTATAAACCAAGATATAGAAGAATATGGAGATGGTGACTTGGACCAAATTTCAGAGATTACAGAATGGAGCATGAGGCACTACCCCATTCCCACCATGAGAACATTGTGTCGGAAAATACAAATGGGAAGAGTATAACTATTGGCTTGAATGAATTGAGAATTATGATGGACGGATTACAAATTTTTTGGGGCAACGGAAAATATGAGTGCAACAAGTATGATAGTAGCTATGCTGATTCTTTAAATTTTGGAGAAAGTGGAGCAGTATTTTCAAATTCTTCTGTAACGACCCAAAAATCACACACACGAACAACACAGTAAAAGACAGGATAATTTTTTTTGACTTGCTTCGACACATAACATGACACAACATGTTGTCACAAATTTACAACCAACTCTAGGAACCACTTGTTACGGGGATGACCACAAGGTCAGCACGGAAACGTTCACACCCAAAAGGATAATACACTTTTTTTTCTTTTTTTTTTTTTTAAGACAACATAGAAGTCCAACCGACAGAACACTCTAACAAATAGGGCCAACCACAATGAGATATTCTTGAGGGTTATTTATTTTTAAAAAAGACATCTTGCAATTCTTAGCTTACGTTTTTCAAGGAGGCTCAAGATATGATTCATACAATTCATCTTACCAAGCTAAGTTTATTCTTTTGACACTGAGTAATTATCTTTAAATCTTCTCTATTATGACATTTATTTTCTTAATTCGTTTATTTAGAGAAAGGGGGTAATTTAATTCCACAAGGCCATCTATTTATACTTACGCTACTAGAACTTGTTCATGCCCCTAAGATAACAAGGGTTTGCGTTCAACACACTTAAGAGAAGAAGGACAAAGCACCTTGGAAAAAGGTTAGAGGGAGAAGGTTGAGTTGAAATCATCTTCAAGGCCTCATTAGCTATTACCAAGATATAATTAAAACTTGAAAACTTAACCAGAATTACTAAAGATTTTACTTGGGCTTTACTAAATGAGTTTTATAAAAATAAAACAATTTACCATCCAATGGCTAAGAGATAGATTGCGTGGTTTCTAAAGTGTTATCTCCTGCTTATTAAATCTTATTATCTTCCAGAACTAACCATAGATTTCCTTTACGTTCATTTAAGAATTTCACCATTGAAAGGGATAGTGTTCATTAGTGTAGCTAGGGATATCAAGTTATATAATGTTACTTAACAAAGGATAGTTTCATCTTTGATCACTTATGGAATTACATGCTCTCAAGTTGGTCACCTCTACACCAATTTATTTGCAATATAAATTTTAGTTTAACTTCTATAAGTATTGAACAAACCATTTTATTTTACTTATAACTCACAATTACTAAGTCTTAGAAAGATTTAACTCAACATTTAATCGTAGGGATAAAGTTTAACAATATTCATTTACGAAAACGAAACAAGGTTACATCAACTCTTAGAATACCGATAATCCATTAAGGTCACTCAACAAGCGGTAATCCAACTTCCTTTATTTTCCAAGATAGACAGACTATTCAAGGTTCCAAAGTTAAGACGACATAATCCACGATACAATAACACTAAGACATTGATCCTTTTCTAAATTTTCCACTAGATGTTATCAGATAGTTGAACAATATAAAAAGGATTCATACAAAAGAACTTCTCAACTGAGGTTGATGTAAAAACTCTACAAGTCTATCCCTCATCTACTCAAAAAAATCCATCTATAACAAATTTTTCCACAAGAGTCAGTTCGCGAGAACTGAGCAAGATAAGGCTACACAAAACCACCATAACTATGATCTAACAATACCACAAAAGGAAGCACTTTAACACAAGAATTGGGTTAAACCTCTAAACACTATCAACACATCAAGTTATAATAAAGTCTCCATCATGCCAATCAAAGAAGGAGAAGACCTTGTACTTCAGTTAGGAGTAAAAGCAACGAAAGTATAGCAATCGTATGAGAATGGCCCTTGGCCCTATCAGGGGAAATAAAACAATCTAGCAAAAAACAGAATTCCCATCAAGTAAGTAATTAAACAATAATTACAAGATTGAGATTTGATATATATACCAACCATCTAGAAATTTATCAAAGGTACCAAACGCATAGGCTAAAATAATATATTTCTAAAAAAAAAGAACAAGAGTTGATCGGCCCAAGAAAGGGGAACCACGGGTTTCAAAAATTAACAGAAAAAGCCATGTATAATTGAGTTTCAAACCGGAAATCAAATAGAGTTTACACACAACATAAGTTTTGAAGCGAAGGCAAAGTATACTAGTTTTGACCATTAACTACAAAGGTTTTCCAATCATCCAAGAAGGGTCAAAGTCTTACAGGCTAGTAGCAAGCACGCGAGAGAAGAAGGGAGTTCCGTCACACAAGAGTATACAATAATGTCATCAACAAATTTTTTTTAACACTAAAGATTTGCAAACCTCCACAACAATACTAATGTTTGGTTAATTTAAAATAAATTACCCATTTCCCAAAACAACCATATTTTAAGGCAACCCTTGGTAACACAGTCAACCGTCGCACAATAGATACAAACATAATTTCTAAGTGACATTATCAAAACAAAACCTTCCGCTATGAATCCATAAGACTATCAAATGAAAGATGAGTTTTTTTTTTTAAGATTAATCACATTTAAGGAAATTTCCATCACAAAATATTAAGGTAATTACGTGCATAAAACTGACCAATATTAATTAATAGCGTTAACACTACAAAGGAGAAATAAAGCAAGTTAGGAAAAAAATAGAAGAGCGCCATCAACAACAATTCTGAGAGAGGGATTAGAACAAAACTATTCTAGTGTCAACGAGGTACTAGATTCGCACAATGAAACCTCGAGCTTAGTTGATCCGAAAAGCTAGTTATGGTTCAAGTTGATAGGGATGGTCAAGGTACTTCCTGAGGATGGCCTTAAAAGCCTAGAGAACAAGATGAAAGATAATATAAGAGTCTAAACATGTGAGACGGAAAACACATTGCACACAAACCTTTTCATTCTACAAGTTTTAATACCGAAACTCTAAGCTGGCTAGCCCAAGCATTGATCACACTAATCCTACAACCTTTCTTTCTCGATGCCAAAAGGTTATCAAAGGGACTTGCGAAGGAGCTAACAAAAAACGTCAAAGACAAACTTGGGTGCTAGGGAGGGGGCTTCATAGTTATCGTAAACTTACTTCCATGATATCGAAAATACTAGTTTGATCAACATAATAACTTGCAACTCAATCGCAGAGAAGAATAAATACATAAACAAACAGACGAAGGTCTATCACTCGAGCAAGAGAAACATAACACCCAGAGGAGAGGGCACATGCATCCTTTCAACCAACATACTGATAACGATAAAATATAAAACAAGAAGAAACAAGCAGAAAGGGGGAAATCTCCCATCATGACATCCAACTGACAAATCAATGCAAGGAAAAAGTGGTTCGATTTCACAATAATTTTAAAATAAAAATAATAGTAGAAAGGTGTAGAAATATCTTGCCTTTTTTCTCCAGATTCAGAAGGTTTCATGGACACCGCCTAGAACAGCAACAACAATCCTCCGGTCGAATCTCCCCTTTATATAGGCTGGGCACTCAAGCTCCATTCTTGTCTATGCTTAGCCTAGGTAGAGAGCTCCAACGGTTCCAAAAACCCTAACAACAATTGCAGGCAATACATGAGCATCTGCAACTAGCCCTTCACCATCTGACTCACTGTTTGCAAGGATCATTCCAACTCCTCCGGCCCTTCTCACTTCAGCCCCTTTTGCAACTCTGGGATTGCTTCCCCTATCACTTATCACAATTTTCCTTTTCACCATTTTGGGGTCCAGAGACCTTTCCATGCAAAGGGAAGACGAATAGCTATCTCTACCATTCCCAACAGAGATGTCTCCAGCATAGATCAAGGGGACTAAATAAGACCCCAATGCCTTTCCACTGTACAAAGACACTCCCCTGACGATTTTCCCATTACCCAAAATGATGTTTGCAGGGAAATCCCTGTCTAAAGTCCCCGCCCCAACTGTTGTCACCCATGGTGAAAGATTGGTGACAGAAAACTCCCTAGGACCCTCATTGCCTACAGAAGTAGACACAAACACACCCCTCTCCAGCCCCAAAGGCACCCATTGCAATACTATCAAGATAATATTGCACAACACCCCCTGCCCATAGAAAGTGAAATCACGTCCACACCATCTTCAACAGCAGTATCAAACGCAGAAAGTATGTCAAAATCATAGCAACCAGACATCCAGCATACCTTATATGTTGCAAGCCGAGCTTTGGGTGCCATTCCTTTCACTGTGCAACTCTGATATGAAACAGATCCACCTCTATGAGATCCTCTTCCATGAGTTACATCGTAAAACAAGTAAGGTCTCAGTAGAGAATCTTTGCACATAAATTTCATCAGGTCTCCTGGTAACACTCTCACTGTCACATAGTCGATTTTGATAAAAATATCTTGAAGGAGAAACCCGAATCTGAGGATGCATTGATACAGAACAGATAACAACATAGTTGGACAACCTGCTTTTTGGAAGCGCTCAAAAAGGTCTCTACTATTCTGCAACATGTCTGCTTCTTGGCTAAAAATAGTTGCAGGCTGCTGCTGAAAGAACTCCGCAGAGCTATAAACAATGGTCTTTGCACCCAGCCTCTTACACACCCTTGCGTCTCGAACACACGACCAGATATTTTGCCAGCTGCCGGCATCCTTCACGTGGTTCTGCGTCCACTTGGAGAAATCCCCAAGCCTGTACTCAGAAAATCCAGTCCCCAAAACCGCGTGGCCGTCGCCATTGTCGGTCACCGCAAAATGCAAATATTATGCATCCCAAGTAGGCCAAAAATGAGCAGAAGCATGAAGAAGAGGTAAAGCCAGAGCAGAGAAGTTACTCTAAAACAGGCCCCCACGTAGCTCGCAAAAGAAAACAGCATAATGCTCCCGCTGATGATAAAGATTAGCCACTGCAGAAAATGAAGGCAGTCACCATTTTTTTCTGGTGGCAAGCCATATTTCGCCGCCTAGTATGGGGATCGACAGCAGGAATAAAGGAAGTTTAGCAGCCCCACTATGGTGTTCGTTGCCCTGAACATTTCTTTTTTTTCTTTTTCTGCGACTCAGTTACGAATTTTGAACTGAGAACCTGTGTTGGTTTCAAACTCAAGACCTCCCAATCAATTTGTTTGAAAGGATTTCAAAGTGACCACCCTCAGCTCAGCTCCATCCAGCCATCATGACAAACCTGACTATGCCTAACACTCCACCTATACGCAATGAAGAAAGAATCAAAATAAGATCATGGTGAAGAAAAACGGGACTCCACCGACTCCTCACGCAAGGTACAAACATGATGGTCATTACAGTTCTGCAGGTGGGGTGGTTGGGAGGAGACTAAATCCTATTCACAAACACAATCAGCATTCACTTATTCAAAGTCTATCCTTGCTTTTCCATCGATACCCACTCTAACCACAATAAACTGCCAAACGGGGCATTACATCTTCATTCAATATGGAAAACACATTAAGTCAGCAGAAAGTAACAAGCACTTCTCTGAGTGAGGATGATTTTAAAGGAGTAGAGAAGCATGAGAATTTTTCAAGCAATGGTGAGGCGGAGGCTGCAATTAAAGAAATAGTACTGAGTAGGAATTGCGAGAGGATGGTTAAAGAAGACAAAAGCACTCTCTATTGGTGTTGGAAGAAAATGGGAGAGAACAGTTGGAAGAAAGCTAGAGAGAGGGGTGATTTAGTTTTCCGAATATCCTTATGTACTGGGTTGGTAGTTCTTGCAGCTATGTTTTCAATCAAGTTTTGAAAACATGAGATGGAATTTAGAAACCTAACTTGCTATAATTATATGTATTATATGTAAGTCATCCACAGCTCGATTGAGAGACAAATTACTTAGAGCTTCAAGATGTTAATTTATATATGAAAGGGATAGCTCTGTTCTGTAAATATTCATTAGGTTTGCTTGCTATGAAAGCTTTGGATAATTCACCTATCACGATGTAAATCATCACTCTACATATTACTGTTTAGTGTATGGAATATATGGATTTATAAATAAAATACCAGTTTTCCCTATTCAAATCAGTTTGTATGAATTAAATTAGAGAGAATCAACTTCTGTTTAAATATTGATTTAGAGAATATCCCCTCATATTTTAAGAAGGTATCCCAATAAATTTTAAGTTGGGGGTAGATGCTTCAAATCTACTTGTTTCTAATTGTTAGATGTCTATGAAAGCTTAGCAAATAAACCCATTCATTTCTCTTCACAAGGATCCTGACAGGATAATTCACAAATTTCCTTGTGGTCTCCAAGGCCTTAGGAGGCATTATAGCTGAGAAAACACCAACTTGGAGATTTTGAGGAAGCGGCTGAAAGATATCATATATCTGGTGAAGTGAGTGGATATATTACAGAATAAAACAGAGGAATCTCTTTGCAAATTAGATTTTGTAAGGTTCAAAGACAATTTTCCATGAGATTAAATAATTTAGAAATTGAACTCTAAAATCACTCTCGATCCTTGAACCCACGTGACAAAAGCTTTTCATTTGTTTCATCAAGAAGAAACATTTTGATTTAATCAAAGGGAAAAGTTTCGTTCATAAAAAAAAATCATAAAACGATCAAAAATATCACTAAGGTTTAAAATATAAATCCATTCTTAATGTGGAGCTTTCTTTCCGCCGAAGAGGATATGCTAAAGAGAAATGTTCTTTGGCAGAACCTCTTTTTTCGCACACATTAAAATGACTTCCATCACCATGATGGCACAATGTTTAGACGTTGCATACTTGTAAATGACTATTTTTTTGTTACTATTTATTATCTATGAAACACATATACAGCAAAGGAACATTTGAGATATAAATTTTAATTTTTTAATATGAAATTTAGATGTGCATAGTTCAGTTAAATAAATTTTTTCCTTGCACAGCTACACTAAGGGAACCATCACCTGCTAAGTATAAAAGCACGGTATTTTTTCACAAATACAAGCAAGCTTACAAAAAAGGAAAGTACGACTTGTGGTCTTCTTTCTTCGTCTTTCCAGAACGTGGCAAATAACAAATGATGGGAACGTTACTGAGCAGATTATATGAAGTATCCACAATCCAAATGCCAAAAAAAAGTTGAAAATCAAATACTCATTTATCACCAAAGGAAAAAAAATAGTTTTCCACGCCTTAAGCCAGCATGAATCGAGAAATAGGGAGGTCCTGCATGGGTGACGGGGGCAGAGATGGCTAGATTTGCTGGAATTTCAAAGGAATGTTCCCGCGCATTTTTTCAAACACTTGGCAACCTATCCAACATCTCCCTCCTATGAAAATATCCTATATTCGGATATGGGAAGGTCAAATATTTTTGGCCTTTCTCTTGCATGTTTGTTTGTCTGATTAATGATCACCTAGGCTACTCATGTGGACAACGAGCTGTTTATAGGAACAATGAACTGCCAAGTAAATCTACCTATCCCTCCTATCACTCTATTCTTTATTTTTAAGCGGGCATCAGCGACATCAAACAACATATTCTTTTCTATGATTGAGGTGCTTTTCCATGGAGGTTGCCACCGAGTAGGGTTTGTAGGATATTGCGAGTAGGGTGTCCAACGGATAATGAAGTTCGTTTTTTAAACATAAATTTATTGCAGTAAAATAATAATACCCGACAGTAGGGAACAAACAAAAAATACAACAGCAAACAACAAAATTACCAAAAGAAACCTGTGTAGTAGGGGCGGAACAACCAATTTGATAGCACACAATAATAGAAGAAACCAAATACTCAAACAAAGAGCATATTAAAGGGTTGGCAGGAAACGACAGGGACAGCTGCAGCCGAAGGCAGCCACGAAGATCACCGAACAACAACACATAGGCACTCGCATACATGCAGGTCAAGCAGGAGCACACCGTGACAAGCACATCAAGCTGCAGAGCGTCGTCGTAAAGGATCAATTGCAGAGTAGCCACGCCTCCAGCATAATTATTATGCTCATGTTCGCGATGCGATCCCTGTAGAGGCAAACATGACATGAAAACCACAAATTAAAATTAAAAACAAATACACAAGAAGCGGAGCATCAAACGGAACAAAACGGCATTTAAAAGGTAAGGACGCCGGAAAAAAGAAGCTGTGCCTCGCACTAGAAGGCGCCTATGGCGTAAATATACATACACCAATTGACAACCTATTTTTCATGGACAAAAATATGTGATTTTTGAGCATGAAAAAAACCCTCACATCTATAATCGTTGTTATGGTAATTGTTACATTTTTATTTATCATCTCCTAAAATGTATAAGAAAACTTGAATAGTATATTTATTTTAAGTTTTCGTATATTTTCATAAATTTTGAGCATGTTGTAATTTGTAGTACTGGAGTCATTGAATAAATTTCTAAATATTGTATTTTTCTTTTTGTAAATAAGTGAGAATTGAATTTTTTTTACAAAACCTATACCTATACATATATATATATATATATATATATATATATATATATATAAGTTTTTAATATAAAATACATGATTTCATTTGGATAGGAATAGAATTTTATATTAAAATGTAAATGGATATTAATATTGTATTGATACATAAATAAAGATTGATGAGTCCTTTTCTCAGATATTTCAAAAAAAAATCATTAAATATAAGTATGAGTTCAACGAATACAAACCTATTACCTAAATAAATAAAAACCCTTTAAGTAGGGGAAAAATGTACTCTTCACACAATTACATTTTATATCGGTTTACTAATTAAGAAGAGCATAAGAAGATGGATCAAGAGAAAATGGAAGATCTTGTGGCAAGTTAATCACTTTTCCCTGTCTGAAAAACGCTTCTTGTTTATCTTCCCCCCTGAAGAATACCTTCATCATGTTGTTTACGGTGGATTGTGGCTCTATGGGAGAATCACTCTCTCCATTGTTATATGGAATCCGAGATAAACAAATCCACATTCCTTCTGCATGTCTAGTTTGTGTAAGGCTTCCTAGGATACCCTTGGAGTTATGGGAAGAGGACGTGTTGACAAGAATTGCTAAGTCGATTGGGGATCTTATTACTCTTGACCCAAGAACAACATAAAAGTCTAGATCTATTACACCCAAGTAGGGGTAATTTTAGTGGCGAATATTCGTAATATGGTGAAAATTTCATTTTAGGAAATTTTGAAAAGGTGAATGTTTCGGAGCAAGTCAATGTCTTGTTCACCTAAAATTTATAGTATATTTTTTTCAGGGGTCGGCTTTGCCTACATTTAAAAACATCTCCTATAAAAACCTAGGTGATTCGTCGGGTAGTATACTACCACCAATAACTTACCAATACCATGAACTTGTATACTCTAAGCACCAGAGCACAGTGCAAATTTTTTTACTATTTAGTATTTTGCAGAACAAGGGTTTGGGTGTTGACGCCCAAATCTGATCTTGTTAATGCACGACTATACTGTTGTTGACGCACGATAGAGTTTTTCTCTGACATACGACAACGATATTTGTTGACACGTGACTTGTTGCATTTGTTATGCATGAAATTTTTTTTTTGTGGACAAGCGATAAGGAGATATTGCTAACACGCAACAAGGGTTTTCTTGAGGACACTCGACACTGCTCTTATTGACACATGAATGAAATTGTACTATTTTTCATGCACGATATATTTTTCTTTGATGCACAACAACAATATTTATTGACACACGAATAATTTTATTTTCTAAAACATGACTCATTTGACACCCGACAAGGAGACTCAAGTCTCAACTAACACTCGAGCTAGCTATTGTTGACGTACTATAGTTACCTTATCAACACAAAACATAATCCCTCTCTGATGCACAAAAAAGTCCTTCTTTGACGCATGACACAATCCTTACTTGTTGATGTGTGACATATTTATTGTTGATGCACGATGTTGTTGTTTTTGACAGATGAAGGAGTTTGAACTTAGTTTTTCAGAATAATGGAAGGCATTAGTACTCAGAATGAGAAGACCTAAAAATAACTAAGAAATATCAGAAGTCCATGTTCAAGTATTTTGCAAAATATGTTGTTACAGATACTGCATCCACCAGAACCCATATAGTTGCCACTGGAATGAATCAGAGTATAGACTATGTGGAATGTAATATTGAGGTGGACATGCATTTTACATAATATCAACCAAACCACACCTATGATGATACCAAGCCAGATCTTGAAGATATACCTGTTGAAATGCGATATCCTAAAGATATTCTTCCTATTGGGGTGCAATTAGGAGTGCATCAAGATATTGTACATACAAATAATCAAAAAAATGGAACAAAAATATTAAATTCAAATTGTGGTTCACGAAAGAGGAAACCAAGTGATTGTGATAATGCTCAAAATTATACTAAAAAAATTAAATTATTGAAAATGAACAAGAATATGTGGACAATTGGGAGGACATACAAGTTTGATTGGGTTGCCAAATTTTTGTTTATCGAACATGTACAGCCATAAAATTTAGAAGATATCCCATCTAAATGTACATTTATAATATATACGTGGAAATTGGGAAAGAAGCAAAAAATGGAAGTAAAGCTGGACATTATAGAAAAACACTATGGAAAACAATATTCGATTGTAACGAGGGAGGATGGCTGAAAATTCAAAACACACAAGTGCGAAACTAAAAAAGAATCCATCCATGTTAAATACGCAATAGACTATGAATTAGAGTAGAAAAAATGTAGACATCTTGTGGAACAAGAAGGAACAGTGACATTGCAAATTGGTAAGATGAATCAATCAAATCTGCATGCAAAACTCATACAGTTCTCTACTTTATTTCACATACTAAAGAAAGGAAGGCCGATTTCATATTTCCTAATTTCAAAGTTTTTTATCAATATAAAGGAATGCACAACGTTCCTCGGTCCCATTGGTCTGACTTTAGTGCATGGGAAATGGAAAAATGTCTTTCAGTGATAAACAAGTAAGATTTGAAAGAGAATGTAAAAAAAAAAAAAAAAAAACTCTCTTTCAATTGATGAAGTGACAACAGTAAAAAACACTGCATGGGTATGTATCCATGTCTATACTTTAGAAAATCATAAAAGGACACCTCATCTTTTGCGTGTTATGAAAATGGTTGAAAATTGTAATGCTAAAAACCTACATAAATATAGTTTTCTCTCATTTGAAAGATATTGTTGGAATGACTGATTATGAAATTGTTATGAAGTTGGTATGCGTTGGAGAAAATGGTGCGTCAGTCATATAGGGTCACCAAACATGGATGTGTGTTAGATTGCAAACAACATCGTGGCCCCTTATATGATAGCAATTCATTGTATGGATCACATAAGAAATTTAGCATATAAAATGGTAAGCAACTACAAAACCTTTGCTAAAGTAGGAGACCTTATAAGATAACTTCATGCCTAAATAGAAAAAAACCAAAAGAGATTTCTTGAGTTCCAAAAATTCACAATTGGAATTACAGATTGCAAAAATCTTCTAAAGGATGTTGAGATGAGATGGATTTATTTTTATGAACCTGCATGCAAATTTTGTGAGGAGTGTCCTTCGTTGGTTGGTTTCATGCACATATATCGTCACGAAGTTGATAGGGTGAGGGACTTTCTATTTTTTAAAACTGATTTGGAGACATTTCTTACATTGGTTGGTATTCTTCCAATGTTTCAGGAGATCAATACACTGATGAGGCATGCACAAGGGAGATTAATCTATATTGTGGATTTTATACAGATGAGAAAATTGTATGTTAAAGTCTTGATATATTGTACTATTCCCAAGATATTTTTGATACACTTGTTTTTCAAGAATTGAAAAGCTTTATTAGATCTTAAAAATCCAAATAACTATTTGAGATATAATATCCATGAGCACCTTTGCATCAATGTTAATGGCAGGGACATATCAATGCACATTTTGTAAAAATGTCAAGATATTACAGGATCAAAAAGAGAAGATGTTCCTATGAAATGTAATCTCTTTGATTTTGATACAATTGAAACAAGAATAAATCTTCAAAAAATTTCATAATCCTTATCATCAGAAATTAGAGAACGTTTCTCCAAAGATAAAATTCTTGAAGCAATGGGTGTGATGAATCCTAATTTTTGAAATACCGAAGGTGCTCGTGTAGACTTTATGAGAAAGAATTTCATTAAATCCATGGGTACAATTATGGAACATTTTACAAAGACTTCATATGTCAAGGATATGGAAATCAAAGGTATACTAAATGTTGATTTATTAAAGTATGAATTAGTAAATTTTGCAACAACAATGAGGAACCAATATAAAAATTTAGATGAACCTTCTTAGAGCGGCATTATTACAAGGCTTTGGCAAGTATTCTATCAAAGTAATGTTTTACAAGAATAAATTAGTGAATATTTCTTATTATATGATTAATACTTAACAATGATTGTGGGGTTTGTGGAGGACGACAGGGTTTTCAGTGCTTTATCATTCATAAAATAAAAACTGAGAAACAGGTTGGATAAAAATATATAAATTTTCATGAGGTGTTATGTTTCTCACTACTCCATGCAAACCTTTCCTTTCGACATAGTAATTACGTATTGGAATTCAATTACCGAAAGAATAGGTTCAAATAATACAACAAAAAGTACAAATGTTCCCAACGATGAGACTAGAATTGGTGCGTCGTCACACTCTATAGAAGAGAACATCAAATTTGAAGAACCTATTGATAATGGATTGTTTCAACTTTAAATAGGTATGTACTTGACCTTACTTTTATAGTTTGTCACCTTACATTTTAACTGTGCTTATTTTTTCAATTTCAAATTAACTCTACAGATGCAAATATTGACTAAGGAGGCTTTTTATCATATTTTGTTTCAGCTCTTGTTAGCATTAAAGATGTTATAGGTATTTATATTTACATTTATTTAAATACAATTATTTATAAAAAAATATGTTTTATATAATTATTATTTTGGATTTGTCAAATACCAATTTCTCTTTTAAAGATATTTTTATTACATGCATTTTTGTCAAATACTAATTTGCAAGGCCTTTAGAGTTCATATCTGCATATTCTTCCATTGTTATACTCTTCCAGAATTCTAGACAGGTATAAGTTATGATTTACATTTTCTTTAATCTTTCAGTTTCTTCCATAATCTGCTCAATAAATATTTCATCTTTTTTTTCTTGAAAATGTGGGTTGACATCCATCTGAGGAAGCTCTTACTTCTCGAGACTGACAATGTCAGGCAACTCACCCATCTTTATACTAATCCATTTTTCCTGTTGAGTTTTATTGAATCAAATATCTTTTGTCATGCTACGAAGGATGATTTCTCATTTTCCTTCCATATGCTTTGTGACAACCATATAAAATACAAGAGGTAACTACAACCCTATCATATGACATTGATTGAGTTTTTGCAATTATGTTTAATTTATTTTTGTATTCTCAAAATGCTTTGATAAAGTATTTAAAATTTGTTGGGTAAAATCACACTTTCAAATTTTACAAGAAGAGAGAGGAATATTTTTCCATATTAAGATGTTTATGTCATAACACATTCAAAATTTTCTTAAAATAATTATCCATTATCATCATCCAAAATCGTGCTTGAAGTTAAATATATGTCCACATACAATTCATTATCATCCATGTCTATTTTTAGGTCATCATCCACATCTAATATCATCATATCATTGATTCATTACAAGTAGAGAGAAGAATATTTTGAGAAGGTTTAAATTTGAAGAACCTGATACAGAGTTATGATTTTACAAGTAAATAAAAGAAGATTTTATCGTATTAAGATGTCTCTGTCAAATGACATTTCAATTTTTTTAAAAACAATTATCCATTATCATCATCCATGATTTTTTTTAAGCTAAATATATGTCCACACATTTCATCATAATCCATATCTATTTTAATTTCATCATCCACATCTAATGTCATCATATCATTTATTCATTACAAGTAGAGAGAAGAAGATTTTGAGAAGGTTTAAATGTGCAGAAACCTGATATAGAGTTTGAATTATATAAGGAGAGATAATATGTCTTTGTCTTAGACTCCTAACAAACTCCATTTTTTCTTAAAACAATTATCTATTATCATCATCCAGGATCACATTTTAAGATAAATATACATCCACACAATTCATCATCATCCATATATATTTTGATGTCATTATATCATCGATTCATTACAAGTAGAGAGAAGAAGATATTTAGAAGTTTTAAATGTGCACAAAAGTGATAGAAAGTTTGAATTTTACAAGTATAGAGAAGATGTCTCTGTTCTAACACATTTAATTTTTTCTGTAAAAAAAATCCATTATCATCATTCATCATCATCATATCATTACAAGTAGAGAGAAAAATATTTTGAGAAGGTTTAAAAGTCTCTGTCATATAACATTCCAAATTTTCTTAAAATAATTATCTATTATCATCATCCATATTCCATGATCATGCTTGAAGCTAAATCTACGTACACATATAATTCATCATAATCCATAACTATTCTAATGTAATCATCCACATCTAATGCAATCATCATTACAAGTAGAGAGAATATTTTTGAGACAATTTAAATGTGAAGAAACATGAAATGGAGTTTGAATTTTCCAAGTAGAGAGAAGAAGATTTAACTCTTATGATATATCTCGACTCTATGTAATACCACATTCCAAATTTTTTTTAAAAAAATAATTAACCATTATAATAATAGCATCACATTCAAATCAAACATAAACACCATATATAATATATAATGGGATATAAAAAATGTAGATTATAAAGTATTTTAAATTTTCAAATTCCATCACATTTAAGTTTCATAGTTCAATATATAAAGTATTTCAAATTTTCAAATTTGAAGTTTCAATATTTCAACCCTCAATCATGAAATTTATCCTAGAAAAACAGGCATCTTTTGTACCCCTTTTGTAACGACCCATAATCACACGCACAAACAACACAGTAAAAGACAGGATTTATTTTTTTTTTGACTTTCTTGAAGATAATACGACACTACACAAGTTCTCTAGGGAATACAACCAACTAAAGGCATGCTTTCCACAACACGGACCCACACTGATTACAGATAAACATGAGGCACACACTAAGGACACAATGGTTCATCTAAAGTATGCACTTTTACAAACAAGGTCTTCCCACAGAAGGTTTCTTTAGAATCATGTTTTAGCTGTAAGTGCTTTTACATTCTTTACTTTTCCCAGAGGAATCTTGATAGGAGAATCTGAAGTTCATGTCTCCTTTGAAGAATTTTCCCCCTACCTTGTTAATGTTAATATACAGTGTAAACCAATTATTGGATGGTAAGCAGGTTGCTTCATTTACTTGATTAACTTATTCATCTGGTTAGGAAGCATTTAGTTTCTCAAGGCTCTTAACTTCATCAAACTGTTTTTAACATTGTGCTTTTAAACATGTATGTTTTACCCTTTTTAAGCAGTCATAATTTTAATTTTATTTTATTTTTTTTATAGTACATGACTGTCTAAAACTTGGATTCATCATTAAGATCTTATTAGTGGTTAAAAATGATTTCATTGGGGTCAAGAGTCTAACCAGAAATATTATAGGTTTGACTCGGGCTTCACTTGAAGAGATAGACATAAGTATATTGTTTACATTTTGAACGGGTAAGATAGATCGACAGAGTTTCTTAGTCAAGTTCCTTCTATTTATTATAATCTTATTATCTTTTAATAATTTAATCATTGATTTCACCTTAATACCATTCTAAAGGATTCACCACAATAAGAGATTGTTGATTAGTTTAAGGTGGGGTCACCAGGTATATTTGTTTCTTTTGTTTTTTTTTTTTTTTTTTTTTTTTTGCTAGATTCAAAACATAGTCCTCTACCGAACGACACATGACCAAGGTAACTAGAGCGATGCAAGTTGATTCAAATTTAGATAATTAGAATTAGGTTTGACAATTCAAGGATAAATCATATTCCGAAAAGTGAAAATTTGACGAAGGATACGCATGTCAAAAAAAGTTCATTTAATCTTATTGATAATAATATTTCTCAAATTAACTTTCAAACGATAACAACAACCTACATGAGGAAAATACAAAATTATAATGCAATGCCTTCTAAATAGTCTCCACAATTTCCATACCAATGTTTTAAAACAAAAGAAAAACATTCGTACACTAGCAGTTCCTAAGAAGGCTGGAATCCACTTTCTACACGTGTTTCTTTTTCTCTCTCTTTTTTTTTCTTTTCTACTCAGGAAATCCTCCTGCACATTTGTTAGCACATGTCAGTTCGCAAGAACTGAGCACGATAAAAGCTATAGCATTAAGACAATATGTTGTTATCTAACTGTTTCAAGGAAGAAAAGCACTGTTGATGAAGAAAACAATAATCCAAGAGTCTAAACAAGAGCAATTAAAGAGTTTTCCAAAATCATAAAATGTCTAAATAAAAAGGGACGACACTAACTCTATTTAATTATCATTTTATCATAGGAGCAGTTAATAAACATCATAGTGAATTTCACCCATATCACAATAATGACCGTCATTTTAACAAGATAACATTTCGAAACAAAAACAATTACAAGAAGAGAATTAATTTCAAACGTGATCTGTCCCTATTTGTTTAAGTTAGTTCACCAAGCCAAGGATTCACTATGCCACTGGAAGATCCCAAACAATCAATCGACGTGAGAATATCTAAACCAACATGACTTATTAATATTAAGGTGATGTGCCTATAACAGTTAATTTTATGTCAGTACAAAATAAATAAATTGGAAAGAAAAGGGATGAAACACACAAATGACCCCATATGGGCCACATCCTATCCTAACAATCCTTCTATTAAACTTTCTTCTAATCAAGAGAATGTCTTAAGAAAAAGGAAAAACTTGGCAAGACCAAACATAACCATTATAAATCTTAAAGGACAGTTACTCAACCATTCACAAGAACACAACACAGGATACATAGCTTCCAAAGGATCTGTCGTCAACAACAAGTTGAATTTAACCTTTCTGGTCAACACATAACCATTCTACTACAATGACATCAAGGAGGTCGTATCACAACGATCATCAAAAAAAAAAACCAGTCAACCAATGAGTTTCCAAACACACCAACCTCTAAGTCCCAGGAGAATGAAATTTAAACATCTTTATGGATCAAAACGTAGAGTAATTCATTACGCATAAAACCAACATCCCAATTTTAAGATTTGAAAACTTCCTCACTAATGATCAAGTAGATCTCGTATCCTCCAACATGTGTGAAACAAAATCAAGGTAAGAAAAAGAGTATTTCCTCTGACATTTTAAGCTATCCAAAAGAGATGTGAGTAAGGTCTAAAGAATACATTCCATAGGATCAACTACATTCCTCAAAACATACAACAGTCACCAAGGGAGAGAAGGTGATTCCAAAGACAACAATCTCCAAACGGTGAACATGAATTGATATTAAATTATGAAGATCAACCATGACACTTGAAGAATAAAAGTATTTCTTCGAGTGATTTAAAAAATAACAAAATCAACTAACCTAGTTGAGAGTAATATCAACTTGGCTCAATTCGAAAATTAGTCAAGCTAAGCACACACCAAGCCAACCGGGAAGGGTTATTAGAACCTAAAACAACTAAAAGAAAAGGATAGAGACAGGAATAGCATCATTCACCTATACACAATGCACTCGCAGTACTCAATCACCAATTTGCAAATACCCAACATAAACCAGAACTACAGATCTCAATCTGAAACAAGAATAAGAACAAAACAAGAACTATAAAGTTGAGTCCAATGACAATGTTTGATAAAACATTCAAATCGTGAGATCAACACAAAGAAATCAGGAATTTTCATTACAGGACCCCCACCTCTTTTGTTTTTATTAGTCTTAAGAACAAATTTCACCCAACTAATATTTATTAAAACCTAGAAAACAATATAAAGGCTTCAACTAGCGCAATCATTTCTAACGCCAAAAAAAAATACAAACAAGCAAGGGAAGTGGAAACCAAACAGCATACCATCACACGAGACATTTATATGAAGAGTAGAGTTATTTAATGATTCAGTTAAATAACAGCATAAGAATCAATGGTATAGAGAATATCGTGCTTGATTAAGCTCCCGCAGTCGATAACAAGATGGACAGTGCCTACAACAGCAACCCAAGCCGAATTCCATTTTCTTCAAGCTCGTTGGGTGCCCAAACATCGAACATCTTCACGTTGGCATAGGTAGGAGTTCATGGCCAGGGTGGGTGGTCTAAAATACTTGCCATCATCCTCCCAACACCGCTCCAAGATTAGCCCTAGAACTTCTGTAGACCCCATTTTTGGCAATTGAACTTGATCCTTCGTCATTCATCCAAACACCTCCACCATCTCCATAAGCATCTGATTGTTTCTAATTTGGACCTCCTAACCTTGGTGCTCTCATATTAGGAGCAGCCCTAGTCTGAGACAAAGCAAAAGAAGATGGCTTTATAACCAAAACAATCCCTTGGTATAGACTCCATATCCATAAAACAGTCCCTAGACTTAGCATCCTCACCTTTTCCCTGCATCCCATGACCTGCAATCATGGCTATCCATGAGAATACATCACTTTTAGGCATTTGATCAAATACTCGGCGTTGCAACTCTAAAATTCCCAAATTTGCAATACATGTCTGCAAGGGCATTCATTACTATAATAAACAAATCAAAGCCACTTCTTAGTATGAAGGCGTGGATCTCCTTCCCCTAATGCAAATTCGACAGGTGAGAAATTACTGGAAGAAAAATTGCAAAGGTAACATTGTTGGGTTTCGTGTCAGCCAGATGTATTTGTTGAGAGAGATCTAAACTTTCCTCATAATGTCCACTATGTGCATACCCTACAATCATTGTATTCCATGACACTACTGTTTTGTCAGTACATGTTCTGAATCTAAAAAATATCCTACTACCTTCATCTCCCAAGATGTTTTCACCAACATTGCATAGATTCCCTGTGCCTATGGGTGCGATCTTTTACCTACACAAAAATCATGCAACTTTTTATTGCCTTTAATCCAACTACACCAAGTTTCTTTTTAATTCCTCTAATGAAACAAAGCCATACCAAATCTGGGTCAAGCTCATGGCTGAAACAATAAAATTTACAAGCACAAACCAATGGCGAGTTAAGAACTAAGACCAGGTCGAGCAACAGTTAGATTGGAACATAGAAAAGGGAGGTCATGAGCCTTTGACACAGCGGCAATGCCAGAAGAATACAAAGCCTACAAATTCGGAGAATTTCTTAGTGAATAAAAAAATGCAAAAAAAAAAAAAACATTCTTCCATTACGCCCAGGAAAAATGACTTACAATGGAAAAAACCCCTGACGAGAGTGAAGAGCTATGAGCTCACGGCTGAGCCTTCCACAGCAAGAACAGAAAGAGGGGAACATAGTGGAATTTCACTCACAATGATGCACACGCAACAGAGCACGATTCAAAGCCATTCAAGCTGGACCCAACTCGCAAACACCAGTTTTGAACTAGAAAAAGTGGCCAAGCTGAGCATCCATGGCCAACCACGATACCAGCAAAACCATGGAAATGCAAAGCACAAAACGCAACCTCAAGTGCTCCAGCACAGATACACAAAGCATGAGCTCCAAAGAAGAGAAATGGCAGCCAACAATGGTGGCAGAGCCATATCTTTCTGAGCCAGAGAATACCGAGCAACCCACAAGCACTATGGAAAACCCCAAATGAAGAGTTGGCTTAACGAATAACAAAACTTGTCCATAGAATAGAGCTTTACATGAAAATGGCAGCCAATCCTAAAATAGGTCATAGAGGCAATAAAAAAAAAGAATGCATCCCTCCTTCCAAGGGCCTACATCCCCACAAAACGTGCCCAACACTCATCCACCCATACACATTAAAAGAAATAAAGGAGTGACCAAAATTTCAGACAACTTCCAGCTAAAAGCCACGCAAGGTTATTTCTCTCACCCCCCCGTTTTTTTTTTTAAACACACGCATAAGGACATGTCACTGCCAAAGTGAGGAAGGGGGAATGATAGGTGGTAGCTGGAAGATTTAGTTGAGCATCTAAAACAGTAGCACTCCCATCAAAACTTGCACTCCCTATGCACTCTCAAGATAGCAATAGAATAAATGCAATTAATTCTAGGCCAACCAAAAAAGTTACATTACACACAACTAGCAAGCCGGAACAGCAAAAATTATAATTTCTTTTAATTATAATATAATGATTGAAATGACAAGAAGACATGCCTAAATAACCAAGGGGATAAACTAGATGTTAACGTTCGAAGGCGAACACGAAGCAAAGACCAACCATGGAGCTAAGACATCAGAATTACACACAGCCGTTCGACGCTCCACAAGAGGGTCATTGCAACAAGACTAGGGCAAATGCCGAACAGGGCATTACACCTTTCCCCAATGGCTTCCTGTCATGCACTCCTTTCCCTATGGATTCACATCATGTACCCCTTTCCCTAATGGATTGAATAATCCAAGAACTAATTAGATCTTCCAAAACACTATTTAGATTCTTTACAATTCTTTATTCTTCTTTTGTTGCATCTCTATGGGATAGAAAACTAGCATCTGCAATTTCCTTAGTTTTGGAAAAAAATTAAAGTTTGAATCCATTCTTTTTAATTATCCTCTTTAGTGTATTGTTTTGTTTGTTAACTAAAACAATATTTTCTTTCAAATTCATTGCTATGGATAAACTGTTCTTCGCGGTTTCCAATTGAAAATGGAACACCTTTGCTTGACTCTTCAAATTTTCATATTTCAACTGAAAAAAGTTAGCTCAATTAAACATATTAACTAAATAAGAAAATTTCAAATTAACAAAAAATATTGTTTGAAAGTGATCATACTTACGACTGCTCTATCTCTCTCGGCATTTGCAATTTCCACAAGATTCTTGTCCTTAAAACATTTATTAAAATATTCCTAGGTTTCAGCACTAATATATTCTAATTTGTTTAATGCTTTATCTAAAATATCATCTTTATAATTGTTGTTATACATGACAGTCCTACTTCTTGCTTAGGTAAGGCATCCATCTTCGCAGGTTGATTTTCAAATGCAATGTATAAACTGTCCCTTTGCAATTAATTTTTAAAATTACTTACTATCTCATTGATAAGTACTTTTTCCCTTCTCTCCCATTCTATGAGTTGATTGATATGAGGTATAATAAACTCATGGACATGAGATTGACAATCATAACCAATTAAGTTCTCCAAAGGAAATAGTAGAAACTATTCACCATCTGTATCTGAAGAAGATGATGCCATTAGAGAGGTATAGGGGCTTCCGGGTTGATCATCATCCACTACCTATTTTTTAATTTAGGTGGCCTGATACAATTTGCAATAAAATTTATCAATATTTAAATATTGAAATAGAAAGTGAAATGTAAAGAAAGTTGAATAAATTACATTGAAAGACAAGTATACATGATGGCCTTGAATCATCTCATGTGTATTTAAAAATCCCGTTGGGTCATTGCTATTAATTCCCAAGTAATCTTTATCTAAATTTATATTATTTGAAATTGATACACCTGTTGCGCTAGGTAGGCCACCAAGAGAGAGGGTTGGAATTTGAAATGAGGAGGCAATGTTTAGTGTCCCACTAAGGGTTGGATGAATTGGCACACATTTACCAATGTTCATTTTTCCTGAACCTATTAGTATCCAAATTCATTCTCCTTTTAAAGTTGAGCAGCAACACAGATTGGACATGGAGCTTAGAGATAGATAGATCATAGTGTGTGTAGTTTTATAGCAGGTGATGAGATCTAACTGTCCCTTTATCACTACGATTTGTGGAGAGATGGATAGAATCTTCCAGAGGATTTGACCTCCGCTCACTACTTTAGGCCATGCCTTTTGACCAGGGTAAGAGGACCCTTAGTGTAAGCTCTGTTTAACGAAGGAGATGGAGATATTCTTCTTTTGCACAAATTTTATGATACTCCATAATTTAACTCTCAAGATTTGTCACTTCTAAAAGATGGAGATACTTTCAACACAAGGCTAAGGTTACTAAAGACATTAAGAAATCCTCATTGTTCTGCATATTTTAGTAAATATATTCTGTTCCTTTCTAGATATACAGGGAAAATAGGGGTAGTTTAGGATGGATTCATTGTTTTTGAATGATTTTGGTGGGAGATTAAGGAACATAAATTTGATTATACCAGATCTCCGAGAAACTTCACAACAATGGATAACTCAACATCATAAAGCTTCATAACAGTGAAGACATTCCTTTAATGAGAAGGTGCGCTTCAATGGAGGCCCATATCAACACGTTTTAACACAATATTTGAGACTCTTACACAAAGGATCGAGTTAAAAGACTAAATTAAACATCAAAATATCTAATTAATCACATCTAAGGTACACCCAAAGACTTACAAACAATATTTATCAACAAATGATAGTGAATTGATTTAAAATTTGTTTATCTCATCACAAGATGAAGGCTCTTCTTGAAATGAAATCATAAATACCACTAAACAGTCATAGGGATGAGATACTGTGTGATTTCATAAATATTTCAAAGTAAGATTAGAATAGGAACAAGTAATAATACTTGCAAACATTCCAAAACAAAGAAGACACTAATTTCCCCAAGATTGACACAAATTAATTTCAAAATTTCTTAGATTCATCAGCAAGGGAAAGCTTCCAGAGTAATCTCAGTGCTCATCAATGGTTATACATCTGCAACCAACTTGAAATGATAGAAAATCTAACAGAAGAAAATAACAGGCTATCTCAGATTGGTCTCTGAGGAAGACAACTTTCTCAAATTTTCTCTTAAGAATTCAACCCCCAACAATTTACAAGAGTATTCTTATTACATTTATAAATTTTACTTACTCAATTTCCCCCCAAGAGAGAAGAATATTCAAGGGACCTTTGCTTATTACCAATTTGACTCAGAAAGGAACATTTAACAAATTCATATCCGAAAGCTGCCAAGTGGACCAATTGTATACTAATCATGTTTCTTGGGCCCTTTTCTAATGACTAGGATACCATGCCACAACATTTTGGCAATCCTTCTAATAATTATAATCCTGTCATGCGAGAAATCCCCTTTTTAATCATTTTTTTGAGGCTCTACACACCTATATCTCACAAGTAATATTTTTCACTCTCAAGGCAATACCTTTTTCATCTTTTATGCCTGCAAATTTCACCATTTCATCCTCTTGCCTCTCCTTCCACTACAACTCTGCCCCACATTTGTCATTTATGGTAATACCCTTTTTTCCAAGTGCCTAAGCAATTACAAGTTCAAAATATTGACCTTACCAATCCTTGGACTCACAAATTAAGCTTTAAATCCATTCAATGGCACGTTATAGACAGAGATGAAAAGGAATTTCATCAAAAATTGATGGAAACTAGTGTGTATTCGCATCTCCAAGATTCTTGGAGAAAAAATGGTGGAAAAATAGATCCAATCCATATGAACCATTGATTTTTCCCCTTCTCCACTTTATTTTATAACCATCCATGTGTTTCCTTAGTGCAATTGCAAAGGAGAATTATAGGGGCAAGTTTCCAAACAAGCGTGGGCCTTCCACATGCCCTCGGCTCAAGAAAATTACCTTTTGGCCTTTGAAAAATTCTTAGCAAAAAAGGACCAAGCAAAGCCTTCATGTGTCTCAATGGCATACTTTGAGATGGTCCCATAAAGTAGAGACCCCAAACAAGCAAGGGATCACCAAGTGTCTCAGTCTAACATAGTTGTTAAAAATTTGAAGGATCAGTGGAAGGCACCATGTGTCTAGGGTCCGAGAAAGTTTTCCTTGGCCATTGAAAATTCCAAGAAAGGGTAGAGTGATCGGAATCCTCCAAGTGTCATCTTGGTGCTTCTTTAAAATAAAACTTAGGGGCCAGTTCCTAAATAGACACGGTCCCTTCAAATGTCCTAGGCCTTTTAAAATTTCTTTGAAAATTTTAAGTATAGAGCGGAGCCGGCGGAAGCCTCCACATGTCTCTCTGTTGCACTTGTTAAGGTGGGACCCTGAGGTGGATGCTCAAATGCGTGCCAGCCTTCCACGTGTCCATGGTCCAGCATGAAAAATTTGTCTAAGTATGGGAAAGGTAGTGGAAACCTCCATGTGTCTCCCCGACACAATTCCAAGGCCAAACCTAAAGGTGAATTTTTAGATGAGCACTGGCCCTCCACATGGACAAGCTTTGAGTTGAATCGGACCTTAGAGTTTTCAAAGCACCTCGTCAAGCTACACCCAACAAGAGATGGCCACATTTCCATAAATGCTAAGATGTAAATTTGACAGGAAAAACACACACATCAAACCGTAAAATGCATGAAAATCACCATTAGAGCCTGGAAATGAATATTTCTTTCAAGATAGAGACTTTGGAAATGATATAAGGCCCAATTAAGATCTTCCAAGCTGCATCCAATCATTCCATGGATATTTTGGATAAAAATGACAAGGAAAACAAAGCGTGATTGTGGAAAATGGAAGGAAGGGAAAAAATACACGAGTTTATGCCCATGTTATAGACTCTTTCAAGTGGATAGAGGATAAAAAAAAAAAATTGGACTTTTAAGTGTTCCTCGACCAAGGAAGGGACTAATTATAGCAACGAAATGGAGGACAGAGTTTGCATGCATCAATACGGGGAGATAGAAAACATGAAAGAGCCCATAAACTAAAGAATTCCAAGGACAAATGGGGCGAGACAAAATTGAGCACCAACATGAACTCTAACTCAGGGATGTCCACTCCCTATGAGTGCCACAAGAACAAATAGCAGAACATGTGCCAAAAATGGACCATTAGGCAATGAAGTCAAAGAATAAGCTTGCAGAGCAGAGAAACCATAACCATCATCCAAAAAAAGAACCGAGAAACTAGCAAAACCAGGTCAACAAGGACCAGAGCGAACAAAAACAAAAAATATTAACGAAAACAAAGAACTATACACTGTACAAATGGAGTATACTTTGATTATAAGAAATCAATCAAGGAAATGTTTGAAATTCCTGCCATTAACAAGAAATTCAAGAAGTTCCCCATCTAAATATTTTAGGAAGAAGGTATTTTAACCAATTCAAATGTCAATTGATTAAGGGCCTATCCAAAATGCATCAAATTTACCATTCTTTCCCTTATCTCCATGCCTCTTATCCCATAATAGCACAAGGTCCTCAACACTGAAAGCTCTTAGAGTCACTTTTTTATCAAATAACTTCTTCAACTTTTCTCTGAACTTCACATGCCACTGATGGGATGCCCTTCTTTCTTCATCTAACTCAATAATATGATTGATTTGAGCATCATATGGAATAACTTCTTGATAATCAATTTTTTGAACAAACTGAAATGAAGACAATTGCAAATGAAGGGGCAGTAAAGCTTGAGTTCCATATACAAACTCAAATGGGATTTTACCAGTAGCTATTTTTACAGTGATCCTGTCATCCCAAACAACAAACTTCAGTTTGTCACCTGACTTCCTTTTGTTCAGCTCCAAGGTTCTTCTAATGATCTTCAACAAGTTTTTATTGTTAGACTCAGCTTTTCCATTTCCTTGGGGATTGTAGCTATAAGCATATGTCAAATTGTATCCATACTCTTCACACGTTTCCACCAAAGGTTTGGCTCTAAAACTCATGGCATTATCAACAACAATCTTACCTGGCACTTTAAATCTACATATCATTGGATTCAACATGAACTCTATGATAAATTGATGTGTTTACTTCTTGGTGAGGATTTCTTCCACCCACTTAGTGAAATAATCAATTGCTAAAAGAATCAATTTATGACCAGCACTGGAAGGATCAGAAATTTTACCAATGAAATGCATCCCCCATTTCTTAAATGGAGGTTCAACTGACATAGGCTGTAAAGGAAGGGAGCCTGAAGATTTCATTCTTCAAAAAAAATGTAGGCAACTTTCATATTTCCTAACTAATAGAGATGTATCTTTGAAGAGAGTTTTCCACCGATAACTAGACCTCAAGATTTTATGTGATGTAACTCTTCTAGACAATGTCCCCCACAAACTCCTCCATCGAGATCAGAAATTACCTTTGGGGCTTCATCCTCAGTAATGCACCTTAAGATAACTCCCTCCGGGTTCTTCCAAGCTAACCCAAAATCAGTAATGGCATATTTTTGAGAGGATAACCTAAGAGATTTTTTCTGATTTTTACTCGAATATTCAGGGAATCATAGATGTCTAAGATAAAATATTATATCCTTGTACCATTCAGATCTTACAAAATTTTCAAGGACATCCACCCTTTCTCCTTCTACTTAATTCACCTCAATAGTTTGCAAGTTTCTCTCAACCATAAGCTTAGCTAGGCCCAAACCTGTTATTAATTTCATGGTTTGGATATCCATGTCATATTCCTATAACTTGTTTACCCATATACATATTTAACTTGAGATGTCCATCTCTGATAAGATATCTTTTCCATGGTGTGGGGAACATAAGCAACAACTTAAGAGCTCAAGATGCAAGGACTGAAAACCTTTGTTGCTTTCACCAAGGAAAATTCTTGCTTGTCCATGTTAGTGTACTTCAACTCATCTCCCTGTAATGCCTTATTGAAAAAGGTAATTGGTCTCTCAACCCCTTCAACATCCTTCTACAACAAAACAAATGCAATGGTGTTTTATGAAGAAAAAGAAAACATTTGAAAAGGCTTCTTGTAATTTGGATCTGCCAAAATAGGGGCATTATTTAGTGCTTCCTTGATCTCATTGAAATCTTGAATAGAAGCTTCTTCCCATTTGATAACTTGGTCCTCTTTCAGCATACTAGTAATGGGTATGGTCAGCTCAACCAAGTTAGACACAAATCTTTTGATAAATTTTATTTGTCAAAACAAGGATTGATCTCCCTTATTAGTTCTTGGAATTGGAACCCTGCTAATGGCTTCCACTCTCTCTAGATCTATCATGACCCCTTTCTTTCATACAATGTGACCAAGCAATTTTTCCTTTTTCACTCCAAAATGGAACTTCTTGGGATTCAATGATAAGCCATAATCTCTACACCTTAAAAACATTCTCTCTAAGTGTTCCAAGTGATCATTAATTTTTCTAGAAAAGACAGTTACATCATCTTGATGAAAAAACAATGAATTCATTAATATAACTAGCAAATGCTAAAGCCATTACTCTTTGGAAATTTTCTCCAACATTCATTAATCCAAAAGGCATCCTGACATAGACATAAGTTCCGCAACGAGTGGTAAAGGAAATATTTATTTTTTTAGACTCCTTAACAACAACTTGATTATATGCAGAGAAACCATCCAGAGTGAATAACAACTTAGAACCAGTTACCAATTGTAGCATATTCTCCATGTTTGGCAGAGGGTAATTATCTTTCAATGATGCTTTATTCAAGTTCCTAAAGTCTACACACAGCCTTATGTCACCATTCTTTTTTGTGACAGGAATTAGGTTTGCAACCCAAGATGAGTACCTTGTAGGCTGAATGATCCCTCCATCACTCAACTTCTTTAGTTCTTCTTGCATCTTAAAAGAAAGGAGCATATTGATGGGCCTCTTTTCTTCCCAAAAGTCTTGGCATTAGATTCAAGAGGAATTTCATGTTGGAACAAATCGTCCCTATATGCCTTCAAATCAAAGTAAGACCAAGCTAGGAAGTCTTGATATTTCTTTAACAATTAAACATAGAACTTCTTCTCTTCCTTACTGAGATTGCTTCCTAACTAGATTTTACATGTTTTTTTCCTTTTTACACAAGTTGTTCTCTTCCACATCTCTTGAAACTGACATACTTCTTTTCATAATGCAATCATCATTATCAAAGTTTTATTCAAGAGCCACCAAACCTCTGGAAATCATGTTTTTCTTCAGTTGGATTATGTCTTTACCAAATAAAGTTTCCTTTCCTTTAGTAACTCACACCATTGGTTCCCAGTCTATATTTTTGTCAGCAAACTCACCTTGGTTTTGCAAAAACCATTTCACCTGGGCATCATCATCAAACATTTGCCAATTTTCAACGTTGTCAGGGATAGCTGTCCTTGTTAGTATTTCAACATCATACTCACAAAATGGAGACACTGTACAATTCCCAAATAAGGATCCTAGCATTGCTAACTTGTCTACAATAGCATTAAAATTTCTATCATGGTGCACAATATTAAAAGAGTCAAACATTTCAATAAAATCCCAGACTACATTCTTGTACTGTTTCATTCTCTAATTTTTAGTAGCATACAGTTTTATAATCTGTTTGACAATCAGTTCTGACTCTCCTTTGACAATGATATCCTTTATACCATATTTCCATGCAATTCTCAAACATAATAACAATGATTCACATTTATCAATGTTGTTAGTGCATTCAAAGTTGAGTTTGAAAGAAAAATCAAACTCTTCATGGCCTAGATAAATCAAAACAATGCCAACACTATTTCCAAACTTGGAACATGCTCCATCAAATAACAAGGTCCAAGGTAAACCCACTTGTTAAAGATATTTACATTAATAAGAAGCATATAACACTTCATAAGAAGCATTATTGGAATCTTCAATAAGGTGCAACATCTTATTCTCTCCATACAACTTTACAAGGATTTCTTCAATTAGAATGGTGGTGAAAGACATATCCATCTAAACACTTCGACCAACACTTACAACCCACTTTTTTCACAAAAACATGCCCCATTTGGCAGGGCAATCAACAATAACAACATCAAGTTTCAATTGCTTACCTGGATAAGCTCCAAGTTGTACCACCAAACCTTTTACACACCCTACAACTGGTACATCTCTGGAATCCATTACAGTTTACTTGTCATAAGTTGTTTTTACTTTAAGGTTCAATTCATTCATGCCTTTTAGAGGCATAACATTGCATGATGCTTCGGAATCAAATATACAATTGTGCAGTAGTTTGTCCTTAATAATTATTGTTGTAAAAAATGGATGAACATTTAATTGTGACTCAACCAAAGATGTTCCCAAGTAAACTTTAGGTGGTTCACCTATCTCCTCCAATGTTGGTGGTTTTTCTTGGTTTGCAATGGTTGAAGAAGGATTGATTACATTATTTATATTTCTACCTTGGGTATTCCTATCTTCTTCCAATCCCAAATACTCAAAAGTCCTCTTCTTGTGCTTGAGCACCCTAAGCAGTTCAACAATTGGGACATAAATATTGATCTAACTCAAGACTTTGGCAATGTCATAGGGAATGTTTTTGGGAAAAGTAGCATCTAGAGAAAGATTAAAAACTCATCAGATGGAACAATATTTTTCATATTTTGGGCATGGGTGGGAACATCAGTTCTATTTTATACAACAAGGCCTTTTCCAGATGTATCTTTCTTTGGATCCTCTTCTGGGACATTGGTGAGAATTGGTGTCTTTGGTTTGGCTTGAGGCCTTGCACCTTAGACAACCTTACTTCTTGTGTTCTACTCTTTTTCTTGGGCAATGAAAACATTCGTTAACAACTGTATATCCTCTTCTTATTGGATTCATCCCTCATACTTCTTAAAAATTAGAGCTCTTAGATACTCAAAATAATTATTAGGAACTTCAAATGCTTGTACCATATCTATTTATAAAGCATGAGAGGGAGGAAGAGGAGGTACTCAGTGAATGTAGTCCCAAAATCTTGCAGTAGTTCTTGCACTTATTACTTTTGTTGACGTTGCTCCTTGTTGTGAGCTTATAGAGCAGTCCACCATGTATGTATCATCATCGATGTTGTCATCATCATCAGCTTCTTCAACTTGCTTATCTACTTTACATGGTGGGTGGGGTAAGAATAATTTTTCACACCAATCCATCTGATTTGTCTCTTCAACAACAAAAACTCTAGCATTTAGAGGATCAGACACTACTCTATTCTCCCTAGCTTGGGGTTGTCTAGCTCCCATGGGTCATTTACCTCTATCATCAGATCTCTGATCATTTATAAGATGATTTTTACATCTGTCGTATCCTTGTTGCCTATGCTGACCCTAAGAACCTTGTCCAATTCCTTTCTCTACCCTGGCCAGCTTGTAAGAGATTTTTGACAACCCCAGTCAAATTTTTTACAACTTCCTTAATATCCACAGTCATACTTGATTGAGATTTTTCTGGATTGATCAATTTAACACACTCCCTCTTAGGAGGTTTTCCAACTGCTTTAATGTTGTTCTCAATTTGTAAAGCCATCGTAAAGGCCTGCCTCTAAGTTGCAGGGTTCTTATCCCTCAAATAGTAAGAAACTTTCTTATCAAATGCATATGAGTACTTAATCAGACATGATTCATCACATGGCCTCAAATTAACAGGTAGTTTTCTCAATGTTTTGTCTAGGAGTCAATGGAATTATTTGGAAAAGATTTATTCCATTCCCTTGCATCTTCTTCTAGGGTATGGATAAACAATTTAATGTATACATCCTCAAATTCTATTTCAAATTCCTCCATCATATTGACAAAGAGCTTGAAGTGTTGATCACCAGTGATTGCATTATTTCCTTGAAAATTAGGCAATCTATTTCTTACATCTTGTGGCACAACATTTTGATAGTGAGCCATACCTCTAAAATTGATGGGACCAAAATTATTAACAAAAAATGGAGGTTTGGGTGGAGGTTGAGCCATATTATTCTAAGGAGGTCATCTTACAGGAGAAACAAAATGATGAGGAGCAAGGGGTTTGTCTGGTATAGGGATACAATTTTCAAAATGACGGTCCTCTAAAGGCTCTGTGTCTTGGAAAACTCTACAGATTTGAAAATTTTAGGGACATAATCATATACAAATATTTGAAATACAAAAGTACCCTCTCCAGTTGGAGAATTCAATTCAAGAAAAGGACTACCTGATTCAGAAGCACTTGATGAAGTATTACAATCTTCAATCACAGGCTAATCAGTTTCACTAATGGAGATCTCTTTTCTTGATGGTTGGTCTCCAACAACCTTAAAAACTCTTCTTCCTTCTAAATTAGACTTTCCTAGCTCTTGAAACAACCTTCTACTAGGGTCCTTGGTGAAGAAAGATCTTATTTATTCCAGCTTTGTAGATATTAATGACAAATCTTGCTTGATATATGTTAAGACACTGGTATTTATAAAGAATTTAAACAACACAGAGTCACCATAAAGTATTTTCACCTTAGATTGTGTAAATGAACTATGAAAGACTTATCAAATGTTTGTCAATACTAGATTCATGCAAATCTCATGAGATCTACTCTTCTTTTACCCAAATTTTTCAATGATGATACAAACTTTAGTGAAATAACTTTATAAGATGGAAATATTGCACTTTGAACTCACACATTTGAACAATTCTTACAGATCTAAACAGATAATGATGTTTCAACAATGTATCAGCACACAACATGTGTAAGAAGTATTACCAAGGCCTGTACATGTACACATTTGTTCAAATACTTCAAAGAGTCCCCGGAAATGACACTACGAGTTTTGGTATCCCAATTCATTCTCCTTTTTAATCCGAGAAAAAAAATAGATTGGACATGGATTTTAGAGATAAATAGATGATAGTGTGTGTCATTTTGAAGCTGAGGATGAGATCTTACTGGCCCTTTATCACTCAAATTTGGGGAGAGATGGATAACACCTTCAAGAGGGTTTGACCTCTCCTCGCTGGTTTAGGCCATGCCTTTTGACCAGGGTAGGAGTACCCTCAGTGTAGCCTCTGTTTGATGAAGGAGATGGAGATACCATTATTTTGCACAATATTTATGAAGAAAAATCCTTGGGAAAATACAGTCAATACTCCATATTTTAAATCTCAAGATTTGTCACTTCTAAAAGATGGAGATACTTTCAACACAAGGCTAAGGTTACTGAAGACATTAAGAAATCCTGATTGTTGTTCATATTTTACTAAATAGATTTTTTTCCTTTGTGGATATACAGGGCAAACAGGTGTAGTTTAAGATGGATTCATGGTTTTTGAATGATTTTGGTGGGAGATTAAGTAGGATAAATTTGATTATACTAGATCTCTAAGAAACTTCACAACAATGGACAACTCAATGTTATAAAGCTTTAGAACAGTTTAGACGTTCCTTCAACCAGAAGGTGTGCTTTACTGGACGCCCATATCAACACATTTTCACACAATCTTTGAGATTCTAACATGAAGGATCAATTTAAAATATTCAATTGAACATCAAAATCACTGATTAATCACACCTGAGGTACACCCAAATAATTAAAAAACAATCTTAGGACAATGAATTGATTTTAAATTTGATTATCTCATCACAAGATGAAGGCTCTTCTTGAAATGAAAATTCAAATACCACTAAAATGTCACAGGGACAAGATCCTATGTGATTTCAAAAATATTTCAAAATAAAATTACAATAGGAATGAGTAAGACTACTAGTAGACATTCTGAAACAAAATAGACACTAATTGCTGCAAGATTGACACAAATTAATTTCACAATTTCTTTGATTCATAAGCACGGGAAATATTCTAGATATATCTCAGTGCTCGTCAATGACTATACATATGCAACCAACTTGACATGATATAAAATCTAACAGAAGAAAGTAATAGGTTATCTTGGATTGGTATCTCAAGTAGATGGCTTTCTCAAATTTTCTATCAAGAATTCAACCCCTGACCATTTGTATGAGTATTCTCATTGCATTTATACATTTTACTCACTCAATTTCCCCCCAAAAAGAGAATAATATTCGATGGACCTTTTCTTGTTACCAATTTTCCTCAGAAAGTGACATTTAAAAAATTCACATCCGAAACCTTCCAGGTGGACTAATTGTCAACTGATCACATTTCTTGGGCCCTAGACCAATGACTAGGATGCCATGCCACAATAGTTTGGAAACCCTTCTAATCATTATGTTCTTGTCATGGAATAAATCCTCTTTTTAATCATTTTCCAAAGGCTATGCACAGTTGGATCTGACAGGTTTTTTTTTTCACTCTCGAGGCAACACCTTTTTCATATTTTTTGCCTGCAATTTTCATCATTTCATCCTTTTCCCTCTCCTTCCTTTGCAACTCTGCCCCCCATCCATCTTCTCTGGTAATTCCCTTTTTTTCAAGTGACTGAGAAATTCCAACTTTAAAATATCAACCTTAGTAATCATTGGACTCAAAAATTAAGTTCCAAATCCATTCAATGGAACTTTACAGATAGAGACGACAAGAAATTTCATCAAAAAATGATGAAAAATAGTGCGTATTCATATCTCCAGGAGTCTTGGAGAAAAATATGGTGGAAAAACATACGTAATGCACAAGAACCAATGATTCTACCCCTTATCCACTTTATTTTATAACCATCTATGTGTTTCCTTGGTGCAACTGCAAGAGAATTATAGGGGAAAGTTTCCAAACAAGCGCGGTCCTTCCATGTGCCCTAGAACCAAGAAAAATGCCTTTTGGCCTTTAAAAAAGTCTAAGCAAAAAATGAGCCAGCAGAAGCCTCCACATGTCTCAATGGCACACTTTGAGATGGTCCCAAAAAGAAGAGACCCCAAACAAGTGTGGGCTCACCATGTGCCTCAATAGAATAGAGTTGTTAAAAAATTTGAAGGATCAGCTGAAGGTACCATGTGTCTAGGTTCTGAGACAGTTTTCCTTGGCCATTGAAAAGTCCAAGCAAGGGTAGAGTGAGCAGAAGCCTCCAAGTGTCCTCTTGTTACTTCTTCAAAATAGAACTTAGGGGCTGGTCCCCAAATAAGAGGGGTCCCTCCACATGTCTCAAGCCTTTCAAAATTTATTTGAAAAGTTTAAGTATAGAGCAGAGCTGGAAAAATCCTCCACATGTCTCTCTGTCACAGTTGTTAAGGTGTGACCTTGAAGAGGATCCTCAAATGAGTTCCTACCCTCCACGTGTCTATGATCCTCCAAAACTGTATCAGCCACATGAAAAAAATTCTAAGTATGTGAAAGGTAGCAGAAACCTCCACGTGTCTCCCCGGGGCAACTCCAAGGCCAAACCAAAAGGTGAATTTTTAGATGAGCAATGACCCTCCACATGGACAAGCTTTGAGTTTAATCGGGCCTTAGAGTTTTCAAAGTGTCTCATCAAGCTGGATACAACCATAGAGGGCCACGTTTCCACATATGTTGAGATGTAAATTTGATGGGAAAAAAACACTCGTCAAACCATAAAATGCAGGAAAATCACCATTTGAACCCATAATTGATTCTTTCTTTCAAGACAGAGACTTTGAAAAGGATATTAGGCCCAAATATGATCTTTTGAGCTGCATCCAATCACATTTCCATAGATATTTGGGACAAAAATGATAGGGACAACAAAACGTGACTGTGGAAAATAAAAGGAATGAAAAAAAAACCCGATTTTATGCCCAAGTTACAGACTCTTTCACACGGAAAAAGCATCGAAAAAAAAATTCTAGAATTTTAAGTGATCCTTTACCAAGGAAGGGACTGATCATCGCAACCAAATGGAGGACAGATTTTTTATGCATCAACACGAGGAGATAAAAAACACGATAGAGCCTGCAAACTGAAGAATTTTAAGGACAAACAGGGCGAGACCAAATTCATCACCAACAGAACCTTTGGTTGGAATTTTGAATCATAATGGTGGAGGATGTGGTGGTGCCACTGGTTTTATAGATGTCAAAGAGCTGTAATGTAATGAAAATTCTAAGAAAAATCATTAAAATCATTACTAAATCTTATGAAAAACTGTTAAACTATGCAATAACTACCAAATTATATGAAAAACTATACAAAAAATGTACTAAATAAATAAACTCATACCTTGTTGTTGAGGGATAAGCTGTCACGGTACTTAAGGTGGTTGTGTTAGAGTATTAAGTGGTTGTGTTTTAGTTGTGTGTGGTTGGGATTGCTGAGCTATTAGGAAATATATCTTAGTGCTCCATTTGTGTGTATGGGTGAATTATAATTACATGTGTAATTATCATTATAGTAAATTAGTGAAAGTACATTTACTATGTAAATGTAAATATTAAATGTAATATGTGGTTAGTATGTGGTAAGTTAGTAGGTTAGAATAATAAAACAATCAGTATTGTTTTATTATTATATTGGTGAGAGGTTGAAACCATACGGGTGTATGGTTGTATATGTAGACAAAATTTGTTGTGAGGATTATTATTATACATCTCCTATATAATGGAGTGTAATGAAATAGTGAATCAATAAAAAATGAGTGTGAGAATAATATAGTGTTGTTGATTTTAATTATTGTCTGTGTAGCTATTTCATGTATTATGTGTATTAGATTAGAGTAACTTTCACATGAGAAAGGTGTTGAGAAGAGACAATTACTTGTGATTGAACTGATTGAGATGAAAAGATAGTTGAGAAGCACGTGTATAGTCCAAAGTCCCTGCAAGTGTAGCAACAGTCAATTTCATAATAATTCAAAATGGTAAATGGTAATTTATAGACAATAAATTTAAGGGTATTATGTGTTTCTCCTTTAACTAATGCAAATTCTTGGTTTTTCGATGATGAGTGAACTTCCATTTTAGATTGTTAATTTTTTGACACCTTAGCGTGTTGTTGACCTCTTCCTCTCGATGCTGCTTTTTTTGTGGAAGGGCCTCCAAAAATATTCTCTGTAAATGATCAATATTTAATCAAATGTACATAATCAAGACAATAACCATACTAAAGTTTAATGTCTAAATATAAACTATATACGTGTTGTTCTTGAAATGGAATTGACAAATTCTTCATAGTCTCACCTGTGCAAGTAGGAATTGGTTTGTCTTTTAAATTAAAAAGGGAGTCATAATAAAGACCAAGGAGATAGTTTGTGGAGTGAATAATTGGTTTTTCAAAAACAGATGCATTTGTAATGTTAGTTTTTATTTTATTGGATAAAAAGGTGCACCAATAAAATTATAGATTTTTGATAGTTGCAAGAATGTATGTAATAGCCCAGTACGGTATATCTATTTGCCAACTCTACAAAACAATTATGGCTTGAAAGAAATAAATCATGGAAGAAAGAAAGTTGTGTGTAGTTCCTTGCATATCCACACCTCATCTTCCTTTATTCACGTGACCTATAAAAATTCATTAGAATTAATATCAATTTGAATTATATCTAATTATGAAATGAAATTTTAAAATATATTACACGTATAATCAACATGGAAATCGGAAGTAGATTAGAGGTACTTCTTATCATTTTCAATGAGGTTTTATTTCGTTGGTAGTATATAGAAGGCCTATTAACCGATGGGATATCATCTTGATCGAAACTAAATTGGAACATATGACTATCATCCAATGTAACAATAAAATTACCGTCTTCTGTATTGTACGAGGAGAGAAGGTAATTTATAATGTCATGATCAACATTGAACCGGGGCATCTTAATGAGCCCAAATAAATAACATGCATCTATAAAATCCTTGTATTTTGTATTCATTTGTAAAACATTCTGAATGTGAGGGCATAACAAGTTCTTGTATTTTATCTTTCCATTGGAGAGGGCTTATCGGTTGACTAGATTTTCCATTAGATCTTGGTCTTGAGTTTAAGTTGCACTTGTAGTTGCCATTGTACTTGAGCTTGACTGGAGTAGATTCACTGTACATGAGCTTGATTCTTGTAGTTGTAAGTGCTATAAAAATGGAAAAAAATTGGGAGACAGTAAGTGTAAACATGAAAAATGAGGGAAGGAAGGGTATTTAGAGGACAAAATTAGGGTTTTACGATCCTTGCACACATGACAATGAGAATTTGCTAAAGTTCAATAGCAAGTGGTTTTATCATGTGTCAACAAAGTTTGTTGACAAGTGACAGCAACAATTGTTTTCACACATCAATAAACTTCGCTAAAACATGACATAAACACTTTTTGTCACACATTAGTAATTTTTTTTGATGTGCAACACCAAACATTTGATGTCGTACATCAATAGATTTCATTCACATGTAACAACACTTATTGTCACGCGCTAGCAAGTGTTATTGTCACACATCAACAAACTTTGTTGTCATGTGTCAATAATTTTTGTTTTATGCGCAATAAAAAACACTTGCTATCGTGCGTCAAAATAATTCACTGACACATGACATAAAGAGTTGATGTTGCGTGTCAGCAAAGTTTGTTGACATGCAACACCAAGTGTTTGTTGTCCCGCGTCAACAAGCTTTGTTGACACATGATAACAACACTTATTGGCATGTGTCAGTTATGTGTTGACAATGACCGAATATATTTTTATATGTCTGTAGAATTATTTCCCCTTAGGGCGCTCACTTTTGCTCTAATAATAGTAGGAAAAAATTTCATTCTCAAAAATTTGAAAATTCGTCGTTACAACGAAAGTTTTTCCAAGTATATTCATCAGGGATTTTCCACCTCCATTTTACCAGAGGCTTCTAAAAATGAACCTTGCACCCAACATGTGTATTAATGTATTAATTGGTTTTTCTCCCCTAGAGGCCATAAAATTGGAGTCTAGAGATGGTTTCTGGAAGAAAAAGTTCGTTTATTAGGATTCACTTATTTTTTGTAGCAAATACAAGAGAGTTGGTCATGGGGTTTATGGATGAAATTAAAATTGGACCCCATAACCCTAGAAGAATAGTCAGAAGTCATGTGAAAAGGATGACCAAAACCTTGTTGTCGATTCAATGTTAGAGGCTAAAGAGATGACGCCTGGTTGCAGGAGGAGGGAGTAAAATGATGAATTGGCCTCGCAAATTATGATTTCCCTTGCTGATGTGGCCCAAATTTCAAATTGGAGCATGCGGGAAGAATCTCTATCAATTTTAAGGTGCTATGGATAAGGAGGAGGAAATCCCACCCTAAGACCTTTCAAATTCTTTGCCATATATATGTTTGAATTGATTGGTGTTGTAACCGAAGGATTTGAAAAAAAATTGCGAGAATATTTTCCTTTGGGACAAGGTATTAATAACTATATATCTGAGTAGCCCCATCAGGATTTGGTTAGAATGGTGATGAAAGAGGATCACTTTATGAAGAGTGGTAATAATGTTAAGGTAATATCTATGATTTCTAAAACTTTGGGTAAGCTTGATATATTAGCTAAAAAAAAAAAGTGAAGAAGGATGGATAGGTGTCTCGAAGAAAATGCTACATTCTTTTTGTAACCACGTGAGAGTATCTAGGAGTCATGGTAATGATATTGCAAAATTATAGGCTCTTCGTACATCTTTGTTGATTTTTTTTCTTTTCTAGTCCTAGTTTTCATTTGGCTTTATTCTGTTTTTTGGGCACTCTTGGAATAGATGTTCTAGCTGTTCTATTTTTGGTTTAGTTTTGTTCCCTGAATTCTTCGTGGCTTTATCTGGAAGGTAAATCCTTGTTTGTAACATGGTAGGGACCCCGAAAATACCCTCCTTTTACTAATTATAAAAAAAATTAATGTAAAGATATTTTATTTTAAACTCTGAATGATGCTTTTCTCTAATGACTAAAATAAAAATTTCCTTAACAAACTTATTTTATTTTCAATATCCATCTATAGAAAATTGTCATCGATTATTGAATCAACCTATTATTCAACTATATGACACATATAAAATATATTTAATCACTCCCATATATATGACTTTGATGACTTTCGTAACATATCTTATATGAATAAATAAAATTTCTTGTGATTCATCCCCTTCAAGAAAAGTCTTGAGATGATGGAACTGCTCCAGAGAGATACTAGCGCAGCAGTATACCTAAACAAAAATAGATAAAATCCATCAAATAAAATATGGGGGAATCTATAGAATGGTATATCATGCATGAAACATAAAAGAAACATTTGATATCACATAGGATCATGTTGAAAAAATGTGTTATATCTCATGTGTAAATGACAAATGACATTTTCAAAACTTGTTACTAATCTAAGCGGATTTCTGAGCAATGAAAAATAAGAAAATAAGGGTACAAAAGGAAAATGGTCTTTTTGATTTCAAAATTATTTTATTTTATTTATATTAGATCAATTTCAAAAGTCATTATGAATGATAAAACCAAAATATATTTATCATAGATAATTTCTCAATTTCAAAATGAGTTAAAGACATAGTCTAAGGGTATTTGTGAGTTAATTCCCTAAATTAAATATTGATTGTGAACACTTGAAGAAATGAAAAAAATTGAAGGAATTAATTTTGTTTGGCCAATTTGATAGTTTTCCAAAAATTTCAAATCACTAAATGGATGGGAAATATGAAATTTCAAGTTGCATATATCGATTATCAATTATAAATTGCAAAAACACATTCAACAACTCTATGGAAGTGATCTATTTGTTTTTAAATTCAAATAATAAAAATAGATGTCTTATTTTCCCACAATCAATTTTTTTTGGTTAAATAAAATGTCTAAGTATCTATATCAAAATAACACTCAACCATGAATTATAAAAGATAACAAAACTTGCATGATAAACCTACAAAGATATTTCTTGCAACACATGTAATCTTCATCACCACTAAGATTTTATTTATGTAGGAAAATAGGTGGTTCCCTCATATCAAACAAACGTGTAACACCAAATATAATTAAAATCAAAATTTGGGGATGCTAAGAAAAATGTTAGATTTTAAGAAATTAAACAAAATTCCCAAATAAAAAATTATGAAGTAGTTACAATCATGTTTTCTCAACCCTAGCATAGACCATGATGTCTCATTCTATTGATCACTTTAATTTATCTTGAGTTAAGTAGAATTCATTCTCAAATTCTAAAGATAAATGATAGGTTTTATAAGGTTAGTATACACCCCAGAGATGATTTGAGAATTATTAATCAAATTAAAACGTCACTTTGGAATTTTTCATCTATAGGGATTTATCGTATAAATGTATTCCTCCTTTTTTGCATCTCTACTTTTCTTATTATATCTATTACAAACTCTTGAGTGGGGCTATTTCCTTATCCCTCTACAACAGTAATCGATATGTCATATGCTATCTTAGATTCCCCAAAGGATATCTGTAAACTCTTCCACAACATAAATGGAATTTAGATTTGAGGAAACTTGTCACTTTTAAACAAATATACAATTACTGCAAAAATATATTCCAAATGAATGATAGTCAAATAAAACAACCCCAGAGATTCCTCCAATGCCATTTCAGTTCTATCCAAAATATTCTCACACAAAATTACCTCTTTAGAATTCAAAAAATTCACATCTAAAAAAAGGTTCTATTTGGAAATTTCCATATTACTTTTCAATTTTCCCTCTATTTGTAGAAATTACAAACCTAAACTAAAAAATAAATGAAATAAAATAAATAATTGCAAATAAAATAGATTATTGCAAACTAAGATCCATACTTATGTGCATATATTTATTTTTCCTTTTCAATACAATATCTCTAAATGTGTTATGTAAAAACACTTAAAATTTCCTATAATAAATACATGACTTTTATCTAACAATAAAACACGGTACTCTCCTAAAAGTATCACATGCTTTTGTGCAGTACAAAAATTTTGATTTATTTTCTTTATTAGATTTCTTACAACTAGGAACATCTAGATAATAATAACCTATGCATGAAAAAAAGCTTTCTTTTAATTTTCCCAAAAAATGATTAGAGCATGTGGGAGAAATTATCTATTTCCAATAATTCCCCTTAATTTTGACCTTCAAACATTTATTTTTTTGGAGTTGATTGTGCACTTCCAGATATGACATATTCCTAATCACAAACTCCCAAAAAACTTCTCAATTATTTAAAGACATCATTTCCCAAGGATTTTTTAAAGATATCAAAAAAAAGATCTTTGGATCTACAAAATTCAAGATAAATTTCCTTGTTGTTAAGCAACTCCCTAATGAAGTGATACCTGGTGTCTATCGTCTTGCTCCTCTTATGAAAAACATGATTTGTGGATAATGTTATTGTTGAATTGTTGTCATAAAAAAATTGTGTAACATCCTCTGGATTCTACCTCAAATATTTCAACACTCTTCTCATCCAAATAACCTAACAAGATGATCCTATTGATGTTACAAACTTTAATTCTACTAGGCATAGTGATTATGGGTTTCTTGTTTGATTCCCATGAAACTAAACTTGTTCCAAAGTGAAACACATAGTCGGGTGTGCTCTATCTATCATCAATACTTTCAGCACTATCACTGTATGTGTAACCTATGATTTTGAACTGATCCGATGTTGAACATAAAATTCCATAATTCATAATTCCACATACATACCTCAAAATAATTTTTCCATTTTGCCAATATGAATCTTTTCGATATTTCATGAACCTTGAGATGAAGCTCACACCATACATAATATCAGGCCTTATGGCCATCAAATACATGAGAATTTCAACTAGCCTTTTGAACAATGGCGGATCTACAAATGATTCGATGTCATCTTTTCTTAGCTTCGAACCTACTACAAAAAGTGTTGGAATTGACTCAAGTAGTTCAGAATATTAAGTCTCTTCAAAGAATCATTAATATACCTTGCTTGTGAAATAAAAACTCCAGCTTCTAATTAGTTTAACTTTAATGCCCAAAAAATAGTGCATGAGGACTCGATCTGTCATCTCAAATTCTTTCTTCAGAGCTGATTTGAATGATTCTACAGATAGATTTCCATATATGATTAAATCATCCACATATAAACAAACCATAAAATTTTTACCTTTCTTGTTGATCTTGATGTATAAGGTAGGCTCAGTATTGCTCCTACTTAAACTGTTATCCCAATATCACTGCCCCCAAAAATTTTTATCAAACACGACCACACCTAGAAGAAAATAGGAATGGTCGATTCAGTCAGGTGATTCCAAATTTAAAATCCAATGATGAAGGGGCAAGGTCAATGAAATTGGTGAACAACGTCAAAGGAGATTAGAGTGCACAGGAGAAAAATCAAGCAAGGAAGTGTTCACTTAAGGCCCTGAATCAGCTAAGTATAAGAGAGTCAACAGAATCCCCCACATGTCTCAATGAAACAACTTCAAGAGAGGAATCAAGAGCAGGTCCCCAAGTATGTGCGGGCTCACCACCTAGCCAGGAGTCCAAATGGGGGTAGAGATGGTCATTGAATCAAATAAGGAAAGAAGAGACAGTGGAGACCTCCATGTTTCCAATCAGTGTATCTTCAAGGATCAGACTCAAAGGCTAGTCCCAAATAAGCATAGACCTTCCACATGTTCAAATCCTGAAAAGGTAGAATTGACGGTTTAAAATTCACATACCCTCAAGAGGGGGTACGTGCCTCAACAACGCAACTTCAGGGGAAGGACCCAAGGAGTAGTATCCAAAAAAGTGCAGGCTCACTACATTATCAGAGTCAAAAAGGGGGGAAGAACTAGCCATTGAATCACTTATGTAAAGAAGGGCCCACGAAAGCCTCCATGCATCATCTTGGTGCATCTTCAAAGGAAAAATTTGGAGGCAGGTCTGAAATGTGCGCCAGCTATCCACATGTCCAATCAGTACACCTCTGAAGGTAGGGTCCAAACAGAGTCTCCAAATGAGTGGGAAGCCTCCAAGTGTCTCAGGCCAGACATAAAGCTTTCTCTAAATAGAGGGACATAGTCAAAATAAAAAACTACAGAACAGGCCCGCAGAAGCTGACACGTGCCTCATTGACACAAATTAAAAAGGTGTGGCCCAAAGAGAGACCCCAAACTTGCACCAACCCTCCATGTGTCCCGGGTCCAAAAAGGGGACACCAACCATTGAAAATTCCAAGCTTGGGAAGGCCAAAGGAAGCCTCCACGAGTCAACTCGATGCATATTCAAGGTTAAAATCCAAAGATGGTCCCCAAACATGTACTAGCTTGCCACATAGTCAGGGACTAAGAAAGGTAGTAGGAATAATCAGCTAAGTACAATAGGGTCAGCGGAAGCCTCCATGTGTTTCATCCATGCAACTTTAAAGGTAACATCTGGGGTAATTTACAAATGAGCGTTGGCCCTCTACATGTCTCAGGTCATACAAAGTGTCTCTACTAATAGGAGGGACTCAAGAAGAATACAAAGGAAATAGATCAAGCCCACGGATGATGCCACGTGTCTCTCTAGTGCAACTTCAAGAGTAAAAGGAGGGGGTGAAATATTCAGATGCACGAGACTACCACGTGGACCTTGTGCAAATAGACCCTAAACCTAAAGCTCCTTAATATGGCAATATCATTTGATTGGAAGCTCGAATTCGAGCGGGAGAGGACTTTTTGGGAAGATCTCTGTGCCTACTACTCACCTGTAACCATTAATTATTTGGTTAACCATTTTAGAGGTTTTCTTATCAGCCACCTGCCACCATGATGAAGACTCAAACTCCTTTCCTTCCCAGCAAGGAACAACACATGGAGGCATGGATCGTGCAGTGAAGCCCATCATTGTTACACACAGATTTCAATGCTTTCTAGGATGGTTGGAGTAGGTGAATTCAATGCATATCTTGGGGTGGTTTAAGCACGATTCAAATTTTCCTTCTCTCCTTCTGTTATATCTATATATATATTGTAAAGGAGGGGAATATTTCTAAAGGATGGTAATATTTTCCCTCCCGCCCCCTTCTCTTTTTCTCCCCTCAGGTTGAATGTGAAGCTTAAGCCTCCTCTCTTTACTCTGTAATGGAATTTTCTTTCCTCTTGCCTACTGGTGATGTACTGTGTGAACTCATGGAGCAATAAAATTTGGTTTTTGATGCATTTCATCCATCCTTCCTTATTTTATTGTCTCTTCTTGCCTCTCATCATTGCAGGGTATACTGTGCATACTTCTGATGTCCATTGCAGGTTTTGAGACCTGTTTTTATTAGGTTAAAAGTGGTGTTTTGTGTGAACTTTATCTTTGGTCTGTGATGCATCTGTCCATCCTCCCCATTTCTCACCTCTCTCCACTTCAAGTAGCTAATATTTTTACCAGCAACTTCCTTTTCTTGTCTATCACCACTTTAGTGTAGGCTCTGTTTTTATGCATTTCTCTCTCTCCCTGTCTCCTTGTAAGGTTAGATTAGGATTAAATAGTTTAGCTGTACTAGAGTATGTTATGGTAGGTAGTTTAGGAAGAATAAGTCATCTTTCTCTAGAGGTCCATCTCAAGTCCGCAAGTCCCACATCTTGAGAGATGGTCCCATGTTATGCAGATCACACCAAATTCCCCACTCAGATATGAGGCCATTCAGGGGGTGTTGTGATTTTGCATCAATAAAAACCACTTTGTATCAAATCAGAATAAATCATATTGTACCAAGCTCTAGGTAATTTCTTGAGACCATCGAGCACTTTTTTCAACATGTATACCTTTCCTCCATGACCTTAAATCTCATAATATTTTGGATGATTCACAAAAACTTATTCTTCAATAAAATAAGTCAATAATGTTGATTTTACATCCATCTGATAAATAGGCCATTTGTTTTGAGCTGAAATTTCTAAAACCATTCTTACCATGTCTAAACATGCTATAAGTGCAAATGTATCATTTTAATCCACCCCATATTGTTGTGAAAAGCCTCTTCTAACTAACCTTTCTTTATGTTTCTATACTTTACTACCAGCAGTATATTTGCTCTTGTAGACCCACTTCACTCATATCATGTCCTTTCCTTCTAGAAGATCTAATAATTCCCATGTATGATTATTTTCTATAACATCTATCTCATCATCTATGGTTTGAACCAAAATTCATTGTTTATAGTCTCTTCAAAGTATATTGGATCTGCAGCTTGAGAAAACCATGTAAAAACTGAAAAAGTATTAGTTGTATCAACATTATAAATCTCACTAAGAGTCCTTATTTTCCGTTGCAATGGGCTATCTAATGATGGATTATTTTTTACTGAAGGATTTTCTTCTTGTGTTCTTTGTGGTTTCTATTGGATGGTTTAATATGATTGAAATCTTAGAGATCTCCTAGATGTAGATGGAGGTGTACCTTGTGCTATTACTTGTGGTGCATGCCCAGGATTTGAAAAAGATGCAATACTTTGTTGCTCTATGCTTTCATCTATCATATCATCACAAGGAATATCTCTACTACACTTAATGTTTTTTCAATACATCCATCTCATGACTCATTTTCAAAAAACTATACATCTATGTTGATCATGACCTTTTTGGTAACTGGATTAAACAACTTGTAAGATTTTGTATTCTCTAAATATCCAACAAATATGCACTTTTCTCCTTCATTTTCTAACTTATTCCTTAGGTCATCTGGCACATGTGCGTATGTCACACAACCTAAAATTCTAAAATGAGAAACATTATGTTTCCTCTTAGGCCAAGCTTGTTGACGAACCATGTTTCGAATAATTTTTATTTAGACATGTGTATGATGTAATTACTAGTTGCTACTAATTCTTTACAATACTCATTTGAAAGACTATTTACCTTCATCATACTTCTCACTATCTCCATGATGTTTCTATTCTTTCTCTTTGCTACACCATTCTGCAGCGGTGTATACCTAGAAGTAAACTACTTGTGTATAGCATGATATTTGCAAAAATTTAGAAAAAGATTGGAAATATACTCACATCCTCTGTCTATCCTTATAAATTTGATGTACTACCCACTTTTATTTTCCACTAAAGCCTGAACTAATAAAATTTATCAAAAGCATTTGATTTATTTCTCAAAAAGTACACTCATGTCTTCCTAGTATAGTCACAATGAATTCCATAAAATATGAACAACCTCCAATAGAAGTTTTTTGTATGGGTCGACATAAATATGAGTGAACAATTTCAAGTGGTGCACTTGTTATTTTTGTTTTAGCAATAGGGAAGGAATCTCTATGTTGCTTCACCAAAATACACACTTCACAAACTCTATCTGGTTTATAAATCAAAGGAAAATATTTCACCATATTTTTTTTATGTAGTAAATTTAAACCATGAAAGTTTAAATGACCAAAACTGAGATTCCATAGCCACGATTAATTTTTTTCAACTTACTAAAATGTTAATTCTTTCTCTTTAGCTTCAGACTAATCTATAGTATCAACTCCGGATGCGACTAGTATAATATTCAATGAAAACATTATGTTGCTTGTCATCTTCACTTTAGCAATCACCTGGGTACTAGGATCTATTATCCAAAATTCACCACAAGGTAATTTTGATAACTTGCACAATTTCGTTAGGCTTGAGAAAACAGAAATGGTTCTGGGCCAAAAAAACAAGTTTTGAGGGGTCCCTTGTCTTTGCTTTAACTTCCCTATCCAAAGAAAAATCGAAGGAGTTAGCAAAAATTTCACAAAAAAATTCAAAAAATGAAGTAAAGAGCCTATTTTAGTGCCAATTAGGTTTGAGGGCTGTGGATGGAACCAATGTGGATCATACCAAAGCTCATCATACAAAGTTTGGGCTTGAAATGCTAAAGAGCCATTTCACTCTAGGAAACACTGATAATTTTATCCCACATGCTCTACGGGATAGTTGGGACAAAAGTACCTAAAAAGCTGAAATGGTCACAGTAAAATGTAATGCAGGTAAGGAGGAAAACATATCTGGGACAGTCAGGCCTAGAAAAGATGAAATGGCTACAATCCAATTCATTGTGGAAAAGGTAGAAAAAAAAATTCCACATGGTCTATAGGAAAAATGGGGTACAAGTACGTGCATGACCAAAAAACCGAAATCACCGTGCTCAAATCATTGTGGATATGGAAGGAGTCAATGGCCCACCTGGCCCGGTCAATGATGGATGTGTGGGGATAGAAAACCTGAATGAGGTGATGAGGAGAAAAGATGTCCACAAGGTCCAAGTGTTGCAGGGACATGAGCTCTCCAAAAACTCGTAATAACTGCAATCCAAATGGAAAGTCAATGTCCAACCTTGAAATTTAAATGGTCATACCTTTTGAATTTTCAGAAAGGCCATGACGTCCTCTATGCCAAAAAATATGGATTTATTTTTTTAAAGGAGGGTAGGTGGGTGAGAAGGAAAGAAACTTATCCATCCCTAAAAATTTAAATATTGCTATGCCCTTAACCTATTGCTTGTATTAGGATATGAGTAGCCGACTTGTGGCTTACCATATAATTTTATTATATCATTTATACTTTATCATGCTTAATAGGTCGGCATTGGTGATGGCCATAGCATATGAATAGTTTATATAGGAGATTATAGGTAGTATTTCATTATCATTTGAGTATTTGAGTCTTGTTATATGGTTTGGAGGTTTCCCCCTCGAAGTGGCAAAGCTATTCTAATTGCATATTGAGATCATTATTCTAAAGTATTGTGTTATTTGGTGCTCTACTATTTCTCTTAATCTGAATTATACAAGTAATTTCATTACAAGTGGTATCAGAGCTGCGATCTGGGCCGAAATTAGGGTCAAAACCCTAATTTTTTGTTTCCACCACATATTATGAACAAGAGCGAATTGGTGGGATATATTCTTACCAGAGTTGGGTATAAATTTAAGTAAGGTTCCTTGAAAATTTCAGATTTTTCTGATTTATTTTACAAAATTTATTACAAATTTATGGTTTCTCATAAAATCACTCCCTAGGTTGTACATTGTGGAAAATTTTAAAGTTCTTTACATTTTCAGAAATATCTCAAAAAAATAGTATTAGTATCTTCTCTGTGTTTTTTCCTGTTCAGCCAAAATTGTATCGAAACCCTAAACCCTAAGATTTGACATCATGGTGGGGCCTTCCACAAGAGCAAAAAAGAATCCGGTTACTCCGGGTAAAACCCCAGATAAAGAGGGGGTATTGATTGAAGAGATGGAGTCACAAGGGGTAAATATGGATTCCTTAGTAGTAGGGTTTACCTTAGTTGATCATAAGGTTTTCCAACTTGAGTATGAGTTGTGAATTGTACAATCTGAGATGGCCTCTAAAGGAGACATAGCCCAAATCAATCATCGGTTGGATGATATCATGCAACATGTAAAGGGTAACTAGTATGGCCCAAATCCAACCCCTATCAAGCAAGGAGGACCTTCAGTTAAAAATCATGGACAAACTAACCATATTGTGTCACTTTTCAAGTCCCATCAGAATCAAACTCATCCACAACCACGGAACATGATGCCAAAAGTGGATATGCACAAATTTGATGGTAAGGATCCCTTGAATTAGATAAATCAAATGAAGAACTTCTTTGAGTCACATCAAACACCATCAGGACAAAATGTGACATTGGCATCCCTATATCTTGAACCTGACCAATTTGTTTGATATCGTTGGTTATGTGCTCAGAGGAAGAAGAATGGTCTAGGTGTCACTTGGACAGTTTTTACCGAGGATTTGAAATTGCACTATAGTTCCAGTGTTTCAGAGAACTAATTTAGTCAATTAGAAAAATTATGGAAAACATGATCAGTCAAAGATTATGTGTATCAATTCCAAAACCTATCCTTAAGGGTGGAGAATATTCTAGAAGAGACTCTGAATGACTTGTTTCTTGGGGGTCTTAAGGACCACATCAAGCATGAGATATGAATGTTTAATCCAATCAAGCTGTCTAATTCTATTATCATGCCACGTCGTGTAGAGGAAAAAAATCTTTGTAGTAGGAGGCCACCTTTCATTAACACCAGAGACCGTAGTATCTCTTCCCCTTCATTTGCTAGGCTAATTAGATTGACTCCTCAACAAATGGAAGAAAAGAGAGAAAAAGGATTATGTTTTAACTGTGATATCAAATATGGACTGGGACATAAATGTTTTGAGAAGAAGTTGTTCTATATTGACAGAGGTAATGAGGATGATGAGGAAGCTGAAATTATAGGAGAGGCTTAGGAACCAATAGAAGATGATGTAGAGGATCACCAACCTACAATTTCTTGCCATGCATTGTCAGGTATTATTACTCCTCAAGCACTCAAGGTTATTGGCTATCTCAAAAACCAGAAGGTGATGGTGTTAATTGACTCGGGGAGTACTCATAACTTCATAAATAGTAAGTTAGCTTCCCACCTCAATTGTTTTATTTACCCAGCTCCAGAAATTCAAGTTATGATTGCGGATGGTGGGACAGTCAAGTGCACAAGAAAGTTCCATAGTATCAAGCTTTCCATGGGATACTACATGTTAGACTCACCTATGTTTTCTATTTCTATGGGAGGGGCAGATATTGCTTTGGGGGTCCAATGGCTCACAACCCTAGGTACTATTGAGATGAATTTCCAAGAATTGTTCATACAATTTAATTTAGATGGAAGGAAAATACAAATGAATGGGATGGTAGCTAAGTCTCCACAGATTATTAGCTCTCATTAGATGCAAAAGGTTCTCATAAAATGAGTAGATGGTTTTATAGCAAAGCTATTTTCCATAGAAGTACAAAATACAGAGTCTTCGATGCCACTCGATCTTTAGAAGATTGTGGATGCTCACTCATCTATTTTTGATGAAATTCCAAAGGGACTACCACTAGTCAGGGATCATGATCATGCCATTCATTTGATTCCAGAGAGCCAAATACCTAACATCAAACCATACAGATACCCATATTCCCATAAAAGTGAGATCGAGAAAATGGTGGAGGAAATGTTGAAGGTAGGTATCATCAGCGATAGCCAGAGTGCATATTCTTCACCAGTGGTCATGGTATGTAAAAAGGATGAAACATGGAGGATGTGTCCAGATTACCGAAAACTCAACAAGTACACCATCAAAGATAAGTTTCCTATTCTAGTAATTGATGATTTACTTGATGAATTACATGGTGCTGTTTATTTCAAAAAATTAGATCTTCGTTTAGAGTACCATAAAATTAGGATAAAAATCTCAAAAATTTGCGTGCGTTCGTAGGACTAATAGGGTACTATAGAAGATTTTTGCGGGCATATGGTAGAATAGCAACCCCACTCACTGCATTGCTAAAGAAGGATGCCTTCCATTGGATAGACGTAGCCACTAAATCCTTTGAGCAGTTGAAGGAAGCCATGTGCAGCACCCCAGTTTTGGCTACTCCCAACTTCTCAAAAACCTTCATTGTTGAATGTGACACTTTAGGATAAGGATTGGGAGAAGTTCTAATGTAGGAAGGAAGACCAATTACATTTGAGAGTCATCAATTCAAAGGAAAATATCTACTCAAATCTATCTGTGAGAAAGAAATGATGGCTATTCTTCATGCAGTCAAGCAATGAAGGCCATATCTCATGGGTAGACACTTCAAGGTAAAAACTGATCACGATAGTCTCAAATACTTTTTGGAGAAAAGGTTATCATCTGAGGAACAAAAAAATTGGGTAACAAAAATGTTGGGTTATGATTTTGAAATCATATACAAAAAGGGTAAAGAAAATGTAGTAGCTGATGCGTTGTCTAGAAGGGATACATCCGCGGATGCCTTACTATGTGGAATGTCCATGTTGACAGCCGATTGGGTGGAGGAAGCAAGATTGGAATGGAATCAAGATAGGGATACACAATATCTAATATATAATATCAAGCAAGGATCTATGACATCTAACAAATTTGAGTGGAAAGGTAATGCCCTATGGTACAAGGATAGGTTATACTTGAGTAAAGATTCTAAGTTGAAGCATAAGATTTTTGCAGAGCATGCCTCACCTATTGGAGGAAAGTATGGGTTTTTGAAGACATATCATAGAATAAAAAGAGAATTATTTTGGGAAGGACTCAAGGGGCATGTACAAAATTTTGTATCAGAGTGTTTAGTGTGCCAGCAGAACAAAGGGGAAACACTTAAGACACCAAGTCTGTTGCAACCCTTACCAATTCCTAGCCAGAGATGGGAGGAGGTCTCCATGGATTTTCATCACCGGATTACCTTGTTCAGAGGGTAAGAATGTTATTTTCATGATTGTGGATAGGCTCAAAAAATATGCCCATTTTTGTGCCCTATCACATCCATTTGCAGCCAGTACAGTCGCAGCTATTTTTTTGGAGACAGTTCAAAGGCTACATGGAACCCCAAAGATAATTGTGAGTGATCGGGATCCTATTTTCACAAGTAATTTTTGGATGGAATTATTTTCATGTTTGGGTACTCAGCTAGCTCACAGTTCATCTTATCATCCTCAAACTGATGGGCAAACAGAAGTGGTCAACAAATGCTTAGAGGGGTATTTACGTTGTTTTGTATCAGATAAACAAGAAAGGTGGATTAAATGGCTACCACTGGCAAAATGGTGGTATAACACATCTTTTCATACCTCTTCTCAAATGACCCCATTTTTAGCATTATATGGTTACCATCCACCTTCGATCACTTCCTCCTTGAGGGTGCAAACTAAGGTCAAAGATGTTGAGGAACACATTCAACATCAACAACAGGTTTTGGCTAGTTTGAAGGAGAATTTAGCATTAGCACAAAACAAGATGAAACAATAAGCAGATCAACACCGTAGTGAAAGACATTTTGAAATTGGTGACCAGGTTTTTGTACGTCTCTAACCTTACAAACAGATGTCCCAAAAGCAACAGAAAAAGGAAAACAAACTTGCTCCTAAATATTATGGCCCTTATCAGGTTCTACAAAAAATTGGTAGTGTTGCTTATAAACCAGAGTTTCCTCCATCTTCACACATACACCCAGTATTCTATGTTTCATGCTTGAAGAAGGTTATTGGACAGAAATTTGAAGCCCAGACAGAGTTACCAGAACTTGACGAGGAAGGAAGAATCATTATGGAGCCAGAGAAGATTCTGCAAACATGTACTAAGAGACTGAGAACTAGAGACATTAAAGAATATCTGATCAAGTGGAATAATCTAAGCATAGAAGACACCACCTGGGAGGATGAAGGTTTTGTACAACAACATCCAGGATTATTCAACATTGAGGACAAGATTGGTTTGAAGGGGAAGGGCATGCTACGCCCTTAACCTATTGTTTGTATTAGGATATGAGTAGCCGACTTATGGCTTACCATATCATTTTATTATATCATTTATACTATCTCATGCTTAATAGGTCGGCCTTGGTGATGGCCATAGCATATGAATAGCATATATAGGGGATTATAGGTACTGTTTCATTATCATTTGAGTATTTGAGTCTTGTTATATTGTTTATAGGTTGCCCCCTCGAAGTGGCGAAGCTATTCTAATTACATATTGAGATCATTATTCTGAAGTATTGTGTTATTTGGTGCTCTACTATTGATCTTAATCTGAATTATACAAGTAATTTCATTATAAATACTCAGTCTCGTAAAATGTAAAAAATTCATGGTCAACTCAAAATAACTTCTCACACTCGTATTGCCATATCTTTTGTTCTGAATGAAATCATGAAAAGTTGAACTCATTGGAATTGTGACTCTGAGCACAATGCACAAAAATAAAGAAATGTAGATATTGATGAATTTTTTATGAGGAACTTAAGGAAAATGTGTCAGGTTTAGAACAATTTTTTCTTTGGTGGTTGTAATAACATTTAATGAAGCATGGACATACATTTTTCACTAGTGCAAGTTAGGGGACAGTATGGGGATCCTTTTCAAGCGACATACCATCATTTCACTTCATTGATTACATCTTACAAGTGGTTAAAAGGCATATTTTGGGATTTCAATCCTCTCTCTTTCAAATTCTATAAATTAGAGTGTTGGGCTCATTATAAAAGGTGAAAGATGGTTTTTAAGTAGCAAAACTCTATCATTTTGATTTTTTGAAGCCAATGTGCTATAGGCCCTCATAGTGGAATCCTTGCATGGTGATCCAGACCTTTAGTTTATAATAGATTCAACTGTGTATATCATGAAGCAATAGATGAAAGTTTGTGTATGTATGTTCCCTTGTTTTGTTGTTTGCATTCTTTTTTCCTTTTATTACAGATGTATTCAGTCTATTTTATGCTCTTATAGGGATTCATTAACATTGTGTGTGTATGAAATATCTTTGTGAATATAGTTACTATATTGTGGAGAACTTTTATCACCTTCTCTAGTATGCACTTCACTTCAATTTTTCACACATTGGAAAGCTATTCTTATTCCCTCATTTTCTTGTGAATCACTACTTTAGTGTAGGATATTTTTTCAAGCACTCTCTCTCCCTAGTCCCTTAGAAAGCTATATTAGGATAAGATAGTTTTTCTTGCATTAGAGTAGATTGTGGCAGGTAGCTTAGGAGTAAGAACCAACTTTCTGTGGAGGTCTATCTCAAGTAGCAAGTCACACAATTTGGAGATATCACCCATGTTACCCAATCACGTTGTGAGCTCAAGCACACACACTTGTGCAAATATAAGGGTGTTTTGATTTTGTGATAGAAATATATTTATCCACAATAAAACATTTGTTGTATTTAATGTAAACTTTGTATCACTTTTGTACCAATTGACCAATTCTCATAAGATTGTGGGTTAAACATGTAACATAATAAACATCCTGCATAATATTTTTTCTCTGCCTTTTTAGTTAGAATGTTTATTTTTCCTTTTCCTTTTACATTCAATGTATTATTATTCCATAGTGTAACTTTTGTCTTTACTATCTCATTCAAATTATAAAATAAATCTAAGTTACCTGACATGTGATTAGGGAAATAAGAATCCAACTAACACACATCATTAGGACTCTCTTGTGATAGATTACACTCAATAGGTGATGATTTAGGAATATTCTTGCATGCAATAAACATGGAACTTGAAGTAGAGCACCCAACCTGATTTTAATTCTTCTTGTTCTGATCATACTATTTTTTTCTTCATTCAAAAGTATAGTGCCCATATATCTTGCAATAGTGACACTTCACATATAGCTTATCCATTATCTAACCTCGAAAATGATTACATTTTTCTCTTGAATATGTCCTCTTCCACTTGAGTTTGACGGATTGTTGTTGCGTCCACTAGATGAAATTCTTCCTCTGTCTATAGGGATGAAGTTTCCTCTTCCTCTTCCATGATTTCCTGATACTTTTGATGAAAAATATTGATCTAAAACTACATTTGATCTATTTTACCTTTGTTAATGATTTATTAGTGATGCATTTATCTCATTAATTGAAAACTTACTTAGATCCTTAGTTTCTTCAATAGTAACTACAAAATGATAATATTTTACAGGAAAAATTCTAAGCATTTTTTCAATAATAATTCTTTCCCTAATAGTTTCACCATGATATTTGATTTGATTTACTAAACCTACTATAAAAGTAAAGAATGGTTCTACAGAATCTGAATCTTTCATTGACTTATATTCAAAATCTCTATGAAGTAACTATAGCTTTGTTGTTTTTACTTTCTCTTTACCTTGATATACAACTTGGAGAGTTTCCCATGCAATTTGTGCTTTCATGCATGGTGTGATGAATGAAGATAATAAATTTTCCATCTTTATTTCTTAATTACTTTGAAGTGTCTTTCTCTTCCTGTGAGAATGCGTTAAATGTTGTTGCATCTACGGGATCTGTGTACCTATTCTCTATGATTTCTGACATGTCATGGGATCTAAATAGTTCCTTCATGGTTAATGACCAATATTCATAATTTCTTCCTGTAAATTATGGTGTCTGTAGATTAGATATAGAATCCATAACTTATTGTCAATTAGAAATCTCCTGAAACAATCCAGGGTCTAATGCAAATTTTTAGAAATTAGGCACATAAAATAAAGAGTAAAAAAAAAAAAAAAAAACTACAAATAAAACATATTATTGCAAACTGGATCAGCACTTCTATACATATATCTCTTCTTCCTTATCAAAGCTTTGGCTCAATACAATCTCTCTAAATTTTTTATGTCAAAACACTTACAATCACCTCTAATAAGTATATGGCTTTAATCTACAAATAAAACACTCCACTCTCCTAAAATTAGCACATGATTTTGTGCAATACAAATCTTTTGGTTTTCTTTATTAGCTTTTCCTAAAAATTGGAACATCTACATAAAAATAACCTATGCATGAAAATAATTTTGCTTTTACTTTTCCCAAAAAAAAAAATGATTAAAGCATTTGTAAGAAATTATCTATTTCCAATACTAATCTAGAGAACAAGTCAAGAAATCGGCTAGAATTGGTCATTGTTTTATCACTCGTATTATTATCTCCACGTACGTAAGTGAAGGATTTTCAAATAATTATTAGGTTTTCCTCCACCTTGAACAAACATTAGAATAAATTGAAACTTTTAAGTGAGTCAAAGCTAAATATTTTATCTTCCTTTCACCCACAATTTTACTCATCCTCTTATATTTTTTTACGATTCATATTGTGTCAACCATGTGCATTATATTTTATTCTTCACTTTCTATAATTTTCCCAAGTGCCAACACTAAGACACAGTCTTTTTAATTCCATTTTAAGAGTAACATTTTTGTCAGCAATTGACATTTGTTTGAATTTTTAGGTGTTTTTATAACAAGAGATCATATCATGAAAGATAGTGCTAATGCTATGCAACCCTAACATGAAAAAAAAGAAGAATTATTTTCTTTAATAATTTGTGCAAATCAATATTCAATAAGTCCAGCTGGAAGTTGACTATTGAATTGGACTAAAATAACTTGAGTATTTTATTTTAACTTTATTATACAGTAGAAAAAAGAGTAAAAAATTTACTTTAATATAAACTAGAATTTATTTTAAATAACCATTCAAAAAACACCCATGTAAAATTTATTTATTGTTTCCGGAAATCAACACACAGAGAAGCAATATGACATTGTAAAAATAAATTAGCAATGCAATATCACTTAAAATATTTTCATATCACAATTGAATTAAATATCCATTGCAACAAATATTACAAATAAAAAAAACCATAATAATTTACTCCTTTATTTAATTTTCTCAATATACAACCAAAATATAGAGAAGGAACTTATCTCAATCTTGTAATGAATTTTCTATGTCAATTCCTGGTCCACTTGGGTGTAAGCCCCAGAACCATGACCACATTAATGATGGGAAGAAAATATTCATAAAATTACAAATTGATGCCCTAGCAAGCAACCATCCAGGGTTGTACTCTTTACCCCTGATTAGGACTCATTTGGATCATCTCCCCTCCTACCCACAACCGTGCATACAAACCTATCTTCCCTGAAAAATATCCACAAGCTCTTTGAAATTTCCAAAAATATTTTTCTTCTATGAGATCCTCAACAAATCCTACAAGCCATTTAAATAATACTTTTCCCAATTCAGTTGCATTACCGAAAGTTATAACGATAAAGTTCCAATTACAAATTTACAATTAGTTTAATATAAATAATAGTGTCCTGACAAGTTCCTCTCTAATTAAACATTTTTCACTTTTAATTTTGGAACTACATAATAGTATTCCAAAGTGCTCACAATAATTTACTTATTTATCTATTATTATTATTTTTTAACAAATATATACTATCCTGGGATTTTGGCACATCACAATCCTCCACTCCTTGAATTAACTATTCTCCTCAGTAGATCCAAAGCTACTTTGAAAATCACAACATGAAAAACACCATTGATTAGTCAAATAGATCAGGATTTTTCTCTTTTTAATATAATCTTCTCTTTCCCAAGTAGCGCTATCAACATCAGAAGAAGACCATTTTACTTTAATTTATTTAATTTCTCTATTTCTAGTTTTCCTTGTTCTACTTTGAAAAATCATTTCTACTTCAATTTGAAACCAAAATGTAACACCACTTTTCCCCCATATTAGGAAAAAGGGCCGACGACTCCATTTAACATAATGAAAAAAAATCATATGCAAAATGACCAGAATGCTAGGGAAAAGTAGAGATTACTATATTAGGAATATATTTCCACTTTTGAGCTTTATACTATTACTTTTTATATTTTAATACAGATAACAATAATTTTATATATAATTTTTAATTGTGATTATAATAGAAAATGGGCTATTATTGCAATTGTCAATAGTATATTAGTGTTTTTTATACTATTTAAAACTGTATTGTAATAATAACCCTATAAAGGCATTAGATAATACTATATTATGATTTAATATTAAGCTATTGGAATAATATTAAATATTTTAATCTAATAATAAACTATTACAAATTTTTAGTTGTTTTATATTTTAACTTAAAGGCTAGTTTTTTTTAGTTTTAATATACAACTTAGCTCTTATAGTTTAAACATAGATTACAAATATACAGCTCAGGGAGGGCTAGTTTGTAAATAATTTCTCCTATTCATTCCAATAACTCAAAAACACTGCAAAAAGATGATCTAATTTACCATATTTACCAGTTGTTTGTTAGCATAATTTAGCATAGGCATATTTATTGCATTGTCTTTTATTTAAAAATGTGCAACATGTGCACTCTAGTCTAGTGACTTGCATTCAATATTGTTGTTGGATAACATTCAATATTGGTATTAGTAGTAATGACATGTGCATGTGATATGGGTCTTATCATCTCGTAGTTCATGCCTGCTAGGGTGTCATGTCTATCCATATGAGGCTATCTAATATCTATAAATATTACAGCTCTTGCATTGTTATATTATCTGATTTCATGATCAATAATATTTGTGAGGCTTCCGTCCCTCTTTGGTCATTACAATCTTATTTTATTCTATCATTTGGTATCAAAGAAGGTTCTATCCAAGCAAAATTGAAGAGAAGAACTATTGGAGAGAATCCATTGGAGAAGAAGATCTGCATCAAAGGAGAGCCATTAAAGCATCCCGCAGCCTCCATTCCTTCCAAGCATCCCTCTACTAGAATTTGACCTATCCACTTATTTGGAATGTAAATTTTTTTTTGATTAGTCATTGGCATAGCCAATTGATCCAACATATTGGCAGAATATTTTAGATTTGGGAGATCTTTAAAAAAAAAAAAACGGAGAAAGATCTTGAAAAAAATTGTAGATCTAAAAAAAGAAAAGATTTGTGAAAAAAAAAAGAGATCTTAAAAAAAAAGGAGAGAGATCTTGAAAAAAAAATTGTAGATCTAAAAAAAAATAAAAAAAGATCAGATCTAAAAAAAAAAAATCAGATCTAAAAGTGGAGGTGTGAAGAATTTGGGAGCAAAAGGTTGAAGCACTCCCGTCAACAAAATTCCAAACAGATAGCTCTTAGAAAAACGGACGTAAATATTTCATACAATGTTGGATTTATGTGTCATTTTATTTTTATAGAAATATAGGAAGGAGGTGCACAACTTTTCATTTTACATCATCTTCAGATTCGGCCTCTACATTTGATGAAAAGTCTGTACAAGTCAAATCATTTTTTCTGAAAAAAAATCAAATCTAGCTGGTAAATTGGTAAGATCTCAAAAACTAAGATTCCAATTCTTCTGAAATTTTGTGGGTTTCAAGAAAAATATTGTATGATGCTGGTTGTCAAAATTTTAGAAAACCTAGATCACGGTTTGTGAGAAAAGGTGAAAATAATATTCAGATTGTTTGTTTGGATCTTGGGAACAAACAGGTCAGCGGTTCAATTCCCACTCTCTCCATATTTTTTATTAAATTATTTTTTTATGGAAAATTTGGAGAAATTGGGTAAATTTTGGGAGATTTCGAAATTTAGAAAGCTCACCAAACACATTTAGAGCCACCGCTAAATTTAGCGGAAAAACACCTATTGGGGATAAAAATTATTTTTGGCCTAAATTGTGTATTTTGTGATTCTAGACCCTTTTTTAAAATAGGGGGGACACAAAAAATTTATTTTGATGTAATTTTAGAGCATGTTGTACTAATCTTGGTGCATAAAGTGAAAAAAAAAAAAAAAAGTGCAAACTTTTTATTTTATGTTTGGTACTATCACACGAGATCTTTGATCTCATAGCAGCATTCGGTATATACGGTGCCTCTGGGAAGTGCTTACAGGTGATTCCATCGTGACTACTACTTCACTTAACACCTAACATAACTTCCTAAACGTCGTCTGGGTATCGAACCTATAAAATCGATGGGGAGTAATAAGGACACAATACACACACATTTGAGCCCTCCCATCTGTTTGTGCTTGCACAAACCCCTCTCTATACTGTCTAAGTACCACGAACTAAATTATTTCACGTGCGTTAGCACCTCTTTCCATACTGATGGGTATATTGAAAGGGTGATCTTCTTCCACGTATCGACAGATATATTAGAAGGGAGCATATATAGAAAGGTTTGGTATATCAGCCTGACAGTATATTGAGAGGGATACCATAAACCTAGAGTGATAAGAGACTTACCCTTTGTCAAAAATTTAGAGTTTCAGAAATTTAGATTGCAGAAATGGGTGCACAAGCACCAAAGTTCTTCTTGCCAGATTCACAACTGCTTAGAGGAGACAACTATGCTTCCTGGAAATTGAAGATCAAGATGTTACTTGAGTTTGAAGACCTATGGACAGTTGTAGATGGACAAACAACAAGATCACTTGATGATGGAAGACAACAAGTTCAATTTGACAGGGCCAATCAAAAGGCCGAGTTGATTATTTTGTTTAGCATAATAGATGATGTGCAACCCCACATTAAAGATGCCACATCGGCCAAGGATGCATGGGATAAGTTGAGCAAAGTCTATGAGGCAAAGAACAAGAATGCCATCCTCAACCTACTATCACAACTACATACTCTCAAATTCAAGACAAATGAGAAGGTTGAAGTTTTTTTGAGACAAGTTGTTACTTTGAGGGCATCTCTATTGGCATTGGGAAAGGAGATAAGTGATGAAGACCTCGTACCAATTGTGTTGCGAGAACTTCCTCCTTCTTGCAGAATCCTTGTGACAACTATCAATATGAGTGAACACACAGTCACCTTTGAGAAGTTGGTCAATTTACTCCAACAAGAAGAGGAAATGAACAAAAAAGATCATGAAGATGAGCAAGCACTATCTTCCAATCATAAAGAAAAGGGGGAAATTTCAGTCCAATAACAAGAATTCAATAACAAAATCAAAGTCAACAAAGGTACCAAAGTCAACGAGACAACACCAAGAAGTGTCCAATTTGCAATAGAGGGGGACATGACATCAAATATTGTTGGTACAATTCCTACAAAAAGGGTTCATCAAGCAATTCAAAACCCACATAACCAACAGGGGTAACAACAATTCAAATCAAGGGAAGAAAAATGGTTATTGGCAAAGAAAACCCAAACAACAAGGGGTACATTTTCGAACATGAGGATTATTCAGATGAATGACACCACATGTATTCTACTCAATTTGATGAAGAAAACCAAGTCCACACAAGATATCTGGTATGTTGACTCAGGTGCAACTCAACACATGACTGGATGCAAGGATTAGTTTTACACATTATGTGACTCACCTAACAAGAACCATGTGTCATTAGGTGATGACTCATCATACAGTGTCAATGGGATTGGAAACATTTCACTACCTCTTGGAAAGCATGACTGCAAAATCACAAATGTATTGTATGTACCTGGGTTGACCAAGAATGTTGCTATTAGTTAGTCAACTCCTTTATCACAACTTGAAGTTGGATTTTGACAGTAATAATGGAGAAAAAGTGTGCTTGAATAAGAGATATGTCAAGAGGTTCCAAGATTGTAGCAAGAGCCTCCAATGTGGGACGCATGTTCTAACTTGATTTTTTCCATAAGGGATGATCAATCTCTAGTGGCCAAAAGACACACAATCTGCAGAACTATGGCATCGCAGATATGGTCACATCAGTTTTTGGCTATCTCCAAACACTTCAAAAGGGGCAACATGGTGAAAGGATTGCCTATACTCAAGCACAACACTGACAAGTGTCACAATTGTCTAGCTGGAAAGCAACATAGAGTACCCTTCCAGAAGAACACATATAGAGCTAAGGGAAAGCTTGATTTTGGTGCACATTGATCTTTGCGGGCCCATGCAACCAAGTCATTTTGGATGTCAATACTTCGTGCTTTGTGTTGATGACTACTCAAGAAAGATGTGGATATATTGTCTAAGAAATAAGAGTCAAGCCTTTGAGACATTTCAGAAGTTCAAAAGCACTTGTTGAGAATGAAGTTGGTCACAAGATCAAAACTCTCCACTCAGATCGAAGGGGGGAATTCACAAGAAATGAGTTCAAGACTTATCTGGAAGCTCATGGGATTCGTCGACAAATGCTCTCCTACTCACACACCACAGCAGAATGGTATAGTTAAGAGAAGGAATCGTACTATCGTGGAAATGGTGCGATGTATGATTGACGACTCAGGTTTAACAAAGACATTTTGGGCAGAAGCTGCAAGAACTGCAGTCTATTTTTTGAACAGAGTGCCCATAGTAGCTCTCAAAAGGACTGACACCCTCAAGAAGCATGGTCAAATCAAAAACCCATCAATTGCACACACCTAAGAGTATTTAGGTGTAAAGCTAGCATGCACATACCCAAGAAGAACAGGAACAAGTTGGATATGAAAGCTGACAAACTGATATTCATTGGATACAGTGAAGAAGCACTTGGGTATAGATTATGGGATCCAAAATCAAAGAAAGTATACACAAATAGGTATGTTGAGTTCTTTGAGAAGAAACAAGTAGATGCTCCACTCAATGAATAAACAAACATGCAGAATACACCTCTTGTGAAGAAAGAATTTGATGTTCCCACTGAAGATGACAGTGACGAATTGGATGATGGTGAAAAATTGTATCCACCACAAGCCAATGAAACAGCTTAGAAGTTAACCTAAATGGTATACTCAATTAATAAGAGATGCAAATTTGGATGAAGCACCTACAACCTATAAGCAGATCATCCAATCTTTGACCTAGAACTCACAGTCAAGCTCGTGAAGAGTTCAATTATGCCCTAATGAGTAGAGTTGTTGAAACAATTAAGCCATCTACAGTTCAGGAATCCCTACAATCAAAAATCTTGGAAAGATACCATGGATTCAGAGTATCAGTCAGTGATGAAGAAACAACACATGGCAGCTTGTCGACCTTCCACTAGGGAAGAAACCCATTGGATGCAGATGGATATTCAAGACTAAGTACAAATCAGATGGGACTATCGAAAAGTATAAAGCAAGGCTTGTAGCAAAGGGGTATGTACAACAAGAAGGCATTGATTATGAGGAGACATTTTCTCCCATAGCTAAGATCAAGACAATCAGGATGATCTTTGCTCTAGCTGCACAATTTGGTTGGAAAGTCCACTAAATGGATGTGAAAAGTTCCTTTCTTAATGGAGATTTGTAAGAAGAAGTCTATATGACTCAGGTAGAGGGTTATGTAATACCAGGAAAAGAGATGATGGTATGCAGACTCGTAGAATCTCTATATCGCCTTAAACATGCACCCCGGGCATGGTAGATCAAAATTGATGAGCAACTCATAATTCATGGATTTGAAAGGAATCCTTATGACCCCAATCTCTACCTCAAAAAAGCAAGGGGGGGAGATTGTCATTGTGGTTGTTTATGTAGACAATCTAGTCATTATAGGTAGTTTTGTGAAGATGATCGATGCAACAAAGAATGATTTTAATCGATCGTTCGACATGACAAGATCTCAGGCTCATGTACTATTGTCTTGTGTTGGATGTATGGAAAAAAAGAGAATCATTTCTTTGTGTCACAGTTGAAATACACCAAGACAACACTCGAGAAATTCAGGATGATGGATTGCACTCCTATTGCTACACTTATGGAAGCGAGACTTCAGTTATCTCATTCTGATCCATCACCACCGGTGAATGCAACTCTGTATTGGCAGTTGAATTGGGAGTCTCATTTACCTAACATATACTAGACCAGAATATCAGCTTTGCAGTCAGCTATTTATCACGCTTCATGCAAGAACCAAAAATATGTCATTTGAAAGCAGCAAAGAGAATATTGAGATATCTAAAGGGCATAGTTGACCTTGGTCTAGAGTACAAGAAGAATGAAAACTTCTTCTTAACAGGATATTCAGATTCAGATCATGCAGGGAAACATGGATGATAGGAAGTCAACATCAGGCTTCGTCTTCTTTATGGTATCTGGACCGATATCATGGGGAAGCAAGAAACAGAACTTTGTTTCTCGCTCTTATACAGAAGTAGAGTATCGAGCTTTAGGTGAAGTTGTTTGGTGAAGCAACATGGCTACGCTGAATACTGGAAGGAATTGGTCTACCACAACAGAAATCTACTCCAGTATATGTTGATAATAAAGGAGTTCTGAAGCTTGTTCGCAATCCAATATTTCATGAGAGAACCAAGAATATTGAAGTATAGGTTCATTTCATATGCGATCATGTCTTGAAGCACAACATACAGCTCCAGTTCTGTCCTATAGCTAAACAGAAGGTAGATGTTTTCACTAAGTCACTTGCACGTGAAAAATTCACACTGTTCAGAGAGTTCCTCTCCACTTCATTAGAAACTATGCAAAATTAAAGGGGGGAATGTTAGCATAATTTAGTCATAGGCGATATTTATTGCATTTTATTGAATTGTCTTTTATTTAATAATGTGCAACATGTGCACTCTATTCTAGTGACTTGCATTCAATATTGTTATGTTGGATAGCATTCAATATTGGTATTAGTAGTAATTACATGTGCATGTGAGATGGGTCTTATCATCTCGTAGTTGGTTCCTGCTAGGGTGTCATGTCTATCCATATTAGGATCTCTAATATCTATAAATATTACAGCTCTTGCATTGTTATGTTATCTGATTTCATGATCAATAATATTTGTGAGGCTTCCATCCCTCTTTGGTCATTGTAATCTTATTCTATTCTATCATTTGGTATCTAAGCTATACCATTATTATCAGTGTTTGTGAACTATGCATAGGTTCGACTCTAAGGAAAACGTTGATTACCAATTTTAATTTGCTTATAAAACCATTTGAAAATATTCTAACTCTTAAACCTATCTTGGGTAGCTTTCATGTTTTATCTTACTTTATTTATAATTTCTTCCAATATAATAATATTAAATTTTTTAACCATAAAGAAATTTATAAGGGTGGCATCTTAGAAATAGAGGTACATCCTTAGTTATAAGAATATTTTATTGATTGATATAGTCTCCACAAAAATTAGTATTTCATGGTGTAATTCATTCAAGTAACAACAAAGATTTTAAATGGGAAAAGTTTCTTACATTATGACTTTACCAACGTTGGATTCGTAAGTTTCTTTTTTGTACTAAAATTGGATTATTCAAAACATAAATACATAAGTTTTTATACATAAAGAACACATTATTTTTGTTGAAGGTTTTATATCACACTATTTCTTACTCCCAAAGCCTATCTATTTATTTAAAAATTCATTATAAGCATTTTATCAACAAAATATTTCTAATATTAGAAATTAAAATTAAAAAAATAGTTCAGCAATTCACAATTATACATTCATTATTGTTTATTTTGAAATAGGCAACCTATGGATAATATTGTATCATAAACTATATAATACATCTCTAATATTGACAAGATGAATGGAGATCACCAATTATTAAACATAAGATTACTATAAAGTAACGTATGGTCAAAACTTAAGTTTTAAAGGTAAATTTTCTAAACATGTAATTTTAGATATCTTAATATTACTCCTGTGTAAGACCCTAAATGTCTCTATTTTGTTACTCAATAAAGTTATTAAATGAGATAATATCAAGTTGTACATCATATATATTTGTTTGTTTGGACACCTTATATGCATTACCCTTTTTAACAATCTCCTTCACATTATAAATTTATACTTTAAAATTCAGTCCATTATTTCAAATTTAAAATGCAATTCGGTCCAATATATTCATTATTTAAAATTCAAAATGCTCACTTATAAGATCAATATCAATAATACATGATAAATATTTCATGAATTATATTTATCATCTAATTACAAATGTTGCACGTTAATCATATACCATCAGAGTCATTACACACCAAGTTATATGACTTGCATGCAATCTTTGCAGAGAACTTCTATGCCTAAGAATATATATATGGATATGGATATGTATATGTATATAGACACACACACACACACATATGTATATATATACATATATATGTACGTATGTATATACATTACATATATATATATATATATATCTCTGTGTGTGTGTGTGTATGTATGTATGTATGTATGTATGTATATGTACTACATACATATATATATATATATATACATACATACATATATACATACATACATACATACATACATACATACATACATACATACATACATACATACATACATACATATTATATACATATATATATATATATATATATATATATATATATATATATATATCATACTGTTGGTGCCATTTTTGAGCTTGCACCATGTTGCCCTAAATTTTCCAAATCTGTATGTGCTCAAAAAATGATTTACCCTTTGAATTGATGGTCTGAAATTCTTCCCCTCCAATTGGATGCTTTAAAAATGCTCGCAAACTTGTTGTTTTTCCCTAATTTGAAAGAATAATCCAAGTTTGCCCTTTTTTGTGCCCTAGTTTTTCTATTTTTTGTGGGCTTTGTCATTTTTCCCTTTGCCAGATCATGGAAAAATCAAAATTGATCAATTCATACCTTTTTTTTAATTTGAAAATCTAAATCCTAGATTAGGAATGTTGTAAAGAACATGGTTCAGTTGATTCAAAATCAAAAATTTGTTGTCCTTGGTGAAAAAATTCAATTCTAGGGCATCCCTGGAATTTTCACATTTTGACAATGAAATGGGCATCATTTTCCCTGTAAAATTTATCCTTATAAGTCATTGGCAACATGGCGGGTTTGTATTGGCTGAGGAAAGGCGGGAAGGCACCCTAACTTTTCAATTTTTGCCTTTTCAAGCAAATGGTGCATTTTTTGGCCCAGGGACCCATTTTTACAAAATTTTCCTATATGGCATGTTTTGATTGGCAGGCGGGAAGGCAGGTGGTCAAATTCCCTTAAAGTTTTTTGACCTTATTTTTGTAAAAAAATTTAATTCAAAAATTGGCTTGAAAACCTACAGCCAATCGGGAGAGGACACGTCTCCTAAAAGTTTCAAAATGGAAGTGCGAGCCGAGGGGGGGACTTAGTTTTTTGGCTTTAATTCTATAAAGTTTCAAAACCAGTTTTTCCCCCACTCCAATCAGAGAAAGAAACGTGGCAGCACAATGGTACAGAGTAGGTCGACAGGCCAGCAGAGGGAATGGGGGATTTTTTCACTTTTTCACAAAAACGTTAAAGTAAATTTGGCCCGAAATCCCGCAACCAATTCAGGTGAGACACGTGTAACATTTTAAGGGTCAAAGAAGGGTGTGGTTCAACGTTGAAGTTTGTGAATTTTCAAAAATTTATAAGGGATTTTTGAAGGAAGAAAGGGAGACTTGGACCCATAGTGAATAGGAGAGCGCCATGTGGCGGAGATAGTTTCTGAGGCGTGGGCCAGTGGAGACAAAGTGGAGAATTTTCCCTTCGCTTAAAGGGAGTAAAATGAAGATTAAGCCTGTGATTATTTGGTAAATGAGACATGGATGTGTGGCAGAGGGTATGGGGGGTCGGCGGGCCGGTAGAGGCAGGAGGGAATTTTTTCCCTTTTGCAAAAAGGACTCAAAATAAAAATTTGAAGCGATGGCCCGCTAGCGACATGTGGTAGGGGAAAAATCAGAGGTGCGGACCCACAGGGAAAAAAGTGATAATTTATCCAATTTCCAAAAAGGGTCAAAATGTGCAAAATTGAAGTGTGATTTCAATGGGACCCACCATGTGCCACGTGTCAGCTCCAAAAATTCAAAGGCGGAGGTGTGAGAGAAAAAATCAATTTTTTCCATTTTTTCAAAAATGTCAAAAAGTCAAAAATAAGCCTGAATTTGTTCCCAATCATAGTTTGACACATAGCAGATCAAGGGAAACTATGCATTTTAATTTTTGGCCGCCATTTTTCTTCCAGGAAGCTTGGAATCATGAATTTTGCATCAAAATTTATCAAATTTATAGTGATTTTGTGTCATCTTGGCCTTCCAGGATCATTGGCATCACTTTCATGGCTTAATTATTTAATTTGAGGTGTTTTTGTATGCCTCAATGATGAAAAACATGCCTCCAGGATGGATAATGATCCAGATATTTGTAATGATTTAATCTTTTTGGCACACCTGACAACCTGCGAATGTTTTTATGTTTAGTGTCATTTTAAATGAGGATTGTTTTGTCACAAACTTGATCCCATGGCATATTCTTTTCTTGGGAAAGAACGATAAAATGTGGCAAGAGATATATAATGTATTTTTGGAGAAATTGTGAAGGAGGTTGGAAGTTGAAAATCACAAGAAACTTCTGAAAGAAACCTCATTTTTTAGAAAAAAAACCACCAAAGAACCAGAATAATTTCTTCTGTGTTGGATCTTCATGTGTGTGAGTTGGTTACAAGTTTATAGCCATCACACAGCTCTGAGATTGTTCATGAAACTAAACCCTGATGATGAATCTGACAAGCTTTTGAGTTTTTTTTTTTTTTTTTTTTTGGCAATATGATGTCTGTTATCATTTTTAGATGCATGTAAATAGTTTTCATTTTTATTATTGCAATATTGCATTGAAAATCTTTAGAAATCACACAGAATCTCCATTTTTTGTTGATATTTTAGTGCCATTTGCAATCTCATGTTTCAGAAGAGCCTTCGTCTAATAAAGAGATAAAAAAAATTAAAATCACTTTACCTTCCTTGACTATAGAGATTTCTTGTAATCCTTTGGGGGTACTTTAGGCGTGGTTTGATCAAGGATTTTTGTGTTTAATTGAGTTCTTTACATTAAGATTTTATGGTGAATTCTCAAATATTGTGTGAAGAATGCAACCTAGGCTTCCATTTATGCCTCTTCTGGTTGAAAGAATATCCTGATTATTTGAAGCATTTTATCTGATAGTTGTTCAAGTATTGTAGAGGTTGTTAAAGATCTTATATATCCCAATTTTTATTATCAACACCCCACCAAAAATATCATTCAAACAAACTAATCCCACCCATACTACTACTGCATTGCATTATGTGTCAACAAAAGGATCTAACCCATCTACAAAAATGCACAAGGTAAATCAGGATCACACTATGTCTCTAGCAGGCTCAGCCTTGTCTTGAATGCATTTCCATCATTTATTAGTGAGAGATCTATTGATTTTGAATAATGGAAGATTGATCATGTTTTCCCAAGGCCATTTCCATACAATATGCACAGTATAAGGATATCTTTGTCTCCTACATAAAATAGAGGCTGCAATATAGGTTCTATTACCTTGCTTGAAAGGCACAACCTAAAATAGTGAGGGTTAGATCAAAATACTTTCAAAGTGCTATCCATCTCTCCACAAATCTGAGTTCCAGTTAGATCACCTCCTCGGCTACAAAACGACACACATCATGATCTATCTGACTTCAAGCTTCATGCCTTATCTCTGATACTGCTCAAACTTAAAAGGAGAAAAAAATTGGGTACCAACACATAGTTATCACCCATTAGTTTGACCAATAAATTTTCACATTAGAAAAGCAATATAAAAATTGTACAACTTTACAAAGGTTAACATATCATTTAAATATTTCTAATATGATGTATTTAATTAACTAAATTGTCATTTCAATAATGAGGTGGAGCTTCTTTTACCTTATTTGGTAGAAATGTATATGTAATAGTAATAATATTATCTTGAATATATGATAGGATTTGGATCCCAGTTAATTAGATTTATTAATTAATGTAATTTACACATACTTGATATGTCTAAAGGTATATACATTTATATGTATTATCTTCACTAACATTGAGTGTTATATTTTTCAGTGTAAAACTCACTCTTTATTATTATTAAAATGAAATCTATATTTTAGTTTTCTTAAACTCAATTCACTTACTTTTAAATTTTAATGGAGAGATTAAAAAATATTATTTTAGGTATGCACTAAAATAGATATCACTAACATTTTATGGTTATCAATTTACTCCATATGATAAATATGTAATAGATATATAAAATCTCAATTTTACATATAGTGAAAAAATGGGCAAAAACTTTATTATTACTATTCTTATTTAATCTAACTTACTCTAAAAAGTTTCTCACTTTCTCACAGTTTCTCACGCTTAATTCTTAAGTTTATCAACATATGAATTCTTCTGTGGCAATCCACTCATTCTTCATATAATGTAAGCTCGCAGGCATTCCCAAATATTTTTCACCTACATTTTCTTTTTACTATAAAAATTATATATTCCACATTTCCACTCCTCCATTTTGAATAATAAATGTTAGCCCTTCATTTTAACTTATTAAACCCTTCATTATTACCTATACTTATGTTTATATATTTACGTTTAAAAAATAAGTGTTTAATTTTTAAAGTAGACACACATACATAGTTTGGTAGTTAATATGTGTAGATTAGAAATAATATAATATATATTTAATATAGGCAAGTATTTAAACGTAAATAGATTTAATACTATGTTTTAATTTAAAATTAGCTCACATTCTATTATACTATAAAGTTACAAATAACAATTTTAAATAGGTTTTAAATTTAAACATTTAGTAAAATTAAACTGTAGTATATATATTTTTATTCAACATTTTTTAATAAAGAATATATCTAGACAAAGATAAAATCTATATCAAACAATAGATATTTAAAAATTAATAACACAATACTGGGGAGACATTAAATTAGTATGAGCCAATAGGAAAAATTGAATTCCTATTTTCAAGGAGTGTTGTCTCTGTGTATGAAATATTAGGTAAATTAATTCTACACATATTTTCACGCACTAAGAAAACAATAAAAAAAAAAATCTAATTATGTGAAAAGTATTAAAATAAAAATTGTAATATTTCTACGAGAAGTAGATTTTTTTATTGGATTAATGGCTCTGATAGAAAAATGTGATGTGACTTTTCTCCACATTAATAAATTAATGACGATGAAATATTTTTAAATATATGATTTTTAATAATCTATGTTTTAATTAAAAAAACAAGGTTTTGAGTTTAATACTAAGCATCAATATGAATGTGGCACAATTACTATAGTTTATTCAATTTATAATTCATATCCTATAAGATTTTAAATATGGGTTCAAAGACCTAGGCCAATTCTATAGGTTAAATTTAATTTAAAATTTAAAATTAGGTTAGGTGGTAATTTTATTTTAATTAACCACGTAACATATGATAGACATAGGTTACATAACCCATAATTTAAATATTAATAGTTAGAATTGAATTTTGGCCCCATTTAAATTACTTTCCTATTCTGGATTGTCTCCTATAAAACCTTAGGTAAATTGAATTTACTTATCCTTTAAAACATAAATGATCACACTTAAATATGATGGTTTTAATATAAGGGTAAGTTAATATTTTAAGGTGGTCAGAACTTTTTAAAATGGGTTTACAAAATATAAAATTTACATGCTAGTCTTTTTTTAATCATTTACACAGTTTTTAAAGCCAATATTAATAAAACAAATGAAAATTTATTTTCTTTATTTATTTGTGCAAATCAATATTCACTAAGTCCAGCTGGAAGTTAACTATTGAAATTCACTAAAATAATTTGAGTATTTTATTTTGACTTTAATATACAAGTAGAAACAAGAGCTAACAATTTTACTTTAATATAAACTAGAATTAATGTTAAATAACCAACCATAAAACAACTGTGTGAAATTTATTTTGTTTTATGGAAATCAACACAAAAAGAAGTAATACCACACTATAAAATTAAATTAGCAATACAATATCACTTAATATAGTTACATATCACAATTAAATTAAATGTAACACCCGTTAAAAAAATTGACTTGAGACCCAAGAACAACCTAAGATCAGTTAGGAAAATTATGGAAGAATTTTTTTTTTATTAAAAGAATCTACAACCATGTTATAAGCCAACATCTGTCCCTAACAGGTTCAGGAACAATTCAAATCTACTAGAGTATAATTTTATTTAATTAATAATTATCAGAGGTCACAAGGTCCAAAATTTAGGGTTAGAAGTTTCAATTAGGTTCAGAGGGTAATTCTTCACAGAACTTTTTAAAATGGGTTTACAAAATATAAAATTTACATGCTAGTCTTTTTTTAATCATTTACACAGTTTTTAAAGCCAAGATTAATAAAACAAATGAAAATTTATTTTCTTTATTTATTTGTGCAAATCAATATTCACTAAGTCCAGCTGGAAGTTAACTATTGAAATTCACTAAAATAATTTGATTATTTTATTTTGACTTTCATATACAAGTAGAAACAAGAGCTAACAATTTTACTTTATTATAAACTAGAATTAATGTTAAATAACCAACCATAAAACACTTGTGTGAAATTTATTTTGTTTTATGGAAATCAACACAAAAAGAAGTAATACCACACTATAAAACTAAATTAGAAATACAATATCACTTAATATAGTTACATATCACAATTAAATTAAATGTAACACCCGTTAAAAAAACTAACTTGAGACCCAAGAACAACCTAAGATCAGTTAGGAAAATTATGGAAGAATTTTTTTTTGATTAAAAGAATCTACAACCATGTTATAAGCCAACAGTTGTCCCTAACAGGTTCAGGAACAAAATTCAAATCTACTAGAGTATAATTTTATTTAATTAATAATTATTAGAGGTCACAAGGTCCAAAATTTAGGGTTAGAAGTTTCAATTAGGTTAAGAGGGTAATTCTTCACCAAACCCACTCCTTAACAGGATTTAAGTTTCAACTTAATTTTTATCACACTTAACACATTCAAAAGTTTCCTAAACTACTCCCATTACATAGGAAATTTCCTCACCTTTCCTTTGATATAAAGAATTCCTCCTAACTCCTCATATTTTTAAAGTTATGGGCTCGAGGGTCTTGGGTTGAATATTTTCCCCAAGGATGGGCCTGTGGGCCCAGGGGTGAAACTTTTCCCTTGCGTGGGTCGGTGAAGAGTTTTGGCATTTTTATTTTCCTTTTTGGGGGAAAAAACACATTTTACCTCTGCGTTGCCCATGGGCCTGAAGAGGACACGTGTTGGCTTGAGAAAGCTCTGGCAGAAATTCAGGCCATCGGAGAGATTTAAGGAATTAAGCCTTTCGAGTTGCAAAACGCAAGGGGATAAATTTCCCACACACCTCCACTACTCCAAGATGATGCCATGTGTCATCACCCTATTGGTCGTAGACGAGCAGGGAGGTGGAGGAAACCAAGAAAATTTTCCAAGAATTTTTATAAAAATTGCTAAGGTTTAAATGTGCTAATTGGCTGCGGGACAGCGGAGCGGTGGGGAAAAGTTTGAAAATTTTCCCAAATTTTTTCTGAAAATGCTAGTTAAAAAAGGGGATCCACCCATCTACTAACATCTTATGGTTTCATGGGGTAGCCTCTGATTGGCTACAGGCCTTCGGGGAGGTAGAGAAACTTTTGTAAATTTTCCCAAAAATTTTCCTAAGTCCCAATGGAAAAATTTAGGCCGCGGGCCCGCCAAGGAAAATTTTCACCAAAATTTTGCGCCAAGTGAAGAAAAATTTAGAAAGCCATAACTTTTGATAGAGAGCCCAGGTTTGGGAAAACGAGGACTTTCTGGAAATATCTCAACGTCCTATTTGCATAGAGATCATTAATTTTTTGTTTTGATAATGTTTAAGGGGTCAATTTTTTAAAAATGGCCTGTAGGCTGTTTAAAAGAAAACTGGTAAATTTCAACTTATAAATTTTGTCATTTTTTCTCCTTTAACATGTCAAATAAACATGAAGGATTGTTCTAAGAATAAGTTTAGAATGTATTGGAATGTAATTTTGCTTGATTAATTTCTAATTCAAATTTTTACAACTTCAGACAACAAAATAATTGAGAAAGGTTTGGGCCTAGTTTTGCAATGTTTCAAGTTTTTTTCCTTAAGTGTTTTAGTCCAATTGAGTTCATGTATATCATGACATGTTAGATTTCAATGTTTCAATGTTATTTATTGTTTGCAGGTTCCAACTTTTCATTTTAGATAAATTATTTACCAGTTTTAAAATTTAAAATAAAGATTATATTTAAAAGGACTATTTATTATTTTTCATCTTCCAAATATGGAGATTCATTTTGATTTCAGTCTAATACATTTAGTTGATACAAACAAACCATTTAACAAAAAAAATGCAAGGTCTGATTTCTAATTTTAACATATTTCAAAAGAACAGAGTTCCATATATTTCCTTATTACGTATTCCTCTTTCAATTTTCCAAATAGAGGTTTCAAATCACATATTGATGATCAAGTTCAATGAAACATTGTAAATTGATAAATTTAGTGCAATCTTTTATCGATTTCAAATATACAACTGTACATCTTTCAAATTCTTGAATGTAAATAATAGATTCCTATTTCTTTCTTTCAAAAAGAGATTTCAGTAACAATTAAATGATTATATTTCAATATAACATTTAAATTTGAGAAAGAGAGGACACCATTTATTGATTCCAAAGGACAACTTACAACTTCCCTTTTTCATACTTTGAAATTCATCATACAGATTACATTTCCTTCACATTCTTTCAAAGCAAAAATAGAGTCTATCTCTTTTTCATTTCACTTTACGAATTTCATGATCCATACAACATCTTTCCATTTCAAAACATTTAAATATTCATCCACTCCAAAGTGGGAAAGGTTACAATGAGATTTTATTTCGCAAGGTACTGTCAAACTGTCTTTCTCCTCTACTCTAGAACAAAAGCATGAATTTTTCCTTTTAGATCACAAACAAGGGCAAGGGAAAGGCAACTCTCTCCACCCAACCAAGACATCCAATGAAAAGGTGAATCCATACTTCTTCATTGGCCCCCAAGCCCTAACCACAATGTAATAGAAGGTGTGATTCAAATCATGGCAACAACATGATTCCACAAATGTACATGTATTTTTCACATTTAAAACGCAGTTGAAAATAGAATTTAGTTTACAACTACATCAAAATATATAAACAAGACTAAGTATCCATCAAGAAATCCAAACGAGCAAGGAACTATGGGGGAAGATGCTTATGCCTTCCAATGGGAAATGGGTAACTACCTGTAACAGACCACCAATATATATCATCTCACATATCCTTATGCCCCCCACAATCCCTCTTTATGCCCCCCAAAAATTTCCTTATGCCCCCCATAAAGTAAGAAATTCAAGCTATTTCTTTTCCAAGGTGGAAACCCTATCCCAACACCCTCCACAATAATTTTGATGCCACTGGCATTCCCTTATGCCCCCTCCCCACATGGATTTCCCATAGCCTTCTCCTACACAATTCCTAGGTAATCTACCAAACCAGACAATAAACACACAACAAACATTCACCATTTCATACATGCATACAAAAGAAAGAAGTATTTTTAAAGAGTCAAGCTCCTACCTCTCCATGATGGAGTTTGTTACAAGAAAAACAAGCTTTCCAATGCTAAAATATAGTCCAAGATCAACAACCAACAATCATGCAATAGTCTCCAATATACTCCAAAAGCAAGAGCTCCAAAACAGCAAAAAAATTCCCCAAAAAGAAATAAGAAAAAGTTCAACAACCCAAAACAAAGCAAGGAGTTCTAATTTTATAGAAGAGGGAAGAGAAGAGGATGAGGTGGATCCATGTTGGATGCCACATCACACATCCTCAACTCCAACACAAAAGTCAAATTCATTCTCCAGTGCACAATAAAGAGGTGGGTGAATAATATGACAATAAACTTACACACTCCTAAAAGCCCACACCCCATAAGGACTGAATTTAATAAAATGTAAGAAGAGTGCAATTAAAATTTACAATTTGTCTTCAAAAAATGCATTATAAAATTCTAAATTTATCCCTCCAACCATAGGCAAGGTTGGTATATAAATTTAAGAGGTATGGGACAAGTTTAACTTGTCCTACAAGCCTCCAAAATCAACCTCCAAGGAAAAATTCGAATTTCCAAGAAGGTGGAGTGTTTCACACTCAGAAGTAAACTTACACATCACTTACAAGATCACTTACACTTACTTACAACATTTAAAACAAAATCCAACCACTTCACTAATTACTTTCTTATGACATATTGATTTGTTTACTTTAAGAACATGATTATTCACAACATTAACACAACATTTAATAACTAATGAAAAAGGGTAAAAGCACCACAAAATAAACACATGAAAACATTAATAAAAGAAAACACATTAATAAATACATAAATCCCCTTGGTAACATTCAAAGGTAATCCCCCCATGGGAATCCCTAACATATACAACACACACACACACACACACAAAACATGTTGCCATGATGACCTTTTTGAATTCATCTAGAATTCCAATGTGGTTGGTCTCCAATCCACTAATGTTTGTTGTGATATTTTAACCTGTAAAACACAAATACCTCCTTTGGCCTTGTGGCCATATCAGAACGTCTAAAATAATATAAATATAATTAAATTTACAAAATCATCTAGATACATGAATCATAACAACATCAAAGCAATCTAACCATATCACTTAAAATTTCATCAGCAACTATATACTCATCAATTTTTAAATTCAATTTTCTCGGTCTACTCAATATATACAAATATCACATGTCCTAAAAACATCCATAAATATAGATATAACTATTTCCAACAACATGTAACATCTATATAAAATGTCTCTAACAATCATCATGCACCATATATGAATCAGAGCCAATAATAATCCATGATCTGACATATAACACCATACTAAATCAAAACTATAATAATGTCCATAATATAGTCAACAGTATCATGATCAATATTAAAAGTTTCGAAGGGAAGTGGGCACTACATTAAATATTCATTCCAACAAATATTACAAATAAAAGAACCATAATAATTTACTCCTTTATTTAATTTACACAATATACAACCAAAATACAGAGAAGGAACTTATCTCAATCTGGCAATGGATTTTCTATGTTAGTTCCTGGTCCAATTGGATGTAAGCATCAGAACCATGGCCACATTAATGAGGGGAAGAAAATATGCTTAAAATCACAAACCCATGCCCTAGCCAGGAACCATCTAGAGTTGTACTCTTTACCCTTAGTTACGACTCCTCTAGAGCCCCTCCCTCCTTCCCACAGCCTGACTTACAAACCTAGCTTCCGTGAAAAATATCCACAAGCTCTTTGAAATTTCAAAAAATATTTTAATCCTCCAGGATCGTCAACAAGTCTTACAAGGCATTTAAATAATAATTTTCCCAATTCGATTGGATTTCCAAAGGTTACAATGGTAAATTTCCAATTAGTTTAATATAAATAATATTTTCTCAACAAGTTTCTCTCCAATTAAACCTTTTCACTTTTAATTTTGGAAATACATAATAATATTCCAAAGTGCTCACAATAATTTACTTATTGATTTATTATTATTATTTTTAATAAATACACTATCGGGGATTTTGGCACATTAGAAGTAACATCGCATAACGTAATAGGAGCACTATGTAATGCCCATAAAAACAACCCACTTGAGACCTCAAGAACAACCTAGGATTAGTTAGGAAAAATATGGAATAATTTTTTTTGTTTAAAAGAGTCTACAACCAGGTTACAAGACAAGAGTTGTTCGCAAGAAAGTTTTCAAATGAAATACTATTAATATCTTATATTTTTATTAATACGATAATTATAAAATATCTCAAGGTCCAAACTTAGGGTTAGATTAATCAATTAGGTTAAGAGGGTAATTTCTCACTATACCACTCTGTAATAGGCTTAAAATATTCAACTTGATTTTTTTCAAAATTAACGCACTAAAAACTTCCCAAAAACATTTCCATTAGATAGGAAATTTTCTCACCTTTCCGATGATATAAATAAGTCTTCCTAACTCCTCAAATTTCTCAAGTTATGGGCCAGTGGGCCTTGGGGTGAAAATTTTCCCCAAGAGTGGGCCTGCGAGCTTAGGGAGGAAAATTTTCCCATGCGCGGGTCTGCAGGCCTGGGGAAGAAATTTTTCCCATGCGAGGGTCTACAAGCCCAGGGAAGAAAATTTTTCCACAGCTCAGGCATGCAAACTTCAGAGAGAAATTTCACCCGGAGGAGGAATGCAAACTGGTGGGGTGGGGAAGCAAATTTTTCCCATGTGCAGGCTAGCGGAGCGGGGAAGAACTTTAGCAATTTTTCCCTTTTGGGAAAAAAAGCTTGATTTTCCTCCAAATGCCCTCGAGCCCAAAAGGACATGTGTTGGCTTTTCCAAACTTTGGCAGAAAGTCGGGCCATTGGATAAATTTAAGACTTTTATCATTTTTTACCGAAAAGCACTAAGGCATCAAAACGATCCATGCCTCCGTTGACACCCAAGGCACCACATGTTAATCTTTGGTTGGTTGTGGCCCATTGGGCCGTCAGAGCATTTTAGAAAATTTAGATTTTTAATAGAAAAAGGTTTAAAGGTTTGAAACTCTACGTTCCTTTGCCGATGCATCATGAAGACACGTGTCAGCCATCCATTGGCTGTGGGTTGACATGCCGACAGGAGAACTTAAAAAAAAATTCCCAAAAAAATTCCAAAGCGCTAAGTTTTTTTTAAAGGATCTGCTCCTCCACCAATGCCTCATGACGCCACGTGGTAGCACCTTATTGGCTATGGGCAGGTGGGGGCGGCAGGGAAAATTAGAAAAAATTTCCCAAAAAAATTTAAAGGTTAATTTAAATGTTGCCGGCCAGCACAACTGTGAAAGAAAACCAAAAAGGAAAAAGTGGGGCGGTGGGTCCACGATCGAAATTTTACAAAATATCTTTTTTAAAACTTAGACGATTTTTGACAAAAGGAAAGGCTTGCGGGTTAGCAGAGCAGTAGGGGATTTTGTTCCTTTGGCATTTTTGACCAAAAAGCACAAAAGGAACATTCGGGCCCGCGGGTCTGCCAAGGAAATGTTTCCTAATTTTTTTTTTTACAGTTAGAATGTTTTTTTTTAAGCCAAAATGAAGTAAAAATTTAGAAGGCCATAAATTTTTATTGGGAGATTGTTTTTGGGAAAACAATGACTTTTTGGAAATATCTCGACATACTCTTTGCACATGAACCATAATTTTTTTATTTTGATTATGTTTAAGGGGTCAATTTCATGAAAACGATATGTAGGCTTTGAAAAGGCAAGCTGGAAAATTTTAATTTATGAAATTTTAATCAATTGATCTTCTTCCTCTCTCAACATGTCAATTAGACATGGAGAATTTTTCTTAGATAGATTTGGAAGGTAAGTTTGTTTGATTGACTCCCAATTTTTTAAAAAAAAAACTTTGACAGTAAAATGACAACAAAATGGTTTGAGCCTAATTTTGCTAAGTTTTCTAAGAAATTCCTTAAGTATTTTTGTCCAATTGAATTCGTTTAGGGCATACTACTTCAATTTAATCATTTAATTTATTATTTCATTGTTGCAAGTTTGAACTATGCATTTTTGGATAAAGTATTTCCCAATTTGAAAATACAAAATAGAGATCAAATTTTAAAGGATCTATTTACCATTTTCATCTTCCAAGTATAAGAATTCATTCCAATTCTAATCTAATACATTTAGTTAATTCAAATCAAACTATTCAGAACCAAAATGAAATTTTGATTTCCAATTTTACACATTTCAAAAGACAGAGTTCTGTATTTTCTTCACACACATTTCTTCCTTTCAAACAGAGATTTCAAATATATTTCAAACTCAGATTTTAAACATCAGTAGTTCCAATTGTGGAAATAAATGCAACTTTTATTTAAAATACAAGATTTCCTTCTTTTACAATTTCTCTTTTTTGTTGATTTTCACAATACAATATACAAAATACATCTCTTTCTTTCAAGACAGAAACAAAGTATATCTTTCCTTTACATTTAAAAATTACAACTTTCATATTCAATACAACATATTTCCATTACAAAACATATACAAGTTCATCCACTTCAAGTGGAAAAGGTTACAATAAGATTTCATTTCAACAAGGGACTGTCAAACTTCTCTTTTTTTCCTTCCTTTGCTCTAGAACAACAACATGCAAATTTATCATTCTTCCAATTCTGATCACAACAAGGGGAGGGGAAAGGCAACGCTCTCCACCCAACCAAGGCATCCAATAAACAAGAGAATCAAATCCACCCAACCAAGACATCCAATAAAAAAAAGAATCAATCCTTCTTCATTGGCCCCCGAGCCCCAAACATAATGTAATAGAAGATGTGATTCAACTCATGGCAACAAGGGCTTCCACAACCCACAAGCAACATTTTTACATTTAAAACATAGTCCAAAAACAAAATGTAGTTTACAACTTCATTAAAGCATGACAAACAACACTGAGGCTTCATCAAGCAAGCCAAAAGAGCAAGAAACCATGGGGGATGCTACTTATGCCTCCCAAAAGGGGAAATGGGCATTACCACCTGATTTCAAACCACCATAATATAGTATATCAAAGCCTTGAGATTCTGTTATGCCTCCCCCAAGTACCCCTTATTTCTCACATTCCCTTATGCCTCCTCAACCTCTTATTGCACCCCATAACGAATAAATAAATGCAAGCTATTTCTTTGTAAGGTGGAACCCAAATCCCAACTCCCTCCACACTTAAACCTCCCCAAAACACTTATGCCTCCCACAAAATAAACCCCATAGTCTTCTCCTACACCATTCCTAGGTCATCTACCCAACATCCCACAAGCATGCCAAAACATCCACAACAATAACAATTTCATAAACAAAAAAGAAGCATTTCAAGAGCCAAGTCTCCTACCTCTCCATGATGGAGTTGTTCCAAGTTACAAAAAAACAAGCTTTAACCCAATGCAAGCAATCCAAATCAGCCAAGCACAAGCATGCAACAATCTTCCAAAAACTTCTTCAAAGTAAGAGCTCCTAAATAGTAAAAGAATTTTCCCGAAAATTAGTTTCCAAAAGAGAAGCAATAACCCAAAACAAGGCAATCAATTCAAATTTTATAGAACAGGGAACAGAAGAGGATGAGGTGGATCCATGTAGGATGCCACATCACACATCCTCAACCCCAACCCAAAAGGCAACTTCATTATCCAATGCATAATAAATAGGTGGGTGAATAATATGACAGTTTACTTACATACTCAAATCCAACCCACACCCCAAATGACTGAAATTAAAACCATGTAAGAAAAGTGCAATTAAAACTTACAATTTGTCTTCTCAAAATGCATAAAGAAAGTCTAAATTCAACTCTCCAACCATAGGTATGGTTAGTAAATAAATTTAAGAGGTATGGGACAAGTTTGACTTGTCCCACAAGCCTCCAAAAATAGCCTCCAAGGACAAATTCGAATTTCCAAGAAGGTGGAGTGTTTCATACTCTAAAATCAACTTACACATCACTTACACATCTCTTACAACACTCAAACCAAGACCAAGAAATCTATTAATTACCTTCTCATGATATATTTTAATTAATTAACTTAACAACATGATTACTCACAATATTAACACCAAATTAAATAATTAATGAAAGGGGTAAATGCACCACAAAATAAACACATGCAAACATTAACAAGGGGACCAAATAAAAGAAATACATAAAACCCCTTGGTCACATTTAAAGGTGACCCCCCCAATGGGAATCCCTAAAAAAATACAAACACACACAAACAATACAAGTTGTCATGGTGACCTTGTTGATTTCATCTAGAATTCCAATGTGGTTGGTCTCCAATCCCCCGATGTCCCGATGTTTGCTTTGATATTGTAACCTGCAAAACACAAATACCTCCTTCGGCCTCGTGTGGCCACATCAAAAAATCAAAAATAATATAAATAAAATTTTAAAATCATCTAGATATATGGATCACAACAACATCCAACCAACCAAAAAGATCATTTACAATTTTACAACAACTATATCATCATCAAATAATTTCCATTTCTAGGTCTACCCACAATATCCAAATAACACATCCGAACAACATCCATAATATAACCATGTTAAACGACATATCATCATCAATATATAAAAATGTCTCTAATAATCATCATGCATCATAACTGAATCACGGTCAACAATAATCCATGATCTAACATCTAAAATCATAATATAATAAAGTCCATAATGAAATCAAAAGTATAATGATTAGTATCAAAAGGTGTCAAAGGGAAGTGGGCACTACACACTATATAAAGCTATAAGTTCAACGGTGGTAGCCTATTCATAAATAGGATTGACACTAAAATGTGACATGATAATAAAAGAAGAGTTATTCTAATGAAATATGATAAGAAAATAATGTTGTTCGAAAGGATGGGTTCACCATATTGATTTACTAAAAATATGGTTTTAGGTTTTATAGCTATTTTATAAGTTAATATAAATAGAAACTAAGTGTTTTTATTAGATTTGGAAAAAAAGAAGGGATTATGACTCCTAGAGGCCTTACAAAGAGAGATACATCATAAGAGACACAATGGAGCAAAATACGATGCAATAAAAACCAATGGACTAACCTATACCAGTGGTCAACAAAGCCGAAAACAACAAAAAGGAGACAAAGATAAGGAAAATAGAGTTCCCCAAAAGAAACTAGCTGAGAGAGGCTTCACATTGCATAATGTTTTTTTATAGTGGACTTCCATAGAGCCCACATCAACACTGACTGAAGCTGAAGAGCTCAAATTTTTAGGTGAATCTAAGTCCAAGGATCACTTCAATCTTTCTATTAATTTAATCAACCACTTGACCTTTAAATGACAAACTACAACCAACATGCACATCATCCAAATGAGCCATTAAAGCTTGCAGTTTTAAACCAATTTTAGAATGGTCTTCCTGCCCCTCCAACCCATTCACTCAGTCAACAACATCAAATATCCCCATCCCCGTCACCGATCCATCCTCGCCCTAGGTTTAAAACTCACCCCCACCCGCCGTATTACCTAGTGCAGAGACATTACCATGATTTTCAAGAGAAGCCACCACAACAAGTTCAAATCTCACCAAAGGCATCATTTGATATGCCCTACGGGATTTAACCTCATGTTCAATAAATTCTCCCTCCTCCTCATCCAAATCCATTTCATCATCACTATGAAATGACTTGAATTTAATAGGTGGTTCCATAGGTCCATAATAATATTTCATTTTGTATCTTACTATTCTACACTTGTTGCATAAGATCTTTAGATCTCTAAACATCAATATCATGTGCCCATTCCCCATTGGGTGAACTCAAGAAAATTCTATTGGGAATCTTGAAGCCCATAGTAATATTGATGTAAAGATTGGCAAAAATGAGTCTAGAGCAATTTTTGGTAGTAGGATCCACATCTATAACCATTATCATTGATCTAGCAATACCCAAAAACACCTCCAGTTCCCAGAATTCTAGTGAAAGACTTGGGAGCCTAATCCAAAACAAAAGGGTTTGGTAATAGAAATCATGAGGTATACCAAGTTCCTAGAGATGGAAGGTGAAATCCACATTTCCAAAAAATATGGCCCTTCAAGTTGAAATTTCTACATATCCTGCTCAGATTGGAAGTAAAAAAGGAAACCTTCTCCATTTAGAGCACAGAAATCAATCTTTCATTCCCATTTCCTCTTTCCCCATTCACCGACTGAATTAATATTTGGTCAAAGCCCTGGGAATCAACCAAGTAAAGAAGAATGAAACCATTGTTGGGCTCTATCGATGATAGTATGGAGAGTCTCTAACAACGGTTCCTCCTTTCTCCAACCTAGAATGAGCTTTACCGTCTCACGATGAAATTCACATAATAATTTTGTTGCCCATGTGCTGGTCCCTTTTTCCTTGAAACTGCCCCTCCAACTGTTGCATCTCCAGCTCCTGCTCCATGAAATCTTAGATTGATTTAGGGTACTTTTGAAAATATAAGTGTTATATTGAAGTGCTAAATCTAAATATTTTTCTTTTATAATTGAATGGATTGAAATCATGGAAATAAGAGGGATATGTTACTAACATGTAAATAACTTACCTGATTGTGCACTAGACTATGAAAGACTAGACAAGCTATGATTAAATGACTTCAGAAAGGGAAAATCAATAATTCTTTTTCTGTATTGATTCCTCTTGGAGTGTATTGGGGTACCTCGGGGAACCCTTGTTTGTGTTTTGGGCACTGCAGATTGTGGAAATGCTCAAAACCTAAAACTTGTAGTGTCACAATATCTCTATGTTATCTTCGCTCCTATCACTCAGGTGTCACAATAATGTAACCTATATTGTTGCAACCATGTTGTATGAAAATTTACTTGCAAAACCCTATCCAAAACACCAATCCCTAAAAAGGAGAAATACATATGAATAGGTCAGGTTGACCTCAGCTACCAAAGTAGTGGTCTTATGACTAAGCGTTGCACTATATTTTGGAACCAATGAAGTTCTATGTGTGTGTGTGTGCAATTTTGTGCATAGGATGTCCTTAGTGCCAATGATGTGGTAGTAGGGGCAATAACTAGATGTAGAATGCAAAATGGTGGATGGAATGGAAAGAATACAACCCTTTCCCCTATCCTTGTGTGATGAAGATGCAAAAGAATCCCAAATGTAGTCCCTTACCTTAGTATGTAGTTTACCTTTATGTGTGAGATGTTTTCCCCTAATGTAGTGAGTATGCTTTGTTTATATAGGGATGTCTTGCTCAAATTTCCACTCTAGTGACCTGAAACTATCGACAATGACCTAGGAGAATACACGGGTAACCATTAGGGTAGACCTCAAAATAAAAAATGTAGACCACAAATTAAAATGACACGGGTGCCTAAAATCATGGACTTGGACACCCTAAGGAGCCCTAGGGTGTCCCAGTGCAACCCTAGCCACCCTAGTGTAAACATAAAGATGACAACTAAACATATTACAACATCTGAGACACCCTGAAAGATGGCCAAAACTACAGAGACAACTAATGATTGATCTAGAAAATACACAATGACACATGAGTAACTAACCAGAAGACCTAGAAATGGGTCACTAGTGAATACATTTATCACCCAAGATCCTTATATGAATTAAAATACCCGTCAGTATAAATTTAATCGTAAGTGTGTGATTTTGTGACTACAGTGAGCAATGGAGAGGGTGTACAAGATGCACCATAGACCAAATACAGGTAAGCACAACACACCATTTCATCCCTAAGTAAACACAACTCCTAAAAAATTCAATGAACTCTAAGAATATGCACAATATACCACATTAATGAAGAGAGGCAAGTTAGAGACAACAAATCATGCAGAGGATGGATAAAATGCATCACAAAACATAAATCTATTTCTCCATTAAAGTATGCACAATACATCATTGGTGGGAAGAGGTAAAAATATTCCATTAAAATTATTGGAGAGGAGGCTTTAAGCTCTCATCAACCCAAGAAAGAGAGAGAAAGAGCAAGGGGCAACACCAAAAAATGTCCAACTTTGTCACAAATGAGCTCCCCCTTATAATTTATAGAATGAGAAAAAGAGAGAGAAGTGCAATCTCAAATTTTTCTTTCTAACCACTTTCAAGTTGCCAAATTTTTTGTAAAATTATGATATGTGACATAAAATAATCCATCCCATACTATCTCATAACTTGCAACTGAAGAAAAATGGCGGCCGATGCTTATTTACTGTTATTTCAACTACCTGAAAATTGTTATAGGAGCTAATCTTGTATTATGAAATTATCTTTAATTAAACTCCATCAATATTAAAATTTATTGATTTATATGTATAGAGATCTAGGCTACAAATCAAATGAATCCACTTTTACATGATTTCGTTAAGAAATGCAAAATTTATGCCATCTGAGTGAAGGTAGCTCTCTAAGTTTCCCAAGTTTGGTTTTTCTGTTACGGGACTGTGAATTAATTTTGTAGCTGGAAGAATTTTTTTTAATTACCCTTTTCCTATAATTTTTTTATAACATATTTAAAATAATCTTTGAAACATTCCCTTTTTTACATTTGGTAGAGGACATGTTGCAATGCTTTGACTACCACATCCTTACTATGTGACTTGGCAGACTTGGGTTTCCGACTCAGTGATCCTTATTGCCTCATTCATCATGTTATGTATTGCGGGGGTTACCCTAGTATGGGGAACCAATCTCTCCCCGGCCCATTCCTCATAGCTTTCCCAGTCCCGCACTAACTATTTTGGCCACATTGACATCCCATGCGAACCTATCAGATCTGCAACATGTGCCTCACACCAAACTCGGGCATGTATGATGTTTCTGGTACCCTCCATGCATCCACATCATTCTCAACACTCGGTGGACCTCCGCACCTAGCCATTTACCACCTTTTTGCCCACACTCAATGGAAACTAGGTGAATCACCCCTACAACATCCTCAAACTTCAACTTTGAATTAGTTGGAACCGAGTTGCTTACCACCATTACCAAGCTATTCACACTCTCTGGTAAAGAGCACAGAAATAATAAAGCACTAAATCCTTCATAAAATTCTATTGTAACTGAAGCTAGTATATTTACAACCGTATTAAAATCATTTAAATTATTAGCTACTGAATCATTCTCAGAAATCTTCATATTAAACAACTTTTTCATTAATTTTTTTTTATTAGGGGTAGAGGGATTTTCATAAAACTTCCCTTATCTATCCATAAGTTATTTTGTAGTCTTTTTCTTTGAAACATTAAATAATATCGAAGATGCAAGACATAGCCGGATTGTCCCAAGTGCCTTCCTATCCAGAAAATCCCATTATGCATCTGTCATGCTCGAGGGTTTGTTCACCTTCTCAGACAGTGGGATATAAAGATCCTTTTGATAAAGGTAATCTTCCATCTGCATCTTCTAAAGACTGAAATTCTTCCCGTTGAATTTATCAACCCGTGATCTTTCATCATCTACCATAGCTCCCACTCAAGATAAAAATTTCCCTCCGATTCAACACTTCAGCAAACCAAACCAGGCTCTGATACCAATTGTGAGGAAATAAGGGATAAAATATGTGGAATAATCTCTCACAGAATCGCAACAGTAGAAACTAATATGTAGAAAGTATTATAGATCTCAAATAAAAGTGCAGAATAAAATAACAAAACTCAAAGAGATAGTATTTAACGTGGTTCATCCAATTTGGGCTACGTCCACCAAGAATCACTTGCTGAGATTTTATTACAAGCCACCACTCTCTCAATACAATACTGAGATCTGTTTGGAGCTATGCTCAACAAAATCTATAGAATTCACACCTAAATTCAAAACACATCTACAATTTTTGCATAATCCTACCATATGCTTAAAAATATATAAGTAGACAACTGCTTAAGCAGGTTTACAAAACCATGTGTATCAAAACCATTGGAAAAAACAGTCCCATTGATCTATAGGTCAAAATCACGTCCATATGAGAAAATCATTCCCAGTATATCAGGCATGTTTTAAGGCCCAAAAAATGTTTCTCAGGGGCTGCACCCCCGAAACCCTGATACTGGGGGCTGCCACCCCAAAACCCCCGCTCAGGGCCTGGCCTGACCCTGAACCCTGGCGAGACAACTGTGGAAACTGTAAAGTACTCTTAGTGTATAATCTTTGACACTTTCACACATGAAAATAGGCTCCACAACCTAACATGTAGTGTAGGATTTCTTAATTTTCATGCTCTTTCTCTCTCCTTGGTTCCTTGGAATTGTTATATTAGGAGTAGATAGTTACATTTCCTTCCTTAGAAGTATTTTACCATTAGAATTAGGCAGAGGAATTTGACCTTCTCCAGAGGATCATCTCAAGTTCACAAGTCCCACAAATTGAGAAATAGTCCCATGTTATGCAGGTTATACCGGATGCCCCATTCGAAATTAGGTCATTCAAGGGGTGCTGTAATTTTGCATCAACAGAAAAACCACAAGTAAATCTAGTTGAAGGTGAAGAGGAAGAAAAAATTGAGGTTGTTGCAGACTTGGCTGAAACCCTCATGAAAATGAGGATGATGAGTTCCCCAAGAAAGGACAAATAACAGGATGTTGTTAGTGTTGATCCATGGTTACGAACAAATATATTTCAAACAAGATGCACCTATGGAGGAAAGGTATGTAAAATTATTATTGATGGTGGTCATTGTTAAAATATGGTTTCAAATGTGATGGTTGATAAATTCAATCTAAAATGTGAGAAACACCCATATCCCTATCGTATATCATGGTACAAGAAAGGGAATGAGGTAACCATAGATAAAAGATGTCGTATAAAGTTTTTGATTGGGAATACCTACAAGGATGATGTGTGGTGTGCTGTTACACAAATGGATGCATTCCATATATTACTAGGGAGGCCTTGGAAATATGATATAAAGGTTTCACATGATGGAGGGAAAAATAAAACTACTTTTTGGAAGGATGGTGTAAAGGTGGTCTTGTTACCCATTAAGGAAGAAGAGAAGAGTGAGGGCTTGTTGGATATAAAAGAGTTTGTTACAGAAATGGAGCAAGTTGGATGGTGTTATGCATTAATGTAAAAGAAGGTAGAAATAGAGGATTTTAATATACCTATTACTGTGGAAAAGGTACTAAACGAATACAAAGATGTCATACTAGATGAGCTACCAGATGGGTTACTTTTGAAGAGATATATTCAACACCATATTTATTTGATCCTAGGATCAAACATTCCAAACCAAGCAGCCTATCAGATGAGTGTAACACAAAGTGAAGGGTTGAAAATAAAAGTAACATATCTAATAAAGAAAGGATTAGTGAGAGAAAACATGAGTCCATGTTTAACTCAATAACTATTGACTCCAAAAAACAATGGAGAGTGGATAATGTGTGTAGAGAGCAAGGCCATAAATAAGATCACAATTAAGTATCAGTTCCTAATTCCAAGATTGGATGATATGACAGATGTGCTAGTAGGAGGCCAATATTTTAGCTAGATTGACCTATGGAGTGGGTACTACTAGATTTGGATCTGTGAAGGGGATGAATGGAAAAAATATTTTAAAACAAAATAAGGATTATACGAGTGGATGGTGATGCCATTTGGGCTATCTAATGTTCCCAATACATTCATGAGGATGATGATCTAAGTACTCCGAGAATACAATAGTAAGTTTTTTGTTGTCTATTTTTTATGATATTCTGATATTAAGTAAGACAGCGGAAGAAAACTTGTTACATATGAAATTGGTGTTAGACTTGGTAGGTAGAGAGATTCTATATGCAAACTTAAGGAAGTATTGGAAAATTTTTATAGGAATTTCATCAGGAATTTCATTTGCATTGTTACACCCATAATAGAGTTTACAAAAAGAAGGGAGTTTGTATGGTCCAAGATAGGAACATATAGTTTTGAATTATCAAAGAAGAAAGTGTCAGAAGCACCTGTTTTGGTATTTCCATATTTTAGCAAGGTCTTAGAGGTTGATTTGGATGCCTCACATGTCAGGATTAGAGCTGTACTAAGTCAAGAAGGACGACATATGGCATTTTTCATTAAGAAAATAAATGAAATAAGGAGGAAATATTCTACTTATGATGTGGCATTTTATGCTATTTCTCAAGCATTAAGGCGCTTGAGACATTACTTGGTAGAAAAATTAATGTTACTCTTCACTGACCATGAAGCCTTGAGGTATGTAAACACATAGAAGAAACTAAATAGTAGGCTTGGAAAATGAGTTTCATTTTTGCAAGAATATACTTTTGTCTTAAAGCATAAGTCGAGTAAGAAGATTCTAGTTGCTGATTTCTTTATTAGGCATGTAACACTTTTGACAACAATGGAAAATGTAGTAGGGTTTGAGGCAGTTAGGGAATTGTATGAAGGTCATCCAAGATTGATGATGTTGTGAGACAACATAACAACCCTATAGTAGGTAGTGGTTCTTGTAATTATTTGATGCAAGATGGTTATTTTTTCAGGGGGAAATAATTGTGCATCCATGTTGGTTCAATGAGAGAAAATATTATAAGATAATTACATAGTGGGGGGTTGGCTAGACACTTTAGTATAAGTAAGACAATTGTTTTTTTACAAAAGTATTATAGGCCAAAGGTAAAGAGGGACATAAGTAGGATTGTAGCAAGATGTAGAGTGTTACAAATGGCTAAGGGCCATGCACAAAATATTGGGTTGTATATGCCATTACGTGTCCCTACATGACCATGGGTTTATTTAAGTATGGATTTCATGTTAGGACTTTCTAAAACACAAAGAGGGAATGATTCTATATTTATTGTGGTTGAAAGATTATCTAATATGGAATATTTAATTTCTTGTAAAAGAAATAATGATGCTTCCAGAGTTACAAATTTTATTTTTTTAGAAGTGGTTATATTGCAAGGAGTTCTAAAAATGATCACTTCAGATCGCGACATGAAATTTTTTAGTCACTTTTGGAAGACACTGTGGAGGAAAATGGGGATAGAGATACATTTCAATAGTGCATATCATCCCCAGACTTGTGGGTAGGAGAAATTAGTGAACAAAAGCTTGGGAAATAACCTACGTTGCATAATTAGAGAAAAGCCAAAACAACGGGACTTAGCTTTACAGAAAGCTAATTTTACCTATAATAGCTTGGTAAATAGGTCAACAGGGAGGTCTCCTTTACTGATTGTATATGTTAGGAATCCCAAAGGGTTCCTAGATGTGATTGTGCTACCTAGTGAAGATAAAACTAGCGATGATGCAGAAGCATTCACAGAACACATTCTACAGTTGTAAGATGAAGTGAGGGAAAAGATGAAAGTGAGTAATGTGCAATATAAAGTAGTTACAAATGCTAGTTGGAGAGTAAGTGTATTTGAAGAAGCATATATGGTGATGGTTAATATTAGAAAGGAGATGTTTCTGAAAGGGACATATATTAAGTTCAAGTATAAGAAGATTGGGCCATGCAGGATTCTGAACAAAATGAGTTATAATGCTTACAAGGTGTAGCTCTGTGAAAATTTTTCTATCTCACCATTTTTTCATGTTTCTGACTTATGTAAGTTTCTAGGTCATGATGAAAATGTTGCAGAGGAGGAATAAATAAACTGGGAGTAGAATATGCCGAAGAAGAAAAAGGAAATGGTAATGTGTTTCTTTTACCAAAATACTTTCACTACTAGACATGGGAGATATAACAGATATTTGGTACAATGGGAAGGTTTGCAGAAAGAAGAAAATACTTGGATTATTGAGTGGGAGTTGAAGAATATTGAAAGTGAAAAATTAGATGAATTTCGTCAATGAAATTTACAAGATCCAAATTCTTTTCAACCAAGGGAGAATGATGCGGGAGCATAACTTACGGAGACCATAACATTTGATTAGACTGTTGGATCGTCTTGAAATTTTATAGGGTGGTTGATATACATTAGTAAAATGTTGTGGTTAACATTTATTGTAAGGATGTGGCCACCTTAGAACATTTTCAGGCCTAGATTCCTTCATCTAGTGCCCTAAAATTGGCTCCAAACGCTTTTTTTTTCACTTTTGCGTGAGCCTTGATTTACAAAGTTATATTTGGCACACAAATTTTGGAGCCCATTAAAGATGTTTTTCTAGTCAGTAATTTTTGGTATTTTAGGGTTTTTTGGCAATTTAGGTTTTTTTGGAATTTTAGGGTTTTTATAATAGATGCGAAATAAATGGTGGATTGTAATGATGTAAAAGAGTTAGTGTGGATTCTATAATGAGAAGAAAGCTATTTTGAAATTCCTAGTTTTTATTTGAATTTTTTTTTATGTGTTTTTTGGAGGTATTTCAACCTCTTACAATTTGATTCACATCACCAATAAAAGGCAGAAGTTCCAATATTCCTCAACATCCCAAAGGACCATGGTATGACCAAGAATTGTTTTCCCAAACTATAGAAGAGAGAAATAAATTCTTGAACCTTTGTCATTACAAATGTATATACTCTTATAAAGGCTCATTTCAATAAATGGGAGACTCTCATGTCATAATCAAATTGCTCTCTTTTTTAATATTAAATTGTGCATTTTCACTACTTTTCTATGCATTTTTTTCACAATAATCATATTGGTGAATCACCACAAGAAGATATTTTTATTCATTGGATGTTCTTTTACAAGATGCAATGTGAAAAGTAGAAAGTACCACCAACATGGATGATGGAATGATTTGTATTCCTATGACAACCACCACCATAGTCAACATGTAGTATATACACTTGATACTATTCCACCTTATATTAGTATTATTCAAATGCTAATTAATGTTATTTTCTAATGATTATTATTGTTTAAATGTCCCCATCCTTCAAATATATCTGAGATGGGTTTCATTAAGAGTATTGCAAGTTGTCACATTTCATGTGACACTTAGACTATGCGTCAAAATTTATTCTTAACCACTTTTTATTAATTGAATGTTTATGTTTTTTATACACATACTAATGTCATTCCAGTATTCCCGAAAAAAGAAAAATCTATTAAAAATTAGTTGTTTTCAAATTTTTAGGGTTGAAAATACAAAAAGTAATTATTGATATTGGGAGTATCGGATGAAATGAGATTTCTTTCAAACTTATCTACTCCCTTCTCAATCATCCATATCCCTCTACACCATTTCACCTTCAATACTCTAACATTAATTTCTTGTAAGCTTTGCTAACAGTGTTTCCATTTCACCGCTCATATGTGTAGTAATTAAATAATAGTTATAAGAAAATTATATTTTAAAAGAGTATGTGATGCATTATTTTTTGGCAAGGTAAATTTATATTTATTTTTGGTTATGACACTAACGTCACCAATTAATTACTTGTTTAATAGGAGGACCACTTTTCAGGTGATCCTCCTATTAACCATCGAGGCAAGTATTGCATGGGAACTTTCATAAGCCAGTCTCTGCACCTGAATTTCAATTTCATATTGAGTGACGACGTTGAAGAGAATCTTTCCACATGAATTCCAAATTTCTTAGTTACAGCCTGGAATCTTGTAAATATTGTTGCGATAAGAAACAATGAAGTTTTATTTAAGAAACATTGCCTTATTCCAATGTTTTAAATTCATTTTATTACTGTTATTACGATTAAGCACACCATTGGTGGAGATTTTGTTAATGATAAATGCATGTGCTTAGAATTGATGTGCCGAATAAAGCCCAACTTGTGTATTAATAATTTGTGCTTTGCGGAATCCAAATATTGTGGACCACATTCTACTCAAAAGTCAATGGAGATGAACGACAAATTTGGTATCTGGGTTCGAGACAGAACAATAGTGGGCACAAAAGCCAAAAGTGTGGAAATTTTAGGACCTTGTTTGACGATTTAAACTATTATACATTTATCTAAGGGAAGGACTCTTAAAACATTTTAAGGGAATGACTGTTAATTACAAACAAATAAAAGTATAGGGTCTTAATATGTTTATACCATTACATTACAGGTTTGGAGCAAACAAATAGTTCCAAAGTTTATCGTATGTTTAAGACGAGTATTAAGATATTTTGTTTTCCTATCTACTTTCTGAATTAAAAATTCAAATTATATTACACTCATTACCATTTGATCATTTTTATTGACATCTTACTGTATTATACCACCATCATTATTATCCCTCTTTCTATGATTTTTATAGGTTAAGTCTATCATTATAAAAAAAAGTAATACATTCATGTATTTAATAATAAAATTATATTCACATGGAGGAAATATTGGCTACAATGAATTTTGTCTGCCCTAAACCTAAAACCAAGGTGTTATCATTGATAACAGTGAACATGAATAGTTACAGAGCCACCTTTGGTGAGCAATTGAATGTTCCTTCACTCTGGTGCACATTCGGCATCTCAAGCCCCTATCTCCTCAGTCTAGCTGCCTCCCAAAGAAATCCTTTTTAAATATGTGCAGGTTAAATATCTCCTAATTAGGCTGCAAATGGTGATTCTAGTGGTGGTCCTTGAAGTATGTCGATGAAAGGACTTGGATGGCACTCTTCCTCCCTAGTTTCACTAGGACCCCAGGATCTTTTTCCATCAAAAGAAAAACTTACAATGGATGCTTCTGATCTCTTGTAGACATGTTCCTCTGCTACCCTATCTCCTTTTGATGTGGCGGTTGAAGGTGTTATAACAGCCCCTTTTTCTTTCTTATTTGTGGCATATAGTCATGCTAAATGTTTTATCTAGGTGGCCAAGTATTTAACATGTGTGTCTACCATTCCCTCGTTGTCATCTGGGGACGTGTTAATATTTACGTCACTATTCGTGGCCTCATCTATCATTTCAGTAAATTTTGGGATGATCTTCCCACCCTTCACTTGTGTATCTCATCTAACTGGTGCCCCTTGATAGATGATAAAGTCAATATTTATCCCTGCACAAGATGTGTTTTTATTTTTTTATGAATTAATCAAGGACATGGATGCCATCCTTTAAATACTTTCTATTTAATAATCTCATAAATTGTTTTCCGAAACTTTGTTCATTTCTTTCAATTCCCTTACTAAAATATTATTTAACCCAGTCTATTAGTTAGCCTATCTCTGTTAGTTGTGGAGCTTGATAGTGACGGGTATTGCAAGGGGGGCTTGGCCCCCCTTGTAGGGTCCGAGGAGGATGGCCCCCGGGTGGGGGTTTGGGGGCAGTGCCCCCGTAAACCACATTTTATATGTATTTATGCATTGTAAAATTTGGACCGTTCCTTATTAGGTCACAGATCTAACAGGTGGTTTTCCGTGTTTCCCCATAATAATAAAAACCCTAATATCTTTAAAGGGTCATGATGTCTAAGGGTCATTGTATCAGTGGAGGCACTGTGAGAGAGTTTTCCTGGACTGAATAAAAGGATTGGCTATTTCTAGTGGACATAGCCCATTTTTGGGTGAACCACATTAAATCTATGTCTCTACTTTATAGCATTTATTTCTATTTTACGTTTTCCACATTATTCATTGCATGCTTGTTTATTTGTACAACTGATATAATCCTAACAACCTAATCTCTCTCTCTAATTTTAGTGTGAAGATTGTTCTATCTCCATTGGAAATGCTACTGATTACATTTTTGTTGTTGATGTTAAAAGATGTAAATAGAACACTCTAGTAATGTCCATATTTTGGTGGATATGGACACATAAAAACATCTTCTAGAAGTTATTGAAAACAAGTTTCTAAATTTGATTTATACTCAGGAAATTGATTATGAATGCTTTCATTTTCATTAGGACACTTGGTATCTAGTTTCTATATCCTAACATGAAATTTGCAAGGTATGGATGATGGTCAAAATATGATCTTACTCGTCACTTTGTAGTGAAGGGTAGGGGAAACATTTATTCACTATCAGAATTAGGGACTGAGGATCTTGAAGACATTATTCTTGACACTCACCCATTTAAAGAGGAAACTGAAAATGTTAATAGACCTAACTGTCAATGACATATTTGAGTTCCAATTCTATATAGACTTGTTTTCATTGGATTCGATGACTATAGAATAAACAATGCTATCTGTGAAAATCCCTTTTAAATTTGAGGAGTGTAATCCATATGATGGTGTCCCTCTCGGTTCAAATTTGAAAATTGATATCCCTCTCTCCCCAAAGGAGGAAAAATGTACAAAGGATCCTAAGAAGATAAAATGGCTGAAAATTATTATAAATGATCAATCTAAGGTTACCATACACTCACAAATGGATTTTTGAGGGGGTAGTAAAAGATCCCCCTTCATCTTATTTCTATTTTTTAGATTGTTTAACTATTTTTTGAAGCAGATTATCTTGTCTAGGGTTGTAGACATTAATATTTTATCTAGCTATGTGGGCATTATACGATGTGCTCTTTATAAAAGGCATATATTCCTTTAAAAAAAATCCCTATTACAAATAATAAAAAATATATAGACACATGCACATTTTATTTGATGTTGTATTACTAGAACTCACTTTGATTCAATTTTTAACATTTCATCACAATTGCATACACAAAAAGTTTAGGAATATGTATTCAATTTCATGAGATGAGGAGCACTTGTATCTAATTTTGGGAAGTCAATACATCACAAAGATTTACCTAAGGTCATGATATAACTAACTTCAAGTCCATGCTAAATATGTATGGAAGACAACTTTCAAAACGAGAGGTATTTTATTAAAGGTTGATTTTTCCTTTCTCCTTGACTTTAACACATCAAAAACGTTGATGCAATTTATTGATACCATAATTTTTCCATTTATCAACTCCTTCAACATCATCTACCTAGATGATACCTTTTTCATCAATAACAATATATGGATACACTTAGATCACATTTCACACTACTTAGAAATTTTTGCATGTGATAAAAGGTTACAATTTTACTTATCTAGTTGTACATTTACCATCCTAAACATCCAATTGTTTGGATGAATCATTAAAAATAATGGTACACATGTAGAGCCTAAAATATCAAGGTTATCAAATATTTTTCTTAATACTCTCCACATAATCTATAAAAATTGAGGATTTTCATTGCTTATGCCAACTTATGCTATAAGTTTGTTATCAATTTCTCTCAAGTCGTAGCCTCTTACATAGATCACACATGCCAATGTAATTTTTTTTATTCTTGTATTATAAATCTTTTTCAAATATTTTAAACAATTCCTCGATGTATTCTCTATCCTTAAAATTGTTAATATTACACATACTTTATTTAAATTCGTACTGATACATATGACTATACACTCAGTGTGCTACTCATGCAACATGGACATCTAGTCTTATACTACTCATATATCTTCAATGCTAGTTTTAAAATGTACACTATCTCTAATAATAAGTTGTATTTAATTTTTGGAAGAAGTTATGTAATGGTGCCACTATACCTTCAAGCGGGAGAATACCACACATTCTCCTCATAAGAAACATTCATTTTTTGAGACATAGAATAAGACTTGGATCAGACACCACTTTAAGTGGATGACTTACATGCTATAGATCCATTTCTTGATAAAATACACATAGAGGGTAATGATAATTAAGAATGATATTGACTTGGTTTAGTATCAGATCATGCACTATTCATAGTATTGGATACATAACCACAACTTATTACACTAGGTATCAATATACTTAACTAAAAAGGACTTTTAAGACACCTACATAATTACTTCAAAAGGTGAAAATTAGTGTAAAAAATAAAATAGTGTATGGCATTAAGGTTCATGGTGGTGTAAATCAACTTGCAGAAATTAATATGTTGTTTATTAAATCGTAATCATTTAATCATTTAACCAGGGGATGTAAAATTTAAATAATCTCTTTCTGGTATGCACAGTTACAAATAATTTAGTAGGTATGGTAAGAAATAGATTTCCATAATATAATTGAAAGAACAATTCTTGAAAGTAAATGAAACTTAGAACTAAAATAAAATTGTTTCTAATCACTATAACTAAGACAAAGCTTGTAGATTTAGAAATACACTTAAATAGGATAAATTGATTCCTAGTCTAATCATGTAATGAAACACAGTAAAAAAACTATGGAGTGGTTTACCAAACAAAAATTGGTCCTTTCCTTGGGTTCTAATCCCTCCTAAATATTGTAACTAAACGCTAATGAATATAACTCAAATATTTTAATGAATTGGCATGAATATTACATCTAGAAATAAAGCAATATTTTTATATCTATGTATCTTTGATTCTATATTTTTAATCTCTTCTTGATATATTTCAAGCATTAACTCTTTTCTTTAATACTTCTCATTTAAGAAAAGACATGAGAAGAAGAGTTCAACTCGAAGTTTAACAAACTAAGTAAAATATCTTCGGTAAAATAAGTGGAATATGTCAAACAAAACAAAAAGAGATTCAACATGTGCTATGAATCTCTTAATAGGTGTTTGGATATCAAATACATAACTCAAAAAATTGACCAGTTCCATAAATCATGTGTTAACTCAAATGATCAGTTCTTCAATAGTTTACAATAAATAACCAAATCATGGATGAGATATTTACTATTCCTTCATGTTTAAGTTATAAATGCTTCTTCAGTGACACATAAATCCTTCAGTGTCATTCTTCTTGTTCGAAAATATCTTCATAATGCGGCTTCTTTAGTATATTTTATTCCCTTTAGCTATGGATGAGTGGCTACAAATGGTTCCCTTGCTGCATACAAATTACTGCATATAGCAATTTGCTTACAAACAAGAGTGGCATTACACATATCATCATTCAAATAACTTATTGAAATCATAAGAATAAATTCACACACCAAATACCACAAAATAAAGACAACTAGTTATAACTATATTAATCAGTAATTATGCCATAAGTTCCATGGTTGTGATGATAATGTTCAACAATGTGACTGGGAAATGAAAGGACATAGCTATAAAGGGTTAGAAAAAGTACAGAAGATGAGTTATTTATAAAGGAGATTTACACAACTCATCACACCCAAAGCTTAATATCTTTAATGTCGTCATTCAATTGGTTCATATTTTTACTACTAAAAATAGCACTCACACATGAAATTGATTGGGGTGTCCATCTCTTATTCTTCTAACATGAAGTAGTAACCATTTATCATGAACTAGTGCATAACTCTTTTTTGTATCCTTTCACTGAGTGGTCTTTCACCTAGCCATGGAGGTATCACAAATTTACATATTGTTGGGTGATAGCCAATAGGAATCCAATTATCTACACATTCAATAGTAATATAAATGTATGTATTGACTCTCCTAAAAGTTTCCATTATATTAATGTAAGAGTGCATCTCCTTATTTTTTAGTTCAGGATATAGCTCATACCACCACATCTTGCATGCATGTGCCACTTGTATCCCATGATTATTAATAATTGCATTGAGTATTGTATGATCTTCTTTTCTCATTTTCCAAACTCTCCTCTTGATCACCTTTTTCTCTACATAATTTGCGTACTATTTTGCAACTTCTTCATTTTTGGTGGCCTCATCCATTGCCATCATTGGTTGCACATTTTCCAAATTCCTATAATTTTCCATTTTCCTTTCTCTATCTATCCCACTCATAAAATAAGAGCATAAGGCTTAGAATTGAACATATCCGATGTATAGGATTGGAATAAAATCACCATAATATTCAAGATCATAGTTACAAATGTAAAGTTTTCATAATAAGAGTTGAAGTTCATGGGTGTTGTTATGATATAGCCTAAAGAAGCTCCTAGGTGCATTGATATTATATTATATGTTAGAATTGATACAGGTGAGTTTGAGTTGCAACATCTTTTCCTTTAAGATGATAGCATAAACATTTTATGGAGGTCTATATTTGAATATCTCATAGGCCACCTGGATTGTCTCTTATTTCTTCTTCATTTTCCTTTGTAAATCTTTGTCCTTAACTTTCAGGTCTTTCTGATTATTGGAGATAAGGGCCTCTTTTTTTGTTTCCCATCTTCCTTTTATCCTATTAACATAGCTCTCAAATTACAACATTAGAAATTCAATATTTGATTGCATAGTCTATGTGGCCATCTCCTTACAAACTAGTTTGATAGGTTCCCTTATAATTTCCTGAATAACAATTTTTGGTTGCAATGGTGTTATAATTTATTCCCGCACAATATCATGTTGTGCATGTTCTAAAAAATTCTCAAGTGTAATCAATTACTTCATCGACAAATACAGAAATGTGTTGTTGTTGTTCCATGACTGGTTCAACTAATTAAGAAATCTTCTCATGTATAGTTCTTTGTCCGTGATGCTCAATGACTTGCTCAAAATTTTGATCAAGTACTTGTTCATCAATTATAGGCATTTTCTCAAGTTCTCCTTCCTCTCTCTCTCTCTCTTTCTCCTCATGAACTTCCACTACATGAACTGTCTCCTGATTCTAAGCTTGTTCTTTGTGTTCCTTCATGGGTTCCACAGGAAATTCTTGCTCATGAATAGCGGCATAAATATCTCTATGATGTGTCTCTATTGTTGGATTCTCGAAGCTTCCTTCTATAGATTTAAAATTACTATCTAGTGAGATGAAATTTGAATAGTTTGGGTTGTAGGTCGTTGTTCTTTTTGTTTTGAGCCTATGGAAGCACCTAGGTGGTGTAGGAGTGGATTTATAAGACTTCCATTTAATCTTAGAGTTTGAGGATTCAGGAGTGGAAAACTCCAATAGGATTTCAGCAATGAAAATTCTCTTAGCAGAGATAAGTACATTTTGTTCTTCAGTAGGAGTTGGATTTTCAGTAATTATGGGCTCTTAAGGATGGGAGGTGGATGTTGCATTCTTCGTTACATAGGAAGAATAACTATGAGTTATTTTCCTCCTCTTTATTTTGTTTCCCATTAAATTATCTATACTATCTGCCCTTACAAAATCTTGCCACTAACAATGAGGATAATCCATTAGCAAGGTATGTTTCTTTACCAGGATTATAAGGAAATTGTGTGACAATGCATCCCTACCTATTTGTACTTCGTTACTCATTATCTTCAATATTTCATGTAATAAATTAGGTACATGTACTTGACTATTATTCTTTAGATGATTTAACAATTTGAAATGAACTTTATTTAATCTAGATTTCCTTCATTCGTAAGTAAAGTACTTAATTACAAAATTTACAACCTTAGCCCATAAGGTCTTAAGGTATATTCTTTGTGTACATATTGTAGTGCCCATTTCCCTTCGACACCTTTTAATATTTTTCCTAATACTGCTGACTATATTATAGACATTGTTATAGTTTTGATTTAGTATGATGTTAGATGTTAGATCATGGATTATTGTTTACTTTGATTCATATATGATGTATGATGTTTATTGGAGACATTCTATACATCGATGTTGATATACTTTTTGACATGGTTATATTATAGATGTTGTTCAGACATGTGATATTTGGATATTTTGAGTAGACCTAGAAAATGGAATTTATTTGATGATGATATAATTATTTATAAAATTACAAATGATATTGTTGTTTGCCTTGATGTTGTTGTGATTCATATATATAGATAATTTTGGAATTATATTTATATTAATTTTGGATGTCTGATTTGGCCACGAGGCCGAAGGAGGTATTTGTGTTTTGCAGGTTAAAATATATCACAATAAACATCAGATGATTGGAGACCAACCACATTGGAATTCAAGATGAATTCAACACGGTCACCATGGCAAGTTGTATTTGTTTGTGTGTGTTTGATTGTGTTAGGGATTCCCATGGGGGGATCACCTTTAAAATGTGACCAAGGGTTATGTGTATTGTTTATTTATTTGGTTCCTTTATTTACTGTGCATATATTTCATAAGTGATGTGTCCCACTTTTTATTTAAGTAAATTGTGGTAAATTCAGTGTGAGAAAACATATTGTTAAAAATTAATAAATAAATTGGGACATAAGAAATTAATTATTGGAGTTGTTGGCTCTTGTATTAAATGTTGTAAGATATCTGTAAGTGATGTGTAAGAGATGTGTAAGTTAATTTTTCAGTATGAAACACTCCACCTTATTTTTAAATTCGAATTTTTCCATTAGAGGCTGATTTTGGAGGCTTGTGGGACAAGTTAAACTTGTCCCATTCCTCTTAAATTTTCATACCAACCTTACATATGGTTGGAGAGCTAAAATTAACCTTCATTATGCATTTTTGTAAGTCAAGTTGTAAGTTGTAATTGTACTTTCTTACATATTTTTAATTTCAGTCCTTATGGGGTTTGGGCTTGATTTGAGTGTGTAAGTAAAACTGTCATTTATTCACCCACCTATTTATTATGCATTGGATAAGGAAGTTGACCTTGGTGTTGGAGTTGAGGATGTGTGAAGTGGCATCCTACATGGATCCACCTCATCTTCTTCTCTTCCCTCTTCTATAAATTAAAATTTCCTTGGCTTGTTTTTGGTTGCTTCACTTTTTACATACTTCATTTGGAGTGAATTCTTTTGTTGTTTTGAGCTCTTGCTTTTGGAAGAAGATTGGAGACTATGTTGCATGCTTGTAGATTGTTGATCTTGGACTGTGTTTTGCATTGGAAAGCTTGTTGTTTTGGAACCTTGGAACAAAACTCCATCATGGAGAGGTAGGAGCTTGGCTCTTGAAAGGATCTCTTATCATTTTTATGCACTTAGGAATGGCTGAATGTTTGAATGTGTTGTTTTATTATTGGTTGGTTGCGTAGAATGCCTAGGAATGGTGTAGGAGAAGACTATGGGGTATTTTTGTGGGAGACATAACTGTTTTGGGGAGGTATAAGTGTGGAGGGAGTTGGGATTTGGGTTCCACCTTACCAAGAAATATCTTACATTTCTTTACTCATTATGGGGTGCCATAAGAGGTTAGGGAGGCATAAGGAAATGGGAGGAATTAGGGGTACTTGGGGGAGGCATAAGGGCATGTCAGGGTTTTGAATTGATATATTTTGGATGTTTTTTCTCAGATAGTGATACCCATTTCCCCTTGGGAGCCATAAGCAGCATCCCCCATAGTTTCTTTCTCCTTTGGCTTACATGGTGAATTCTAAGTTTTATTTGTTATGTTTTAATGTGGTTGTAAACTACATTTTTTTATGGACTGTGTTTTAAATGTGAAATTCTACTTATTTTGTGGAATCCTATTGTTGCCATGAGTTGAAAACAATTATTCTATTGCAATGTGGTTGGGGCTCGAGGGCCAATGAAGAGGGATGACTTATCCCCTTCATTGGATTTTTTGGTTCGGTGGAGAGCGTTTCCTTTTCCCATGTTCTAATTGTGATCAAATTGAAATAAAGAAAATAGAGGATATTCACGTTATTGTTCTAGAGTAGAGAATAAAAGACAAGTTGACAATCCTTGTTGAGATTATTTCTTATTGTAACCTTTTCCCCCTTGAAGTGGATGACCTTATACATTATTTGTGATGGAAAGATGTTCTTTATTTGCTATGCAAGTTGTAATTCAAAATGTGAAAGAAATTGTATTATGTATATTGTAATTGAGGAATGAAATAAGAAGTTGTAAAGGTATATATATTTTTAATCAATAAAAGATTGTATTACTTTTCTCAAATGAAATTATTAGGTATTGAAATATCTATTGTTGAATGTATTTTGAAATTCTAATTGGAAAGATGAAAAAGTGAATACGTATGGAGAAATTTCATAATGCTCTGTTCCTTAGAAATGAATGTTTTAGAAATCAGAATTGTAATTTGGCATTTGAATACTTTGCTTGAATCAACTTAATAGGTTAGAATTGGTTTTGGAATGAATTTTAAAACTTAGAAGATAATAAATGAAATAGACCCATTCGAATCTGATCTCTGTTAGATAAATTTCAAACTTTGTAAATTAATTAGCAAATTGAACAAAATGACTGTGCAATATCAAAAACAAAAAATTAAATACCAAATTGGACTTGTAAGATGAAAATGACCCCAAAAAAACAAAAAATCTTAAGAATTTTTAATTAAAGAACCTTTCAAATCAAGCAAAGACAAAATTACGGGCTTTTTTCTATGTAAACATTGGTAATTTCGAATGCAAATCAATCAAGAAAATTTAACCTTGCAATCTATCCTAAAATCTTCCAAGTGAAATCCTCCATGCCTATTTGGCATGTTGAGAATGAGTTAATGGAAAATTTGAACAAAATTGATAAGTAAAAAAATACCAGTTCACTTTCTAAGTGACAGAAAAACATCTTCTCAAAATTGACCCTTAAAAATTTATCCAAATTAAAATTTTAAAGTTGTGCAAGCATGACGTCGAGAGTTTTCTAGAAAGTCCTCATTTGCTAAAAACCGAAGTTTCCTATCAAACGTTATGGCTTTTTGAAGTTTTTACTTCATTTGGCTTAAAAAATATTCTAACTGTCAAATTTAATTATCGAAATATTCCCTGGTGGACCTGCGGGTGAAAAGCTTCCTTTTTCACTTTTTACCTTAAAAGTGCAAAATACATGAAGTTTCTTGTCACTCCAGCTAGCCCAAAACCATCTTTTTTGTAAAAAATAATCTAAGTTCGAAAAAGGAAAATTTGAAAAAATTTCCCCATGGTCTCGCCGTCTTGCCCTTCAATTTGGAAGCATTTCCACTGGCGTGTGGGCCCACAACCCTTAACTTAACCTTTCAAAATTATTGGAAAAAATTCCTACTTTTCTCTGTAGTTCCAAATACCCTCCCTTTCCTTAGAAAAGCACTTCCGCGGGTGCCCAGGCCCGCGTTCTAAAACTTAACTTTTAAATTTTTTTGGAAAATTTCTAAAAGTTTCTCTATCAGCCCGCCTCCCCACAGCCAATTATTGGCTGACATGTGGCTTCACAAGATGATGGTGGAGGAGTGGTTGATTTATGAACCTTAACATTTTTAAATTATTTTGGCAAAAATTTTAAAGTTTATCCACCGCCCCACTACCCAGAGCCAATGAGAGCATGACACGTGGCATCATATGGTGTCGGAGGAGGTGCGGGTTAATTTTATCCTTTGCACTTCTTATCACAAAAGTATTAAACTCTTAATTTTCTCTACAAGTCCATTTTCTCCGCACGAATCAGGGCTTAACACATGGCGCCTTAGGTGATGGCGGGGGAGGCGCAAATCATTTTGATCCCTTAACGATTTTCAACAAAAAAATCTAAATGTCTTAAATTTTTCTAGGGACGTACCTTCCCTTTGGGTTCAATAATTTGGACACGTTTCTCGTTATGGGCTCATGGGTGTGCAAGGTGAATTGCGTCTTTGTACTGAAAGGGACAAAGTGTTATAGTCCTTCCCTGCTCTGCTAACTAGCATTTGGGAAACATTTGCTTCCCTACTCCTCCAGTCCTGCTTTTCTCCTTCAGGTGAAATTTCTCTCTGAAGCCTATAGGCCTGAGCCAGGGAAAATTTTCCTGCCTAGGCCCGCAGACTCCCTCTTTAGGAAAATTTTCATCCCAAGGCCTACTTGCTCAGATCTTGAAAACTATGAGTTAGGAGGACTTCTTTATATCACTCCAAAGGTGAGGAAATTTCCTATCTAATGGTAATGTTTTCATGAAGTATTGAGTGTGTTAAATATGAAAAAAATAAGGTTGAATCTTGTAAGAGAGTTCTGGGAGTGGGTGATTGAGAATTTTCCCTACTAGTTAAAATGTGTATTCTCCCCCTTACAATTAAACCTTGTTAATTGTTGAAACCTTGTAGAATTAAATACCTAGGGTATTTAATTGTTTTCACTCTTCTTACCCTCTGAGTTTAATTAAGAATTATTTGGCTTAGTGGTTAAAATCTACTTTTAAATGGTTAGATTATCACCAAAGGGAAATTTAACTGTGCTCATGATAACTTTCTCTCTCTTAGTATTTTGTAAGGTGATTTGATGACACAAATGATCAATGACATTGGCCTTGCATTTGCGGTGGGTTTCCCAATCTTGGTACAGTGCGTTGATACTGTGCTCACCTGTGGAGCTCATTTAAAACCCCCGATAACGAGAAAATTAACCAATGTGTACGGGGATCTAATCGCTAAACTTGATGTTCCGCCGCCATTTCCTCCACTACCCTACAGAGACCCGAAATGGAAAATTTTGTGCTAACCTCTCAAACACAAGCACAAGCTCTCTTTAATCAAAATAGTGAGAAATACAAATCCAGGGTAGCAAAGTCGTGGTTGAAGAACCCTAAAAAAGAGGCATCTTGGCTCTCCAAAGCTCTGTTTAGGGCTAATTTCAATGAAGAGCTATCTGATTTCATCATCCCTGTTGGCTTGTGTCATGGGCTTACCTCTACCAGTGAGTTTCACTTTTGGATGTGCCCACTCATCAACCATCGTCTATGAAGGTACCCAGAACATCAATTCGGAAAAGATCATTTGTATGAATTTTACAGAGCAGTTGTCCAATGTACAGTAAACTAAGAAGTTCTACATGACTTTTTATCTAATGTATACCCTAGCAGCATCCAGATAATGGTTTGGTTTCACATACATTGAGGATCAGAAGGGTGATTCCATTTATGCTAACTACCCCTAGTTCACCCTTGACACCAGCAATCACAACTTTAGGAGGGTGAATGATGCTTTCACAAATTCATTGAGCTGAATCTCAAAATCAACTATCATCACAGAGCAGATACTGAGGACTACTGGGCTGATTGCACAAATGACTTTGAGGCAAGACGGAGGCATTATGGTAAATTCTTCCCCTCCAGCTAATACAGGAGCTCAACCTATATTAGATTCTTAAAGGGCTTGAAAATGACAACACAGACCTATTGTCATATGAATATGATATTGTGATCAAGCATACTCCTTTAGAGGATCTAGACTGGTTCAAAAGGGAGAAACAATGATTTGGCTGAGATTCTAGCCCCTGTCCTGGTAAGAACCAACTTCATCCTTGATTTAAACTTTTGGGAGGATAGATGGTGTGGGCATGAGCCACTTATTTTTAATCAAGACTTAGCTCATGGTTTTGCAGGCCACTAAGGAATCCTTGGGGAATAAAGTGGCTAATTATGGTGCTATGGCGTTGGACTGCTCCCCCAATTTTCTCTGGAAAGAAATTAATGATCTCAGGACTTTTGGCGCAAGAAGTGATGGCTTTTAAACAGGATCCTTTCATAGAGAAATGTCACTTTTAAGGAATAAGAGGATCAGCTTCTTTAGTTGGGTGCCTCTTCTTGTGTATATTCATTTAAAGCTAGTTATGACAAACTGCTTTACCTCTCATAGAATGGTGAAAAATGTTGGGACCGAGTGTTGAAGCTCCAAGATTTTCCTAAAAGTTGCATTTTGGGATGTCTTGTAGTCAAAGGTAAGATCCTAACACAACTGAGAAGAAAAGTCTGGGGCTATGCTAGTCCAACGAAATGTGTTCTTTTTCATAACGTTGAAGAGGATGTTGATCATGTGTTCCTCTTTTTTCCCCTTTGCGGTGAGTGGCTGGAACTTGTTAACCCAAAAGCTTGGTCTAGCATGGGATCCCTACAGGAATATTGTTGACATTTTGGTGTCCTAGCCTAAGTTGGGGGGGTAAATGAGCCTTCACCTCCAGTTGGATCATTGTTCCTCTCTTCCTGATATTTCGTTTATGGTGGGAGTGTAAGCTCATAATATTCAAGGAGGAGGCTATGGAGTATCAAAATTTTATAGGGAAACTGGAAGTTACAATTTAAAAAAATGTCAATTCTCACATCTCCAAAAACCAAAAGTACACTTCGAAATATGTTTAGATCAGAAAGGCTTGGCCCCTTGTCTAAATTCCACCTCCCGACTCAATAGTCCAACGGGGATTATCATAGAGCCCACGCCCCCTGGGTTTTACAAATAAAACTTTGACAGGGCCTCTAGAGGCAACCTAGATAAATTGATGGAGGGTGTATAGTGATAAATGAATATGGAATTGTGTTAGTGGTGGGATCCTTTCTGTTGCATGATAGAACTTGTAACCTTGCATAAATTAATAAAAATTTATTTAAACTAATAAAAACTAATAAAAATTAATGAAAAAATAAAAAATTAATATAAACTAATAAAAATTAATGAAAAAATCAAAAATATATAAAAATTGTCACAATGTGTTAGATGTGCAAAAGCACCTAGTTCAAAGCATGATTATTTAGGCATGGAAAGGTGTATGATATAAACATCCAATTTAACTTTGAATAAAACTTTAGAAAATTAAATAGAGGTAAAGATAAAACTTTTGAATATCCAACATACAAGATCACTTCCGATCAATTATTATATTTTTATGAAGGTCATTTTTATTGTGACATCACTTTATTTTTTAATTGAAATGTATAGTCTTAACTCTTATCAATAAAAAATGTATAATTCAAGATTAGTTATATAAAAATGTATAATACATATCAAATAAAGTGCAAGGTCTCCACAAAGAAGCTCCACAAATAGGTAAGCTTACTTCAGAAAATATGGTACATGTTGGATTACATAATAAATATTAAATTACTATTGCACATTTTCATTTTATTTATGCTAATATTTTCCGAATGCGCATGTCCTGCAAATTGCTATCCGGAGTGTCTTGGCAGCCACTAACATCTACATTGCCATTATCAGCGACTGCATTAGCTTTTGGCCATGCTAATGGTTGATTCCCGTCCTTTCTTGTTGCATTGCTTTCTCTGTATGTCGTTCGCTGTACAGTAATGCATTGCATATTACTTACGAATGTCAATATTATGATAAAAAGAAAGAAATTCTACCGGCAGGACAGAGCTGTAACGGTTGAGCCTTGCCAAAAAAAAGAGAACGAGGTTATAAATAATCACAATTAGACACGAGAACCAAGACTCATTGGTTTCCCAGGGGTAGTGATCAAGAGTAAGTTAAGCTACCTTGGCCATGACTGATCCACGTGCCTTACAGCTGGTTTCTTGAAGTCCCCTCGTTTGGTGAGATGAGCTAGTGATTATACTCCATGACAAGTTGCATCCGATCCCATTGAATGAAACCGTGCAAAGGTTGAGCTATCTTTAATCTGTTCACATTTAACATACTTTTTGTCGACTGTCTGAACATAATTATTGACGTGAACTATCAAGTGCATATAACGTACCAACAGTGGGGTTTTCTGGGAAAACGGGCTTTACGAATGCAGCCTGCCCTGGCATTTCATGTAGGAAAAAGATCATGTCAGTAAGTACTCCATTATTAATTTTAACAAAGGCGGTTTCAGAAATTCACCTGTGGTTTCGGAAATTTATTTCACCTGTGGTTGTTTTATTTCAAATGTTGTCTTTAAGACGAGCAGCTTCTTCGCTGTCATTTCCGACTTTATTACGCGCTTGCCTACACAGGATACCAAGAGTTTTAGCCTCATTTGAGAAAATGGTGTTCATAATTTATCTTGGTAAGATAAAACAATCGGTCTTTGATGGCAGGGGGGCGAATCTCATTCATACAAAAGCATCATCCTGCGGATCATTCATTTGTAGTCGGATGGGAATTTGAAAACATTGACGTTTCTACTTCCCACGCAGGATTCCATTTTCTGTGCCACTCACCCCATGTCAACATCCAACACAGCACCGAGCGGGTCTTTATTTTTTCACACATGTTTGACTCCACTTTAGATTCTCAACATCCATGTCATATCCAAAAGTGATACATATGTTTCATTTTTAGAAAACATTAAGAAAATTTATGAATAAGTATGTAGATTGGCTGAAATAATTTCATCTTATGATAGATAAACAACCTAAAAGTTACTTCAAACTCTAGTCAATCTTCTTTATATATTCACACTTGGGTTGATTACTTTATTTACATACCTGAGACCCATAACATAATTATTAATAGTTAGTCAAGTATTCCATTTTGTAATTCTTTTTAATTCTAGCCATTTATAGACATACACCATGTACCACCCAACATGGAATCATGCAAAAAAGAAGAGGAATGAGTAAAAGTGAAAATGTTTTTAAATCATGTAGAATATATTCACCATCCCCTCATAGTCAAAAAGTAATTACACACACCTCATGCATTATGGTTTCATGATAAAATATGGTTACATATTAAGAAGCAAGACTTGAAGGGTACACACACAAATAATAATCCATTGTGTTATGGTCTTTACACTATTCTTTACATAACTAGAGGGAGTTTGTTTATTCTTGTATTCCCACATAATCAGGAATGAACCAAATATTGAAATTTGATATCATAAAGATTTAGTTCAATCCAATTATTGATTAGAAAAATAACAAAAATATGGATCCCAAACACATTCACGCAAAAATATGGACTGGATTATCTAAGTGACACACATGCTTCCAACATGACAATCCAAGTTTTTCACGATGGTCAAGCATATGAAGTATGTCGATGAAACTAAGTTAAACAAACTTACGAAGTTTTTAGTTCAATTCCCATTACAAGCCAGATGTGGAGTTAAAGATAATTTCTTCTCAATATAGGGTGAATTTGATTTTTTTTGAAATAGTAGTAAACATATAAAAATATGTTATCATCATAAAATTTTTGGTGACAAATATTAAGTGCTTCATGTTTATTATGAAACAGAATCCCTACATATTTTTATAGGAGAAATATGCTATAATGAATAATTGAATGATATAGTAGGTGGTTGATATTACACATTCCACAACATTCCCTTTAATCTATATGCCCCAATATAAATTACTTCAAGATAGGGAGATTTTGAAGACCCCCTGTGATCGGTCCAAAGTACGCCTTTGTGTTGGATGGGCTATTTGATTCTGACTTCTACCAGTACAATGGGATCTCCTCCGACTTGTGGGTGCCTCGGACTAAAGAGAACCTCCATAAAGGGATGGTTCCATTAATGGATCACCTAAAACTTCTAAATATGACTGAGTTGAGGCTTCGAAAAATTGTAAAGAATTAAAAGCTTGAAAAGTGATACACCAAATGTTTATGGGACTTAACTTGTAAAAAAAACACACTTAAAACTGATAACAAATTGATTATTCATTTCAAATGACTATTTGACAAGTTCTGCACTCAAAAGGTGCTTACACACACTTGAAGGAATTGTAAAATTAGGAAAAAAGCTTGATAGAGGTATTGAAATATTGTGAACATGTAAGGAAAGATAAATGTCACTAAACACACTACAAAATAGCTTTAAAAACACTCCAAAAAGCTTGACAATGAAGAAAAATTTCAGTCTTTATTTCTCAGCCAAGGTGCACAGTACAATATTTTGGCAGCATAAGTCTACCAGAAGAAATCAAGCCCCCCTTATTATTTACAAAAGTAAACAATATATACTAAAGGATTCACCCACTCAGGCTCAAAAAATAGGACATGCATCTGAAAAAAATTCCTTCAACACATACCTCTAGCTGTTAGAAATGTAATTTTGATTAGATACACTAATATCAAAATCTAAAATTAGCCTCCATGGCCTTGAAATCCTCTAGTTAACTATTGTTGACTCTCTTTTTTGCCGACTTGACTAATCCTTTGGCTAAGGCTAAGGCTTTGTAGCGACTTCCTAGGAAAAGAAAAGGTATTTAGCATCTATTATTAGTCAAAAAGGTTATTCTTGTCTTCTTAAGAAAAAGCTATCTTTAGCTTCACTTAACATGCATGGAATAATTGGTCTTTAATTGGCCAATTGTGCAAAAGTGGGATTTTTTGGTCCTTTTAACAACACATCATTTGGCTAAGGTATATGATAATCATTATTTTCCACCCAACATGTAACTTTAACCATATTTATTGCTCTACATAGTTTTATCTAATTCACACAACCAAAAATAGGGTTGAAACCCTAAACATTCACACTTTTGGCACTTGGAAATTTAGAGAGGGGTTACTCTGTGGCTGCCATGTTTAATGCTTGGTGTCCCTTATTTTTATTGTTTTACATGTGGCCTTTTATCTTATACACTCGTGTATTCTTTTCTTGTCATCAAATACATTTGTGTTGGGTTTTATGAGCTTGAACCTATGCATACTTTTCATATGGCCACCATGAGGGTTCAAGCTACTATTTTTCCTAATATCACTTTGTTTTCTCTATTGGGCTTGTTTTTTATCTATAAATGGATGTTTCCCCATGAGCTTGACATTGGGTTTTTTTGGAAAGGCTGATTTTCTTGTCATGGCCGAGTTGTTCAAGCTATTCATTCCTAGCCATTTGTTTTCTATTTGTTGGTTCTAGCTCTCTACTACATTTTTCAAGGATTCAAGCTTCTCTTATAGCTAGTAATTCCTTTTATATTTATGTTATTCATGCTCACATTTGTGCGTATTTTCTTATGGCTACTATTGAGGTGCCATTTATCTGCCTGAATCTTGATCCGGGTATCTATTTTCCTTTATTATCAAGGTGCCATGTTTGTATTTGTTGGGGAACTCTACTTCTCTAGGTGAATTTTTGGCCTTGATTCAAGCACCTCGCCATTGCAAAAGGTAAGCTCAGTTTCATATCCACTTCATAGTGCATTCCCCATGATTTAGGTATAACTGATTTTTAGTTTTCTGTGTTAGCTTTGGTGAGCTTGTCGTGGCCACTTTCTAAAAGAAGGGTTCAAGTTGCTCCACCCCATTTTCTCACTGTTATGAGTTATGGATTGGTAAGTTGAAAGGACCTTGCCCCCATTTTTTGAGTGGATTTACTGGTGAAGGGGTTTCCCATTGTTATTCTTGTCTTCTTTGTTTTAAATGGTGAGATTTTCATTATTTATGGCTTGGATATGTAACTCGATTATACTACTTTCCTCCATGCACTTACATATTGATTTTTTCCATTTTGTTTGATGTTTATTAATGATTTGAATTTCCCATTATTTAACCCAACTCGGCTGCAAAATTTTATGAGCTTGTATCCCTAATTAACATGGCTTGGCATATGGTTATCCTCAGAAATTAGTTTAACTCCATAGCTCACCTTACAAACTCCTATAATTTACTGTAATGCCCACAAAAAATGACGTTCTACAACAACATTAAACCTTAGTAATTATCCAAAACCTTGGTTGACCTCAGCTAACAAAGTAGTGGTCTTATGACTAAGCATTGCACTATATTTTTGAACCAATGAAGTTCTATGTGCGTTTGTGTGCAATTTTGTGCATAGGATTCCTTAGCGCCAATGATGTGGTAGTAGGGGCAATAACTAAATGTAGAATGCAAAATGGTGGATGGAATGGAAAGAATACAACCCTTTCCCCTATCCTTGTGTGATGAAGATGCAAAAGAATCCCAAGTGCAGTCCCTTACCTTAGTATGTAGTTTCCCTTTATGTGTGAGATGTTTGCCCCTAATGTAGTAAGTATGCTTTGTTTATATAGGGATGTCTTGCTCAAATTTCCACTCTAGTGACCTGAAACTATCGACAATGACCTAGGAGAATACATGGGTAACCATTAGGGTAGACCTCAAAATAAAAAATGTAGACCAAAAATTAAAATGACACGGGTGCCTAAAATCATGGACTTGGACACCCTAAGGAGCCCTAGGGTGTCCCAGTGCAACCTTAGCCACCCTAGTGTAAACATAAAGATGACAACTAAACATATTACAACATCTGAGACACCCTCAAAGATGGCTAAAAATGCAGAGACAACTAAGGACTGATCTATAAAATACACAATGACACGTGAGTAACTAACCACAACACCTAGAAATGGGTCACTAGTGAATACATTTATCACCCAAGATCCTTATCTGAATTAAAATACCCGTCAGTATAAATTTAATCATAAGTATGTGATTTTGTAACTACAGTGAGCAATGGAGAGGGTGTACAAGATGCACCATAGACCAAATACAGGTAAGCACAACACACCATTTCATCCCTAAGTAAACACAACTCCTAAAAAATTCAATGAATTCTAAGAATATGCACAATATACGACATTAATGAAGAGAGGCAAGTTAGAGACAAAAAATCATGCAGAGGATGGATAAAATGCATCACAAAACATAAATCTATTTCTCCATTAAAGTATGCACAATACATCATTGGTGGGAAAGAGGTAAAAATATTCCATTAAAATTATTGGAGAGGAGGCTTTAAGCTCTCATCAACCCAAGAAAGAGAGAGAAAGAGCAAGGGGCAACACCAAAAAATGTCCAACTTTGTCACAAATAAGCTCCCCCTTATAATTTATGGAATGAGAAAAAGAGAGAGAAGTGCAATCTCAAATTTTCCTTTCTAACCACTTTCAAGTTTGCCAAATTTTATGTAAAATTATGATATGTGACATAAAATAATCCATCCCATACTAAATCATAACTTGCAACTGAAGAAAAATGGCGGCTGATGCCTTTTTACTGTTATTTCAACTACCTAAAAATTGTTATAGGAGCTAATCTTGTATTATGAAATTATCTTTAATTAAACTCCATCAATATTAAAATTTATTGATTTATATGTATAGAGATCTAGGCTAAAAATCAAATGAATCCAGTTCTACATGATTTCGTTAAGAAATGCAAAATTTATGCCATCTGAGTGAAGGTCACTCTCTAAGTTTCCCAAGTTTGGCTTTTCTGTTACGGGACTGTGAATTAATTTGGTAGCTGGAAGAATTTTTTTTTAATTACCCTTTTCCTATAATGTTTTTATAACATATTTTAAATAACTTGAGACATTCCCCTTTGTACATTGGTAGAGGACATGTTGCAATGCTTTGACTACCAAACCCTATGTGACTTGGCAGACAGTTTCTGACTCAGTGATCCTTATTACCTCTTTCATCATGTTATGTACTATGGGGGTTACCCCAATATGGGGAACCAATCTCTCCCCAACCCATTCCTCATAGCTTTCCCAGTCCTGCACTAACTATTTCGGCCACATTGACATCCCATGCAAACCTGTCAGATCTGCAACATGCCTCACACCAAACTCGGACATGTATGATGTTTCTGGTACCCTCCACGCATTCACATCATTCTCGGAACTAGGTGGACTTCCGCACCTGACCATTTACCACCTTTTTTCGAACACTCAATGGAAACTAGGTGAATCACCCCTACAACATCCTCAAACTTCAACTTTGAATTGGTTGGAACCGAGTTGCTTACCACCATTACCAAGCTATTCACACTCTCAGGTAAAGAGCACAAAAATAATAAAGCACTAAATCCTTCATAAAATTCTATTGTAACCGAAGCTAGTACATTTGCAACCATATTAAAATCATTTAAATGATTAGCTACTGAATCATTCTCAGAAATCTTCATATTAAACAACTTTTTCATTAATTTTTTTTTATTAGGGGTAGAGGGATTTTCATAAAACTTCCCTTATCTATCCATAAGTTCTTTTGTAGTCTTTTTATTTGAAACATTAGATAATATTGAAGATGCAAGACATAGCCAGATTGTCCCAAGTGCCTTCCTATCCAAAAAATCCCATTATGCATCTATCATGCTCGAGGGTTTGTTCACCTTCTCAGACAGTGGGATATAAATATCCTTCTGATAAAGGTAATCTTCCATCTGCATCTTCTAAAGACTGAAATTCTTCCCATTGAATTTATAAACCCATGATCTTTCATCATCTACCATAGCTCCCACTCAAGATAAATATTTCCCTTCGATTCAACACTTCAGCAAACCAAACCAGGATCTGATACCAATTGTGAGAAAATAAGGGATAAAATATGTGGAATAATCTCTCACAGAATCGCAACAGTAGAAACTAATTTGTAGAAAGTATTAAAGATCTCAAATAAAAGTGCAGAATAAAATAACAAAACTCAAAGAGATAGTATTTAACGTGGTTCATCCAATTTTGGCTACATCCACCAAGAATCACTTGTTGAGATTTTATTACAAGCCACCGCTCTCTCAATACAATACCGAGATCTGTTTGGAGCTATGCTCAACAAACTCTATAGAATTCACACCTAAATTCAAAACACATCTACAATTTTTACATAATCCTACCATATGCTTAAAAATATCTAAGTAGACAACTACTTAAGCAAGTTTACAAAACCATGTGTATCAAAACCATTGGAAAAAAATGTCCCTATTGATCTATAGGTCGAAATCACGTCCATATCAGAAAATAATTCCCCGTATATCAAGCATGTTTTAAGGCCCAAAAAATGTTTCTCAAGGGCTACACCCCGAAACCCTGATACTGGGGGCTGCCACCCCAAAACCCCCGCTCAGAGCCCAACTCGACCCCGAACCCTAGCAAGACAACCATGGAAACTGTAAAGTACTCTTAGTGTATAATCTTTGACACTTTCACACATGAAAATAGGCTCCACAACCTAACATGTAGTGTAGGATTTCTTAATTTTCATGCTCTTTCTCTCTCCTTGGTTCCTTGGAATTGTTATATTAGGAGTAGATAGTTACATTTCCTTCCTTATAATTATTTTACCATTAGAATTAGGCAGAGGAATTCGACCTTCTCCAAAGGATCATCTCAAGTTCACAAGTCCCACAAATTGAGAAATAGTCCCATGTTATGTAGGTTATACCGGATGCCCCATTCAAAATCAGGTCATTCAAGGAGTGCTATAATTTTGCATCAATAAAACAACCACAAGTAAATCTAGTTGAAGGCGAAGAGGAAGAAAAAATTGAGGTTGTTGCAAACTTGGCTGAAACCCTCATGAAAATGAGGATGATGAGTTCTCCAAGAAAGGACAAATAACAGGATGTTGTTAGTGCTGATCCTTGGTTACGAACAAATATATTTCAAACAAGATGCGCCTATGGAGGAAAGGTATGTAAAATTATTATTGATGGTGGTCGTTGTTAAAATATGGTTTCAAATGTGATGGTTGATAAATTCAATCTAAAATGTGAGAAATACCCATATCCCTATCGTATATCATGGTACAAGAAAGGGAATGAGGTAACCATAGATAAAAGATGTCGTATAAAGTTTTTGATTGGGAATACCTACAAGGATGATGTGTGGTGTGCTGTTACACAAATGGATGCATTCCATATATTACTGGGGAGGCCTTGGATATATGATATAAAGGTTTCAAATGATGGAGGGAAAAATACAACTATTTTTGGAAGGATGGTGTAAAGGTGGTGTTATCCAAAATTCACCCCTCAAGGTAATTTTGATAACATGCATCAAATTCTTTAGTCCCAAGCAATTATATTGATTCAAGGTAAAAAATTGTGTTTCTGGGGTCCCCTCGGCTTCTTTCTAACTCTCCTTTCCAAGAAAAAAAACCAGCAAGCTTTAAAAATGTGAAAAAATTACAAAAGCCAACCTTGGTGCCAAAATATAGAGAAAATCGGCTAAGTCTTGTCCTAGGCGGTCCTTGGGACAGTTGGGACGTTGGGACGCACGGGACGTGAAAAGATGAACCGGCTGAAAAGTGGAAAAAATCGACTGAGTGTTATTTTCGCGCAGTTTGGGACAGCTGGGACAAGGGTACGCGCGGGACGCGAGGGATGTAAAAATCCGAACCTGCCAAGAGAAAAAATTGTCAAGTTTGGGACATCTATGACAAAAGTACAGGGAGGACGCGAACTGGCCGATTCGGCCGAAGCATGAGACTTTCTTCCAAGGCAGTTTGGGACATCCGGGCCAAAAGTACGCATGGGACGCGAAAATCCGAAAGAGCTGAGAGCGAATGGAATCTCGCCACGTGTCTTCACTGCAAATAGGGACAAGGAAGCCCGAATCGGCTGAGGTAGCATATTTTTGTCTGGGACAGCCGGAACAAAAGTACACGCAGGACGCGGGGGGATGCGAAAATCCGAAGCGACCGAAGGCAAAGAAGAAAAGTCAATGTTTGACGGGCCGTGAAACTTCAAATAGCCATAACGTTTGACTCCGAGCTCCGATTTTCACAAAATTAGACTTTCTGGAATGAGCACGACTTTCTGGAAGAAAAATATTCGGCTCCAGTTAGTTAATGCTCATTCCCGTCAAATGACAGAAAATGCCTGCCAGACCCAAAATAGCTGCCCACACTTAGAAGGCCATAAATTTTGCATTTCTCAACAAAATCACACAAAATTGGTACCGTTGGAATCATGGCTCTGATCTTAACGCACAGCAATAAATAAATTCTATATTTTGTGAGAGATCAATTGATATTTTTAATAAAACGTGGCCGAGTTCATAACAGTGTTTCATTTGGTGGTTGGGAGTGTAATTAAGAGGCATGGTCATCATTCTTTCTCTGTTGCAGCACCTGGGACAGTATGGGGAGCCTTTTGCAAGTAATATACAATAATTTTACTCCATTTAATGCCTCTTACATGTGGTTGAAGGATAGATTTTGGGATTTCCATTTTCCCTTCTCATTTTTCTATAAATTTGAGTGTTGGGCTCATTGTAAGAGGAGAGATTTTTCAGATAGCAAAGCTCTGTCAAAATTGCTTTGTGAAGCCAATGTGCTGTAGGCCTTTATAGTGGACTCCTTGCATGGTGATCCAGGCCCTTATCTTGTAATAGATTGAACTGTGCATATCATGAAGCAATAAAATATCAGTTTGTGGATGTATCTTCCACTGCTGTGTTTTCTTGCATTCTTCTTGCCCCTTTAATCTTTATACAAGAATATTGTGTCTATTATTATGTTCTTACAGGGATCCATTATCATTGTGTATTCTTAGAGTATCGTTTTGAATGCATTTTTCTAGATTATGGAGAACTGTCATCACCTCTTCTAGTGTGCACTTTGCTTCTGTATTTCACACATTTGGAGAACTACTCTCACACCCTCTTTTTCTGGTGTATCACCGCTTTAGTGTAGGATTTCATTTTATGCATTCTCTCTCCCTGGTCCTTGGAAATTTAAATAAGAATAGTTAGTTTTCCCTGCATTAGAGTAGATTGTGGCATGTTGTTTAGGAGCAAGGACCAGCTTTCTCTGGAGGTCTATCTCAAGTAGCAAGTCCCACAACTTGGAGATAGTACCCATGTTATCCAATCACACCACGAGTTCAAGTATATGCACTTGTATAAACATAAGGGTGCTGTGATTCGGTGATAACAGGTGGTCTTGTTACCCATTAAGGAAGAAGAGAAGAGTGAGGGCTTGTTGGATATAAAAGAGTTTGTTACAGAAATGGAGGAAGTTGGATGGTGTTATGCTTTAATGTAAAAGAAGGTAGAAATAGAGGATTTTAATATACCTATTACTATGGAAAAGGTACTAAACAAATACAAAGATGTCATACTAGATGAGCTACCAGATTGGTTACTTCTGAAGAGATATATTCAACACCATATTTATTTGATCCTAGGATCAAACATTCCAAACCAAGCAGCCTATCATATGAGTGTAACAAAAAGTGAAGGGTTGAAAAGAAAAGTAACATATCTAATAAAGAAAGGGTTAATGAGAGAAAACATGAGTCCATGTTTAACTCAATAACTATTGACTCCCAAAAACAATGGAGAATGGATAATGTGTGTAGAGAGCAAGGCCATAAGTAAGATCACAATTAAGTATGAGTTCCTAATTTCAAGATGAAATGATATGAAAGATATGCTAGTAGGAGGCCAATATTTTAGCTAGATTGACCTATGGAGTGGGTACTACCAGATCTGGGTCTGTGAAGGGGATGAATGGAAAACATATTTTTAAAAAAAATAAGGATTATACGAGTGGATGGTGATGCCATTTGGGCTATCTAATGCTCCCAATACATTCATGAGCATGATGATCTAAGTACTCTGAGAATACAATAGTAAGTTTTTTGTTGTCTATTTTTTATGATATTCTGATATTCAGTAAGATAGCGGAAAAAAACTTGTTACATATGAAATTGGTGTTAGACTTGATAGGTAGAGAGATTCTATATGCAAACTTAAGGAAGTATTCGAAACTTTTTATAGGAATTTCATTAGGAATTTCATTTGCATTGTTACATTCGTAATAGAGTTTACAAAAGGAAGGGAGTTTGTATTGTCCAAGCTAGGAACATATAGTTTTGAATTATCAAAGAAGAAAGAGTCAGAAGCACCTGTTTTGGTATTTCCATATTTTAGCAAGGTATTAGAGGTTGGTTTTGATGCCTCACATGTCAGGACTAGAGCTGTAATGAGTCAAGAAGGATGACATATGGCATTTTTCATTAAGAAACTAAATGAAATAAGGAGGAAATATTCTACTTATGATGTGGCATTTTATGCTATTTCTCAGGCATTAAGGCACTTGAGACATTACTTGGTAGAAAAATAAATTTTACTCTTCACTGACCATAAAGCCTTGAGGTATGTAAACACATAGAAGAAACTAAATAGCAGGCTTGGAAAATGAGTTTCATTTTTGCAAGAATATACTTTTGTCTTAAAGCATAAGTTGAGTAAGAAGAATCTAGTTGTTGATTCCTTTATTAGGCATGTAACACTTTTGACAACAATGGAAAATGTAGTAGGGTTTGAGGCAGTTAGGGAATTGTATGAAGGTCATCCAAGATTGATAATGTTGTGAGACAACTTAACAACCCTACAGTAGGTAGTGGTTCTTCTAATTATTTGATGCAAGATGGTTATTTTTTCAGGGGGAAATAATTGTGCATCCCTGTTGGTTCAATGAGAGAAAATATTATAAGATAATTACATAGTGGGGGGTTGGCTAGACACTTTAGTATAAGTAAGACAATTGTTTTTTTTACAAAAGTATTATAGGGCAATGGTAAAGAGGGACATAAGTAGGATTGTAGCAAGATGTAGAGTGTTATAAATGGCTAAGGGCCATGCACAAAATACTGGGTTGTATATGCCATTACGTGTCCCTACATGAGCATGGGTTTATTTAAGTATGGATTTCATGTTAGGACTTTCTAAAACACAAAGAGGGAATGATTCTATATTTGTTGTGGTTGAAAGATTATCTAATATGGAATATTTAATTTCTTGTAAAAGAACTAATGATGCTTCCAGAGTTACAAATTTTGTTTTTTCAGAAGTGGTTAGATTGCAAGGAGTTCCAAAAATGATCACTTCAGATCGCGACATGAAAAATTTTAGACACTTTTGGAAGACACTGTGGAGGAAAATGGGGATAGAGATACATTTAAATAGTGCATATCATCCCCAGACTTGTGGGTAGGAGAAATTAGTGAACAAAATCTTGGGAAATAACCTACGTTGCATAATTAGAGAAAATCAAAAACAATGGGACTTAGCTTTACAAAAAGCTAATTTTACCTATAATAGCGTGGTAAATAGGTCAACAGGGAGGTCTCCTTTAAAGATTGTATAAGTTAGGAATCCCAAAGGGGTCCTAGATGTGATTGTGCTACCTAGTGAAGATAAAACTAGTGATGACGTAGAAGCATTCAAAGAACACATTCTACAGCTACAAGATGAAGTGAGGGAAAAGATGAAAGTGAGTAATGTGCAATATAAAGTAGTTACAGATGCTAGTTGGAGAGTAAGTGTATTTGAAGAAGCATATATGGTGATGGTTAATATTAGAAAGGAGAGGTTTCTGAAATGGACATATATTAAGTTCAAGTATAAGAAGATTGGGCCATGCAGGATTCTGAACAAAATGAGTTATAATGCCTACAAGGTGTAACTCTGTGAAAAAAATTGTATCTCACCAGTTTTTCATGTTTCTGACTTATATAAGTTTCTAGGTCATGATGAAAATTTTGCAGGGGAGGAATAAATAAACTGGGAGCAGAATATGCCGAAGAAGAAAAAGGAAATGGTAATGTGTTTCTTTTACCAAAATACTTTCACTACTAGACATGGGAGATATAACAGATATTTGGTACAATGGGAAGCTTTGCAGCAAGAAGAAAATACTTGGATTATTTAGTGTGAGTTGAAGAATATTGAAAGTGAAAAATTAGATGAATTTCGTCAACGAAATTTACAAGATCCGAATTCTTTTCAACCAGGGGAGAATGATGCGGGAGCATAACTTATGGAGACCATAACTTTTGATTATACTGTTGGATCGTCTTGAAATTTTATATGGTGGTTGATATACATTAGTAAAATGTTTCGGTTAACATTTCTTGTAAGGATGTGGCCACTTTAGCACATTTTTGGGCCTGGATTCCTTCATCTAGTTGCCTAAAATTGGCTCCAAATGTTTTTTTTCACTTTTGACTAGGTCTTAGAACTTTAATAACTTTTAGTGTGCTTGTTAGATTAAGTCAAAATTTTGTGTGAGCCTTGATTTACGAAGTTATATTTCGCACAAAAATTTTGGGGTCCATCAAAGATGTTTTTCTAGTTGGTAATTTTTGGTATTTTAGGGTTTTTTGGCAATTTAGGTTTTTTTGGAATTTTACGGTTTTTAGAGTAGATGCGAAATAAATGGTGGATTGTAATGATGTAAAAGATTTAGTTTGGATTCTATAATGAGAAGAAAGCTATTTTGAAATTCCTAGTTTTTATTTGAAAATTTTTTTATGTGTTTTTTGGAGGTATTTCAACCTCTTACAGTTCGATTCACATCACCAATAAAACGTAGAAGTTCCAATATTCCTCAACATCCCAAAGGACCATGGTATGACCAAGAATTGTTTGCCCAAACTATAGAAGAGAGAAATAAATTCTTGAACCTTTTTCATTACAAACATATATACTCTTATAAAGGCTCATTTCAATAAATGGGAGACTCTCATGTCATAATCAAATTGCTCTCTTTTTTAATATTAAATTGTGCATTTTAACTACTTTTCTATGCATTTTTTCACAATAATCATATTGGTGAATCACCACAAGTAGGTATTTTTATTCATTCGATGTTCTTTTACAAGATGCAATGTGAAAAGTAGAAAGTACGACCAACATGGATGATGGAATGATTTGTATTCCTATGAAAACCACCACCATGGTCAACATGTAGCATATACACTTGATACTATTCCACCTCATATTAGTATTAGTCAAATGCTAATTAATGTTATTTTCTAATGATTATTATTTTCTAAATGTCCCCATCCTTCAGATATATCTGAGATGGGTTTCATTAAGAGTATTGCAAGTTGTCACATTTCATGTGACACTTAGACTATGCGTCAAAATTTATTCTTAACCACTTTTTGATAATTGAATGTTTATGTTTTTTATACACATACTAATGTCATTCCAGTATTCCCGAAAAAAGAAAAATCTATTAAAAATTAGTTGTTTTCAAATTGTTAGGGATGAAAATACAAAAAGTAATTATTGATATTGGGAGTATCGGATGAAATGAGATTTCTTTCAAACTTATGTACTCCCTTCTCAATCATCCATATCCCCCTACACCATTTCACCTTCAATACTCTAACATTAATTTCTTGTAAGCTTTGCTAACAGTGTTTCCATTTCACCGCTCATATGTGTGGTAATTAAATAATAGTTATAAGAAAAATATATTTTAAAAGAGTATGTGATGCATTAATTTTTGGCAAGGTAAATTTATATTTATTTTTGGTTATGACACTAACGTCACCAATTAATTACTTGTTTAATAGGAGGACCACTTTTCAGGTGATCCTCCTATTAACCATCGAGGCAAGTATTGCATGGGAACTTTCATAAGCCAGTCTCTGCACCTGAATTTCAATTTCATATTGAGTGACGACGTTGAAGAGAATCTTTCCACATGAATTCCAAATTTCTTAGTTACAGCCTGGAATCTTGTAAATATTGTTGCGATAAGAAACAATGAAGTTTTATTTAAGAAACATTGCCTTATTCCAATGTTTTAAATTCATTTTATTACTGTTATTACGATTAAGCACACCATTGGTGGAGATTTTGTTAATGATAAATGCATGTGCTTAGAATTGATGTGCCGAATAAAGCCCAACTTGTGTATTAATAATTTGTGCTTTGCGGAATCCAAATATTGTGGACCACATTCTACTCAAAAGTCAATGGAGATGAACGACAAATTTGGTATCTGGGTTCGAGACAGAACAATAATGGGCACAAAAGCCAAAAGTGTGAAAATTTTAGGACCTTGTTTGTCGATTTAAACTATTATACATTTATCTAAGGGAAGGACTCTTAAAACATTTTAAGGGAATGACTGTTAATTAAAAACAAATAAAAGTATAGGGTCTTAATATGTTTATACCATTACATTACAGGTTTGGAACAAACAAATAGTTCCAAAGTTTATCGTATGTTTAAGACGAGTATTAAGATATTTTGTTTTCCTATCTACTTTTTGAATTAAAAATCCAAGTTATATTACACTCATTACCATTTGATCATTTTTATTGACATCTTATTGTATTATACCACCATCACTATTATCCCTCTTTTTATGGTTCTTATAGGTTAAGTCTATCACTATAAAAAAAAAAAATACATTCATTTATTTAATATTAAAATTATATTCACATGGAAGAAAGATTGGCTACAATGAATATTGGCTGCCCTAAACCTAAAACCAAGGCATTATCATTGATAACAGTGAACATGAATAGTTACAGAGCCACCTTTGGTGAGCAATTGAATGTTCCTTCACTCTGGTGCACATTCGGCATCTCAAGCCCCTATCTCCTCAGTCTAGCTACCTCCCAAAGAAATCCTTTTTAAATATGTGCAGGTTAAATATCTCCTAATTAGGCTACAAATGGTGATTCTAGCGGTGGTCCTTGAAGTATGTCAATGAAAGGACTTGGATGGCACTCTTCCTCCCTAGTTTCACTAGGACCCCAGGATCTTTGTCCATCTGTAATGCCCCATGGGAATCGGCCTCCACTACCACCGTGGCCTCCTCCCAACCACCCGGCCTGCAGATTTGACCAGCGTCTTGTCTGTCCTTGCGTGAGGTCTGAGCGGAGTCACATTTTTCTTCAACATGATCTGTTCTTGATTCTCTTTGAATGCGAGTAGGTGGGGTGTGGATGCGTTTTCTTCCTTGGACCGCGTGTGGTGGTTGGAGGTGTCTTTCCTGGTTACGTGGGCATTTTTGCTTCCTCCTGGCACGTTTTTTTTCTCTGCCTAGGTTGCTGCGTGAGCCTGGTTTGACGTGGGTGCGGATGAAGCTACAAGATAGTGTAGCAGGCGTGTTACCTCCCTTCTCTTGGGCACTGCGAGGAGTTTTCTGGTTGCACGCGACCACAGTCGTGATCAGTTGTTGCAAAATCTTGCAGCTGTAGCTTATTGTTGCTATGTATAGTCTTATCTTGCTCAGTTCTCGTGAACTGACTCAAGTTATTAATTGTTGCAGATGGCTTACGTGGTTAGATGATGGAAAGACTTGTAGATTATTGCATCAATCTTGGTTATGATGTTCCTTTGTACGAATGTGTATTATTTTATAAAATTTGGAAAGAGCCTTTGGACATTTTAGAAGAAGGGTCAGTGCCTAGTAAATGTATTGTAGAGTATTGTTGTTGTAACTGTTGAAACTTTGGTTTGTTTGGTTTTCATGTGAAAGATGAAATTTGATTACCGCTTGGTTAGGGGATATTCTAGTGAATTTTAACCCTTAGTGTAGTAGCGGGGCTTGTCCCATGTTATTACTCTCTTGCTCCCTAGTCATGGTTCAATAGAGATAGTATGTCCCTTTGATTTGTGCATCAAGTTGGAAAAGAATTGATATAACCTTGTTTTGTTTCCGCAAACGAGTACTGTTAAACTTTGCTCTTGAGTTAAAATGTTGAGTTGTAAATCCTTCTAAGGCTTAGTAGCAATGAGTTTGTAAGTACTATAAAGTGAGCTGGATAATCATGATAAAAGTTAAACTAAAAATCTATGTATATGAACATATTAATGTAGATGTGATCTACTTGATAAGCTTTGAGACCTGGAACAATCAAGAGGAAACTATCTTTTGTAACGAAATATGATAACTTATTATTATTATTTTTTTATTCGAGCCAAGCTAATAAACATTATCCTTTTTGGGTGAAATCTTAAATGACCTCATGGTGAAAGCAATGGTTAGATTTTAGAAGATGATAGGATTTAATAAGTAGGAGGGAAATCGATTAATTAAACCTTAAGTCTCTCTCTATCATTTGGAATGTTCTCCTTTGTCAAATTTAATGAAGTAAAGTCTAGATGGAACATTTAACCAATCTTGATAAACTCTTAACCTCAATAAAAGACTGATAGTAAACAATGTGACCCTGAAGCTAAATTCTGTTGTCCTGTTCTATTAACCCATGCCTTGATTCATGGTGATATTCTTAAGCAAGGTCAAAATTTAATCCTTAAACAAGAAGGCTATTGTTTTGAACCCTAAGCGGTACTTCCCTCAATCGGAACTTATGCCTTCACCTGTGTAACAGAGGTGTGGAACTTGTGTTAGTGGCTTGAATAGATTAATTAACCTTGTAAGAAATGGAAAATTTTCTAAAATCAAATGAATAAGAAAGATTTGGACATCAAATTGATGTTCCCAGTTTAGAAAGCTTCACCTTAAGATATTTAGTCAATAGTTGAAAATAAAGAAGTTCTCCCTTGTGAAAAGAATTGTGTGAATCATTACATGAAATTTTATAAGAACGTAAGTTAAGAATTAAGAGACACTTTAGTAAACAAGAAAATTTAACAAGAAATTTCTCATGGGTTTCCCTAGCTGTGTGTGTGTCATGTGGATTGGACTTCCATGTTGTCTTGTCAAAAAAAGAGTACATTGTCCTTGATAGGTGTGAATGTTTCCGTGCTGAACTTGAGCTCTCCCTCGTAACAAGTGGTTCCTAGTGTTGGTTGTAACCTTGTGATGACATGTTGTGTCGTGTTGTGTCAAAGCACATCGAAAAAAAAAAGCTATCCTGTATTTCACTGTGTTGCCCTTGTGTTGGTATTTTTGGTGTGTTACACTTTGGTATCAGAGCGTAGGTTCATGCTCTCGAACCTATGGGCCGGATTGGTGTTATATGATGATGTTACGTGGTGGTGGTGGTGTTACATGAGGATACTGCATGATGATGATGATGTTGCATGATGATGATTTATATTGGAAGAGTAATGTGTTTTAAGCGTGATGTGATTATTGTCGTAATTGTGATATTGTGAACGCACGTGATGTGTATGTCACTCAATGCGTATTTGTCATCATGTTGATGTGTTGGGGATGAGAGTATTCTCTCTCCTTCTTGTGGATTCTAGGAAGAATTCACGTGTGAATTATTGTTGTGATGTGTGAAAATAATTCTAATGTGGATGACGTAGTGTTGGAGCATTGTGGCATATTTTGATATGTGGGTGTATCAATGTGTTGTATGACTAGTTGATGTTAAAAGAAACGAGTCGTATCATGATGTTTTTACCATGTTCTAAAGAAACGTGTGTACCACCTTGTTATGTTGCAATGTATGTTATGTTGTGATGTACTATGTTCATCGTATGTATGTCTGTGCAAATAGGTAATGCTTCATGTTGTGATTTTGGGTCATACGGTGAGTGTATGAACCCTATCATATGGTGATTGCACTTTGGGTGTAGAATGTGGTAAAGTGATGTATTGCACCCTGTGAATGTATGATTGTGATCTACCCCATATACCTACCATACGTGAGACGTTATGGTAGCTATGTGTGTACCACCATGGTGTTAGTAATGTAGTTACATGTTATGTTGTGAGCCTTACACTAACCGACCCTGAGGGAGATCGGTAGAAGTGTATGTTGAGAGTGAGGAATGGTGTACCATGGGTCAATAACTCGATTCAAAACTTGGTTTAGTAGATTACATGTGACTCTTTCCTCTCTCCCTATGTGGTTGTATGTATGCAACCTTAGTGTATCTATGACTATGTTTAGCCTTGTCGAAGGGTGGCGGGATTGATATATATTTTACGAGCTAAGGCTCGAAGTTCCGAGTGCCAACAACTCGTTGAGTACCCCTTTGGTGGCCAGATAAGGCCACATAGTTATCGTAATGTGACATTATTATAAGTTGATTTTATTCTTAAATTAAGCTTTTTACTTTATTTTACAAGGACCAACATCTTTTCTTGATTGCAATGCTTTACAATTTTGGGCATTTCCTTGGTTTGTGGCACTAACATGGGGATTTCGATACTAACTTTGGCTATTTGGCCATTTATTTTAGCTTGATTTGGGGTCTTCTTTTAAATTTGGAATTTTTACCGCCTTGCCCAAGGCTTGTACTTTGCCACTTGGCACTTTGACTGGATTGTTGTGCTGGTTCTAATGTCGTGATGTGTGGAATAGGGTTATGGGATGCACCATGGATTGGTTGGACCTATGGACCCGCTTCGTTGTATGGGGGTATGCCCCAAGGGGTACATATAACTAGCGGGTTGTTGAACGACGCGTTATTATGTCTCTTGGGTTAGGAGTGTTCGAATTCGATGTGCCTTGGGTACAGAGAGACAACCGACCTCCTTGAGGGAGGCATAAGAGTTTTAGGGAGGCATAAGAGCTTGAGGGAGGCATAAGAGTTTGAGGGAGGCATAAGAGACTTGAGGGAGGCATAAGAGTTTGAGGGAGGCATAAGAGACTTAAGGGAGGCATAAGAGACTTGAGGGAGGCATATGAGTTTGAGGGAGGCTTATGATATTTTTCTGTATGGTTGATGTTTCAGGATATATGTTGAGTTATTGTGATGTTTGGTAGTGGTCTTTTGATGTATGTGTTACTCATGTCAGATGGTTATGTGTTGTGATGTTGTGGACAAGTCATTGATTCCCTTGTGGACACTATGTACCTGTAGCATGGTTTTGTTGTTATGTGAGTCTTTCATTGATGCAAATTGAGGAAATGTCTGGTGGATTGTAGTACTCTTTTGTTTGAGTATTTGGTATGTCAGTCATTGATGTGTGATGAGTACCTATGTTATGGGGAGTGTGCCTATTCTATTCCGTAATTGTGTAACCTTTTGTGGTGTAATACAATCTTGAAGTATATACTTGTGTACTTGTGAATCTGTAGTGTCTTGTGAGCCCGATAGGGTTTTGCGTTAGTAGTCCATGTTGAGCACCCACAACAAAGAATAAACCAAAACTCTTCAATGATGAAATTTTAAAAGGAATTAAACTAAGAATAATGTTAACGGAAAGAGACTAATGAAAATAACAAACAAGAAAGAACTGCCAATCTTCACAGAACATTTAAAGTTAAAATTTCTGCCAAATGTTCCTAAGGCTACCCTGTGGCCATGCTTTAATCAGCTAAATTTTAAACCCTAGGGTGTAATGTCTCCTCTACCTGTCCTTGGTTGCAAATCTTTTCCTTTCCTATGTGTAATGTCACATCGAGGACGTTGCTTTCTTAAGGGGAGGAGAATGTAATGCCTCATGGGCATCGGCCTCCACTGCCACCGTAGCCTCCTCCCAACCACCCAGCCTACAGATTTGACCAGCGTCTTGTCTGTCCTTGCGTGAGGTCTGAGCGGAGTCACATTTTTCTTCGACATGATCTGTTCTTGATTCTCTTTAAATGCGAGTAGGTGGGGTGTGGACGTGTTTTCTTCCTTGGACCGCGTGTGGTGGTTGGGGGGTGTCTTTCCTGGTTGCGTGGGCATTTTTGCTTCCTCCTGGCATCTTTTTTTTTATCTGCCTAGGTTGCTGCGTGAGCCTGGTTTGACGTGGGTGCGGATGAAGCTACAAGATAGTGTAGCAGGCATGTTACCTCCCTTCTCTTGGGCCGCTGCGAGGAGTGTTTTGGTTGCACGTGACCACAGTCGTGATCAGTTGTTGCAAAATCTTGCAGCTGTAGCAGAAGCCGTTTTGAGCGCTTCCAACGAGCAGGTTGTCCACTAGGTTGTTATCTGTTCAGTTCGACTGCATCCTCAAATTTAGGATTCTCCTTCAAGATATTTTGTATCAAATCGATTAAGTGACAGTAAGAGCATTACCAGGAGATCCATGGCTTTGCATTACGTAATGGTTTTGAGTCAAATGCTACCGTGCAGAATGCGCCTTCCATAATGCAATCTGGCAGTTTTGAAAGCATCACAGTGGTTCCATTTGTGGCACAGTGGTTTCACTACTAGCAACAGTGGTTCTGTATGTGTCACGGCTTTTGCTTATATGACATGGCAGTTTTCTCTTGCTGTCCATGGTAGTTTCACCTGTTCCGAACAGAACTCATTAGCGGCCAAATCTCGGTGTCGCTTCTCATTCTAGGTAATTGGGATCCTTTGGTCTTAGAGGGGACATCACCAGAAATGCATAAGAGAAGCCAATGGCTACGTAATTGGAAGGCAAGAGTGAGAGGAGAAATAAGGAGTGCAGGAGTTGGAGAATGCGTGATAGGATCGCAATGAGTAATCAGTTGTTCATAGCTAATGCCTAGTCTATGCTCTTTATAATCTTTCAATAGCAGTAACAGAGAGAGTGAGATGTAATGCTCCTTAGAGCTCTTTCTATTGGCCCCACTGCTAAAGGAAGAAGAGGAAGCTGTGAATTGCCACTCCCAGCAGGTTTTCCCCACACAAGTTAAAAATCATCTTTGGTCTGCAGGGGGCACCTCATGTTAATGCTACCAAGGGGATTCCTTATGTAGCTGGACAGAGAAATGTTGTAGCTCGTGCCAAGCACTTTGTGGGTGACAACAGTTGGAGCAAGGAATTTAGACAGGGATTTCCCTACAAACATTATTTTTGGGAAATGGAAAATCTTCAGGGGAGTGTCTTTGTACAGTAGAAAGGCGTTGGGGTCTGATTTTTGTGCCCTTGATCTATGCTGGAGACATCTCTGTTGAAATTATCACACTTTCAAGCTACAGCTGCAATGTTTGCATCGAGAGTTTGATGCTGTCCCCAAATCTGATGAAGGAAAAGGTTGTGTATCAATTACGGTAGATGCCTTTCAGAGCCAGGAGCTATGTTATCATTATGTCTTGTGTCCGAGCTTCAAACCATGGTCGGTGTGTAGCTTTCTAGCACAAGTTCTCTCGGACTGAGTGGTAAGCAGTTCGACTCTCACGCCCCCAAAGCAGCTGCTTTGAAGCAATCTAGTGTTTGGACAGCCACCTATTGCATCCTTCTAGTCGTGCCTTCAAAAGGGAATCCTGGTGTGGTATATTTCAAGAAAAGACCAGTGAAGCAGAGGATAAAGCGGAGGGCGTGTGGCTGTAACAGTCCTTGCTGGATGCGTTAAAACAGACAAGATAGACTAACCATATACATAATATGCTAGTTGTAGATCAAGGATTTCGCGCTTGTTACCTATCCAAGTTAATGCACCAAACTAAACACAAAAACCCTGAAAAACTCAAAATGAAATTGATACCTGATGGACAAGATCCGAAGATGTAGACGGATAAGGAGGTCGATGTAGATGACACGGGCGCACACGAGCAATTCGCACAGTAGATCCGAATAAGCTGCAAGACACCGATGCTTGACAGAAAAAGACCACATTAAAAGGTATTTAGGTGGACTGCCCGAGAAGCAGGTCCGGGAAGTGATAAGCTTCCTCGGTGGATGTCAGTCCACGTTTTTAATTAAGCAGAGAAACATACATGATAAAAGATGTACGTAAGGACTAGATTTTCTGATTACAGTAATAAAATAGAATCTAAACAGCAGACAAAAAGCAACAGAAAATAGGAAACTATGAAATAAAAGCTAGATTTGTGTTACATGTGTCCTTTTACTTGTCTGCAGGATGATCGACGTCGATTATGTAGAATCGGCGTCGACTGATGTGATCGGCGTCGGTTATGAAGAATCGGCCTCGACTAAATAAGATCGGCGTCAACTGAAAGCAGATCGGTCGATCGGGGATAGTGCGAGAAGATTCGGAAATCAGAAAGTGAAGGCCAGATCATCAACGTCTGCTGGATGTGCCGAAGTCGGTGAGATGCTGGAACAGAGTCACCAAAAGATCAATGGATACGTGCGATGTTGATGTGATAAGAACAGAGTAACGGTGCTCCTCTCAGCGATTGATTCAGACAAGATCCGTTCTCATTTGATAGATAATGTTGACACTAGATGCGTCAAAATCTCTCGTTCTCTCTCTTTCACGGTCTGTATTTCTTTCGCGATCTGTCTCTGTTTTTTCGTCCTCGTGCGTGTCTTTTTTTTCATCCTCCAGAACTGAGTTCTGGGCTTCTATTTATAATCGCCGCCACTCCTAAAAATTGGCGTCGACCGTACCGGTCGGCGCCGATCGCGGAGCAGACTCCTGAGGTGGCCAAAATGAACGATTTATGGAAAGATAAGAGTTATCCCTCCACCTCAAATACGGGAAATATCCCGCTTGGGGAAGAGGAGAAATAGGGATGATACATAGATAGGATAAATGTGGGGTAGATAAGTGGTTAGGATACATGTGAAGAGGTGTAATTAAATAGTTAATATTTAATTACTCACGGGTAAGATATAATGGGGTGAATTAAACTTAGAATAGGTGTTTAAATCACAAATCAAATAATATCCCAAGGGGATAGTGGTGACATAAACGTGCCCCAGGTTACCAGAGAGAGCAAACGCGCACAAGGGACACCAGATTGGATAATCAATTTTAGGTGTCTACATTTTGCCCCTTTTTGTCAAGTAACTTGTGATAAGCAAGGTTATGAGACAAAAACAAGGAGATGGAAGAAGGGAAGAAAAAGTGATGATGTGATCCCCCTCAAACTAGGGATGGGATGGATGATAGAACAAACGATCCCAAGTTTGAAAAAAGGTAGATGAAAATGCAGGATGCCCCAGTCGGATGTCTGGAGTAGATCTGATCATTGATGATGCATAAAAATAGATAAAAAGGCAGGAACCTAAGGAACTCACATTGGTAGGGCAAACTAGACGGGTCTCATTGTGAGACGACGTTAGTACCTACAGACCCATGAGTGTAAGGAGGGCTGCAAAATGGTCAGCCTCTAAAGAGAAACACATTGGTAGGGACAACTAGATGGTCTGCAAGGCAGATGACATTAGTGCCTACAGACCTGTGAACCCTAAGTGGCCTAAAAAGGTGAGTGTCCCATGCAAAGGGAACAAACTCGAAATGGATTGTAAGATCGACAAGATGTGCTGAAAGGCAATATTCAGCGCACAATAATGATTAGATGGGTAAATAAGCCAAGCATCAACACTATGGCTTTCAGATATGGAAAATCGGTGGCGATAACAGTAATCGGCGACGACCCAAGTAAACGGCGTCGACCAAAAAAATCGGCGCCGACCAAACGTAGCACATATAAATATGCGAACGGAAAACGTAAATGATTTATTTACACGGTGACAATTGATTCAGAGAGAGTCAAAAACTAGATTTGAGCATCATGGAAGCTTCTGGAAGCGGTCAGAAGCGGAGGAGGACACGACCTGGGGTAAGTGGTTCTTCTTGAACCCGTTGTACTTAAATTTTTTTTTTTTGTTTGTGGGAGGCCAGAGTCTGATTTATGTCTGGAAAGGCAATCGGCGTCGATTGGTATAATCGACGGCGATTATGTTAAAGCGGCGCCGATTGGTATTAATCGGCGTTGACTAGAAATAAACGACGCCGATTTTATTAAATCGACGCCGATTGTATAGACTTGTGAATAGATAAGATTGTTTTTGTTTTTGTTTTGGATGTTCTGATTTGGGTAAATATGAGACTAATATTGCTCTTGATGTCGTGGGTGCAGGCACAAGAGGCTCTACATATGAGGGATGCTATTCCCGAGTTACTAGAGACTATTCTCCCTGATGTGACTGATGCAGATTGGTGGCATTTAGAGTTAGCCGGGGTCAGGGGCTTTAGGTACTACAGACGAGTGCCGCGAGATGTAGAGCTGATGCGGGCACTAGTGCGATGGTGGGATAGCCAGACATGCACTTTTTGGTTCAGGACGGGTGAGATGACCATCACCCATGAGGATATATATAGGATTTTGAGACTGCCGATCACTGGGGATCCGATAGAGATTACACCGCGAGAGCAGTAGCAGAGGGCCCTAGTTCGATTGTATAGAGATAGGGCAGATGATTCAGAGATAGTGTCTGGGGCAGTGCGGATAGCTTCGCAGTATAGACAGGATAGCCCCCGGAGCAGACAGATAGTTTTGATTCAGATGGCGATATCCTATTTCTCTCTACCAGATTCAGGAGGTGGGAGATTCCCACTATTATTATTAGATTGCGTTTGTGACATTCTGCAGTTCAGACAGGTGTTTGCTTTTGCTGATGCTTTGATAGCTCAGATATATCATGAGCTATGGATGTACACCACTGGCCGGAGGACAGGTATTGATGTCAGTTTTGTGCTCCATTGCTGGGCGTATGAGCATATAGCGGTGATCAGGCCATCCGGGCTTCCTTGGATGCTAGCAGCAGTGGGTGCTATTGATTATGGATTCTGGCGATGGCGGGCTGACATGGCCGCTGGGGATACAAGGAGATCGGCAGATTGGTATACTGAGCATTTCAGGACGCTGACACCGGACCAGGTTATCTTGAGGCCATATTGGGTATTTCCGACATGCGCTGGTCAGGATGCTCACTTGGTGGCATTGAGACGGAGTAGGGTGGTTAGGGGCCACAGGCTTGATATGTGGGAGCAAGTCCCGTTTGTGCGGGTATTGAGACAGTTCGGCCTAGTGCAGACAGTGCCGACTACTTACACGCCTTATAGGTGAGATAGCAGGGAGACTGATCTACCGATTTTGATCCTGGCAGATCTATTGAGAGAGGCCCCACCCTCCACAGACAACGATGATGACGTTGGAGTAGGTGATGGTTATACTGCATGGTATGCGACAAAGCTACCACGACATCTCCTGGCATCTATAGATGCCGACGAGGAGGAAATAGCTACGATGCTGGATAGACTGGAGGGAGAGTATGCCACCTTGACACAGACACATCAGGTGGCTCTTGAGGAGATTAGGGCTCTGACAGAGGAGAGGGATGCCCTAATTTTGGAGAGAGACACCACTCGCCAGGAGCGAGATACAGCGATCCAGCAGAGGGATCGCTATTATCGACATAGGGAGGCCCTCAGGGCCAAATATGGGGAGACAGGTACCATGTCGGAGTCTGGTACATAGGGTACGACCCTAGGAGCACCACCAGTAGTAGCAGCACCAGCAGCAGCACCATTACAAGCACCGGGTACCATGAGCTTGAGCACATACCAGTCTCTCCTTGCTGAGGTGAGATACTATGAGGATGCCTTAGCGCAGCATGCCCCACATGTGCCTCGGTATGGGGCGAGGAGGAGATCAGCGACGGCCACAGCGAGCGGGGCCTCAGGTGGAGGGAGCACCGGGAGAGACCGAGGTGGGTAGAGACCTCCAGCAGCAGGTGCGTCTAGCTTGATAGACGGTGGCCAGGAGAGACAGCTTGGTCCAGAGGAGGGTGGAGGAGATAGTGTCCTCCATGCATCAGATTTTACTATATAGGGATTGATATATTTTGTATCCGTGTAGTGATGTAGCCTCGATTGGAAGGCATTGTATAGATGGATTGATTGAAAGCCACCCATTTTTGTTGTACAGACACACATGTATATATAGATTCATCATTTCATTTGTCATATAATTGTTCTCATGCTTTTGATTTTGATATACATGGATAGATGTAGCGTAATTGTGATGGATATAGATATAGACTGATAGATGATAAATAGATGTGATTGGATAGATGTAGACTTAGAGGATAGATAGATGTGATGTAATTTGACATGATTGGTATGTGGATATAATTTTGATGAAAAATAGATATAGATAGATGTAATGTAACTTGGATGTACAAGTTTTTAAATATTTTGATGGATAGATGGATAGATGTGACTGATGTAATCGGTATGTTTGAGATGTTAATTTAATTTTGATGAAAATAGATAGCCAGATCCACATGTGTTGACAATACATGCTTTGATAGATAAGATGAAATTAGATAGAAGATAAATTTTGATTAAATTAACATGTGAAATGTCAATTCGACTGGATGAAAAACAAAGAATAATGGGGAATACTCTTTGCGAGAGCCAAGGATGTAATGAAAATGACCTTGACTAGAAATAAAGAAAATATATCCGGATAAGAAAGAAAATGATAAGTTGGACTCCCAACCATCCATAGATAGAATCTAGATAGGAAATCAAAAGATCATGCATGTAAGGCCCTATATGAGGTTAAAATAAACCTGACACTAACTAGCCGCAAAACAGATTTAGGAGGGAAATGAAAGGAGCAGTAAGTAAGTATCTTGTCGGAATTTACAAGGGACAGAATACATGTCTATAGTGAGAAAATAGGATTCTCCATATGATCGAAAAAAGGTCTTAAATCTCAGCTTCATGATTTTGGCAGAAAAGCAAACTGATCAATGCGGGAAGTTTTCTAGATATGGAAAGACTGATCAATATGGGAAGTCTTTCAGCGATGCTAAAAAGTGTACAAACTGACTGAAAGGCTGATCAATTGCAAGAAGCCTTGAATATTCCTTTAAGAAACAGTCGTCCTTCAAGGGAGCGGTCTGTATTTTGAATTTTGATGATAGCCATCCTTCAAGGGCATGGTTTATATATTTTCTTTTTGATTCATTTGATAATGCATGGATAGTTGTCCTTCAAGGGATCAGTCTATCTTTTTTGGATAGCATCTTTTTTTTTTTTTTTTTTTTTTTTTTGTGTAAGACCTTTTTGGAAGAAGCTGAATTTAGACCTAGATAGATCAGATAGAGGGGAAGAAAACGTATAAAGAACATGCACTCATGCCCCGAGTAGATCCGATTAAGATAACCACTTAGGACAGATGAAGCAGTGATTAAGGTGTTCCTACCATGAGGAGGAACATATCCAAAAGAAAAATGCAATGAGTAGAGCCGCGATACTCATATTTAAGGTAAACAAGACAATAGGCGGAGAACCACATAATTTCGAATCACCATGAAAGTATATGACTGGTTGTTTAGATGAATGAAAGATCTGTCTTGTGACTATATTTGTGTAAGATAGATTTTAACAGTAGAAGGGCCATAGATGCAAGGCATTAAGAGGTTCCACTTCGAGTATACCATCCATGGAAGATAGATGATAAGCCCCAGATCCATATTTATGGGTGATAACGTATGGACCCATCCAGTTAGGAGCAAACTTACCACGTTGCCTCCTTTCGAGTGTAGTGACATTTTGATTTTCTTTAAGAAAAGGATCACCAATTTTGAAGTCACGGTGCTGCAAGTGCTTGTTATAAGCGCGTTTGACACGCTCAAGATAGACTTGATGATGTTCAAGCGCGTTGAGACGCCGCTCATCTAATAATTCAAGTTGTGCTAGATGATTTTGACGATAGTCCTCATCAGAGACGAATTCTCTAAGAGAAACACGAAGAGATGGGATTTGGACTTCCAAAGCAAGAATAGCCTCAGACCCATAGACGAGGGAGAAGGGGGAGTAGCACCAGTAGGAGTACGAATGCTAGTCCAATAAGCCCAGAGAGTGAAAGGGATATGTAAATGCCAATCCCTACCAGCTCGACTAGCTACCTTGCGAGGATATTACGCAAAGTTTTATTGGAAGCTTCGGACTGACCATTAGCTTGAGGATAGTATGGAGAATAAAAACTGAGCTTGATATTGAAAGCGTCACAGAGGTTCTGCAAATCAACGTTCTTGAAAGACTTACCGTTATCTATGATGAGTTTGTGTGGGACACCAAAGCGACAAATGATGTGCTGATAGACAAAATCAACTATGGGTTTAGCTTTTGTTGAAGAAAGAGGGATAGCTTCCACCCACTTAGTAAAGTACTCAGTGGCAGTAATGATAGAATGATGACGCTGTGAAGAACGGGGATTGATAAGACCAATAAGATCAAGACCCCATTGCGAGAAAGGCCACAAATCCGCTGTAGGTTGTAAAGCTTGACTAGGGATAATGTGTGAGATTGGAATGTTGTTGACACTTGACACATTTCTTAGTGTATTCACAGCATTCTCGATTAAGATAAGGCCAATAATATCCCAAACGTAAGATGCGTTTAGCTACAGCTAAGCCACTAAAATGTCCACCACAGATACCGTCATGGACCTCCTGGATAGCTTTAGATGATTCATGAGTTTTGAGGCACCGAAGTAAAATACCATCAAAGCCGCGTTTGTAAAGAATCCCGCCTAGAATAGTATAGCGATTAGCACGTTGGATAAAAGATATTCTACCATTGGAAGTCAGATCTGGAGGAAGCACCGAATGAGATAGATAATCAACAATCTGTTGATACCACTCATCCTGAGTATGGGTTGTGACAACATGGATTGAAGTTAGTTGCCTAAGATGAGATGGTTGGTCTAATCATTGTACAGCCACATAAAGTCGCGAGTCCTCGGTAAAAGGTGGGATGAGTGAGGCTAACGAAGCCATTGTATCTGCAAATCGATTTGCAGTGCGAGGAATAGCTTGGATAGTGAATTTATCGAAAGATTGGAGTTGAGCAAGAACGATGTCACGATATTTTTGAAGGATATCATTCTTGTATTGATAGACACCTGTGACTTGATTAACGATGACTTCAGAATCACCAAAGATGTCAATATGACGAGCGCCGAGATTAATGGCATTTTGAAGACCCAAGACAAGAGCTTCATATTCAGCCATATTATTGGTGCACTCAAAGTTCAATTTGTGTGTGACTGGGATAGGCGTACCCCAAGGAGGAATTATCACGAAACCCACACCTCCCCCTTGCTGGAATTTGGATCCATCAAAGAAGAGCTTTATTTTAAATGGAGACAGACCAAAATCAATTTGTTGGATATATTCATCAGGGAATTGAGCAAGGGGGTTTTGAGTGTCCGGAAGAGGAGCATCAACTAATTGATCTGCAATAACCTAACCCTTGATAGACTTTTGCGGGATAAACTTGAGGTGAAATTCTGTCATAAGCATGAGCCAACGAGTGATACGATCATTGTGATAAGGCTTTGCATGAATTGTCTTGAGTGGATTGACACTTGTGACCATGTAAGTTTTATGATCTAAGGAGGTAATGAAGAAGCTTAGAAGTTGCGAAGAAGAGAGCACAACACAGCTTTTCAGCTTCAGAATAACGTGTTTCATACTCATGGAGGGTGCGACTGATGTAATAGACAACTTGTTCTTTACCACAAGTGTCCCGATGCGAAATCATGGCTCCCAGAGCATGGTCAGTCACAGAGATATAAAGATAGAAAGGCTCCCCCTCACGTGGAGATGTAAGCACAGGTGGGGAAATAAGATAAGATTTGAGATCATCGAAGGCCTTTTGGCAATGTTCATCCCATTCAAAATGAACATTCTTACGAAGGAGATGATGAAAAGGTTGACAATGGTCCGAAAATTGTGAGATAAAATGACGCACTGATTGAAGACGTCCTTGGAGACTGCGGAGTTGCTTTAAATTAGAAGGGGGAGGCATCTCAAGGACAGCTTTTATTTTTGTGGGGTCCACTTCAATACCCCTAATGGAAATGATAAAACCTAAAAGTTTACCAGTGAGAATGCCAAACACGCACTTAGATGGATTTAGACGAAGACAAAAGCGGATAAGCCTCTCAAAGAGAGGTGCAAGGATGAAAAGATGATCCTGATGACATTTGGATTTACCGAGGAGATCATCAACGTAATCTTCCACAGTTTTGTGTAAGAGATCATGGAAGATGTAGGTCATTGCTCGCTGATAGGTTGCTCCTGCGTTCTTAAGACCGAAAGGCATGACACGATAACAAAAGGTCCCCCAAGGAGTTATGAAAGAAGTCTTATGTTGGTCTTCTGGTGTGATGAGAATTTGATTATATCTAGAGAAACCATCCATAAGAGAAAGCATCTCATGATCTGCAGTTAAATCCATGAGTTGGTCAATATTAGGTAAAGGAAAATCATCTTTTGGACAAGCAAGATTAAGATCCCGGAAGTCGGTACAAATTCAAATTTTCCCAGTAGCTTTAGTTATTGGTACTACATTGGAAACCCATTGTGGATAATCGATGGGTTGGATGAAGTTAGCCGAGAGCAAGCGCTGTAATTCTTCTTTAACAAGAAGGGCTACTCTAGGGTGCATTTTATGTAATTTTTGTTTAACTGGTTTGATGTTGGGAAGAGTAACGATATTGTGGACCACAATATCGGGATCGAGTCCTAGTATATCCTCATATTTTCAAGCAAAATCTTGATGATGGTTGGAAAGAAAACTGGTAAAGTCTCCTAATTCCTGTGGATTAAGAGACTGGCCGATCTTAATGATGCGAGGGTCTTCAGAAGTCCCTATATTAAGGTCGACAATGGCTTCGTTGAGAAGCGTATACATGTCAGAAGGAATAGTCTTGGGAAGATATGAATCCTCTGCCCCCAGATAGGTGAGGACAGAATCATCATCCGCACAGTGGATAGTGTTGATAGTAGGAGAGTCATCTCCAACTATTTCAGGGAAGATTAACGGTATGGAAGTGGACCTGTTGTTAGTCTTATAGGCTAGCGGCCCTAAGGAAATGGTATTGATCAAAAAAAAAAGTTAGACGGGATGGAAATGTCATCGTCCACATCGAGTGATGCTTCTGAATTAGCGGGAGAAGATGGTTCCTCAATAGGAAGAGGATCATCGAGAATAGTGACAGTCGCTTTTGAAAGAGGTTTAAATCCTAAACCAAATTTTTGATGTGGCTTGAGAGTTGGAATGGACGCGAGGTCATGCACACCTTGCTCATATTTTCCCAGGCCAAAACCCTTCCATGCGCATCGATATAAATAAGTTTTTGCAAACGTGGGATTCTGTAGACAATCGAACCTTGTTAAGTAAGGTTTGGTCCTAGGAGGAGAATCTAGGCGATAGTGAGGCATATCAAGACCACTGTAGATGAAATTAGTCTGTTGATTGGGCAGACCAATGGTGACAATGTGACCGAGACCTGGCTGATATTCAGGTTGTTTGTCTGGTCTACCATACTCACTAGGTTTAAGATGGTTGTCAAAAGAAAGGAGAGGAAGCTCTCCTAGTGAGAAACGCTGCAATGTCTCTTCTAAATTTTGTTCATCCGATAGTTTGGTTGTAGGTATGGAAGAAGATGAGGCCCCGTCAGGAGAACATGCATTTTTCTTTAGAGGTGCAGACCTTGTGGTCATGTCGCATTGTGCAGAAGGAAAAGGATCTCCTGGATGAGTATATATCTTGCCCTCATATTGATATTTTAAGCATCGATGGAGGGTGGATGGGACACAATGCATTTCGCGAATCCAGGAGCGTCTGAGGATCATATTATAGTGTAATTTCCCTTTAACAGTGTAGAAGAGTTCGTGAAGCAGCCTCTTACCTACTCGAATGGGTAAGACCACAGTTCCTAAAGTAATTGCTAGCTGATCGTTAAATGATCGAAGGGCGAAAGGCGGGGGTGACACTACGTTCTTTGGTAACTTAAGTTGCTCGAATGTGTGCGAGGAGATGATGTTGAGTGCAGCTCCACTGTCGATCATAACGCGTTTTAATGTAGTGTTGTCGATTTGGACTGTGATAAAGAGGGGAGCCTCCAAATCCTCTGAAGAAAGAGGAGGAATTTCCGAATATTCAAAAGAAATGGTGGTTGATGGTCTATTTAATCCAACAACCAACTCGAAGGGCTGGGGCTCATCTGAATTCACCGCGATGCGACGTAGATTATCAATCAGAGCCTAGCGATGTTGTGGAGAGGATTGAATGAGGTCAAAAAGAGACATTTTGACCGGAGCCTGGGTGAGTTGTTTCATAACACTCTCCTCAACTGACACGGGAATTTGAGCCCGAGGTGCAACACGAATAGAGACCCGAGGTCGTGGGGCTAATGAGGAAGGAGGAATTCCTTCGGGGGCTGCAGAAATGACACCCTGTGGTCGAGATGCTGTAGATGGGGATGGATTATCATACTGTTGGGTTCTAGTGGTGATATGAATTGTGTCAATTTGAGAAGGTGGAAGGTCATTTGGAGTGGAATCACTAGAGGTCTGAGTGGATCGTTGGGGCTCAGATGGAGCTAAGATGATAGGAGATACTTGTTTCACCTCCTCCAGCAAAAGATCACTTTCTTCCAAAAGGTTTTTGACAACAGATTGAAGAGCTTTACATCCCTCAGTATCATGACCCGGGGTACGGTGGTAAGCACAAATCAGATCAGAGTTAAACTAGGTAGGTTTAAATCCTTTAGGGTTATAGGGTTTAATCGGAGGAAGAGATATGGATGAAGATTGGATAAGTTGGTGAAGGATTTCGGTGTAGAACCCGGTACATGAAGATGAGGAAAAATATGATGAAGGTGCCTCTTTTACTTTAACAGACTGCCGAGGTAAAAGAACCTACATGTTAGGTTTGACAGTATTTTTAGGGATCATCTTATCTTTTTGGACATCTGGAGGAGCAGTCTTGGGCACTTGAGATGGAAGTAAGTGAGACATGATTGATTTTGGTGGAGGGGGAGCCCCTAAAATAGATTTTGAAGATGATGGAGATGTGACAAGTGTTGTGGTCTTCAAAGATAAAGGAGGTTGCTTGGTCGAAACTAATAATGATTTAGATGATGTCGATTTAGATGAGTGAGAAGCTTCCAAAGTAGGTGTAATCGGAGGAACATAGGGCGCCTTGGTTTTTGGTAATGAAGATGATGATCCCGATAAAAGAGGTGACGTCCTTTTAGTAGGTAAGTCCACTTTTCGGGGTGCTGGTGAAGAATGTGTTATAGAAGAAGAGGATAGTTTTGATAAGTGTGTAGAAGAAGACGCCTTCTCAGCGGACAAATCCAATCTTTTATGAGGCGTAGAGAGAGTTTTTTGTGGGAAAGCACCAAGAGTCTTGATGGTTCGAAATATGGGCTTTCCTTTTTCAGGGATGGTGACAACTTCAACGGCATAAGGTGATTGTAGTGTTTTCGGGGGAAGCAAATGGGGAGGTACTGATGGCGCAACATTAGATTCCGGTTGTCTCGGTCTAAGTTCAGGAACTGAGCGTATAGGTGTTGGTGCTATTTCTTTTGATTTTCCCTTAATAGGCAAAGTAACATTAGTGATGGAAGAAGTGAGTGATGAGGAAGCAGCTCCTTGCGAAGGGACTACTTCTGGTGTAGTAATTGTGGGTGAAACTACTATAGGAAAGGAAACAGGAAGAGTCAAAATCGAAGACGCTTCCGTCGATGTCGGCACAATTATAGGTACGTTCACCAGGGGCATAGTTGTAGCGAGAATGGGAGAAACAAAAGTAGATGTATCTACAGTGGAAACTCGAAGGGATGTAATTGCCTTGAGCACTGAAAGAATGTCTGACGATGAGACAGATGAGGATGCAATGTCTCGGGTATGGATGGAAGGTCAGACAAAGGAGCGGAGAGAGAAGAATCCGTATCTAGCAATGTAGGAATATTCAAAGACGGGCTATCTGAAGATGGTGGAATTCCAATGATTGACGAAGTGGAAGGAGATTCTGGTTTGGTCGATGTGTTCGCAGATAGCTTAGTTTCAGAAGAAGATGATTCCGTAGAGATGAAGCTGATAATATGAGTATTTTGTTTTTGAGACTCTGAAGCATTATGGTTCAGGGAATGATTAGGAAAAGGTTGTTTAAAAACATCCAGTGCCTGATTTGGGGGAGCATTTGGGTTATCCAGAATGAGCTCGCCTTTATCAATGAATTTCTGGACAAGAGTTTTGAAAGTCTGACATAGTTCGATGTCATGCCCTTTGGTTCTATGATAATGACAGAAATCATTTTCCCTATACCAGAATGGACGTTCTTGGCTTTCATCAATATTCCTAATGGGGGGAAGTTCGATCATGTGGACTTCCAACATTTTTTTCAGGATAGAAGCATATGATTCCCCCAATGAAGTGAAGGATCAAGATGATGAAGTCCCTTTTCGAGAAGATGAGGGGTCTCTTCGTGGTGTTTGATTAGAAGTGGTATCGGCTCGTGGTGTTTTTAATACGATAGCGTTGGTGGATCCCTAATTCTTGTCTTTAGAAGTGGAAGGATTTGATTTGGTAAATCGAGAAAAATCTGGTTTAGATTTAGAGAGAAGTTTTAACTTCCCTTGTTCAATGGCGCGAGATTCAAGTTTGCGTGCCATCGTAAAGGCTTCTTCGAAGGTGTGAAAATTTTGGATCCTTAAAGTGGAAGAAATGTGATTAGCACAAGATCGAGTAAACAACTCGATCTGTTGGGATTGAGGAAGGGAGAAAGACAATTGATTAATTATCCCTATCCAACAAGCGACAAAGTCTGCAAAAGACTCATCATCGAATTGACGAATGTTATAAAGATCTCTAATCGAGATCTTATGCACGATATTTATTGAAAAGTTTTCAACAAACATCTGGGCCAATTGAGAGAAAGAAAACAAGGAATGTTGAGGAATGTTATTGTACCAGTCTAAAGCAGGACCTGCTAGAGACATAGGAAAAGTACGGAGCATAAGCTCCTGATCCTGGACTATGAGGTAGCAAGCATGTTTGAATGCTCGCAAATGTTGTTGAGGGTCCTCTCGACTATGAAATTTTGAAAATTTAGGAAGTTCCCATTGGGGAGGATAAGGCTTAAAAGCCACTGAGGGATGATATGGGTTCATTACACACTTCTTCAAAGGAGTATGAAGGACGAGCCCCTTTTGTGGAGGCTTCCAAGTCTTCGATTTTCTTGAAAGGAATTTGAACCACGTCAGATTGAGCGAGGAGACACACTGGCATTTCCTACATAAGAAGCAAATGGTGGATGTTGTTGAGGTGTCAACGGGGGATTCATCTGTTGATTGATAGGATGATAAGAGGAATAACCAGGCATTCTGGGTGACGCCTGGTGGGGGTATTTGCTGTGAAAGAGCCTGTGTATAGGTAGGTTTGTGAGATAATAAGTGGTTGAGAAAATGAAGGTTGGATGACGGATGGAGCCTGTGATTGGTGGACTCCTATGCTTGTTGATTGAATCGGGACAGATTGAGGAACATGAGTGCCAGTTTGATTGGACATATTGGTGAAAAAAGACCTGAAAGAGGCTTTCTACTACCGGATTAGGCATTAAGGGTGCCGATGCTAGAGGATGGGAGAAGGTCACTATTGCTGGAACATTGGAAGAAAGACCCACTGGAGGACGAGAAGCAGGAACCAACTGACTATTCAGAGGGGGTTGACTCATAAAGGGGTATTGACCTTGGGACACGATGGAGGGCATAGATGAATTAACAGCAATATGCGGGTGCGCAGATGCACTCATTATAGCCAGGGCAGAGGACCTCTCAGAAGTAGGTTGTGGAATATTCGAGGTAACTGCGGTGTTAGGAATAGGTAAGACTTTTTGAGAACTAGTCGATATGGTCGGTGGAAGAGAAAAAAGGAGGCACAGGGGCACCGCCCTTCTCCGTGGCTCGAGGTGAGACAGATGATGCTAACTGTTCTACAAAGGCCTGGGATGGTTCACGAGAATAATCGTACACTTGCTGGATTGGTGGTCCTTGATCAGATATTTGAATAGACTTGCGTACTAGGTAGTCCATGAGGGCTACCGGATTGCTTTCGAGGAGCTCCTGAAATTCAGGATCCCCGCGAGGAACATACTCTGAGTCAGAAGTAGATGATATTTCTGAAGGACTAGGGGAAGCTGGACGTGATGGGGTTGCTTTGGCTTGATAGAAAGGATTATATGACCAGGATGGGGAACCAGTCAACAGTGGTCCCGAGGAAGATCTGGGGGGTGCCGAAACATCCACACTAGTGGTAATCTTAGAAGAAGAAGGGGCCAGTTGAGCCATTCTTCTATATTGTAACCGAGCGATGACCGTCATAAACACGCAGAAAAGAAGATTGACCTAACTAATGCACAGACAATTCAAGCAGCGCAGGTGATTATCTCCTTTAAGTTTTGATGCTTTTAAGAAAGAAAATATTAGGGAAGGCTTTTTAGAACAGGAACTACTTAGATAGCCAAACTAAGGATGGTTTGGGGAATGTTTGGTGAGGAGCCCCGAAGGCACTTCAGTAAAAGACCGGTACATGGCTTGATATAGGGGCCTACCCCCGCACTTCACACACCGCTGCGATAAGGGAGTCGGGTGCTTTGCCAATATATACCACAACTTCCGTGAATTTATAGCACGGCCCGAGTACCGCGTAGGCTCTTCCTCTTGGATTTCACTTCCAAGTAGGCGAGGCCAGGGAAGGAATTTTTGTTTAAATGCTTTATACCTAGTGATTTTGGCTTTGTGTGCAAGGGTGAAAAATAAAAATCAAATAGTGTCACCACCAATTTTGATCAATTTTCTAGCCTAATTAAAACTAGATGAGAAACATACAGCAGCAATGACAAAGAAGAAGTTCTTTTTAAGTACTTAAAAACGAAGTGTTTGATTTCAGTGAAGACAAGTCAAACAGATTCTTTCCCAAATGTGATTAAATTCTTTTTAAGCACCAAAAATTGAAATGTTCGAATGTGATAGACAACAAACAAAGAATTTTTTATTTTTTTATTTTTTTATTGTTTATTTTTATTTTTATATTTTTAGTCCCTAAAAAGGAGAAAACACCGTAAAAGAGAAATACCTGTAGATTTAGCTCTCCAAGGTGTGTGGACTTCAAAAAGCGCATTATTGAGCTCTTCCCCTCGAACAATCCCAGGAACAAGCAAAGTGCTCCGCAAGAAGAGGTTAAGCAAACACCAAACAAAATCTAGAAAGATATATCCGGATAATGGTGAACCGGAAATTTCTATTTCAAGGAACTAAAAAAAATTTCAAGGAAATAAAAATTTCACATAAAGAGCAAGATTAAAACGATGAAAGGAAATGTTCAAGCAGAAATGATAGAAATCCGTGAAGAAAAAGAACAAAGCTCAAAACTAGAAAAGAAATGAACCTGCCAATAAGGGACTTTGGTTATGTCCCACCGGGCGTGCCAGAATGTACATCAAGGATTTCACGCTTGTTACCTGTCCAAGTTAATGCACCAAACTAAACACAAAAATCCTGAAAAACTCAAAATGAAATTGATACCTGACGGACAAGATCCGAAGATGTAGACGGATACGGAGGTCGATGTAGATGACACGGGCGCACACGAGCAATTCACACAGTAGATCCGAGTAACTTGCAAGACACCGATGCTTGACAGAAAAAGACCATGTTAAAAGGTATCTAGGTGGACTGCTCGAGAAGCGGGTCCAGGAAGCGATAAGCTTCCTTGGCGGATGTCAGTCCACATTTTCAATTAAGCAGAGAAACATACATGATAAAAGATGTACGTAAGGACTAGATTTTAAGATTACAGTAATAAAACAGAATCTAAACAGCAGACAAAAAGCAACAGAAAATAGGAAACTATGAAATAAAAGCTAGATTTGTGTTACCTGTGTCCTTTTACCTGTCTGTAGGATGATCGGCGTCGATTATGTAGAATCGGCATCGACTGATGTGATCAGCGTCGGTTATGAAGAATCGGCGTCGACTGAATAAGATCGGCGTCGACTAAAAGCAGATCGATCGATCGGGGACAGTGCGAGAAGATTCGAAAATCAAAAAGTGAAGGCCAGATCGTCAATGTCTGCTGGATGTGCCGAAGTCGGTGAGATGCTGGAACAGAGTCACCAAAAGATCAATGGATACGTGTGATGTTGATGTGATAAGAACAGAGTAACGGTGCTCCTCTTAGGGATTGATTCAGATAAGATCCGTTCTCATTTGATAGATAATGTTGACACTAGATGCGTCAAAATCTCTCGTTCTCTCTCTTTCACGGTCTGTGTTTCTTTCGCGATCTGTCTCTATTTTTTCGTCCTCGTGCGTGTCTTTTTTTTTTCGTCCTCCAGAACTGAGTTCTGGGCTTCTATTTATAATCGGCGCCGCTCCTAAAAATCGGCGTCGACCGTACCGGTCTGCGCTGATTGCGGAGCAGACTCCCGAGGTGGCCAAAATGAACGATTTATGGAAAGATAAGAGTTATCCCTCCACCTCAAATACGGGAAATATCCCGCTTGGGGAAGAGGAGAAATAGGGGTGATACATAGATAGGATAAATGTGGGGTAGATAAGTGGTTAGGATACATGTGAAGAGGTGTAATTAAATAGTTAATATTTAATTACTCACGGGTAAGATATAATGGGGTGAATTAAACTTAGAATAGGTGTTTAAATCACAAATCAAATAATATCCCAAGGGGATAGTGGTGACATAAACGTGCCCCAGGTTACCAGAGAGAGCAAACGCGCACAAGGGACACCAGATTGGATAATCATGTCTGACGATGAGACAGATGAGGATGACACTGTCTCGGGTATGGATGGAAGGTCAGATAATGGAGCGGAGAGAGATGAATCCGTATCTAGCAATGTAGGAATATTCAAAGACGGGCTATCTGAATATGGTGGAATTCCAGTGATTGACGAAGTGGAAGGAGATTCTGGTTTGGTCGATGTGTTCGCAGATAGCTTAGTTTCAAAAGAAGATGCTTCCGTAGAGATGAAGCTGATAGTATGAGTATTTGGTTTTTGAGACTCTGAAGCATTATGGTTCGGGGAATGATTAGGAAAAGGTTGTTTAAAAACATCCAGTGCCTGATTTGGGGGAGCATTTGGGTTATCCAGAATGAGCTCGCCTTTATCAATGAATTTCTGGACAAGATTTTTGAAAGTTTGACATCGTTCGATGTCATGACCTTTGGTTCTATGATAATGACAGAAATCATTTTCCCTATACCATAATGGACATTCTTGGCTTTCATCAATATTCCTAATGGGGGGAAGTTCGATCATGTGGACTTCCAACATTTTTTTCAGGATAGAAGCATATGATTCCCCCAATGAAGTGAAGGATTGAGATGATGAAGTCCCTTTTCGAGAAGATGAGGGGTCTCTTCGTGGTGTTTGATTAGAAGTGGTATCGGCTCGTGGTGTTTTTAATACGATAGCATTGGTGGATCCCTGATTCTTGTCTTTAGAATTGGAAGGATTTGATTTGGTAAACCGAGAAAAATCTGGTTTAGATTTAGAGTGAAGTTTTAACTTCCCTTGTTCAATGGCGTGAGATTCAAGTTTGCGTGCCATCGTAAAGGCTTCTTCGAAGGTGTGAAAATTCTGGATCCTTAAAGTGGAAGAAATGTGATTAGCACAAGATCGAGTAAACAACTCGATTTGTTGGGATTGAGGAAGGGAGAAATACAATTGATTGATTATCCCTCTCCAACGAGCGACAAAGTCTGCAATAGACTCATCATCGAATTGACGAATGTTATAAAGATCTGTAATCGAGATCTTATGCGTGATATTTATTGAAAATTTTTCAACAAACATCTGGGCCAATTGAGAGAAAGAAAACAAGGAATGTTGAGGAATGTTATTGTACCAGTCTAAAGCAGGACCTGCTAGAGACATAGGAAAAGTACGGAGCATAAGCTCCTGATCCTGGACTATGAGGTAGCAAGCATGTTTGAATGCTTGCAAATGTTGTTGAGGGTCCTCTCGACTATGAAATTTTGAAAATTTAGGAAGTTCCCATTGGGGAGGATAAGGCTTAAAAGCCACTGAGGGATGAATGGGTTCATTACACACTTCTTCAAAGGAGTATGAAGGACGAGCCCCTTTTGTGGAGGCTTCCAAGTCTGTGATTTTCTTGAAAAGAATTTGAACCACATCAGATTGAGGAGGAGGCACACTGGCATGTCCTACATAAGAAGCAAATGGTGGATGTTGTTGAGGTGTCAACGGGGGATTCATCTGTTGATTGATAGGATGATAAGAGGAATAACCAGGCATTCTGGGTGATGCCTAGTGGGGTATTTGCTTGTGAAGGAGCCTGTGTATAGGCAGGTTGTGAGATAATAAGTGGTTAAGAAAATGAAGGTTGGATGACGGATGGAGCCTGTGATTGGTGGACTCCTATGCTTGTTGATTGAATCGAGACATATTGAGGAACATGAGTGCTGGTTTGATTGGACATATTGGGGAACAAGACCTGAAAGAGGCTTTCAACTGCCAGATTAGGCATTAAGGGTGCCGATGCTAGAGGATGGGCGAAGGTCACCGTTGCTGGAACATTGGAAGAAAGACCCACTGGAGGACGAGAAGCAGGAACCAACTGACTATTCGGAGGGGGTTGACTCATAAAGGGGTATTGACCTTGGGACACGATGGAGGGCATAGATGAATTAACAGAAATATGCGGGTGCGCAGACGCACTCATTATAGCCAGGGCAGAGGACCTCTCAGAAGTAGGTTGTGGAATATTCGAGGTAACTGCGGTGTTAGGAATAGGTAAGACTATTTGAGAACTAGTCGATATGGTCGGTGGAAGAGAAAAAGGAGGCACAGGGGCACCACCCTTCTCTGTGTCTCGAGGTGAGAGAGATGATGCTAACTATTCTATAAAGGCCTGGGATGGTTCACAAGAATAATCATACACTTGCTGGATTGGTGGTCCTTGATCAGATATTTGAACAGACTTGCGTACTAGGTAGTCCATGAGGGCTACCAGATTACGATCGAGGAGTGCCTGAAATTCAGGATGCCCATGAGGAACATACTCTGAGTCAGAAGTAGATGATATTTCTGAAGGACTAGGGGAAGATGGACGTGATGGGGTTGCTTTGGCTTGATAGAAAGGATTATATGACTAGGATGGGGAACCAGTCAACAGTGGTCCCAAGGAAGATCTGGGGGGGTGCTGAAACATCCACACTAGTGGTAATCTCGGAAGAAGAAGGGGCCAGTTGAGCGATTCTTCTAGATTGTAACTGAGTGATGACCGTCATAAACACACAGAAAAGAAGATTGACCTAACTAATGCACAGACAATTCAAGCAGCGCAGGTGATTATCTCCTTTAAGTTTTGATGCTTTTAAGAAAGAAAATATTAGGGAAGGATTTTTAGAACAAGAACTACTCAGATAGCCAAACTAAGGATGGTTTGGGGAATGTTTGGTGAGGAGTCCTGAAGGCACTTCAGTAAAAGACCGGTACGTGGCTTGATATAGGGGCCTACCCCCGCACTTCACACACCGCTGCGATAAGGGAGTCGGGTGCTTTGCAAATATATACCAGAACTTCCATGAATTTATAGCACGGCCCGAGTACCGCGTAGGCTCTTCCTCTTGGATGTCACTTCCAAGTAGGCGAGGCCAGGGAAGGAATTTTTGTTTAAATGCTTTATACCTAGTGATTTTGGCTTTGTGTGCAAGGGTGAAAAATAAAAATCAAATAGTGTCACTACCAATTTTGATCAATTTTCTAGCCTAATTAAAACTAGATGAGAAACATACAGCAGCAATGACAAAGAAGAAGTTCTTTTTAAGTACTTAAAAATGAAGTGTTTGATTTCAGTGAAGACAAGTCAAACAGATTCTTTCCCAAATGCGATTAAATTCTTTTTAAGCACCAAAAATTGAAATGTTCGAATGTGATAGACAACAAACAAAGAATTTTTTATTGTTTTATTTTTTTATTTTTTATTTTTATTTTTATATTTTTAGTTCCTAAAACGGAGAAAACACCGTAAAAGAGAAATACCTGTAGATTTAGCTCTCCAAGGTGTGTGGACTTCAAAAAGCGCGTTGTTGAGCTCTTCCCCTCGAACAATCCCACGAACAAGCAAAGTGCTCCGCAAGAAGAGGTTAAATAAACACCAAAAAAATCCAAAAAAGATATATCCGGATAATGGTGAAACGGAAATTTCTATTTCAAGGAACTAAAAAAAATTTCAAGGAAATAAAAATTTCACATAAAGAGCAAGATTAAAACGATGAAAGGAAATGTTCAAGCAGAACTGATAGAAATCAGTGAAGAAAAAGAACAAAGCTCAAAACTAGAAAAGAAATGAACTTGCCAATAAGGGACTTTGGTTATGTCCCACCGGGCGTGCCAGAATGTAGATCAAGGATTTCACGCTTGTTACCTGTCCAAGTTAATGCACCAAACTAAACACAAAAACCCTGAAAAACTCAAAATGAAATTGATACCTGATGGACAATATCCGAAGATGTAGACGGATACGGAGGTTGATGTAGATGACACGGGCGCACACGAGTAATTCGCACAGTAGATCCGAGTAACCTGCAAGACACCGATGCTTGATAGAAAAAGACCATGTTAAAAGGTATTTAGGTGGACTACTCGAGAAGCGGGTCCGGGAAGCGATAAGCTTCCTTGGTGGATGTCAGTCCACGTTTTCAATTAAGCAGAGAAACATACATGATAAAAGATGTACGTTACGACTAGATTTTAAGATTACAGTAATAAAACAGAATCTAAACATCAGACAGAAAGCAACAGAAAACAGGAAACTATGAAATAAAAGCTAGATTTGTGTTACCTGTGTCCTTTTACCTGTCTGCAGGATGATCGGCGTCGATTATGTAGAATCGGCGTCGACTGATGTGATCGGCATCGGTTATGAAGAATCAGCGTCGACTGAAAGCAGATCGGTCGATTGGGGACAGTGCGAGAAGATTCGAATATCGGAAAGTGAAGGCCAGATCGTCAATGTCTACTGGATCTACCGAAGTCGGTGAGATGCTGGAACAGAGTCACCAAAAGATCAATGGATACGTGCGATGTTGATGTGATAAGAACAGAGTAATGGTGCTCCTCTCAGGGATTGATTCGGACAAGATCTGTTCTCATTTGATAGATAATGTTGACACTAGATGCGTCAAAATCTCTCGTTCTCTCTCTTTCACGGTCTGTGTTTCTTTTGCGATCTGTCTCTATTTTTTCGTCCTCGTGCGTGTCTTTTTTTTTTGTCCTCCAGAACTGAGCTCTGGCCTTCTATTTATAATCGGCGCCGCTCCAAAAAATCGGCGTCGACCGTATCGGTCGGCGCCGATCGTGGAGCAGACTCCCGAGGCAGCCAAAATGAACGATTTCTGGAAAGATAAGAGTTATCCCTCCACCTCAAATACGGGAAATATCCCGCTTGGGGAAGAGGAGAAATAGGGGTGATACATAGATAGGATAAATGTGGGGTAGATAAGTGGTTAGGATACATGTGAAGAGGTGTAATTAAATAGTTAATATTTAATTACTCACGGGTAAGATATAATGGGGTGAATTAAACTTAGAATAGGTGTTTAAATCACAAATCAAATAATATCCCAAGGGGATAGTGGTGACATAAACGTGCCCCAGGTTACCAGAGAGAGAAAACACACACAAGGGACACCAGATTGGATAATCATGTCTGACGATGAGACAGATGAGGATGACAATGTCTCGGGTATGGATGGAAGGTCAGACAATGGAGCGGAGAGAGATGAATCCGTATCTAGCAATGTAGGAATATTCAAAGATGGGCTATCTGAAGATGGTGGAATTCTAGTGATTGACGAAGTGGAAGGAGATTCTGGTTTGGTCGATGTGTTCGCAGATAGCTTAGTTTCAAAAGAAGATGCTTCCGTAGAGATGAAGCTGATAGTATGAGTATTTGGTTTTTGAGACTCTGAAGCATTATGGTTCGGGGAATGATTAGGAAAAGGTTGTTTAAAAACATCCAGTGCCTGATTTGGGGGAGCATTTGGGTTATCCAGAATGAGCTCGCCTTTATCAATGAATTTCTGGACAAGATTTTTGAAAGTCTGACATTGTTCGATGTCATGACCTTTGGTTCTATGATAATGACAGAAATCATTTTCCCTATACCATAATGGACGTTCTTGGCTTTCATCAATATTCCTAATGGGGGGAAGTTCAATCATGTGGACTTCCAACATTTTTTTCAGGATAGAAGCATATGATTCCCCCAATGAAGTGAAGGATCGAGATGATGAAGTCCCTTTTCGAGAAGATGAGGGGTCTCTTCGTGGTGTTTGATTAGAAGTGGTATCAGCTTGTGGTGTTTTTAATACGATAGCGTTGGTGGATCCCTGATTCTTGTCTTTAGAAGTGGAAGGATTTGATTTGGTAAACCGAGAAAAATCTGGTTTAGATTTAGAGCGAAGTTTTAACTTCCCTTGTTCAATGGCGCGAGATTCAAGTTTGCGTGCCATTGTAAAGGCTTCTTCGAAGGTGTGAAAATTCTGGATCCTTAAAGTGGAAGAAATGTGATTAGCACAAGATCGAGTAAACAAATCGATCTATTGGGATTGAGGAAGGGAGAAAGACAATTGATTGATTAACCCTCTCCAACGAGCGACAAAGTCTACAATAGACTCATCATCGAATTGACGAATGTTATAAAGATCTGTAATCGAGATATTATGCGCGATATTTATTGAAAATTTTTCAACAAACATCTGGGCCAATTGAGAGAAAGAAAACAAGGAAGGTTGTGGAATGTTATTGTACCAGTCTAAAGCAGGACCTGCTAGAGACATAGGAAAAGTACGGAGCATAAGCTCCTGATCCTGGACTATGAGGTAGCAAGCATGTTTGAATGCTCACAAATGTTGTTGAGGGTCCTCTCGACTATGAAATTTTGAAAATTTAGGAAGTTCCCATTGGGGAGGATAAGGCTTAAAAGCCACTGAGGGATGAATGGGTTCATTACACACTTCTTCAAAGGAGTATGAAGGACGAGCCCCTTTTGTGGAGGCTTCCAAGTCTGTGATTTTCTTGAAAAGAATTTGAACCACGTCAGATTGAGGAGAAGGCACACTGGCATGTCCTACATAAGAAGCAAATGGTGGATGTTGTTGAGGTGTCAACGGGGGATTCATCTGTTGATTGATAGGATGATAAGAGGAATAACCAGGCATTCTGGGTGATGCCTAGTGGGGTATTTGCTGTGAAGGAGCCTGTGTATAGGCAAGTTGTGAGATAATAAGTGGTTGAGAAAATGAAGGTTGGATGACGGATGGAGCCTGTGATTGGTGGACTCCTATGCTTGTTGATTGAATCGGGACAGATTGAGGAACATGAGTTCTGGTTTGATTGGACATATTGGGGAACAAGACCTGAAAGAGGCTTTCTATTGCGAGATTAGGCATTAAGGGTGCCGATGCTAGAGGATGGGCGAAGGTCACTGTTGCTGGAACATTGGAAGAAAGACCCACTGGAGGACGAGAAGCAGGAACCAACTGACTATTCGGAGGGGGTTGACTCATAAAGGGGTATTGACCTTGGGACACGATGGAGGGCATAGATGAATTAACAGCAATATGCGGGTGCGCAGACGCACTCATTATAGCCAGGGCATAGGACCTCTCAGAAGTAGGTTGTGGAATATTCGAGGTAACTGCGGTGTTAGGAATAGGTAAGACTATTTGAGAACTAGTCGATATGGTCGGTGGAAGAGAAAAAGGAGGCACAGGGGCACCGCCCTTCTCCGTGGCTCGAGGCGAGAGAGATGATGCTAACTATTCTACAAAGGCCTGGGATGGTTCACGAGAATAATCGTACACTTGTTGGATTGGTGGTCCTTGATCAGATATTTGAACAAACTTGCGTACTAGGTAGTCCATGAGGGCTACCGGATTGCGATCGAGGAGCGCCTGAAATTCAGGATCCCCGTGAGGAACATACTCTGAGTCAGAAGTAGATGATATTTCTTAAGTACTAGGGGAAGCTGGACGTGATGGGGTTTAATTTGGCTTGATAGAAAGGATTATATGACCAGGATGGGGAACCAGTCAACAGTGGTCCCGAGGAAGATCTGGGGGTGCTGAAACATCCACACTAGTGGTAATCTCGGAAGAAGAAGGGGCCAGTTGAGCCATTCTTCTAGATTGTAACCGAGTGATGACCATCATAAACACGCAGAAAAGAAGATTGACCTAACTAATGCACAGACAATTCAAGCAGCGCAGGTGATTATCTCCTTTAAGTTTTGATGCTTTTAAGAAAGAAAATATTAGGGAAGGCTTTTTAGAACAGGAACTACTCAGAGAGCCAAACTAAGGATGGTTTGGGGAATTTTTGGTGAGGAGTCCCGAAGGCACTTCAGTAAAAGACCGGTACGTGGCTTGATATAGGGGCCTACCCCCGCACTTCACACACCGCTGCGATAAGGGAGTCGGGTGCTTTGCCAATATATACCAGAACTTCCGTGAATTTATAGCGCGGCCCGAGTACCGCGTAGGCTCTTCCTCTTGGATGTCACTTCCAAGTAGGCGAGGCCAGGGAAGGAATTTTTGTTTAAATGCTTTATACCTAGTGATTTTGGCTTTGTGTGCAAGGGTGAAAAATAAAAATCAAATAGTGTCACTACCGATTTTGATCAATTTTCCAGCCTAATTAAAACTAGATGAGAAACATACAGCAGCAATGACAAAGAAGAAGTTCTTTTTAAGTACTTAAAAACGAAGTGTTTGATTTCAATGAAGCAAAGTCAAACAGATTCTTTCCCAAATGCGATTAAATTCTTTTTAAGCACCAAAAATTGAAATGTTCGAATGTGATAGACAACAAACAAAGAATTTTTTATTTTATTTTTTTATATATTTTTTTTTAGTTCCTAAAAAGGAGAAAACACCGTAAAAGAGAAATGCCTGTAGATTTAGCTATCCAAGGTGTGTGGACTTCAAAAAGTGCGTTGTTGAGCTCTTCCCCTCGAACAATCCCACGAACAAGCAAAGTGCTCCGCAAGAAGAGGTTAAGCAAACACCAAACAAAATCTAGAAAGATATATCCAGATAATTGTGAAACAGAAATTTCTATTTCAAGGAACTAAAAAAAATTTCAAGGAAATAAAAATTTCACATAAAGAGCAAGATTAAAACGATGAAAGGAAATGTTCAAGCAGAACTGATAGAAATCAGTGAAGAAAAAGAACAAAGCTCAAAACTAGAAAAGAAATGAACTTGCCAATAAGGGACTTTGGTTATGTCCCACCGGGCGTGCCAGAATGTAGATCAAGGATTTCACGCTTGTTACCTGTCCAAGTTAATGCACCAAACTAAACACAAAAACCCTGAAAAACTCAAAATGAAATTGATACCTGATGGACAAGATCCGAAGATGTAGACGGATAAGGAGGTCGATGTAGATGACACGGGCGCACACGAGCAGTTCGCACAGTAGATCCGAGTAACCTGCAAGACACCGATGCTTGACAGAAAAAGACCACGTTAAAAGGTATTTAGGTGGACTACCCGAGAAGCGGGTCCGGGAAGTGATAAGCTTCCTCGGCGGATGTCAGTCCACATTTTCAATTAAGCAGAGAAACATACATGATAAAATATGTACGTAAGGACTAGATTTTCTGATTACAGTAATAAAACAGAATCTAAACAGCAGACAGAAAGCAACAGAAAATAGGAAACTATGAAATAAAAGCTAGATTTGTGTTACCTGTGTCCTTTTACCTGTCTGCAGGATGATCGGCGTCGATTATGTAGAATCGGCGTCGACTGATGTGATCAGCGTTGGTTATGAAGAATCGGCGTCGACTGAATAAGATCAGCATCGACTGAAAGAAGATCGGTCGATCGGGGACAGTGCAAGAAGATTCAGAAATCGGAAAGTGAAGGCCAGATCGTCAACGTCTGACTGGATGTGCCGAAGTCGGTGAGATGCTGGAACAGAGTCACCAAAAGATCAATGGATACGTGCGATGTTGATGTGATAAGAACAGAGTAACGGTGCTCCTCTCAGGGATTGATTCAGACAAGATCCGTTCTCATTTGATAGATAATGTTGACACTAGATGCGTCAAAATCTCTCGTTCTCTCTCTTTCACGGTCTGTGTTTCTTTCGCGATCGGTCTCTGTTTTTTCGTCCTCATGCGTGTATTTTTTTTTTCATCCTCCAGAACTGAGTTCTGGGCTTCTATTTATAATCGGCGCCGCTCCTAAAAATCGGCGTCGACCGTACCGGTCGGCGCCAATCGCGGAGCAGACTCCCGAGGCGGCCAAAATGAACGATTTCTAGAAAGATAAGAGTTATCCCTCCACCTCAAATACGGGAAATATCCCGCTTGGGGAAGAGGAGAAATAGGGGTGATACATAGATAGGATAAATGTGGGGTAGATAAGTGGTTAGGATACATGTGAAGAGGTGTAATTAAATAGTTAATATTTAATTACTCACGGGTAAGATATAATGGGGTGAATTAAACATAGAATAGGTGTTTAAATCACAAATCAAATAATATCCCAAGGGGATAGTGGTGACATAAACGTGCCCCAGGTTACCAGAGAGAGCAAACGCGCACAAGGGACAGCAGATTGGATAATCAATTTTAGGTGTCTACACTAGTATCTAATAAACCTCTTGAAATGAAACTTTTTCTTTCTAGAAATTGGCTTAAATCCGTGATTTGTGGATTTTCATTCAGTATGTGGTTAATAGTTGTTACTTCTGGATTTTCCTCTGTTGGTTGTTCTTGTTGACGTGATCAACCCATTTATATATATAAAACAAACAAAGGTTCTTAGTGTATGCTTTGATTGATCATATGAAATATATATATAATATATAATTTTAAAGTTACTTCCTTCTGCAAAAATGTCGCTGTTTCTTTTGTGAGCCTGGGTATGTAATCGCCCGTAGAACGTTGTAGCGTTGACTAGTATTGGTTTCCTGTTATGTTGTTTCCCTAGAGGAAAACATACAGTTAAATCATTATTATTATTTTTATGATAAGTGTGATTATGCACTTCGTGTATTGTGCAAATTATTAGGGCTTTTGGAATTAGAAGTTCAATATTTTTATGCTTGTTAAGAAGGAAGTTTTGGGCCGAAAATATGTCCTGGGTTGATAGAAGGGCATAAATTATTGATAGAACCCCATTTCGATTCTACTCTTTCGATGAGTAAAATTTGATAAAATTAATGACCTTTATGGTGTTAAGATATGGTATGTTGATGATTCCTTGTGTGACCGATTTAATCATGTATAGACATAATGCCTTGATGGAGTAAGGTAATACCTTTCACGGTTCGTGAAAGTTAAGGTTTTCATCAATTGCTTAAGGTAACATGAAGTCCCTTAATTTAGTCAAACTTGTCTTGTACTTCCTTCTTGATGAGTGACCTTTCATTGCAAATTTAGAATGATTGTGATGGAAGGTCGTGAATATATTTTGTTGTCAAAAAGGGAAAAGAAGCTTGGGAATAGTTTGTTTTTGTGTCGAACGTAATAATTGTAATAACATCGTTATAGAAATTCATTATTGGAGGATATCTATCTTTGATGGTATATTATGTGTTTAATCACTGCATAGGTTACTATAAAATTAGTGATGAGATGTAATTTAAGGAGAGTTGAGAGACCTTTTCCTTTGTATACATCGTTTATGGTATTAGAAAGTGAGTTGACGTCGGAAAATTTCAACCAAGTCTAGATTCATAGTTATGTTCCTCTAGAACGGGAGGATTATAAATCTAAGGTATTATGAAAATTGCAAGGATGTGTTTAGAATGCTAGATTGCCTACTCAACTTGGGTATTAATGAGGCTTGTCGCTATTCCGGCCCTGGTCATGTTCAGTAGGTAGGCTGTTAGGCAATGCCTATTCCAGACATTCTTACCGTCCTTTCCACTTATCCTTATTAGCTATGAAGTCACTTATTACCTAGGATATAATGGTTGTGGGTTTGAATATAAGATTTTCATCCTTTCAACCTTTTTGATTACATGATGGAACTTTTTTTTTCCCCTTGTTGTTCGTTTACAACCTATTAGGCCTATGTCCCTACGGAACGATTCCAAAACTATATTCTTTTGGCAGCTAAGATCGGGCCTGGTTTTTATCTTTTGACTTCACCTTGAGAATGTGGATTGATGGGTTACACTTTAGATTTCAATCACGTAATCTACGGGATTACATGATTGAAATCCTAATACTCTCAACTCTTGTGTCTAATCATTTAAATTTCATAGTCTTGCATTTTTGGTTGTCAAACTTTTGTAGTTTTAGAGGTATTTGCATAACTAAAACTTATGGTTTTCTTTTTAATTGATATGTTGAAAATTATTTCTTGTTTCAAAAGGTTGTTGGAGATTAGTACTTTGATCCATTTCCTGAAATAGAATGTTTCCTTTCATGGTATTGTTAGCTAGTAGCTTATTGTTGCTATGTATAGTCTTATCTTGCTCAGTTCTCGTGAACTGACTCAGGTTATTAATTGTTGCAGATGGCTTACGTGGTTAGATGATGGAAAGACTTGTAGATTATTGCATCAATCTTGGTTATGATGTTCCTTTGTATGAATGTGTATTATGTTATAAAATTTGGAAAGAGCCTTTGGACATTTTAGAAGAAGGGTCAGTGCCTAGTAAATGTATTGTAGAGTATTGTTGTTGTAACTGTTGAAACTTTGGTTTGTTTGGTTTTCATGTGAAAGATTAAATTTGATTACCGCTTGGTTAGGGGATATTCTAGTGAATTTTAACCCTTAGTGTAGTAGCGGGGCTTGTCCCATGTTATTACGCTCTTGCTCCCTAGTCATGGTTCAATAGAGATAGTATGTCCCTTTGATTTGTGCATCAAGTTGGAAAAGAATTGATATAACCTTGTTTTGTTTCCGCAAACGAGTACTGTTAAACTTTGCTCTTGAGTTAAAATGTTGAGTTGTAAATCCTTCTAAGGCTTAGTAGCAATGAGTTTGTAAGTACTATAAAGTGAGCTCGATAATCCTGATAAAAGTTAAACTAAAAATCTATGTATATGAACATATTAATGTAGATGTGATCTACTTGATAACCTTTGAGACCTGGAACAATCAAGAGGAAACTATATTTTGTAACGAAATATGATAACTTATTGTTATTATTTTTTTATTCGAGCCAAGCTAATAAACATTATCCTTTTTGGGTGAAATCTTAAATGACCTCATGGTGAAAGAAATGGTTAGATTTTAGAAGATGATAGGATTTAATAAGTAGGAGGGAAATTGATTAATTAAACCTTAAGTCTCTCTCTATCGTTTGGAATGTTCTCCTTTGTCAAATTTAATGAAGTAAAGTCTAGATGGAACATTTAACCAATCTTGATAAACTCTTAACCTCAATAAAAGACTGATAGTAAACAATGTGACCCTGAAGCTAAATTCTGTTGTCCTGTTCTGTTAGCCCATGCCTTGATTCATGGTGATATTCTTAAGCAAGGTCAAAATTTAATCCTTAAACAAGAAGGCTATTGTTTTGAACCCTAAGCGGTACTTCCCTCAATCGGAACTTATGCCTTCACCTGTGTAACAGAGGTGTGGAACTTGTGTTAGTGGCTTGAATAGATTAGTTAACCTTGTAAGAAATGGAAAATGTTCTAAAATCAAATGAATAAGAAAGATTTGGACATCAAATTGATGTTCCCAGTTTAGAAAGCTTGGCCTTAAGCTATTTAGTCAATAGTTGAAAATAAAGAAGTTCTCCCTTGTGAAAAGAATTGTGTGAATAATTACATGAAATTTTATAAGAACGTAAGTTAAGAATTAAGAGACACTTTAGTAAACAAGAAAATTTAACAAGAAATTTCTCATGGGTTGCCCTAGCTGTGTGTGTGTCATGTGGATTGGACTTCCATGTTGTCTTGTCAAAAAAAGAGTACATTGTCCTTGATAGGTGTGAACGTTTCCATGCTGAACTTGTGCTCTCCCCTGTAACAAGTGGTTCCTAGTGTTGGTTGTAACCTTGTGACGACATGTTGTGTCGTGTTGTGTCAAAGCAAGTCGAAAAAAAAAAGTTATCCTGTATTTCACTGTGTTGCCCTTGTGTTGGTATTTTTGGTGTGTTACACCATCAAAAGAAAAACTTACAAAGGATGCTTCTAATCTCTTGTAGACATGTTCCTCTGCTACCCTATCTCCTTTTGATGTGGCAGTTGAAGCTGTTATAACACCCCCTTTTTCTTTCTTATTTGTGGCATATAGTCATACTAAATTTTTTATCTAGGTGGCCAAGTATTTAACATGTGTGTCTACCATTCCCTCGTTGTCATTTGGGGACGTGTTAAGATTTATGTCACTATTCGTAGCCTCATCTATCATTTCAGTAAATTTTGGGATGATCTTCCCACCCTTCACTTGTGTATCTCATCTAACTGGTGCCCCTTGATAGATGATAAAGTCAATATTTATCCCTGCACAAGACGTGTTTTTCATTTTTTATGAGTTAATCAAGGACATGGATGCCATCCTTTAAATTATTTCTATTTAATAATCTCATAAATTGTTTTCCGAAACTTTGTTCCTTTCTTTCAATTCCCTTACTAAAATATTATTTAACCAAGAGTATTGGTTAGCCTACCTCTGTTAGTTGTGGAGCTTGATAGCGACGGGTGTTGCAAGGGGGTATTGGCCCCCCTTGTAGGTTCCGAGGAGGATGGCCTCCCAGTGGGGGTTTGGGGGCAGTGCCCCCATAAACCACATTTTATATGTATTTATGCATTGTAAAATCTAGACCATTCCTTATTAGGTCACAGATCTAACAGGTGGTTTTCCGTGTTTCCCCATAATAATAAAAACCCTAATATCTTTAAAGGGTCATGATGTAAGAGGCTCATTGTATCAGTGGAGGCATTGTGAGAGAGTTTTGCTAGACTGAATAAAAGGATTGGCTATTTATAGTGGACATAGCCCATTTTTGGGTGAACCGCATTAAATCTATGTCTCTGCTTTATAGCATTTATTTCTATTTTACATTTTCCACATTATTCATTACATGCTTGTTTATTTGTACAACTGGTATAATCCTAACAACCTAATCTCTCTCTCTAATTTTAGCGTGAAGATTGTTCTATCTCCATTGGAAGTGCTATTGATTACCTTTTGGTTGTTGATGCTAAAAGATGTAAATAGAACACTCTAGTAATGTCCATATTTTGGTGGATATGGACACATAAAAACATCTTCTAGAAGTTATTGACAACAAGTTTCTAAATTTAATTTATACTCAGGAAATTGATTATGAATGCTTTCATTTTCATTAGGACACTTGGTATCTAGTTTCTATATCCTAACATGAAATTTGCAAGGTATGGATGATGGTCAAAATATGCTCTTACCCGTCACTTTGTAGTGAAGGGTAAGGGAAACATTTATTCACTATCAGAATTAGGGACTGAGGATCTTGAAGACATTATTCTTGACACTCCCCCATTTAAAGAGGAAAATGAAAATGTTAATAGACCTAACTGTCAATGACAGATTTGAGTTCCAATTCTATACAGACTTGTTTTCATTGGATTGGATGACCATAGAATAAACAATGCTATCTATGAAAATCCCTTTAAAATTTGAGGAGTGTACTCCATATGATGGTGTCCCTCTCGATTCAAATTTTAAAATTGATATCCCTCTTTCCCCAGAGGAGGAAAAATGTACAAAGGATCCTAAGAAGATAAAACGGCTGAAAATTATTAAAAATGATTAATCTAAGGTTACCATACACTCACAAATGGATTGTTGAGGGGGTAGTAAAAGATCCCCCTTCATCTTATTTCTATTTTTTAGATTGTTTAACTATTTTTTGAAGTAGATTATCTTGTCTAGGGTTGTAGACATTAATATTTTATCTAGCTATGTGGGCATTGTACGATGTGCTCTTTATAAAAGGGATATATTCCTTTAAAAAAAATCCCTTTTACAAATAATAAAAAATATATAGACACATGCACATTTTATTTGATGTTGTATTACTAGAACTCACTTTGATTCAATTTTTAACATTTCATCACAATTGCATACACAAAAAGTTTAGGAATATGTATTCAATTTCATGAGATGAGGAGAACTTGTATCTAATTTTGGGAAGTCAATACATCACAAAGATTTACCTAAGGTCATGATATCACTAACTTCAAGTCCATGCTAAATATGTATGGAAGACAACTTTCACAATGAGAGGTATTTTATTAAAGTTTGATTTTTCCTTTCTCCTTTACTTTAACACATCAAAAACGTTGATGCAATTTATTGATACCATAATTTTTTCATTTATAAACTCCTTCAACATCATCTACCTAGATGATACCTTTTTCATCAATAACAATATATGGATACACATAGATCACATTTCACACTGCTTAGAAATTTTTGCATGTGATAAAAGGTTACAATTTTACTTATCTAGCTGTACATTTACCATCCTAAACATCCAATTGTTTGGATGAATCATTAAAAATAATGGTACACATGTAGATCCTAAAATATCAAGGTTATCGAATATTTTTCTTAATACTCTCCACATAATCTATAAAAATTGAGAGATTTTCATTGATAACAAACTTATAAGTTTGTTAAATTTTGGCATAAGTAATGAAAATCCAATCAATTTTTTTTATTCTTGTATAATAAATCTTTTTCAAATATTTTAAACAATTTCTCCATGTATCCTCTATCCTTAAAATTGTTAATATTACACATAATTTATTTAAATTCGTACTAATACATATGACTATACACTCAGTGTGATACTCATGCAACATGGACAGCTAGTCTTGTACTACTCATATATCTTCAATGCTAATTTTAAAATGTACACTATCTCTAATAATAAGTTGTATTTAATTTTTGGAAGAAGTTATGTAATGGTGCCACTATACCTTCAGGTGGGAGAATACTATGCATTCTCCTCATAAGAAACATTCATTTTTTGAGACATAGAATAAGACTTGGATCAGACACCACTTTAAGTGGATGACTTACATGCTATAGATCGATTTCTTGATAAAATACACATAGAGGGTAATGATAATTAAGAATGATATTGACTTGGTTTAGTATCAGATCATGCGCTATTCATAGTATTGGATACATAACCACAACTTATTACACTAGGTATCAATATACTCAACTAAAAAGGGCTTTTAAGACACCTACATAATTACTTCAAAAGGTGAAAATTAGTGTTAAAAATACAATAGTGTATGCCATTAAGGTTCATGGTGGTGTAAATCAACTTGCAGAAATTAATATGTTGTTTATTAAATCACAATCATTTAATCATTAAACAGTTACAAAGAATTTAGTAGGTATGGAAAGAAATAGATTTCCATAATATAATTGAAAGAAAAATTCTTGAAAGTAAATGAAACTTAGAACTAAAATAAAATTGTTTCTAATCACTATAACTAAGACAAAGCTTGTAGATTTAGAAATACACATAAATAGGATAAATTTATTCCTAGTCTAATCATGCAATGAAACACAGTAAAAAATCTATGGAGTGGTTTACCAAACAAAAATTGGTCCTTTCCTTGGGTTCTAATCCCTCCTAAATATTGTAACTAAAGGCTAATGAACAGAACTCAAATATTTTATTGAATTGGCATGAATATTACATCTAGAAATAAAGGAATATTTTTATATCTATGTATCTTTTATTCTATATTTTTAATCTCTTCTTGATATATTTCAAGCATTAACTCTTTTCTTTAATACTTCTCATTTATGAAAAGATGTGGGAAGAAGAGTTCAACTCGAAGTTTAACAAACTAAGTGAAATATCTTCGGTAAAATAAGTGGAATATGTCGAACAAAACAAAAAGAGATTCAACATGTGTTACGAATCTCTTAATAGCTGTTTGGATATCAAATACATAACTCAAAAAATTGACCAGTTCCATAAATCACATGTTAACTCAAACGATCAGTTCTTCAATAGTTTACAATAAATAACCAAATCATGGACAAGATATTTACTATTTCTTCATGTTTAAGTTATAAATTCTTCTTCAGTGACACATAAATTGTTCAGTGTCATTCTTCCTGTTCAAAAATATCTTCATAACGTGGCTTCTTTAGTATATTTTATTCCCTTTAGCTACGGATGAGTGGCTACAAATGGTTCCCTTGCTGCATACAAATTACTGCATATAGCAATTTGCTTACAAACAAGAGTGGCATTACACATATCATCATTCAAATAACTTATTGAAATCATAAGAATAAATTCACACACCAAATACCAAAAAATAAAGACAACTAGTTATAACTATATTAATCAGTAATTATGCCATAAGTTCCATGGTTGTGATGATAATGTTCAATAATGTGATTGGGAAATGAAAGGACATAGCTATAAAGGGTTAGCAAAAGTACAGAAGATGATTTATTTATAAAGGACATTTACACAACTCATCACACCCAAAGATTAATATCTTGAATGTCCTCATTCAATTGGTTCATATTTTTACTAATAAAAATAGCACTCACACATGAAATCAATTCGGGTGTCTGTCTCTTATTCTTCTAACATGAAGTAGTAACCATTTATCATGAACTAGTGCATAAATTTTTTCTGTATCCTTTCAATGAGTGGTCTTTCACCTAGCCATGGAGGTATCACAAATTTACATCTTGGTGGGTGATAGCCAATAGGAATCCAATTATCTACACATTCAATAGTAATATAAATGTATGTATTGACTCTCCTAAAAGTTGCCATTATATAAAGGTAACGGTGCATCTCCTTATTTTTAAGTTCAGGATATAGCTCATACCACCACATCTTGCATGCATGTGCCACTTGTATCCCATGATTATTAATAATAGCATTGAGTATTGTATGATATTCTTTTCTCATTTTCCAAACTCTCCTCTTGATCACCTTTTTCTCTACATACTTTGCATACTATTTTGCAACTTCTTCATTTTTGGTGGCCTCATCCATTACCATCATTGGTTGCACATTTTCCAAATGCCTATACTTTTCCATTTTCCTTTCTCTATCTATCCCACTCATAAAATAAGAGCATAGGGCTTAGAATTGAACATGTCCAATGTATAGGATTGGAATAAAATCACCATCATATTCAAGATCATAGTTACAAATGTAAAGTTTGCATAATAAGAGTTGAAGTTCATGGGTGTTGTTATGATATAGCCTAAAGAAGCTCCTAGGTGCATTGATATCATATTATATGTTAGAATTGATACAGGTGAGTTTGAGTTGCAACATATTTTCCTTTAAGATGATAGCATAAACATTTTATGGAGGTCTATATTTGAATATCTCATAGGCCACCTGGATTGTCTCTTATTTCTTCTTCATTGTCCTCTGTAAATCTTTGTTCTTAACTTTTAGGTCTTTCTAATTATTGGAGATAAGGGCCTCTTTTTTAGTTTCCCATCTTCCTTTTATCCTATTAACATAGCTCTCAAATTACAACATTAGAAATTCAATATTTGATAGCATAGTCTATGTGGCCATCTCCTTACAAACTAGTTTGATAGGTTCCCTTATAATTTCCTGAATAACAATTTTTGGTTGCAATGGTGTTATAATTTATTCTCGCACAATATCATGTTGTGCATGTTCTAAAAATTTCTCAAGTGTAATCAGTTACTTCATCGACAAATACAGAAATGTGTTGTTGTTGTTGTTCCATGACTGGTTCAACTAATTAAGAGATCTTCTCATGTATAGTTCTTTGTCCGTGATGCTCCATGACTTGCTCAAAATTTTGATCAAGTACTTGTTCATCAATTATAGGAATTTTCTCAAGTTCTCCTTCCTCTCTCTCTCTCTCTCTCTCTCTCTCTCTCTCTCTTTCTCCTCATGAACTTCCACTAGATGAACTGTCTCCTAATTCTAAGCTTGTTCTTTGTGTTCCTTCATGGATTCCATAGGAAATTCTTGCTCATGAATAGCGGCATAAATATCTATATGATGTGTCTCTATTGTTGGATTCTTGAAGCTTCCTTCTATAGATTTAAAATTACTATCTAGTGAGATGAAATTTGAATAGTTTGGGTTGTAGGTCATTGTTCTTTTTGTTTTGATCCTATGGAAGCACCTAGATGGTGTAGGAGTGGGTTTAGAAGAATTCCATTTAATCTTAGACTTTGAGGATTCAGGAGTGGAAAACTCCAAGAGGGTTTCAGCAATGAAAATTCTCTTGGCAGAGATAGGTACATCGTGTTCTTCAGTAGGAGTTGGATTTTCAGTAATTTTGGGCTCTTAAAGATGGGAGGTGGATGTTGCATTCTTGGTTACAAAGGAAGAATAACTATGAGTTATTTTCCTCCTCTTTATTTTGTTTCCCATTAAATTATCTATACTATCTGCCCTTACAAAATCTTGCCACTAACAATGAGGATAATCCCTCAGCAAGGTATGTTTCTTTACTAGGATTATAAGGAAATTGCATGACAATGCATCCCTACCTATTTGTACTTCGTTACTCATTATCTTCAATATTTCATGTAATAAATTAGGTACATATACTTGAATATTATTCTTTAGATGATTTAACAATTTGAAATGAACTTTATTTAATCTAGAGTTCCTTCATTCGTAAGTAAAGTACTTAATTACAAAATTTACAACCTTAGCCCATAAGGTCTTAAGGTATATTCTTTGTGTACATATTGTAGTGCCCATTTCCCTTCGACACCTTTTGATATTTGTCCTAATACTACTGACTATATTATAGACATTGTTATAGTTTTTATTTAGTATGATGTTAGATGTTAGATCATGGATTATTGTTTACTTTGAGTCATATATGATGTATGATGTTTATTGGAGACATTCTATACATCGATGTTGATATACTTTTTGACATGGTTATATTATACATGTTGTTCATACATGTGATATTTGGATATTTTGAGTAGACCTAGATAATACAATTTATTTGATGATGATATAATTATTTATAAAATTACAAATGATATTGTTGTTTGCCTTGATGTTGTTGTGATTCATATATATAGATAATTTTGGAACTATATTTATATTCATTTTGGATGTCTGATTTGGCCATGAGGTTGAAGGAGGTATTTGTGTTTTGCAGGTTAAAATATATCACAATAAACATCAGATGATTAGAGACCAACCACATTAGAATTAAAGATGAATTCAACATGGTCACCATGGCAAGTTGTATTTGTTTGTGTGTGTTTGATTGTGTTAGGGTTCCCATGGGAGGATCACCTTTAAAATGTGACCAAGGGTTATGTGTATTGTTTATTTATTTGGTTCCTTTATTTACTGTGTATATATTTTATAAGTGATGTGTCCCACTTTTATTTAAGTAAATGGTGGTAAATTAATGTGAGAAAACATATTGTTAAAAATTAATAAATCAATTGGGACATAAGAAAGTAATTATTGGAGTTGTTGGCTCTTGTATTAAATGTTGTAATCGATGTGTAAGTTAATTTTTTAGTATGAAATACTCCACCTTATTTTTAAATTCGAATTTTTCCTTAGAGGCTGATTTTGGAGGCTTGTGGGACAAGTTAAACTTGTCCCATTCCTCTTAAATTTTCATACCAACCTTACATATGGTTGGAGAGATAAAATTAACATTCATTATGCATTTTTGTATGTCAAGTTGTAAGTTGTAATTGTACTTTCTTACATATTTCTAATTTTAGTCCTTATGGGGTTTGGGCTTGATTTGAGTGTGTAAGTAAAACTGTCATTTATTCACCCACCTATTTATTATGCATTGGAGAAGGAAGTTGACCTTTTTGTTGGAGTTGAGGATGTGTGAAGTGGCATCCTACATGGATCCACCTCATCTTCTTCTCTTCCCTCTTCTATAAATTCAAATTTCCTTGGCTTGTTTTTGGTTTCTTCACTTTTTACATACTTCATTTGGAGTGAATTCTTTTGTTGTTTTGAGCTCTTGCTTTTGGAGAAGATTGGAGACTGTTGCATTCTTGTAGATTGAATGTGTTGTTTTATTGTTGGTTGGTTACGTAGACTACCTAGGAATGGTGTAGGAGAAGACTATGGGGTATTTTTGCGGGAGGCATAACTTTTTTGGGGAGGTATAAGTGTGGAGGGAGTTGGGTTTTGGGTTCCACCTTACCAAGAAATATCTTACATTTCTTTACTCGTTATGGGGTGCCATAAGAGGTTAGGGAGGCATAAGGAAATGGGAGGAATTAGGGGTACTTAGGGGAGGCATAATGGCATGTAAAGGTTTTGAATTGATATATTTTGGCAATTTTTTCTCAGATGGTGATACCCATTTCTCCTTGGGAGCCATAAGCAGCATCCCCCATAGTTTCTTGCTCCTTTGGCTTGCATGGTGAATTCTAAGTTTTATTTGTTATGTTTTAATGTGGTTGTAAACTACATTTTTTATGGACTGTGTTTTAAATGTGAAATTTTGCTTATTTTGTGGAAGCCTATTGTTGCCATGAGTTGAAAACAATTCTTCTATTGCAACGTGGTTGGGGCTCGAGGGCCAATGAAGAGGGATGACTTCTCCCCTTGATTGGATTTCTTGGTTGGGTGGAGAGTGTTGTCTTTTCCCATGTTCTAATTGTGATCAAATTGAAATAAAGAAAATAGAAGATATTCACGTTATTGTTCTAGAGTAGAGAAAAAAAGACAAGTTGATAGTCCTTGTTGAGATTATTTCTTATTGTAACCTTTTCCCCCTTGAAGTGGACGACCTTATACATTATTTGTGATGGAAAGATGTTCTTTATTGGCTATGCAAGTTGTAATTCAAAATGTGAAAAAGATATACTCTTTTTTCTGTCTTTGAATGAATGTGAAAGAAATTGTATTCTGTATATTGTAATCAAGGAATGAAATAAGAAGTTGTAAAGGTATATATATTTTTAATCAATAAAAGATTGTTTTAATTTTCTCAAATGAAATTATTAGGTATTGAAATATATATTATTGAATGTATTTTGAAATTCTAATTGGAAAGATGAAAAAATGAATACGTATGGAGAAATGTCATAATGCTCTGTTCCTTAGAAATGAATGTTTTAGAAATCAGAATTGTAATTTGGCATTTCAATACTTTTCTTGAATCAACTTAATAGGTTAGAATTGGTTTTGGAATGAATTTTAAAACTTAGAAGATGATAAATGAAATAGACCCATTCGAATTGGATCTCGGTTAGATAAATTTCAAACTTTGTAAATTAATTAGCAAATTGAACATAATGACTGTGCAACATCAAAAACAAAAAATTAAATACCAAATTGGACTTGTAAGATGAAAACGACCCGAAAAAAACAAAAATTCTTAAGAAATTTTTATTAAATAACCTTTCAAATCAAGCAAAGCCAAAATTGCAGGCTTTTTTCTATGTAAACATTGGTAATTTCGAATGCAAATCAATCAAGAAAATTTATCCTTGCAATCTATCCTAAAATATTCCAAGTGAAATCCTCCATGCCTGTTTGGTATGTTGAGAATGAGTTAATCGAAAATTTGAAAAAAATTGATAAGTAAAAAAATACCAGTTCACTTTCTAAGTGACAGAAAAACATCTTCTCAAAATTGACCCTTAAAAATTTATCCAAATTAAAATTTTAAAGTTGTACAAACATGACGTCGAGAGCTTTCTAGAAATTCCTTGTTTGCTAAAAACCAATTTTCCTATCAAACGTTATGGCCTTCTGAAGTTTTTACTTTATTTGGATTCAAACATATTCTAACTGTCAAATTTAATTATTGAAATATTCCCTAGTGGACCTGCGGTGAAAAGCTTCATTTTTCACTTTTTACCTTAAAAATGCAATAGACATGAATTTTCTTGTTGCTCTGCTAGCCCAAAACCATCTTTTTTGTCAAAAATAATCTAAATTGGAAAAAGGAAAATTTGAAAAATTTTCCCCGCAGCCTCGCCGTCCTGCCCTTCCATTTGGAAGCATTTCCACTGGCGTGTGGGCCCACAACCCTTAAGTTAACCTTTCAAAATTATTTGAAAAAATTCCTACTTTTCTTTGCGGTTCCAAATCCCTTCCCTTTCATTAGAAAAGCACTTCTGCGGGTGCCCAGGCCGGCGTTCTAAAACTTAACTTTTTAAAAAAATTGGAAAATTTCTAAAAGTTTCTCTGTCAGCCCGCCTCCCCATAGCCAATGATTGGCTGACATGTGGCTTCACAAGATGACAGTGGAGGAGTGATTGATTTATGAACCTTAACATTTTAAAATTCTTTTGGCAAAAATTTTAAAGTTTATCCACCGCCCCGCTACCCGCAGCCAATGAGAGCCTGACATGTGGCATCATATGGTGTTAAAGGAGGATCAGGGTAATTTTATCCTTTGCGCTTCTTATCACAAAAGTATTATACTCTTAATTTTCCCTACAAGTCCATTTTCTCCACACAAATCAGGGCTTAACACATGGCGCCTTGGGTGATGGCGGAGGAGCGAATCATTTTGATCCCTTAACGTTTTTCGGCAAAAAAATCTAAATTTCTTAAATTTTTCTGGGGACCTACCTTCCCTTTGGGTTCAATATTTAAGACACGTTTCCTATTATGGGCTCGTGGGTGTGCAGAGGTGAATTGCACCTTTTTCCTAAAAGGGCAAAAGTGTTATAGTCCTTCCCCACTCTGCCGACCAGCGTCTGGGAAACGTTTGCTTCCCTGCTCCTCTAGTCTACTTTTCTCCTTCAGGTGAAATTTCTCTCCGAATCCTATAGGCCCGAGCAAGGGAAAATTTTCCTCCCTAGGCCCACAGACTCCCTCTTTAGGAAAATTTTCATCCCAAGGCCCGCTGGCTCAGATCTTGAAAAATATGAGGAGTTAGGAGGACTTCTTTATATCACTGCAAAGGTGAGGAAATTTCATATCTAATGGGAATGTTTTCATGAAGTATTGAGTGTGTTAAATATGAAAAAAATAAGGTTGAATCTTGTAAGAGAGTTCTGGGAGTGGGTAATTGAGAATTTTCCCTGTTAGTTTAAATGTGTATTCTCCCCCTTACAATTAAACCTTGTTAATTGTTGAAAACCTTGTAGAATTAAATACCTAGGGTATTTAATTGTTTTCACTCTTCTTACTCTTTGATTTTAACTAAGAATTATTTGGCTTAGTGTTAATCTAATTATAAATGGCTAGATTATCACCAAGGGGAAATTTAAATGTGCTCATGATAACTTTCTCTCTCTTAGTATTTTGTAAGGTGATTTGATGGCACAAATGATCAATGACATTGGCCTTGCATTTGCGGTGGTTTTCCCAATCCCGGTACAGTGCGCCGATACTTTTTCTCACCTACGGAGCTCATTACAAACCCCGACACGAGCGAATTAAGCAATGTGCATAGGGAGCTAACCGCTAAACTTGATGTTGCCCACCATTTTCGCTGCCCTACAGATCCCTGAAATGGAAAATTCTTTGCTAACTTCTAAAACTCAAGCACAAGATCTCTTCAATCAAAAGAGTGAGAAATAAAAATCTAGGGTAGAAAAGTCATAGTTGAAGAACCCTAAAAATGGGGCATCTCAGCTCTCCAAATCTCTGTTTATGTCTAATTTCAATGAAGAGCTATCTGATTTCATCATCCTATTGGCCTGTTTCATGGGCTTACCCTCTACCAGCGAGTTTCACTTTTGGATGTGCCCGCTCATCAACATCGTCTGTGAAGGTACCCAGAACATCAATTGGGAAAAGATCATTTGTATGAATTTTCCAGAGCAGTTGTCCAATGTACAGTAAACTAAGAAGTTCTACATGACTTCTTATCTTATGTATACCCTAGCAGTATCCAGATAATGGTTTGGTTTCACATACATTGAGGATAAGAAGGGTGATTCCATCTATGCTTACTACCCCTAATTCACCCTTTACACCAGAAATCACAACTTCAGGAGGGTGAATGATGCTTTCACCATGTATATTGTGAGGCTTCTGGAAAGTGATACTGCTTGGAGATTTTATGATGAAGCCATGAACCTACTAGAAAAGTATGGAGCTTACTTCATTCAATTCAGAAGGTTTTCATATATCAGGTTAGCCAGTTATGGGAGCACTCCTCTCAAGCTCCCTATATTTTGTAATGATAAGATGGCTCTAATTGATGTATGCAGACAATTGGATAAGTTGCATAGGACCTGCAGGGACAAGAAGATCTCTAGGCTGTATTTCCCCATATCTTTGGGTAACTATACAAGCAAAATAGCTTTGGATGCCCAAAACATAGAAAGAGCCCTTGCCCCCATCACTATCCACTTCTTCAAGCCCAGAACCTGCTTTGATTTGAAGAAATTCATTGAGCTGAATCTCATAATCAACTATCATCATAGAGAAGATACTGAGGAATAATGGGCTGATTGCACAAATGACTTTGAGGCAAGACGGAGGCATTATGGCAAATTCTCCCTCCAGCTAATACAAGAGCTCAACCTAAATCAGATTCCTAAAGGGCTTAAAGATGACAACACAAACCTATTGTCATATGAATATGATATTGTGATCAATCATACTCCTTTAGAGGATCTAGACTGGTTCAAAAGGGAGAAAGATGATTTGGCTGAGATTCTAGCCCCTGTCCTGGTAAGAACCCAACTTCATCCTTGATTTAAACTTTTGGGAGGATAGATGGTAGTCGGCATGAGCCACTTATTTTTAATCAAGACTTAGCTCATGTTTTGTAGGCCACTAAGGCAGCCTTGGGGAATAAAGTGGCTGATTATGGTGCTTTGGCCTTGGACAGCTCCCCCCAATTTTCTCTGGAAAGAAATTAATGATCTCAGGATTTTGGAGCAAGAAGTGATGGCTTTTAATGGGCTCCTTTCATAGAGAAATGTCACTTTTAAGGAATAAGAGGATCAGCTACTTTAGTTGGGTGCCTCTTCTTGTGTATATTCATTTAAAGCTAGTTATGACAAATTGCTTTCCCTATCATAGAATGGTGAAAAATGTTGGACCAAGTGTTGAAGCTCCAATATTTTCCCAAAAGTTACATTTTGGGATGTCTTGTAGTCAAAGGTAAGATCCTAACACAACAAAGAGGAAAAGTTTGGGGCTATGCTAGTCCAATGAAATGTGTTATTTTTCATAACATTGAAGAGGATGTTGATCATGTGTTCCTCTTTTTCCCCTTTGCGGTGAGGGGCTGAAACTTGTTAACCAACAAGCTTGGTCTAGCATGGGATCCCTACAGGAATATTGTTGACATTTTAGTGTCCTAGCCTAAGTTGGGGGATAAATGAGCCTTCACCTCCAGTTGGATCATTGTTCCTCTCTTCCTGATATTTCGTTTATGGTGGGAGTGTAAGATCATAATATTCAGGGAGGAGGCTATGGAGTTTCAAAATTTTATAGGGAAACTCAAAGTTACAATTTAAAAAAATGTCAAATCTCATAGCTCCAAAAACCTAAAGTACACTTTGAAATATGTTTAGATCAGAAAGGCTTGGCCCCTTGTCTAAATTCCACCTCCCAACTCAGTAGTCCAACGAGGATTATCATAGAGCCCATGCCCCCTGGGTTTTACAAATAAAACTTTGACAGGGCCTCTAGAGGAAACCTAGATAAATTTATGGAGGGTGTATAGTGATAAATGAATATGGAATTGTGTTAGTGGTGGGATCCTTTCTGTTGCATGATAGAACTTGTAACCTTGCATAAATTAATAAAAAATTATTTAAACTAATAAAAACTAATAAAAATTAATGAAAAAAAATAATAATAATATAAACTAATAAAAATTAATGAAAAAATAAAAAATAAATAAAAATTGTCATAATGTGTTAGATGTGCAAAAGCACCTAGTTCAGAGCATGATTATTTAGGCATGGAAAGGTGTATGATATAAACATCCACTTTAACTTTGAATAAAACTTTAGAAAATTAAATAGAGGTAAAGATAAAACTTTTGAATATCCAACATACAAGACCACTTCCAATCAATTATTATATTTTTATGAGGGTCATTTTTATTGTGACATCACTTTATTTTTTAATTGAAATGTATAGTCTAAACTCTTATCAATAAGAAATGTATAATTCAAGATTAGTTATATAAAAATGTATAATGCATATCAAATAAAGTGCAAGGTCTCCACAAAGAAGCTCCACAAATAGGTAAGCTTACTTCAGAAAATATGGTACATGTTGGATTACATAATAAATATTAAATTACTATTGCACATTTTCATTTTATTTATGCTAATATTTTCTGAATGCGCATGTCCTGCAAATTGCTATCCGGAGTGTTTTGGCAGCCACTAATATCTACATTGCCATTATCAGCGACTGCATTAGCTTTTGGCCATGCTAATGGTTGATTCCCGTCCTTTCTTGTTGCATTGCTTTCTCTGTATGTCGTTCGCTGTATAGTAATGCATTGCATATTACTTACGAATGTCAATATTATGATAAAAAGAAATAAATTCTACCGGCAGGACAGAGCTGTAACGGTTGAGCCTTGTGAAAAAAAATAGAACGAGGTTATAAATAATCACAATTAGACATGAGAACCAAGACTCATTGGTTTCCCAGGGGTTGTGGGATCCATAAAAAACCTTCATTAATAAAGCAAATAAAATGATCGGTAGTGATCAAGAGTAAGTTAAGCTAACTTGGCCATGACTGATCCACGTGCCTTATAGCTGGTTTCTTGAAGTCCCCTCGTTTGGTGAGATGAGCTAGTGATTATACTCCATGACAAGTTGCATCCGATCCCATTAAATGAAACCGTGCAAAGGTTGAGCTATCTTTAATCTGTTCACATTTAACATACTTTTCATCGACTGTAGTGCACACTTTCCTTCGACACATTTTAATTATTATTTTTTTTCGATATTGTCATATGCACTTATGGATATATTATAGTTTTTGATATAGCATGTTAGTAGATATCTGAGATACTGAACTGTTATTAATTCGATTCTTATATGATGCATATGGACTACTGGATACTTTTTTTATTGATATTGATACACTTTTGACATGGTTATTTATCTGTAATTCTGACATGTGATATGTTTAATTCATACTGAGTAGATCTTGATAATTGGATTAATGTGATGATTGTTTTGACATGAATGAAATGTGTAATTGAAATGTGCTAGAAATTGTAAGTGATATCGTATTTGCATAGATGATAATAATTCACATATAGTTGATTTTAGATTTATATCGCATATTTTGGCATGACTGTTTTAATGCGGCCACGAGGCCGAAGGAGGTATTCTTTGTTCTGCAAGTATATTATATTCACAACAACATCGGGGAGTAGAGACCAACCACATCAGAATTATAGAAGAATCCAACTAGGGTCACCGTGGCAACATGTAATTGTGTGTGTGTTAAAATTATTTGGTTAGGAGAAAATTGTGACCTAGGGTCATGTGTTGTTTTGTTTTAATTTTCCCTTTCTATTATGTTAGTATGTGTTTTCTTTTAGTAGTGAATTTTTACTTGGTTTATTATTTAGATTCTTGGAATTGTGTTTACCCCTTTTTATTTAGTCATGGGTTGTAGTGTCTTAATTAAGTTAATTTGAATTTTTTTTAAACTAATTAAAAAAGATGTGACCAAAAGGGAGTTCATTTATTAGGCTTTATTTACTTTAGATTTTGTGTTGAGTGATGTGTGTTTGAGTTTTGAGTGTAGCACACTCTACCCCACATGGGAAACTCGAATTTGGCCTTAGAGGCAAAATTTGGAAGCTTGTGGGACAAGTCAAACTTGTCCCACACCTCTTAAAATCCCATGTCAACCCTACCTATGGGTTAGGAGTTCAAATTTAGGGTCTTTTAGGTGTTTTAGCAGGATGAAAGGTAAAATATTAATTGCACATTCTTTCAAAAATATAATTTTGTCGTTTGGGGAAGTGGGCTTAGATGGAGTGTGTAAGGTGCTTGTCATTCCTCAACCACTCATTAATTGTGTATTGGAATAGGAAGTTGACCAAGTGACGTGGAGTGGAGAGGAAATGAGGTGGCATCCTACTTGGAGCCACATCACCCCTCCCTCTCCTTTCTCTATTTATTGAATTCTTATTGTTTGTTTTGGGGTTAGATGTTCATGTTTAGTCTCTTGTTTTTTTGGAGAGGAGAGGATTTTGGAAGGAGTTGTGGATTTTTGGAGCTTGTTGATACTTGTTGGAATTTTGTTGGAACTTGTGGATGCTTTCTTGATCTTTGGAGGGGTTTGGAACTTCATACTTGGAACAAGCTCTACCATGGAAATGTAGGAGCTTTACCTTTGTTTATATTATATTATTGTTATATGTATGTGTGTATATGTTGTGTTGAATGTTGTTGTTTCTTTAAAATGCTTGTTGGGAATGGGTAGAATGCCTAAGTTGGGAGTGGGAGGAGACTATGGGGAGTTTATTTGAGGGAAGCATAAGAGATTATTTTCTTGAGGAGGGAGTTTGGGTTGGGTGCCCACCTAGCATGAGAAATGCTTGCATTTTTTTTCTTGTTCTTACTTTGAGGGAGTCATAAGAGTTGAGGGAGGCATAAGAGTGGATGGAGGGATAAGAGGTACTTGAGGGAGGCATAAGAGTTGTTAGGGGTATTGTGTTTTGCATTGGAGAATTTTTAGGTGGCACTCATTACCATTGGGAGGCATAAGTGGCCTCCCCATAGGTCTTACTATTTTGGATTTCTTGATAAGCCTTGTGATCTTGTTGCTTTGTTGTCTTCTTATTGTTGAGTTGTTGTTGTGTTTTGTATATAAATGGAATGAATGTGAAATTAATTGCCAAGTATTGTGGAAGCTAGTAGTTTCCGTGAGTTGAGATCTTCACCTATTGTAATGTGGTTGGGGCTCGAGGGCCAATGGAGAGGATGGATTCTCCTCTCCATTGGGTATCTTGGTTGGGTGGAGAGTGTTACCTCTCCCCCTATTTTGTTGTGAATCAAGAAAACTATTGGAGGAGCTACCCTATTGGTGTTTGGAGCATTGGAGCCTTGTTGATGACCATTTGAAACTTCCTTGTAGTTTACCCACATAGAGTGGAAGAAATTGTAATAATGTATTCATTCTTGCATTTATATTTTACATAACTTCCCACATCAAGTGGAGGACATTGTATTTATATTGTAAAGAAACATATTTTATTCATTTGTGTCTATAGAAGTGTATTATATAATGAAAGGAAAGGAGAAATATTTGTGAGAATTAGTTTTGAAATGGGAGAGAGAGTTTAGTATCCTTGTTGAAAGTTATGATGTATGTGGAAAGGAAAATTTTTATAGAGGAAATATCTCATTCCATTGAAGTTGATTTTTTCCCACAAAAATATGTTGCTCTTTTTCCAGATATATTATTGGAAAATAGTTTGTTACCCTTTTAATGGAATGAAAAAAAAATCTCATTTAAAATTTCATTTTTTTTAAAGAGAAAGAAAGTGTAATGTGAAAAGTGGAATTATTAGTGCATTTTCTTTCTTGTATTGTTGATGGAAAACTTAAGTTTTAAATAGTTTTCAATATGCCAATGAAGTAATTTAAGTTCTAGCTCTATTATGTTTTTCCTCATTTAAAAGAATTTATTGTAAATCCATTTGCAAATTATTAAAGGGAAAATGAAATCAAAAATCTATTTTTGAAAATCCAATAATAAATATACAATGCCTATTTAATTGTGTAGAAAGAAATTTTAATTATGCAAAAGCTCTAAACTTATTAAGTTCATACCCCATATTTCCTTAATGCTTAATAAGGATAAACTAATATTTTAAATATTATTCATATTTAAGTAATATTAAAATTAATGGATTTATATTATTATTAAATTATATTAATATTAAATATACTATTAATATTTCTTTTATTAACAAAAAGTATACTAATATAAAACTAAGCCAAGAAAATAATATTAATATATGCCTTATAATGTAATAATTTATTTAAGGCGTCTAAGACCATGGGCTTCCAAAACCTCTAATAAGATGTTCATATAAAAATTGCAAAAAACTTGTGCTTCATGAATATTCTGATATGAAACAGATCCACCTCTATGAGATTCTCTTCCACGAGTGGTCATAAAAATTAGGTAAGGTCTCAATAGAGAATCTTTGTAATAAATTTCATCAGGTCTCCTCGGTAACACTCTCACTGTCCCTTAATCGATTTTGATAAAATATCTTGAAGGTGAATCCCGAATTTTGAGGATGCATTCGATACTGAACAAAGATAACAAACATGGTTGGACAACCTGCTTGTTGGAAGCGCCCAAAAGGCTTCTCTCTATACTGACGACCTGCTGTGCTGCCTGGCTGATTTTTTTGCAGGCCGCGGGCCTTTGATCCCCGACAAGAACACACCTCGCAGCCCAATGAAAGGAGGTAACACAAATGCTTTCACTAGCTGTAGCTTCATCTATAACCATATCCTCTAACGCGGTGGGCAGTAAAACAGGGTCCACGGGCCTGAGCTTCAAAACCATAGGTAGGCCATGCCAAAAAAAAATGGGGCAGAGATAAGATCTGTAGGATCCAAAATGCCAAAAATAAATGAAGTAACATGCGGCCAACAACCACAGGAGTAGTCCAATACGCAAAAGGGAATGGGTTTGATTTAATGAAATGGCAGGTGGTTATTAAAGCCACCCACCCCAACCATAAATTCAAACATAAATTGGAATGTATAACCACTGTTAAACTCTTGTCATGGCTTCAATTCAAATTTCATTCATAAGAATAAATCTACATTAAAGAAAGTAAAGGAATGATTTACAATATTATAAAAATTTTCACATTTTTAGTACATTAAATCTAGTAAAAAGAGATGGAAAGTTTGAACTTCATAATTAATTATAAATATGTTTTATTTAGCTAAACTTACCAAATAAATTAATGATTAAATATAAATTAATGATTTTTCTATTCCTTAACACTAACTTAGTACACTTAATTAGTATTCAAAAGGAAATTGATTTACCAAATGAATATTAGATCAAAATTTAAACAATGAAATATGGATTTTCAGTTAAAAAATTTAGGTAAATTTATATGATAAATAAATTTTTTAATTTGAAAATTTTTAATTTTAAAAATGATTTATATATAAAATATTAAAAATTTTTTTGGTAAAATAAAATGTAGGAGTTTTATAAATATTTTGTTAATTTAATTTTAACATAAATTATATCCTAAAATAATTTAAATAAATTATTATTACCAAAGTTATAAAAATAATTATTTTTAAATTAAAGGGTAAACCATGTAATAACTAAGCTTAATGGAAAGAATAGAAATACATTTTTAACATTAAATTTTTAAACCTAGTTGGCTATATTCCTTAACGGTTGATTTAATGAACCTTAATTTAATGTAAAACTTACTTCTTATCTGGAATCTAGGTTTTATCATCTTGAACCTATGTTAAGTAATGCAAGTAATTTTAATGAATTGTTAAGTTTTGGAAAATTATTAAAATGCATAGGTTCTTGTAAAACAAATAAAAAAAAAAAAAAATATATCTATTTTCGGGTCTAAACTTGTGTTGTGGAAGCACCCTTGTGGCCTCGATTTTTCCAATTCCATCTAAAAAAATTTAGTACAAGAGATTAATATATCTCATATTGGTTTTGGTAAAAGTATTTCAGCGACATATACTAGTCTAGCAAGAGGTTAAAACTAAATTCTATAAGCATATCTACATACTGCACCAGTGAGAACCATACATATAGCATAAACGTCAAAGCATAATATTAAGGAACAGGTATTAAATTAAAGTCCATCCATAAATTTGCTACTAGACAACAGAGTGGGGCTCGATTATCTAAAGAAGCGGCAGCGGAATAAGAAGTCGATGTTGGACACTTGACACAAACAACGACCACCCAAATAGCACCGCATCAATGAAAGCTCTACCACGTAAAATCTAAAACCTGGAATAACTAGTGGTCGCTCCAAGAGGAGAAAGATTACGCCGTGAGTTGTGAATCAATTTCATTGAATAATTTTGATGATGGATTTTTTTTTGTAATTTTAGTATGCGTCAATGGAATGCTTTATAATATCGATTACTTTGTCGCACGTGCGTAATGCCTATATTAATCATCTTTTGCATTTTTTATTTTTTATTTTTTAAATAATGTTTCTCAATTAATCAATCTTCAAATTTTAACCCTCCAATAACTTTTGAGACCTTAAAACTTCAAGTTTCAAGCAACATAAGGATTGACATAGCCTGCAAAATTAAAGAAAATTAGAAGTAGGTTCAACAGGGGTCAATAAAACTTGGTAATTGAAAAATGGGGCACATGTACATAATTTTATGCATGTGTAAATACACATGTGCAAGAATTCGCCATCTCTCATTGGACCCTGCCATAGAATAAATGAAAGTCTCCAACATAAAATGTAATGCTGACCCCTAACAAAAATATACAAAATCAATCTTAAGGATATGTAAATAAAAAATATATCATCTAGATGTGTCAAAGATTTACTCTATTTGATAGATACAAAACATTTATATAACTAGTTTGTTTGACAAGTAAAGCAATGCAAATGTAGTGACATTGTATTGTGATTGCACAAAAAAATAAGTAGTTTATATATTTATCAGTAATCGTTATATTCATTATATGTTTGGAACATATTTGAAGTAGTTAAAGAGAGATTGGTACATGAACTTTACAATGTGTAGTATGTACACGTGAAGCTTGGTAGGGTCTTATATTGGTGGTTGTTTGTTATGGGAAGGGGGTGGGCTTATAATATTTTGTGTAGAATTTTTCTCTAAGGATGTGGATGGTGTCTTCGCTGGCAATGGCTACTTATTGTAAGGCTATTTGTTCTTTTTCTTGTCTTTGTTGTGAAAGAAAATTTTTGAATATTGCATCGTTGTCTACAGTTGTGACTTCCATGTATTGTTGTTATATGCATTCAAACAATAGTTTTTGTATGCGGGTTAAATCAGTTCCAATACGGTCTTCTTTGGCATTGAATGTGGTCATCATGTTTGAAGTGTCTGCAAGGAGGTGGGTACACAATGTATTAGAGGCATAGATTGAAAAGGCTAAATGATTTATGTTTGAACTAAAGACATCATATTGGATCATTATATGTATTCATTCAAATTACAAGTATAGATACTATTTAAGGTAATGATCATGAACAATCATGTATTAAAAGTCAACATATATTTTCAAGTGGCATAAAGAAGTTTATGACCAGAAACAATAGAAAAGTAAACACGTGGGACTTAGCTAAATCTTGAATATCATGTTCATAAATTCATATGTGTCATTAAAATCTCTTGTTTATCCAAAGTTAATTGTTCCTGAAATGCCTTAATTTTTAAGGTGGAACTGTTTTGCATACCAGCTTCAAAGTCGTTCAAGCATCCATACTTGATTTTTTTTGTTTTAAATCAAACTCATAAATAATAAAAGATCATTATTACCTCTTTCATAAGTACCTTACCAATTGGTATGTGTAATGAACTTACTTGGTTCTATATTATGTTGGATTCAATGCAACGCAAGCTCTAGAAAGGAAACTACAATTGGGTAATCTACATTTGTTATTAATTCCTGTAAATAACTACAAAGGTTAATGGGGCTAAATAATTTTGGCCTAACAAGCTCAGAGAGCTCATATTAGGCTTCTTAACAATAAATGGAAAACAAAAATATAGTCATCACTCAAAATGTTATTTTAATATGTTTCCCATCCCTCAAGACTGACATCTACATAATACAAATGATAATGCAACCCTTTCACATGAAATATCCATATGATAGATCCATTACAAATGATTTCTTACATTATTTGAACATGTTACTTTCCGAGGTGAGAAATCAAAATCCACCCCCGTGAAAGTAAAAAATCATAGGCAATTGAGCCTATGCCTTGTCTGTTCACAGAAGTTAGAGGCGTGCCCACACCCTGCTTTCTTCCTCAAACACAATGTCTCTGTATGGCACCTTCTACACATAATTAGAAGTGAAAAACAAGTGTGGAACTTTATGAACAAGTATTGTGATTGTGTTAGTTGATTCATGAGCTTTCTGAGCTTACAACGATACAAAATCCTCGGAATTTCCTACACTTGTAATGACGTCCAAAATGGTCCCTATCCCATAAAAACAATTTTTATTTTAAATTTGGGGGAATTTTTGTTTTGGGAGCTTAATGCTAGTGCTTCAATATAACTATTTGAAAAACACCACCAACATGTATCAATCTCGAGGCGCTTGTCATAAATATGTCAAAAAGTTTCACCCATTGAAGGGTTGCACTTTGATTAACGACCTAATCATGGGCTCAAACAAACTTGAAAATGAACTTAGTTTGGGAAGGATCTAATGTACTCCTATAGTGTAAAATTGTTTTTGGTAGCCACTCATTTCTATTTGGGAAACATTTACTAAGTATATATCTAATTAAAATTCACTTTGGTAGCGCCAATCACTTAACAAAGCCTATACATATAATTTTATATGAATAGAAAGGTTGTGTAGATGATAAAACCAATGTTTTATAAATCAAAACATTTACGCATTACCCAAATATATTTTATTACAAAGACATTATAATAACCAAGAGTGATATATGAATACAATTTTAACATTTACATTAGGATGAAACCCAAGTCAAACATTATGATGTAAGTGGTAGTTTCCAAGGATGTATTAAGGAAAATTTAAAGATGTATTCGGATGAAACCCAAATCACACCCTTTCTACCAAATCACCCAATATGACCTACACGATAGAGATAGATTTCTAGGTATGTTGGAAATTCATACTGGATAACAAGAGAAACTTGCTACATATTGATACCTCAGGCTAAAAGTTCATTTGTAATAAACACTCTAGCAGAACCAGATAATAATTCTTTCATAATAATGGATGTTTTGTTCTTATCCATGTCACAATGGGTTCCAGACGCCATGTAATTTTGATCTCTTGTTTGGACTATGAGCCATTCAACCTCTCTCCTAGAATTCATGAAAAGAACACTCTGTGTTAGTGCTAATGTTTCATACAGATCACATAGTGTGTTAAGCTCCCATTGCTCTTTTTCCACGTTGCCATAAAAATGGTTAATACCCTCCAGAGTGAGTTCATTTCTATTTACAAGGATCCTGAAAGGATTATTCATAAATTTCCTTGTGGTCTCTAAGGCCTTAGGAGGCATTGTAGCTAAGAAAACACTAACTCGGAGATTTTGAGGAAGTAACTGAAAAATATTGTATATCTACTGAAGCGAGGGGATATATTATAGAATAAAACAGAGGAATCTCTTTGCAAATTAGATTTTGTAAGATTTGAGGTAGTTTTTCATGAGATTGAATCAATCAATAATTTATAATTTGAACTCTAAAATCACCTGATCCTTGAACCCATAGGATAACAACATTTCATTTGTTTCATCAAGAATAAACATTTTAATGTAATGAGAGTGCAAAGTGTCCTTGATAATTAAAAATCATAAAGGATTAAAAATATCACTAAGGCTAAAAATATAAATCCATTCGTAATGTGAATATTTCTTCACTAATCCTTGGTTTCTAAGTTTTCAAGTCTGCATATCTAAGTTGTTTATATTATTTGTTCTCGAGAAACAATTACTGAAAATAAATCACCAAGGATTTTGGACTTCCAATACCACGTGTGCTTCAATTCTATTACGAAGACTATTGACATTCACATTAAAAATGTGAACGTGCTTTTGACTACCATGCAGATTTGTTATCATTTTGTCAAACAATTTGGTTTACTTGGGTTTAGCAAGCGTCTACATTTTCCACATCCTAGATGGATGCTGGAAAATGTTGTGGCATTTGGATTTAAACCTGTCAATTGCATTTTATAAACTGTGTTGAAGTCCTCTTCAACAAACCCATCTTGCGTATATGCTACTACCATTGCATGTCTTGAGGTCACAACTGAGCAAATTAATTTATTTGAAAAGCACAGGGTCAGTCTAGTTTGACCTTTACGTTTAATGATATGCATGATTACAACTGCATTCAATTCAAGGAGCTTCAACATTTGTTTATAGCAAGCTTGTGTAAATCTTGTTCGTTCCATAGCCAATTATGTCATATATCCAACCGCCATGACATCTTCTGAGAAAGAGAAAATGCTAAGGGATTTATGCAGCCCTCTGTTAGTCAAAGTAGCTAAAGCATGTGGGTGCTTGCATGCTCTGGTGAAGACCCCATGCTGGAATTTTCTTTCTCAAGACTTGATAAACGAAGCATGTTTGTAAGCAACGAGGGTATTATTCGTTAAGGGTTCTCAAGTGGTTGGGCACATGGAGTTAATATGTTCTCTTGCAAAGAATAATGGCTTGAATATGAAACCCCATGTGGGAAACTTGCTAAAGGAAGCTGGTGAGATACTTCATAATGGTGATAATTTGCAGCAGCGGGTGTGTGGTTTGAAGATGATAAATAGGTTTTGTAAGTATATGAATGTGTTGTAGCTTCAAGAAATTGTTGGTGTTTTCGAAAAAGAATGGCAGGAAGAAATGTGGAGTGTGACAAAAGCAATTGCATAAAGCTAACACGGGGCCAAATTATTTTTGGAGGATTGATGTGTTCAAAAAACATCCATGGCAGCAACTAATGAGAGTAGATTCATCAGTACTATTCAGTCTATGGAGAACACATATTGTAGTTCCTCTGAGGACTCTGTAAACCAAGATATAGAAGAATATGGAGATGGTGACTTAGACCAAATTTCAGGGATTACAGAATGGAGCATGAGGCACTAGCCGACTTCCCACAATGAGAACATTGTGTCGGAAAATACAAATGGGAAGAGTATAACTATTGGCTTGAATGAATTGAGAATTATGATGGATGGATTACAAATTTTGTGGGGCAACGGAAACTATGAGTGCAACAAGTATGATAGTAGCTATGCTGATTCTTTAAATTTTGGAGAAAGTGGAGCAGTATTTTCAGATTCTTCATTCAATATGGAAAACACATAAAGTCAGCAGAAAGTGACAAGCACTTCTCTGAGTGAGGATGATTTTAAAGGAGCAGAGAAGCATGAGAATTTTTCAAGCAATGGTGAGGCGGAGGCTGAAATGAAAGAAACAGTACTGAGTAGGAATTATGAGAGGATGGTTAAAGAAGACAAAAGCTCTCTCTGTTGGTGTTGGAAGAAAATGGGAGAGAACAGTTGGATTGAGAGACAAATTACTTCGAGCTTGAAGATGTTAATTTATATATGAAAGGGATAGCTCTGTTCTGTAAATATTCATTAGGTTTACTTGCAATGCAAGCTCTGGATAATTCACCTATTATAATGCCCCGTTCGGCGTGTACCCTAGTTCTTGTCGCAATGACCCTTTTTGTTGAGTGTCGAATGGCTGTGTGAATTTCCATTGTCTTAGATCTTGTCTCAGTGATGTTTTAGAAACTTCCCTCTCCTTCTTGCGTTCTCAAGTCATTATTGACACATCTGTGTATGGACTGTGTAATGTCCTGTGCGCAAACTGTAACGACCCAAAAATCACGACACACGAACAGCACAATGAAATACAGGATAAAAAAAATTTTGAACTTGCTTGACACATAACATGACGCAACAAGTCGTCACCAAGGATACAACTAACATTGTGAACAACCTGATACAAGGATGACCATAAAGGCAGCACATAACGTTCACACCTATCAAGGACAGTTTACTTTTCTCTTTTTGACAGAACAACAATGAATTCCAACCACAAAACACACTTACAGTTAGGGCATCCCATGAGGAAATTCTTGTTAAATTTTCTTGTTTACTAAGATGTCTCTTCAATCTTATCTTACGTCCCTCTAAAATTTCATGTAATGATTCACACAATTTTTATTTTTTTTCCACAAGGAAGAACTTTTTTCTTTTCATTTATTGACTAAATAGCTTAAGGCCAGGCTTTCTAAACTAGGATCATCAATTTTATGTTCAAAGCTTTTTATTCATTTGATTTTAGAACATTTTCCATTTCTTACAAGGTTAATTAATCTTATTCAAGACACTAACACATGTTCCACACCTCTGTTGCACAGGTGAAGGCATAAGCTCCAAATGAGTGGAAAGTACCATTTAGGGTTCATAACAATAACCTTCTTGTTTAAGGATCAAACTTTGACCTTGCTTAAGAAATATCACCATGAATCAAGGCAAGGGTTAACAGAACAGGACAACAGAATTTAGCTTTAGGGTCACATGGTTTACTATCTGTCTTTTATTGAGGTTAAGAGTTTATCAAGATTGGTTAAATGTTCCATCTAGACTTTACTTAATTAAGTTTGACAAAGGAGAACATTTCAAACGATAGAGAGATATTTAAGGTTTTATTAATCAATTTCCCTCCTAGTTATTAAATCCTATCATCTTCTAAAATCTAACCATTGATTTCACCATGAGATCGTTTAAGGTTTCACCATAAAAAGGATAGTGTTTATTGGTTTGGCTCGGAAAAAAAATAAGTAATCATATATTGTTACAAAAGATAGTTTCCTCTTGATTTTTCCAGGTCTCAAAGGTTATCAAGTAGATCACATCTACATAATATATTCATATATATAAATTTTTAGTTTAACTTTTATCAGGATTATCCAGCTCACTTTAGTGCTTACAAACTCATTGCTACTAAGCCTTAGGAGGATTTACAACTCAACATTTTAACTCAAGAGAAAAGTTTAACAGTACTCGTTTGCGGAAACAAAACAAGGTTATATCAATTCATTCCAACATGATGCACGAATCAAAGGGACATACCATCTCTATTGAACCATGACTAGGGAGCAAGAGAGTAATAACATGGGACATGCCTTGCTACTATTCCAAGGATTAAAATACACTAGAATATCCCGTAACCAAGTGGTAATCAAATTTCATCTTTCACGTGATAACCAAACAAACCAAAGTTTCAATAGTTACAACAACAATACTCTACAATACATTTACTAAGGCACTGACCCTTCTTCTAAAAATGTCCAAAGGCCCTTTCCAAATTTTTATCACATAATACTCATTCGTACAAAGGAACATCATAACCAAGATTGATGCAGAAATCTACAAGTTCTTCCATCATCTAACCACATAAGCCATCTACAACAATTAATAACCTGAGTCAGTTCGCGAGAACTGAGCAAAATAAGACTATACATAGCAACAATAAGCTACTAGCTAACAATATCATGAAAGGTAACATTCTATTTCAAGAAATGGATCAAGTTCTAACCTCTAACAACCTTTTGAAACAAGATATAATTTTCAACATATCAACTAAGAAGAGAATCCATAAATTTTAGTTATGAAAAATACCTCGAAAACTACAAAATTTTGACAACCAAATACGCAAGACTATGAATTTTAAAAGATTAGACACAAGAGTTGAGAGTATTAGGATTTCAATCATGTAATCAGGTAGATTACGTGATTGAAATCCAAAGTGTAACCCATCAATCCACATTCTCAAGGTGAAGTCAAAAGATAAAAACCAGACCCGATCTTAGCTGCCAAAAAGAATAAAGTTTTGGAATCATTCCGTAGGGCCATAGGCCTAATAGGCTAGAAACGAACAACGAGGGTAATAACAAAGTTCCATCATGTAATCAAAAAGGTTTAAAGGATGAAAATCTTATATTCAACCCACAACCATTATATCTTAGGTAATAAGTGACTTCATAGCTAATAAGGATGAGTGGAAAAGACGATAAGAATGTCCGGAATAGGCATTGTCTAACAGCCTACCTACTGAACATAACCAGGGCCGGAATAGTGAAAAGCCTCGTTAATACCCAAGTTGAGTAGGCAATCTAGTACTCTAAACACATCCTTGCAATTTTCATAATACCTTAGATTTATAACCCTCCCGTTCTAAAGGAACATAGCCATGAATCTAGACTTGGTTGAAATTTTCCAACGTCAACTCGCTTTCTAATATCATAAACGATGTATACAAAGAAAAAGGTCTCTCAACTCTCCTTAATTTACATCTCATCACTAAGTTTATGGTAACCTATGTAGTGATTAAACACATAATATATCATTGAAGATAGATATCGTCCAATAATGAACTTCTATAACGATGTAATTACAATTATTACGTTCGATACATAAACAAACTATTCCATAGCTTCTTTTCCCTTTTTAGACAACAAAATATATTCACGACCTTCCATCACAATCATTCTAAATTTGTAATGAAAGGTCACTCATCAAGAAGGAAGTACAAAACAAGTTTGACTAAATTAAGGAACTTCATGTTACCTTAAGCAGTTGATGAAAATCTTAACTCTCACGAACCATGAAAGATATTACCTTACTCCATCAAGGCATTATGTCTATACATAATTAAATCGATCACACAAGGAATCATCAACATACCATATCTTAACACCATAAAGGTCATTAATTTTATCAAATTTTACTCATAGAAAGAGTAGAATTAAAATGGGGTTCTATCAATAATTTATGCCCTTCTATCAACCCAGGACATATTTTCGGTCCAAAACTTCCTTCTTAACAAGCATAAATATTGAACTTCTAATTTCCAAAGGCCCTAATAATTTGCACAATACACGAAGTGCATAACCACGCTTATCATAAAAAAAATAATAATAATTTAACTGTATGTTTTCCTCTAGGGCAACAACATAACAGGAAACCAATACTAGTCAATGCTGCAACGTTCTAGGGGCGATTACATACCCAGGTTCACAAAAGAAGCAGCGACATTTTTGTAGAAGGAAGTAACTTAAAAATTATATATATATATATATATATATATATATTCCATATGATCAATCAAAGCATACACTGAGAACCTTTGTTTGTTTTATATATAAATGGGTTTGATCACGTCAACAAGAACAACCAACAAAGGCAAATCCAGAAGTAACAAACTGTTAACCATATCCTGAACTCAAATCCACAAAATCACAGATTTAAACCAATTTCTAGAAAGAAAAAGTTTCATTTCAAGAGGTTTATTAGATACTAGCATATTATGTATATGGTTAGTCTATCTTGCCTGTTTTAACGCATCCACCAGTCGTGTACATCCAGCAGGGATTGCTACAGCCACATGCCCTCCGCTTTATCCTCTGCTTCACTGGTGTTTTCTTGCAATATGCCACACCAGGATTCCCTTATGAAGGCACGACTAGAAGGATGCAATAGGTGGCTGTCCAAACACTAGATTGCTTCAATGCAGCTGCTTTGGGGGTGAGATTCGAACTGCTTACCACTCAGTCCGAGAGCACTTGCGCTAGAAAGCTAAACACCGACCATGGTTTGAAGCTCAGACACAAGACATAATGATTACATCGCTCCTGGTTCTGAAAGGCATCTACCGTATTGATACACAATCCTTTTCCTTCATCAGATTTGGGGACAACATCAAACTCTCGGTGCACACATTGCAACTGTAGCTTGTAAGGAGTGATAATTCCAACGGGACCCTTTATGCCTGCCAACATAGTGACTCGTTGAAGATGCTCATATAATTGCAAAGCAAAATGTGTTTCATGAATATTCTGATATGAAACAGATCCACGCCTATGGAATTCTCTCCCATGAGTTACATCGTAAAAAAAGTAAGATCTCAATAGAGAATCTCTGTAATAAATTTCATCAAGTCTGCTGGTAATACTCTCACTGTCACATAACCAATTTTGGAGATACAAACTCAGTGCATGCTCTGGATCTGAAGAATATCCTGCTACCTTCATCTCCCAAGACATTTTCTCCAACATTGCATAGATCTCCTGTGCCCGTGGGTGTGATCTATCACCATGAAGGAGAATCCCAAATTTTAGGATGCAGAGATACAGAACAGAAAACATCCTAGTTGGACAACCTGCTTGTTAGAGGCGCTCACGAAGGCTTCTACAAACTGCAACATACCTGATTTCTAGTCTCTACCAGGTGCAAGGACACCTCCCAGAGCTGCAGCAGCATCCTCAGGTCGAAATTCCTTTGTTCTTCTGGCTGCGTGTCCCCACCTCATTCCAGAATCCTCTGGGAGGCACAGGTAGGGAGGATAAGCCAACAAGGGGCCAAGAAAATGTTGCGACTATAACAAAAGGAGGTTCCGCCCATTATTCCAAAATGAAAAGGCAAGACAGCTCAACTAAAACTTTACCTTGTTCTTCTACTACAGCTGCAAGATTTTGCAACAACTGATTACGACCGTGGTCGCGTGCAACCAGAACAGCAGGATCAACACCAACGGCTCCCTGGGCTCGCCCTGCAGCAGTTGTCACACTTACTCTCTCTGAACTTCATGAGCAGGGAGGAAGGAACAGGCGGCTGTAACCATTGAAAGCATTTAAGAACAAAACATTCGGCCCCATTCTAAACACGACCTGTTCGCTGGAAACTCGTTGCAAAAATAGCCTGCGACTCCACTGAACTGCCTGTACAACACGATTTTGTGAATCCAAACCCACCCTTGCAACCTCAGGGAGATAGACCTTCATTTCACCATTAATGAAACCACTATCCAAAACACGCTGTAGAAATTCATCTATTTCAGCATTTGATGGAGTGTCACAAGCATTCGTGGTTTTGGGAGAAACAACAGGTAGACCATGTGACAGCAAATGAAGTCAACAATTTAATCAATGAGCATGTGCGGCCACCAAAGTCTCTTGCGTGAGCAGGTAAAAAAGGAAAACAAAATATTTGCAAAATAGGAAAATCAGTGGGTGCGGCCATCAACAGGGATACCATCACGTCGTTCATTAATGTCTCCATCCTCCACGCAGTCAGGAAGAATGCTGACCGAGACAAGGTAGGTTGCGGCATTACACAAACCTAGTTAAAGGAGGATTTTGTTGTCGCATAGTTAAGCTGGATCTTTGCCCATTATTGATGTGAGTAGAATTTTTTTATATTTATAGTATATAATGCTAACAATGTTGTTTTAATTTAATTATTGATTAGCCTCTATCTTATAGTGTTATTGTTTTACATTATCGTCAAATTGGTATATACGTCTTTGTTAATATGATTAATAATTATTTTAAGTGGTAATAATAATAATAATAATAATAATAATAATAATTAAATAATAATAATAATAATAATAATAATAACCATATTATTATTTTAATTATTGATCAATGATAACTCATTATTTTTAGTGTCGATTGTTATCAACTGTATTATTAATTATCGTTAAACAATTTTATCGTTTGGTTGGTCGTTTTGCAGATTGAACCCCGTTGCGCGCTGAGGAAGGGATTACCTGTTTTGATGCCATGGTCGTTCCTTGCCTTGTGTTTGCTTTTGAATGCCAACCTCTAGTTTTTTGCGCTTGGTCGCTTAGGCCTGTTTGCATGTTATTTTTTTAATCCTTATGAGTAATGGATAGTTCGATTCTTACTTCCTCTAGCTTGCTCGTGTGTACGTGATTAAATTTTCTCGGGTTGAATAGTAATCATGCAAAAATTTGTATACCTTTTTAGCTTATGAGAATTGTTCAGGTAATCTTGTAACTCCTTTTACATTTGTATTAATATATCTTCTTTCGTATGCTTTGTGAGCTTACCTTAGTTGTAGAGATTTTTGTTATCCCGTATCTTTGCTGAAGGAGGGGCTCATGGGGGCACTAGCTCGGGGTGAGGACTGCCCAGTTTTTAAATATTTTAAACTACTTTCACCTACCCTCCACTGCCACCTTGGCCGACCAGGTCCTTTCACATGTCTTGTTGCAAGTTGATGGCATTAGTCTCCTCCCAACCACCAACCTACAGACTGTAATGGCCATTATGTTTCTACCTTGCGTGAGGGAGATGGGAGTCGGTGGAGTCCTGACTTTCTTCACCATGATCTCATTTTGATTCTTTTATTCAATGCTTATGGGCACAGTAATGGGTTGATATGGTGGTTAGAAGAAGCTACAACCTAGTGAAGTAGGCGTGTTACCTCCACTTTCATTGGGTGCTATGAGGTGTGTTCTTGTCGGGGATCCACAGGAATGGCCTGCAACAGTAATTAGCCAGGCAGCAGGCATGTTATAGTATAGTAGAAGCCTTTTTTGGGTGCTTCCAACAAGCAGGTTGTCCAACTATATTTTTATCTGTTCTGTATCGAATGCATCCTCAAATTCGGGATTCTCCTTCAAGATATTTTTATCAAAATCGATCAAGTGATAGTGCGAGTGTTACCAGGAGACCTGATGAAATTTATTACAAAGATTCTCTATTGAGACCTTACTTGTTTTAAGATGTAACTCATGGAAGAGAATCTAATAGAGGTGGATCTGTTTCATATCAGAATATTTATGAAGCACAATTTGCTTATTAAACATATGCCCTGGTTTTTCTTTTGGTGACCTGCTCACACCAATTATTGGCTGGCTGCGTGAGGATTTTTGTGGAGAATATAGTTGGGTTTGTGGGCAAAAGGAAACGGGGCTTGGAGCTTCCCAATGAAATGCGTGTAGCAATTACTTTTCTGCCCACCCCTTTCATATGCCAAGCATGGCCGTTAACAGAGTATGGACCTTCAGCAGGTTGAGGAAGAGAAGTTGCGTAGGTTGTGTTGCTATTGCCCGAGCCCTGGTCGACGTTCTTATTGGTTGGAAGGATTCTGATCAGGCATGTTAAATATACTCCTTGTAATAGTTTTCTACCTTCTTTCAGTATCTTGAAAATAATATTCTTTCCTCTTGAATGGCACCTAGACAAAATGTTTTCCTGGTTGTTTAAATCGCTGCCTGATTGTGTTGGTTGTTCCTTTAAATCTTGTTCCAATTTCACTGGTTTTGCTTGGAATTTTCTTTTCCTCTCTTATAGCTTACTCTATTTCATAGTTGTCTAAATGGGCTACTGCAATATTGAGTGATGCAGTATAGTTCATAGGGAAGGAAACATTATAGAGTTTCGTTTGCTTATATGACTCTTGTTTAAAAGAATTCTTTGATGGTATTTAAAATTGAAGGCTTACTATATTGAAGGTTAAGCCTTCATATCTCTACTTGGTTGAATAAATACGTATTTCCTATTTAGGGCTCTCCTGTTTTGCTAAAAGGTACATTAATAGTGACATTGTGTTCTAAAACTTGTTTAAGCCTGTGGGAATTCCTTACTTTGTTTAATTAGAAAATGGCATTAGGGTTTTGTTTTAGAACTGTACATGGTTGACTTTTGTACCCAGTTCTAGAGGATGAATAACCTGACATCTATTTTGGCCTCTACGTATTGAGAGAATTACTATACCTAATTCCTGGTTCAAACTCTTATTTGATTAAAGTAAGGGGGAAACATTGTAAGTTTTATTGAATGAAATCTCTACAATTTTTATTAAGGGTCGCAAGCAAGCTATTAATAGCTGGACTGAAACAAAAGTTGTAGGTGAATCCATGGTATTGGACTCGTGAACTCGTTTCTTGTTAGATGACAGCTGATTACAGTGATAATATAATAGGTGGCTATTATATTCATCTCTTTGATATTTGCTAGACATTTCCTTGATAAGCCCACATGGATCGGGTAAAATTTCCATCCTCTATACCATTGGCAAGGAGCTCATAGAACTTCTAGGCCTGACTGCACTGTGTAACCTTCCTGATGGATATGTGTGTTGGTTCTTATTTTTTGTGCTTGCACTCGTGGTAAGGTCTTTTGAGTCTGCGGCATCGTTGGTGTATTACCCACCGTGTATCGAATCCCTTTGTTTTTGAACTCGAATATCTTATACTTCAAACTTGGTTACTAAAAGTCCTATTTTGTGGCTTTGTTAAGGAAATCAATTTTTATTTTTTATTTTAAAATACTTATTGACATTGTTGGAAATATATAAAAATTATTAATGACTTTTGGGTTTAGTCTTCCCTTATATTATGTAGAGAAGTACGATTAGGATAAGGTTTGTTAGTAGAATAATGGCCCCTTTTGTGTCTCATTTGTATACTTTTGGAAGAGTGGCTTTGTTTTGTTAACTAGTACTACGTTTAAGAAATCCTATAAGGAGGTAGTGGTAAACTCATTGGCTAAAACTGAAACTATAGTTGTGTTCTATTAAGGGCGTCAAACCCATATTACTATGAAGTCTCCCCTGGGAGAATTGGATAACGTCGTTTTGTTTCGCGCCTACAATCATAATTAGTATGTTTTGTCTTCTCTTGGACCCCTTTATTTGGATGGATTGATTTTTGGATTCCAATCACGTAATCCATAGGATTACATGAAGGAGATATCAACACTCTTGACCTTCTTGTTCCTAACCCATAAGGTCTTGCCTTGTTTTATGTGATTTTGTTCTTACTGGTATTTTGACTTTCTCCTTGTTGGTTGGTTTAGATTTCTTTCTCATGTGAATAATTTTTGGAGTTGTGGGTTGTGCTTTAATCCATTTTTGAATTAGAACATTCCTTTCTTGATATTGTTAAATGTTAGCTTACTGTTGCAATGTGTAGCCTTAACATGCTCAGTTCTCGCGAACTGATTCTAGCTAGTATTTGTGCAGATGAATTATGCGAGTAGATTAAAGGAAAGAGTTGTAAAGGTTTCATCAGTGAAATTTATGAAGTTCCTTGTAAAAGTGTCCAATGTGAAGTAAATTTTGTAATAGTGCTTGCAAAGGAGTTTAGAAGACCTCTTGCCTTGGGTTGTTTAGAAATTGCGTGATGATGTTGTCTTGCCCTTCTGCAGGCAAACTGGTAACTTATCTTTGTGAGAAATGGTATTCAATCCTTACATTGATATGAGTATTGTAAAACTTTGATCTTGAGAATAAATTGTTAAGTTAAATCTTTCTAAGACTTAGTGATAATATTTTATAAGTAAAGTAAAATGGATCGGTTAACCCTTAAAGAAGCTAAACAAAAATAATAATTTTATATTCAACAAATAAATGTAGAGGTGATCTACTTGAAATCAAATAATTCCATGAGTGATCAAAATGAAACCATCCTTTGTGAAGTACAAATTTTATAACTTGATATCCCTAGCTACACTAGCGAACATTATCCTTTTTATGGTGAATTCTTAGAATGATCCTAAGGTGAAACAAATTGTTAGTTGATATAAGATAATACGATTTAATAAGTAGGAGGAATCGGTTTCGGAACCACGCAATCTGTCTCTCAACCATTTGAAAGGTAAATTGTTTTCTTTTGTAAAAATCATCCAGTAAAGCCTAAGTAAAATATTTAATAATTTTCGATAAATCCTCAAGCTTCAATAAAAATCGGGTTAATAACTAATGAGGTCATAAAGATGAATTCAACTCGTCCTTCTTCCTCTAACCTATTTTTTTTTCAAGGTGCTTGGTTATCTTTCTCTTGAGTATGTTGAAAGCGAATCCATATTGTAATAAGGTTATGAGTGAGTTTTAGTAGCATAAGTGATGATAGATAGCCTTCTGGAATTAAATTACCTCCTTTATTAAATAATTGAATTAAACAAATAAATGTCATAATAGAGAAGATTTAAAGTTAATTACTCAGTGAAAAAGGAATAAACTTAGCTTGGTAAGATGAATTGTATGAATCATATCTTGAGTCTCCTTGAAAACGTAAGCTAAGAATTGCAAGATGTTTTATTAAAATAAATAACCCTCAAGAATATCTCATTGTGGTTGGCCCTAACTATAAGTGTGTTTTGTGGTTGGACTTCTATGTTGTCATGTCTAAAAGAAAAGTAAATTGTCCTTGATAGGTGTGAACGTTTCTGTGCTGCCTTTATGGCCATCCTTGTATCGAGTTGTTCACAGAGTTAGTTGTATCCTTGGTGATGACATGTTGCATCATGTTATGTGTCAAGCAAGTCAAAAAAAAAAAATTATCCTGTGTTTTCCTATGTAGTCTTGAGCTGTTTTTAGTGGGCGCTACACCTATCACGATGTAAATCATCACTCTACATATTACTGTTTAGTGTATGGAATATATGGATTTATAAATAAAATACCAGTTTTCCGTGTTCAAATCAGTTTGTATGAATTAAATTAGAGAGAATCAACTTCTGCTTAAATATTTATTTAGAGAATATCCCCTCATATTTTAAGAAGGTATCCCAATAAATTTTAAGTTGGGGGTAGACGCTTCAAATCTACTTCTTTCTAATTGTTAGATGTCTATGAAAGCTTCAGAAATAAATGTCCCAAATTAATAAGTCTTCTTATCAAGGTTTCTACATTACCGCAATGAAAGGCTAAGAACAATGCAAAGATATGAATACTCTAAGGTGGTCATGAAGTAAGTAAGATCATTTTAATATGTCTTCTAGAGATCAACTATAGAATAAAATAGAGTTATCTCTATTGGAGAAGTTTTATCTTGTAAGATTCAAAGACAATTTTCCTTTAGTTTCTACTCATGGTAGAAAGAGGAGGACTCTAATTCAATCACCACCTTCTATCCTAATGAGACCCAAGTGACAAAAGCTTTAAATTTAGTTTCATCAAGAATAAACATTTTGATCTACCCCATCAAGAATTCAACAAGTCTAACTTAGGTTGTCATTCTAGTGTCATTAAAGGGATCAATGGAGATATATGTCTATGTGAAGATTTAAAATATAACATCACATACTAAAAGTGGAGGTTTATTTCCGTTTACAGAGGTTATTCTACAAGAGATATTAGTTCTTGTAGCATGAACCTGTGAATGATCGCACACATTCATATATTTTTTTGTATAAAGATAATAGCAAAAAATTTAGAAATAAAAAAATACTTGTAAATGACTATTCCGTTATCCATAGTATGTTATTATCTAGGTGAAATCGCATATACAGTTTTTAGAAGGTAACATTTCAGATATAAATTCATTGAAAGTTGTTTTATTATACGAATTTTTAGTTTTAGTTCTGTATTTTTTATTTTTCATTTTCAAATAAATTTCTTTCTTTCGCACAGTTAAAAATAAAAGTAAGATACAGATCACCTGAAAACTAAGTATCACAGATACGAAAGTAATTTCTTTTTATAAATACAAGTGAGCTTACAAATATAGTGTTAGAAGTCATTATCTGTGTAAAATACACATTCTTTAATATCGTCCTACCATAAGTAACATTTTCTCAATCTTATTCAAATGTAGGCGTTGGTTGAACGTTTTTTTTTACCAATTTGACAGATTATATTAAGTATGCTACAATCCAAATTTTAACATTTATAATAATTGTGAAAATCACATTATACTTATGTTACCACCAAAGTGTTTAGTATATTATAGTTATTCAACAACAAAAAAAAACATTTGAATCGAGAACATAGGGAGGTCCTGCACGGGTGACGGGGGCAGATATGGCTAGATTACTGCTACAAAATTCAAATGTATGTTCATGCGAAAATATTTTCAAACACTTAGGCAACCTATCCAACATCTCCCTCCATATTAAAGTTTCAATATTTTACGGATACACGAAGGTCAAATATTGTTGGCCATTTCTCTTGCATGTGGGTATGTCTGATTAATGATAAAATAAATGGCTACTCATGTGGACAACAAAAATGATTATAGGAACAATCAACTGCCAGGGTTTAAATCTACCTATCCCTCTTATCAACTAGTTTTGATACCTTAATCCTCTAAGTTAAAATGAATACTTCCTTGATCTCCTCAACATGGAAATCCCAATTATTAGAGTTTATTTAATTCTCTACATTAATATATTCCCTGGCAATATTATTAATAAACTGCACAGCCAGTTTCCTATGTTTGGTAAAATTCATTTATATTTATGGGTTTAATGATATACAAAAAAAATTATGAAAAATTCCAAGTACAGGATATTATTATTTTTATACTTACAAACGAAAAAAGGATAAATTTAATATTCTATCTAAATAATAATTGAGTTTTTTTATTTATTTAGATAAAACATTACAATTAGCTTTTTTGTTTTATATTAAAAAAATATGGGTGTCTCAACGGATAATAGAATTATGCATCCTTAAATTTTCAACATAAATAGCCCTCCTAATTTTGAATTGAGAGTTCAAAATTGTGAATGCAGTAAATTTGTGGACTTCACCAACGATTTTTTTGTAGGAACAAACAAAAAATGTGACAGCAAACATGTGAAAATTACCACAATATCAATACCTGTGTCGTAGCGGCGTTTCAACCATTTTTCTAGTTCACAATAATATCTAAGAAACCAAATACTCAAACAAAGAGCATATTAAAGGGTTGGCAGGAATCGACAGGGACAGCTGCAGCCGAAGGCAGCCACGAAGATCACCGAACAACAACACATAGGCACTCGCATACATGCAGGTCAAGCAGGAACACACCATGACAAGCACATCAAGCTGCAGAGCGTCGTCTTAAAGGATCAATTGCAGAGTAGCCACGCCTCCAGCGTAATTATTATGCTCATGTTCGCGATGCGATCCCTGTAGAGGCAAACATGACATAAAAACCGCAAATTAAAATAAAAAACAAATACACAGGAAGTGGAGCATCAAACGGAACAAAACGGCATTTAAAAGGTAAGGACACTAGAAAAAAGAAACTGTGCCTCGCACTAGAAGGCGCCTATGGCGTAAATATACATACACCAATTGACAACCTATTTTTCATGGACAAAAATATGTGATTTTTGAGCATGAAAAAAACCCTCACATCTATAATCGTTGTTATGGTAATTATTACATTTTTATTTATTATCTCCTAAAATGTATAAGAAAACTTGAATAGTATATTTATTTTAAGTTTTCGTATATTTTCATAAATTTTGAGCATGTTGTAATTTGTAGTACTCGAGTCATTGAATAAATTTCTAAATAGTGTATTTTTCTTTTTGTAAATAATTGAGAATTGAATTTTTTTTACAAAACCTATATAAAGATAAATATATATAAGTTTTTAATATAAAATACATGATTTCATTTGGATAGGAATAGAATTTTATATTAAAATGTAAATGGATATTAATATTGTATTGATACATAAATAAAGATTGATGAGTCCTTTTCTCACATATTTAAAAAAAAAATCATTAAATATAAGTATGAGTTCAATGAATACAAACCTATTACCTAAATAAATAAAAACCCTTTAAGTAGGGGAAAAATGTACTCTTCACACAATTACATTTTATATCGGTTTACTAATTAAGAAGAGCATTAGAAGATGGATCAAGAGAAAATGGAAGATCTTGTGGCAAGTTAATCACTTTTCCCTATTTGAAAAACGCTTCTTGTTTATCTTCCCCCTTGAAGAATACCTTCATCATGTTGTTTACGGTGGTTTGTGGCTCTATGGGAGAATCACTCTCTCCATTGTTATATGGAATCCGAGATAAACAAATCCACATTCCTTCTGCATGTCTAGTTTGGGTAAGGCTTCCTAGGATACCCTTGGAGTTATGGGAAGAGGACGTGTTGACAAGAATTGCTAAATCGATTAGGGATCTTATTACTCTTGACCCAAGAACAACATAAAAGTCTAGATCTATTACACCCAAGTAGGGATAATTTTAGTGGCGAATATTCGTAATATGGCAAAAATTTCATTTTAGGAAAATTTGAAAAGGTGAATGTTTCGGAGCAAGTCAGTGTCTTGTTCGCCTAAAATTTATAATATATTTTTTTTAGGGGTCGGCTTTACCTACATTTAAAAACATCTCCTATAAAAACCTAGGTGATTCGTCGGGTAGTATACTACCACCAATAGCTTACAAATACCATGAACTTGTATACTCTAAGCACCAGAGCATAGTGCAATTTTTTTTTACTATTTAGTATTTTGCAGTCGGGTGACATGTGTTATTTGTTAATGCATGACTAATAATATTTTGATGCACGAAAAAGGGATCTTGTTGACGCACAACAAGGGTTTAGGTGTTGATGCCCAAATCTGATCTTGTTAATGCATGACTATACTCTTGTTGACGCACGATAGAGTTTTTCTCTGACATACGACAACGATATTTGTTGACACATGACTTGTTGCATTTTTTATGCATGATTTTTTTTTTCTATGGACAAGTGATAAGGAGATATTGCTGACATGCGACAAGGGTTTGCTTGATGACACCCAACACTGCTCTTATTGACGCATGATTGAAATTGTACTGTTTTTCATGCACGACAGATTTTTCTTTGATGCACGAAAAAAAATATTTATTGAGACATGAATAATTTTATTTGCTGAAACGTGACTCATTTGACACCCGACAAGGAGACTCAAGTCTCAACTAATGCGCAAGCCAGCTATTGTTGACACACTACAGTTATCTTATCAACACACAACACAATCCTTCTCTGATGCACAACAAATTCCTTCTTTGACGCATGACACAATCCTTATTTATTGATGCACGATGTTGTTGTTTTTGACAGACGAAGGAGTTTGAACTTAGTTTTTCAGAATAATGGAAGGTGTTAGTACTCAGAATGAGAAGACCTAAAAATAACTAAGAAATATTAGAAGTCCATGTTCAAGTATTTTGAAAAATATGTTGTTACAGAAACCGCATCCACCAGAACCCATATAGTTGCCACTGGAATGAATCAGAGTATAGACTATGTGGAATGTAATATTGAGGTGGACATGCATTTTACATGATATCAAGCAAATGACACCTATGATGATACCAAGCCAGATCTTGAAGATATACCTGTTGAGATGCGATATCCTGAAGATATTCTTCCTATTGGGGTGCAATTAGGAGTGCATCAAGATATTGTACATACAAATACTCAAAAAATGGAACACAAATATTAAATTCAAATTATGGTTCATGAAAGAGGAAACCAAGTGATTGTGATAATGCTCAAAATTATACTGAAAAAAAGTAAATTATTGAAAATGAACAAGAATATGTGGACAATTGGGAGGACATACAAGTTTGATTGGGTTGCCAAATTTTTGTTTATATCGAACATGTACAGCCATAAAATTTAGAAGATATCCCATCTAAATGTACGTGTATAATATATACATGGAAATTGGGAAAGAAGCAAAAAATGCAAGTAAAGCTGGACATTATAGCAAAACACTGCGGAAAACAATATTTGATTGTAACGAGGGAGGATGGATGAAAATTCAAAACACATAAGTGGGAAACTAAAAAATAATGCATCCATGTTAAATACGCAGCAGACTTTGAATTAGAGTAGAAAAGATGTAGACATCTCATGGAACAAGAAGGAACAGTCACATTGCAAATTGGTAAGATGAATCAATCAAATCTGCATGCAAAACTCATACATTTCTCTACTTTATTTCACATACTAAAGAAAGGAAGGCCGATTTCATATTTCCTAATTTCAAAGTTTTTTATCAATATAAGGGAATGCACAATGTTCCGCGGTCCCATTGGTCTAACTTTAGTGCATGGGAAATGGAAAAATGTCTTTCAATGATAAAAAAGTAAGATTTGAAAGAGAATGTAAAAAAAGAAAAATTTATCTCTTTCAATTGATGAAGTGACAACAGTCGAAAACACTGCATGGGTATGTATCCATGTCTACACTTTAGAAAATCATAAAAGGACACCTCATCTTTTGCGTGTTATGAAAATGGTTGAAAATTGTAATGCTAAAAACCTACATAAAATAGTTTTTTTCTCATTTGAAATATATTGTTGGAATGACTGATTATGAAATTGCTATGAAGTTGGTATGCGTTATAGAAAATGGTGCATTAGTCATATACGGTCACCAAACATGGATGTGTGTTAGATTGCAAACAACACTGGCCCCTTATATGATAGCAATTCATTGTATGGATCACATAATAGATTTAGCATATAAAATGGTAAGCAACTACAAAAACGTTGCTAAAGTGGAAGACCTTATAAGATAACTTCATGCCTAAATAGAAAACAACCAAAAGAGATTTCTTGAGTTCCAAAAATTCACAATTGGAATTACAGATTGCAAAAATCTTCTAAAGGATGTTGAGATGAGATGTATTTATTTTTATGAACCTGCATGCAAATTTTGTGAGGAGTGTCCTTCGTTAGTTGGTTTCATGCACATATATCGTCATGAAGTTGATAGGGTGAGGGACTTTCTATTTTTTTTAACTAATTTGGAGACATTTCTTACATTGGTTGGTATTCTTTCAATGTTGCAGGAGATCAATACACTGATGAGGCATGCACAAAGGAGATTAATCTATATTGTGGATTTTATACATATGAGAAAATTGTATGTAAAAGTCTTGATATCTTGTACTATTCCCAAGATATTTTTGATACACTTGTTTTTCAATAATTGAAAAGATTTATTAGATCTTAAAAATCCAAATAACTATTTGAGATTTAATATCCATGAGCTTCTTTGCATCAATGTTAATGGGAGGGCCATATCAATGCACATTTTTGCAAAAATGTCAAGATATTACATGATCAGAAAGAGAAGATGTTCCTATGACACGTAATATCTTTGATTTTGTTACAATTGAAACAAGAATAAATATTTTAAAAAGTTCGTAATCCTTATCATCATAAATTAGAGAACGTTTCTCCAAAGATAAAATTCTTGAAGCAATGGGTGTGATGAATCCTAATTTTTGAAATACTGAAGGTGCTCGTGTAGAATTTATGAGAAAGCATTTCCTTAAATCCATGGGTACAATTATGGAACATTTTACAAAGACTTCATATGTCAAGGATATGGAAATCAAAGGTATACTAAATGTTGATTTATTAAAGTCTGAATTAGTAAATTTTGCAACAACAATGAGGAACCAATATAAAAATTTAGATGAACCTTCTTAGAGTGGCGTTATTACAAGGATTTGGCAAGTATTCTATCAAAGTAATGTTTTACAAGAATAAATCAGTGAATATTTCTTATTATATGATTGGTACTTAACAATGATTTTGGGGTTTGTAGAGGACGACAGGGTTTTCAGTGCTTTATCATTCATAAAATAAAAACTGAGAAATAGGTTGGATAAAAATATATAAATTTTCATGAGGTGTTATGTTTCTCACTACTCCATGGAAACCTTTCCTTTTGACATAGTAATTACGCATTGGAATTCAATTATCGAAAGAATATGTGTAAATAATACAACTACAAGTACAAATGTTCCCAACGATGAGACTATAATTGGTGGGTCGTCACAATCTACAGAACATCAAATTTGAAGAACCTATTGATAATGGATTGTTTCAACTTTAAATAGGTATGTACTTGACCTTACTTTTATAGTTTGTCACCTTACATTTTAACTCTGCTTATTTTTTCAATTTCAAATTAACTCTACAGATGCAAATATTGACTAAGGAGGCTTTTTATCATATTTTGTTTAAGCTCTTGTTATCATTAAAGATGTTAGAGGTATTTATATTTACATTTATTTAAATACAATTATTTATAAAAAATATGTTTTATATAATTACTATTTTGGATTTGTCAACTACCAATTTCTCTTTTAAAAATCTTTTTATTACATGCATTTGTCAAATACTAATTTGCAAGGCCTTTAGAGTTCATATCTACATATTCTTCCATTTTTATACTCTTCCAGACTTCTAGACAGGTGCAAGTTATGATTTTCATTTTCTTTAATCTTTCGGTTTCTTCCATAATCCGCTCAATCAATATTTCATCTTTTTTTTCATGAAAATGTGGGTTGACATCCATCTGAGGAAGCTCTTACTTCTCAGGACTGACAACGTCAGGAAAGTCACCCATCTTTATACTAATCCATTTTTCCTGTTGAGTTTTATTTAATCAAATATCTTTTTTTCATGCTACGAAGGATGATTTCTCATTTTCCTTCCATATGCTTTGTGACAACCATATAAAATACAAGAGGTAACTACAACCCTATCATATGACATTGATTGAGTTTTTGCAATTATGTTTAATTTTTTTTTTTATCCTCAAAATGCTTTGATAAAGTATTTAAAATTAGTTGGGTAAAATCACACATTCAAATTTTACAAGAAGAGAGAGGAATATTTTTCCATATTAAGATGTTTATGTCATAACACATTCATCATACAATTCATCATCATCCATGTCTATTTTTATGTCATTATCCACATCTAATGTCATCATATCATTGATTCATTCCAAGTAGAGAGAAGAATATTTTGAGAAGATTTAAATATGAAGAAACCTGATACAGATTTATAATTTTACAAGTAAATAAAAGAAGATTTTATTGTATTAAGATGTCTCTGTCAAATGACATTTCAATTTTTTTAAAAACAATTATCCATTATCATCATCCATGATTTTTTTTAAGCTAAATATATGTCCACACATTTCATCATAATCCATATCTATTTTAATTTTATCATCCACATCTAATGTCATCATATCATTGATTCATTACAAGTAGAGAGAAGAAGATTTTGAGAAAGTTTAAATGTGCAAAAACCTTATATAGAGTTTGAATTATATAAGGAAAGATAATATGTCTTTGTCTTAGACTCCTAACACACTCCAATTTTTCTTAAAACAATTATCTATTATCATCATCCAGGATTGCATTTTAAGATACATATACATCCACACAATTCATCATCATCCATATATATTTTAATGTCATCATATCATTGATTCATTACAAGTAGAGAGAAGAAGATTTTTAGAAGTTTTAAATGTTCTCAAAACTGATACAAATTTTGAATTTTACAAGTATAGAGAAGATGTCTCTGTTCTAACACAATTAAATTTTTCTTAAAAAAAATCCATTATCATCATTCATCATCATCTATATCCATTCTAATGTCATCATATCATTACAAGTAGAGAGAAAAATATTTTGAGAAGGTTTAAAAGTCTCTGTCATATCACATTCCAAATTTTCTTAAAATAATTATCCATTATCATCATCCATATTCCGTGATCATGCTTGAAGCTCAATCTACGTACACATATAATTCATCATAATCCATAACTATTCTAATGTAATCATCCACATCTAATGCAATCATCATTACAAGTAGAGAGAATATTTTTAAGATAATTTAAATGTGAAGAAACATGATACGGAGTTTGAATTTTCCAAGTAGAGAGAAGAAGATTTAACTCTTATGATATGTCTCGACTCTATGCAATACCACATTCCAAATTTTCTTAAAAATAATAATTAACCATTATAATAATACCATCACATTCAAATCAAACATAAACACCATATATAATATATAACAGGATATAAAAAATGTAGATTATAAAGTATTTTAAATTTTCAAATGCCATCACATTCAAGTTTCATACTTCAATATATAAAGTATTTCAAATTTTCAAATTTGAAGTTTCAATATTTCAACCCTCAATCATGAAATTTATCCCCAAAAAACTGGCATCTTTTGTACCCCTTTCCCCAATGGCTTCCCATCATGCACTCATTTCCCTATGGATTCACATCATGTACCCCTTTCCCCAATGGATTGAATAATCCCAGAGCTAATCAGATCTTCCAAAACACTGTTTAGATTCTTTACGATTCTTTAATCTTCTTTTGTTGCATCTCCATGGGATAACAAACTAGCATCTGTAATTGCCTTAGTTTTGGAAAAAAATTCAAGTTTGAATCCATTCTTTTTAATTATCCTCTTTAGTGTATTGTTTTGTTTGTTAACTAAAACAATATTTTCTTTCAAATTCGTTCCTCTGGATAAAGTGTTCTTCGCGGTTTCCAAGTGAACATGGAACACCTTTGCTTGACTCTTCAAAATTTCATATTTCAACTGAAAAAAAGTTAGCTTAATTAAACATATTAGCTAAATAAGAAAATTTCAAATTAACAAAAAATATTGTTTCAAAGTGATCATACTTACGACCGCTCTATCTCTCTCGACATTTGCAATTTCCACAAGATTCTTGTGCTTAAAACATTTATTAAAATATTCCTAGGTTTCAGCACTAATATTTTCTAATTTGTTTAATGCTTTAGCTAAAATATCATCTTTATAATTGTTGTTATACATGACAGTCCCACTTCTTGCTTGGGTAAGGCATCCATCTTCACAGGTTGATTTTCGAATGCAATGTATAAACTATCCCTTTGCAATTAATTTTTAAAATGACTTATTATCTCATTGATAAGTAACTTTTCCCTTCCCTCCCATTCTATGAGTTGATTGATATGAGGTACAATAAACTCTTGGACATTTGATTGACAATCATAACCAATCAAGTTCTCTAAAGGAAATGGTAGAAACTATTCACCATCTGTATCTAAATAAGATGATGCCATTGGAGAGGTATAGGGGCTTCCGGGTTGATCATCATCCACTACCCATTTTTTAATTTAGGTGGCCTGATCCAATTTGCAATAAAATTTATCAATATTTAAATATTGAAATAGAAAGTGAAATGTAAAGAAAGTTGAATAAATTACATTGAAAGAGAATTATACCTGATGGCCTTGAATCATCTCATGTGTATTTAAAAATCTGGTTGGGTCATTGCTATCAATTCCCAAGTAATCTTCATCTAAATTTATATTATTTGAAATTGATACACCTGTTGCGCTAGGCAGGCCACCAAGAGAGAGGGTTGGAATTTGAAATGAGTAGGAAATGTTTAGTGTCCCACTAAGGGTTGGATGAATTGGAACACGTTTACCAATGTTCATTTTACCTGAACCTGTTGGTATCCAAATTCTTTCTCCTTTTCAAGCTGAGAAGCAACATAGATTGGACATGGAGATTAGAGATAGATAGATCATAGTGTGTGTAGTCTTATAGCTGGTGATGAGATCTAACTGTCCCTTTTTCACTAAGATTTGTGGCGAGATGGATAGCATATTCGAGAGGATTTGACCTCCGCTCACTGCTTTAGGCCATGCATTTCGACCAGGGTAAGAGGACCCTTAGTGTAAGCTCTGTTTAACGAAGGAGATGGAGATATTATTCTTTTGCACAAATTTTATGATACTCCATAATTTAACTCTCAAGATTTATCACTTCTAAAATATGGAAATACTTTCAACACAAGGCTAAGGTTACTGAATACATTAAGAAATCCTCATTGTTCTGCATATTTTAGTAAATATATTTTGTTCGTTTATATATATAGGGAAAACAGGGGTAGTTTAAGATGGATTCATGGTTTTTGAATGATTTTGGTGGGAGATTAAGGAACATAAATTTTATTATACCAGATCTCTGATAAACTTCACAACAATGGATAACTCAACAACATAAAGCTTCAGAACAGTTAAGACATTCCTTTAACGAGAAGGTGTGCTACAATGGAGGCCCATATTAACACGTTTTAAAACAATCTTTGAGACTCTTACACAAAGGATCGAGTTAAAATTCTAAATTAAACATCAAAATCTCTAATTAATCACACATAAGGTACACCCAAAGACTTACAAACAATCTTTATCAACAAATGATAGTGAATTGATTTTAAATTTGTTTATCTCATCACAAGATGAAGCCTCTTCTTGAAATGAAATTGCAAATGCCACTAAACTGTCATAGGGATGAGATCCTGTGTGATGTCATAAAGATTTCAAAGTAAGATTACAATAGGAACATGTAATAATACTTGCAAACATTCCAAAACAAATAAGACACTAATTGTTCCAAGATTGACACAAATTAATTTCAAAATTTCTTATATTCGTCAGCAAGGGAAAGCTTCCAGAGTAATCTCAGTGCTCGTCAATGGTTATACATCTGCAACCAACTTGACATGATAGAAAATCTAACAGAAGAAAATAACAGGTTATCTGAGATTGGTCTCTGAGGAAAACAACTTTCTCAAATTTTCTCTTAATAATTCAACCCCCAACCATTTACAAGAGTATTCTTATTACATTTATAAATTTTACTCACTCAATTTTCCCCCAAAAGAGAAGAATATTCAAGGGACCTTTGCTTGTTACCAATTTGACTCAGAAAGCAACATTTAACAAATTCACATCCGAAAGCTACCAGGTGGACCAATTGTAAACTAATCATGTTTATTAGGCCCTTTTCTAATGACTAGGATACCATACCACAAAATTTTGGCAATCCTTCTAATAATTCTAATCATGTCATGTGAGAAATCCCCTTTTTAATCATTTTCTGGAGGGTCTGAGAAAGTTTTCCTTGGCCATTGAAAATGCAGAGAAAGGGTAGAGTGATCGGAATCCTCCAAGTGTCCTCCTAGTGCTTCTTTAAAATAAAACTTAGGGGCCAGTCCCTAAATAGGCACGGTCCCTTCACATGTCCCAAGCCTTTCAAAATTTCTTTGAAAAGTTGAAGTATAGAGCGGAGCTGGCGGAAGCCTCCACATGTCTCTTTGTCGCACTTGTTAAGGTGGGACCCTAAGGTGGATCCTCAAATGAGTGCTAACCTTCTATGTGTCCATGGTATAGAATGAAATTTTTTTCTGAGTATGGGAAAGGTAGTGGAAACCTCCATGTGTCTCCCCGACGCAATTCCAAGGCCAAACCTAAAGGTGAATTTTTAGATGAGCGTTGGCCCTCCACATGGACAAGCTTTGAGTTTAATCGGGCCTTAGAGTTTTCAAAGTGCCTCGTCAAGCCGCACCCAATTAGAGATGGCCACATTTCCATAAATTCTAAGATGTAAATTTGACGGGGAAAAACACACCCGTCAAACCGTAAAATGCAGGAAAATCACCATTTGAGCCCGGAAATGAATCTTTCTTTCAAGATAGAGACTTTGGAAATGATATAAGGCCCAATTATGATCTTCCAAGCTGCATCCAATCACATTTCTATGAATATTTGGGATAAAAATGATAGGGACAAACAAAGCATGATTATGGAGAATGGAAGAAATGGAAAAAAATACATGAGTTTATGCCCATGTTATAGAATCTTTCACACGGACAGAGGATCAGAAAAAAAAATTTGGACTTTTAAGTGATCCTCGACCAAGGAAGGGACTGATGATAGCAACCAAATGGAGGATAGAGTTTGTATGCATCAATACGGGGAGATAGAAAACACGAAAGATCCCATAAACTAAAGAATTTCAAGGACAAATGGGGTGAGACAAAATTGAGCACCAACATGAACTCTAACTCGAGAATGTCCACTCCCTATGAGTGAGACAAGAAAAAATAGTAGACCATGTGCCAAAAATAGACCATTAGGCAATGAAGTCAAAGAATAAGCTTGAAGAGTAGAGAAACCATAACCATCATCCAAAAAAACAACCAAGAAACCAACAAAACCAGGTCACCAAGGACCAGAACGAACAAAAACAAAAAATATTAACGAAAACAAAGAACTATACATTGTACAAATGGAGTATACCTTGATTATCAGAAATCAATCAAGGAAATGTTTTAAATTCCTACCATTAATAGGAAATTCAATAAGTTCCCCATCTAAATATTTTAGGAAGAAGGTATTTTAACTAATTCGAATTTCAATTGAATAAGGGACCATGCGAAATGCATCAAATTTATCATTCTTTCCCTTATCTTCATGCCTCCTATCCCATAATAGCACAAGTTCCCCAACATTGAAAGCTCTTAGAGTCACTTTTTTATCAAATAACTTCTTCAACTTTTCTCTGAACTTCACATGCCACTGATGGGATGCCCTTATTTCTTCATCTAACTCAATAATCTAATTGATTCGAGAATCATATGGACTAACTTCTTGGTATTCAATTTTTTGAACAAACTGAAATGAAGACAATTGCAAATGAAGGGGCAGTAAAGCTTGAGTTCCATATACAAACTCAAATGGGATTTTACCATTAGCTATTTTGACACTGATCTTGTCATCCCAAATAAAAAACTTCAGTTTTTCACCCGACTTCTTTTTGTACAGCTTCAAGGTTCTTCTAATGATCTTCAACAAGTTTTTATTGTTAGACTCATCTTGTCCATTTCCTTAGGGATTGTAGCTATAAGCATATGTTAGATTGTATCCATACTCTTTACACGTTTCCACCAAAGGTTTGACTCTAAAACTCATGGCATTATCAACAACAATCTTACCTGGCACTCTAAATCTACATATCATTGGATTCAACATGAACTCCATTATAAATTGGTGTGTTTCCTTCTTGGTGAGGATTGCTTCCACCCACTTAGTGAAATAATCAGTTGCTAAAAGAATCCATTTATGACCAGCACTGGAAGGATCATAAATTTCACCAATGAAATCCATCCCCCATTGCTTAAATGGAGCTTCAACTGACATAGGCTGTAAAGGAAGGGAGCCTGAAGATTTCATTCTTCCAGAAAAATGTTGGCAAATTTCATATTTCCTAACCAATATAGATGTATCTTTGAAGAGAGTTTTCCACCAATAACCAGACCTCAAGATTTTATGTGATGTAACTCTTCTAGACAATGTCCCCCACAAACTCCTCCATCGAGATCAGCAATTACCTTTGGGGCTTCATCCTCAATAATGCACCTTAAGAGAACTCCCTCCAGGTTCTTCCAAGCTTACCCAAAATCAGTAATGGCATATTTTTGAGAGCATAACGTAAGAGAATTTTTCTGATTTTTACTCGAATATTCAGGGAAGCATAGATGTATGAGATAAAAGATTATATCCTTATACGATTCAGATCTTATAAAAATTTCAAGGACATCCACCCTTTCTGCTTCTACTTAATTCACCTCAATAGTTTGCAAGTTTCTCTCAACCATAAGCTTAGCTAGGCCCAAACATGTTATTAATTTCATGGTTTAGATATCCATGTCATATTCCTGCAACTTGTTTACCCATCTACATATTTAACTTGAGACCTCCATCTCTGATAAGATATCGTTTCGATGGTGTGGGGAACATAAGCAACAACTTTAGAGCTCAAGATGTAGGGCCTGAAAACCTTTGTTTCTTTCACCAAGGAAAATTCTTGCTTCTCCATGTTAGTGTACTTCAACTCATCTCCCTGTAATGCCTTACTGAAAAAGGTAATTGGTCTCTTAGCCCCTTCAACATCCTTCTACAACAAAACAAATGCAATGGTGTTTTCTGAAGCAAAAGAAAACATTTGAAAAGGCTTCTCTTAATTTGGAGCTGCCAAAACAGGGGCATTCTTTAGTGCTTCCTTCATGTCATTGAAAGCTTGAATAGAAGCTTCTTCCCATTTGATAACTTGGTCCTCTTTCAGCATACTAGTAATGGGTAAGGTCAGCTCAACAAAGTTAGACACAAATCTTCTGATAAATTTTATTTGTTGAAACAAGGATTGAGCTCCCTTATTAGTTCTCAGAATTGGAACCCTGTTGATGGCTTCCACTCTCTCTAGATCTATCATGACCCCTTTCTTTCATACAATGTGACCTGGAAGCAATTTTTCCTTTTTCACTCCAAAATGGAACGTCTTGGGATTCAATGATAACCCATAATCTCTACACCTTAAAAACATTCTCTCCAAGTGTTCCAAGTGATCATTACTTTTTCTAGAAAACACAGTTACATCATCTTGATGAAAAAACAATGAATTCATTAATATAACCAGCAAATGCTAAAGCCACTGCTCTTTGGAAATTTTCTCCAACATTCATTAAGCCAAAAGGCATCCTGACATAGACATAAGTTCCGCAACGAGTGGTAAAGGAAATATTTATTTTTTTAGACTCCTTAACAACAACTTGATTATATGCAGAGAAACCATCCAGAGTGGATAACAACTCATAACCAGTTACCAATTGTAGCATATTCTCCATGTTTGGCAGAGGGTAATTATCTTTCAATGATGCTTGATTCAAGTTCCTGAATTCTACGCACAGCCTTATATCACCATTCTTTTTTGTGACAGGAATTAGGTTTGCAACCCAAGATGAGTACCTTATAGGCTGAATGATCCCTCCATCACTCAACTTCTTCAGTTCTTCTTGCATCTTCAAATAATAGAGCAGATTGATGGGCCTCTATTTTTTCCCAAAAGTCTTGGCATTAGATTCAAGAGGAATTTCATGTTGGAACAAATCTTTCCTATATGCCTTCAACTCAAAGTAAAACCAAGCTAGGAAGTCTTGATATTTCTTCAACAATTAAACATAGAACTTCTTCTCTTCCTTGCTGAGATTGCTTCCTAACTAGATTTTACGTGTTTTTTCCTTTTTGCACAGGTTGTTCTCTTCCACATATCTTGAAACTGACATACTTATTTTCGTAATGCAATCATCATTATCAAAGTTTGATTCAAGAGCCACCAAACCTCTGGAAATCATGTTTTTCTTCATTTGGATGATGTCTTTACCAAATAAATTTTCCTTTCCTTCAGCAACTCACACCATTGGTTCCCTGTCTATATTTTTTTCAGCAAACTCACCTTGGTTCTGCAAAAACCATTTCACCTTGGCATCATCATCAAACACTTGCCAATTTTACACGTTGTCAGGGATAACTAGCCTTGTTAGTATTTCAACATCATACTCACAAAATGGAGACACTGTACAATTCCAAAATTAGGATCCTAGCACTGCTAACTTGTCTGCAATAGCATTAAAATTTCTATCATGGTGCACAATATTAAAAGAATCAAACATTTCAATAAAATCCTAGACTACATGCTTGTATTATTTCATTCTCTAATTTTTAGTAGCATATAGCTTTATAATCTGTTTGACAATCAGTTCTAATTCTCCTTTGACAATGATATCCTTTATACCATATTTCTATGCAATTCTAAAACATAATAAGAATGATTCACATTTAGCAATGTTTTTAGTGCATTTAAAGTTGAGTTTGAAAGAAAAATCAAACTCTTCGTGGCCTGGAGAAATAAAAACAATGCCAACACCATTTCCAAGCTTGGAACAGGCTCCATCAAATAACAAGGTCCAAGGTAAACCCACTTGTTCAATATATTTACATTAATAAAAAGCATATAACACTTCATAAGAAGCATTATTGGGATCTTCAATAAGGTGCAACATCTTATTTCCTCCATATAACTTTACAAGGCTTTTTTCAATTAGAATGGTGGCAAAAGACATATCCATCTGAACACTTCGACCAACACTTGCAAGCCACTTTCTTCATAAAAACATGCCCCATTTGGTAGGACAATCAAAAATAACAGCATCAAGTTTCAATTTCTTACTTGGATAAGCTCCAAGTTGTACCACCAAACCTTTTACACACCCTATAACTGGTACATCTCTGGAATCCATTACAATACACTTGTCATAAGTTGTTTTCACTTTAATGTTCAATTCATTCATGCCTTCTAGAGGCATAACATTACATGATGCTTTGGAATCAAACATATAATTGTGCAGTAGTCTGTCCTTAATAATCATTGTTGTAAAAAATGGATGAACATTTAATTGCGACTCAACCAAAGATGTTCCCAAGTAAACTTCAGGTGGTTCACCTATCTCCTCCAATGTTGGTGGTTTTTCTTGGTCTGCAATGGTTGAAGAAGGAGTTTTTACATTATTTATATTTCTGCCTTGGGTATTCCTATCTTCTTCCAATCCCAAATACTAAAAAGTCCTCTTCTTGTGCTTGAGAATCCTAAGCAGTTGAACAATTGGGACAAAATTTTTGATCTAACTCAAGACTTTGGAAATGTCATAGGGAATGTATTTTGGCAAAGTAGCATCTAGAGAAAGATTGAAAAACTCATCAGATGGAACAAGAATTTTTATATTTTGGGCATGGGTGGGAACACCAGTTCTATTTTATACAACAAGGCCTTTTCCAGATGTATCTTTCTTTGGAGCCTCTTCTAGGACATTGGTGAGAATTGGTGTCTTTGGTTTGGCTTGAGGTGCTGCACCTTTGACAACCTTACTTCTTGTGTTATACTCTTTTTCTTGGGCAATGAAAACATTCATTAACAACTGTATATCCTCTTCTTGTTGGATTTTTTTTTATTATTATTGGTAAATAGTTTTTTGAAAGGGACTATACCCTTATATAGCAAGGCTCTACAAACCAGATTTAAACATTTAAGGCCCACATGGCAGAAAAGAAACCAATCTACCAAGAGAAGTTCCAAAAACCAAAAAAACAACAACAAAAAACAGCAGAAGAACAACAAACAAACAGCTGCTATCCAGCTAAGAGATAGCCAAACAGCATTAGAGAACTATCTCGGAGGACAGGAAGTTTTCCTTGAGAAGGAATTTTTCTTTTTCCTAACTGTGATCCAAGCATCTCAAATTTCCTGCAAAGGAATAAGAACCTCAAGGTCAGTAATCGGTTGATAATTATTACTTGAACTAGGGAGGACCACAGTCACTAAAGACACATTTGGTTCAATGTTTCTGGACCTTTTAGCTTCATCCCTAGGTGTCTTTTCATGCAAAGGGGTCATTTCCCACCTGTCATTCATGTCAGTATCAATATTAGTATCAGGGACAATAGCCACCTCCCCAACCGCATCAGGAATGTCATTTGGTTCAAACACCATATGTTCCAAGAGGGAATTTTTCCACCAGTTGGCCTTGTCATTTTTCTGTTTTACTATCTCACAATTAGTGGCCGAATTTCCTAAAGAGAAACATCTTCTGCATCTAAAAGGCAGGCCTTCATAGTCCAGAGGCTGAGTCCAGGATCTATCTTGCACTTTTAGCTCAATATGAGCTGGAAGATCCTTTGAGGTATCAATCTTAACAAGAATTCTTGCATAGGTTGTATGGGTAAAATCAAAGGTTTGGGAGTCAATGTTAATAATACTACCCAAGGAATTACCTATGGATATTAGACACTTTTGATCCCATAATTGTAGAGGAAGGTGGGGTAATCGAATCTAGATCAGTTTACGGGGAGAAGGATTCAGTGAGTGGGTTAAATGATGGGAACTAGGATTTTAAAATAAGGTATTTTTGCTGATAGGTCCAGAGTTGCTTAGCAATGATATTCTTATCAGCAATGGGTTCAAAAGCAATAATAAAAATTCCCTTAGCACAAGGGTAAAGATCTAACCTTCCTTCTAGGAGTGGGATCCAATGTTTGGAGATCCATGCATGTAAGATAGGTAGACTAGGCCAGAGTCCAGCAAATCGACAAATCAAGGCATGATCTTGATAAAATGCTTCTATTTCGAGGAATTCATCTCTAAAGCTTATACATGGGTTGGTCTTAGAAGGCTTCATGCTTGCAAACTTTGGCTTTTTTTGTACAACCTCCCTGAATGATCCCTTATCTGCAACTTCTATCATTGTAACAGGGGACGAAGTTACAAATGGTGCCTCCAGTGGAATCTTAGGAAATAGGTCTACAAACCTTCTATATTTAGGGATCGATGCGTCTTGTTTTTTATTATATCCATGGCCTTGCAAAATATTTGGATCAATATTCTCCTGGTGATCCCGACAGCCCCCAGGATTACAGTCAGAGATACCAGTGGATCCATTTCCCCCTAAAGCTGTTTCCCCTCTCAAAAATTTGTGGCTTCCATTATTCACGTAGCTCAGAGATTTGTTTTGGTTTTCAAAGCTTGCAGTCACCCCTGAAATCTTAGGAAAAATATCTACAGATCCCTGCACATTCCCAGAACCGTGGCCATGTCCAAAGTATGGTTTATCAAAAAAAAATTATGAGCTTCTACATTTTGGTGTGAAACAATCTCTCCCACTCGAAGCCTTGTTGTCACCCTACACGTTTAGAGGAGAGCACTAAGTATTTCTAGAACCTGCGAGGAGGAATTTAGGGCAAGGAACCATCGCTAAGGCAGAGTAATCGCTAGGGTAGAGTAATTGTTATTATAGAGTTTACCTAGATTTTAGGAAAACTAGATTCATCCCTCATACTTCTTAAAAATTAGAGCTCTTAGGTACTCAAAATAATTATTAGGAAGTTCAAATGCTTGTATCATATCTATTTATAAAGCATGAGAGGGAGGAAGAGGAGGTACTCGGTGAATGTATTCCCAAAATCTTACAGTAGTTCTTGCACTTATTACTTTTTTTTAAGTTGCTCCTTGTTGTGAGCTTATAGAGCAGTCCACCATGCATGCATCATCATCAATGTTGTCATCATCATCAACTTCTTCAACTTGCTTATCTAATTTACATGGTGGGTGGGGTAAGAATAATTTTTCACACCAATCCATTTGATTTGTCTCTTCAACAACAAAAACTCTAGCATTTAGAGGATCAGACACTACTCTATTCTCCCTAGCTTGGGGTTGTCTAGCTCCCATGGGTCATTTACCTCTATCATCATATCTCTAATCATTTATAGGATGATTTGTACATCTGTCTTGTCCTTGTTGCCTATGCTAACCCTAAGAACCTTGTCCAATTCCTTTCTCTACCCTGGCCAGCTTGTAAGATATTTTTGACAACCCCAGTCAAATTTTTTACAACTTCCTTAATATCCACACCCATACTTGATTGATATTTTTCTGGATTGATCAATTTAACACACTCCCTCTTAGGAGGTTTTCCAACTGCTTTAATGTTTTTCTCAATTTGCAAAGCCATGGTAAAGGCCTGCGTCAAAGTTCCAGGGTTCTTATCCCTCAAATAGTAAGAAACTTTCTTATCAAATGCATCTGAGTACTTAATCAGACATGATTCATCACATGGCCTCAAATTAACAGGTAGTCTTCACAATGTTTTATTAAATCTTGTATTCAAATCATACACTGATTCATTAGGATTCTTTTTTATATTTTTAAATTCTAATAAAAGAAACCTAGGGTCTATTTTATCACCATATTGCATTCTAAAATTATTCTTCATCTCTGTCTAGGAGTCAATGGAATTATTTGGAAAATATTTATACCATTCCCTTGCATCTTCTTCTAGAGTATGGAAAAACAATTTAATGTATACATCCTCAAATTCTATTTCAAAGTCCTCCATCATATTGACAAAGAACTTCAAGCATTGATCACCAATGATTGCATTATTTCCTTGAAAATTAGGCAATCTATTTCTTACATCTTGTGGCACAACATTTGGATAGTGAGCCATACCTCTAAAATTGATGGGACCAAAATTATTAACAAAAAATGGAGGTTTGGGTGGAGGTTGAGCCATATTATTATGAGGAGGTGATCTTATAGGAGAAACAAAATGATGAGGAGTGAGGGGTTTGTTTGGTATAGGGATGTAATTTTCAAAATGACGGTCCTCTAAAGGCTCTGTTTCTTGGAAAAATCTATCAGATTTGGAAATTTTCGGGACATAACCATATAAAAATATTTGAAATACAAAAGTACCCTCTCTAGATGGAGAATTAAATTCAACAAAGAGACTACCTGATTCAGAAGCACTTGATGAAGTATTGCAATCTTCAATCACAGGGCAATCAGTTTCACTAATGGAGATCTCTTTTCTTGATGCTTGGTCTCCAACAACCTTCAAAATTCTTCTTCCTTCTAAATTAGACTTTCCCATCTCTTGAAACAACCTTCTACTAGGATCTTTAGTGAAGAAAGATCTTATTTCTTCCAGCTTTGCAGATATTAATGATAAATCTTGCTTGATATATGTTAAGACACTGGTATTTATAAAGAATTTAAACAACACGGAGTCACCATAAAGTATTTTCACCTTAGTTTGTGTAAATGAACTCTGAAAGACTTTTCAAATGTCTTTCAATACCAGATTCATGAAAATCTCATGAGATGTACTCTTCTTTTACCCAAATTTATCAATGATGATACAAAATTTAGTGCAATAACTTTAGAAGATGGAAATATTGCACTTTGAACTCACACCTTTGAACAATTCTTATAGATCTAAATAGATAATGATGTGTCAACAATGTATCAGCACACAACATGTGTAAGAAGTATTACCAGGATCTGTACGTGTACACATTTGTTCAAATACTTCAAAGAGTCCCTAGAAATGACACTACAAGTTTTGGTATCCAAATTCATTTTCCTTTTCAATCCGAGCAACAAAACAGATTGGACATGGATTTTAGAGATAGATAGATCATAGTGTGTGTCATTTTGAAGCTGGGGATGAGATCTTACTAGCCCTTTGTCACTCAAATTTGGGGAGAGATGGATAGCACCTTCAAGAGGGTTTGACCTCTCCTCACGGCTTTAGGCCATGCCTTTCGACCAGGATAGGAGTACCCTCAGTGTAACCTCTATTTGATGAAGGAGATGGAGATACCCTTATTTTGCACAATATTTATGAAGAAAAATACTTGGGAAAATATGGTCAATACTCCATAATTTAAATCTCAAGATTTGTCACTTCTAAAAGATGGAGATACTTTCAACACAAGGCTAAGGTTACTGAAGACATTAAGAAATCCTGATTGTTCTGCATATTTTACTAAATAGATTTTGTTACTTTGTGGATATACAGGGAAAACAGGTGTAGTTTAAGATGGATTCATGGTTTTTGAATGTTTTTGGTGGGACATTAAGTAGGATAAAGTTGATTATACCAGATCTTTGAGAAACTTCACAACAATGGACAACTCAATGTCAGAAAGCTTCATAACAGTTTAGACGTTCCTTTAACCAGAAGGTGTGCTTTACTGGAGGCCCATATCAACACATTTTCACACAATATTTGAGACTCTAACACGAAGGCTCAAGTTAAAATATTCAATTAAACATCAAAATCACTAATTAATCACACCTAAGGTACACCCAAATAATTAAAAAACAATCTTTATCAACAAAAGACAATGGATTGATTTTAAATTTGATTATCTCATCACAAGATGAAGGCTCTTCTTGAAATGAAAATGCAAATACCACTAAAATGTCATAGGGAAAAAATCCTATGTGATTTCACAAATATTTCAAAGTAAAATTACAATAGGAATGAGTAATACTACTTGTAGACATTCCGAAACAAAATAGACACTAATTGCTGCAAGATTGACACAAATTAATTTCACAATTTCTTAGATTCATAAGCACTGGAAATATTCTAGATATATCTCAGTTCTCGTCAATGACTATACATATGCAACCAACTTGACATGATATAAAATCTAACAGAAGAAAATAACAGGTTATCTTGGATTGGTATCTCAGGAAGATGGCTTTCTCAAATTTTCTATCAAGAATTCAATTCCCAACCATTTGTATGAGTATTCTCATTGCATTTATACATTTTAGTCACTCAATTTCCCCCCAAAAGAGAATAATATTCAATGGACCTTTTCTTGTTACCAATTTTCCTCAGAAAGTGACATTTAACAAATTCACATCCGAAACCTTCCAGGTGGACTAATTGTGAACTGATCATATTTCTTGGGCCCTAGACCAATGACTAGGATGCCATGCCACAACATTTTGGAAACCCTTCTAATCATTCTATTCATGTCATGGAAGAAATCCTCTTTTTAATCATTTTCCAGAGGCTCTGCATAGTTGGATCTGACAAGTTTTTTTTTTTCACTCTCGAGGAAACACCTTTTTCATCTTTTGTGCCTCATTCATCATTTCATTTTCCCTTTCCTTCCTTTGCAACTCTTCCCCGCATCCATCTTCTCTTGTAATTCCCTTTTTTGCAAGTGACTGAGCAATTCCAACTTCAAAATATCAACCTTAGTAATCATTGGACTCAAAAATTAAGTTCCAAATCCATTCAATGGAACTTTACAGATAGAGACGATAAGGAATTTCATTAAAAAATAATGAAAAATAGTGCGTATTCATATCTCTAAGAGTCTTGGAGAAAAATATGGTGGAAAAACATACGCAATGCACAAGAACCAATGATTCTACCCCTTCTCCACTTTATTTTATAACCATCTATGTGTTTCCTTGGTGAAACTGCAAGAGAATTATAGGGGAAAGTTTCCAAAAAAGTGCGGGCCTTCCACGTGCCCTGGACCTAAGAAAAATGCCTTTTGGCCTTTGAAAAAGTCTAAGCAAAAAAGGAGCCAGCAGAAGCCTCCACATGTCTCAATGGCGCACTTTGAGATGGTCCCCAAAAGAAGAGACCCCAAACAAGTGCGAGCTCACCATGTGTCTCAGTACAATAGAGTTGCTAAAAAATTTGAAGGATCGGCGGAAGGTTCCTATGTGTCTAGGTTCTGAGACAGTTTTCCTTGGCCATTGAAAATTCCAAGCAAGGGTAGAGTGAGCAGAAGCCTCCAAGTGTCCTCTTGGCACTTCTTCAAAATAAGAACTTAGGGGCTGGACCCCAAATAGGAAGGGTCCCTCCACATGTCTCAAGGCCTTTCAAAATTTATTTGAAAAGTTTAAGTATAGAGCGGAGCCGGAAAAATCCTCCACATGTCTCTCTATCACACTTGTTAAGGTGGGACCTTGAAGAGGATCCTCAAATGAGTTCCTACCCTCCACGTGTCTATGGTCCGCCAAAACTGTATCGGCCACATGAAAAAAATTCTAAGTATGGGAAAGGTAGCAGAAACCTCCACGTGTCTCCCCGGGGCAACTCCAAGGCCAAACCAAAAGGTGAATTTTCAGATGAGTACCGACCCTCCACGTGGACAAGATTTGAGTTGAATCAGGCCTTAGAGTTTTCAAAATGCCTCATCAAGCTAGATACAACCACAGAGGGCCACGTTTCCATAGATGCTGAGATGTAAATTTGATGGGAAAAACACACTCGTCAAACCGTAAAATGTAGGAAAATCACCATTTGAGCCCATAATTGATTCTTTCTTTCAAGATAGAGACTTTGAAAATTATATTAGGCCAAAATATGATCTTTTGAGCTGCATCCAATCACATTTCCATAGATATTTGGGACAAAAATGATAGGGACAACAAAACATGACTGTGGAAAATAGAAGGAATGAAAAAAAAACCCGATTTTATGCCCAAGTTACAGACTCTTTCACACGGACAAAGCATCGAAAAAAAAAATTATGTAATTTTAAGTGATCCTTGACCAAGGAAGGGACTGATCATGGCAACCAAATGGAGGACAGAGTTTTTATGCATCAATACGGGGAGATAAAAAACACGATAGAGCCTACAAACTAAAGAATTTTAAGGACAAATAGGGTGAGACCAAATTGATCACCAACAGAACCTTTGGTTTGAATTTTGATTCATAATGGTGGAGGATGTGATGGTGCCACTAGTTTTATAGATTTCGAAAGGCTGTAATGTACTGAAAATTCCAAGAAAAATCATTAAAATCATTACTATATCTTATGAAAAACTGTTAAACTATGCAATAACTACCAAATTATATGAAAAACTATACAAAACGTGTACTAAAGAAATAAACTCATACCTTTTTGTTGAGGGATAAGCTGTCACGGTACTTAAGGTGGTTGTGTTAGAGTATTAAGTGGCTATATTTTAGTTGTGTGCGGCTAGGATTGTTGAGTTATTAGGAAATATATCTTAGTGCTCCTTTTGTGTGTATGGGTGAATTATAATTACATGTGTAATTATTATTATGGTAAATTAGTGAAAGTACATTTACTATGTAAATGTAAATAGAAAATTTAAAATGTGGTTAGTATGTGGTAAGTTAGTAAGTTAGAATAATAAAACAATTAGTATTGTTTTATTATTATATTGGTGAGAGGTTGAAACCATACGGGTGTATGGTTGTATATGCAGACAAAATTTTTTGCGAGGATTATTCTTATACATCTCCTATATAATGGAGTGTAATGAAATAGTGAATCAATAAAAAAATGAGTGTGAGAATAATATATTGTTGTTGATTTTAATTATTGTCTGTGTAGCTATTTCATGTATTATGTGTATTAGATTAGAGTAATTTTCACATGAGAAAGGTGTTGAAAAGAGACAATTACTTGTGATTGAACTGATTGAGTTGGAAAAGATAGTTGAGAAGCACATGTATAGTCCAAAGTCCCTGCAAGTGTAGCAACAATAAATTTCATAACAATTCAATATGGTAAATGGTAAATTGTAAATAGAAAATGGTAATTTGTAAACAATAAATTTTAGGGTATTATGTGTTTCTCCTCTAACTAATGCAAATGCTTTGTTGTTCGATGATGAGTGAACTTCCATTTTAGATTGTTAATTTTTCTACACCTCGATGTGTTGTTGACCTCTTCCTCTCGATGCTGCTTTTTTCGTGGAAGGGCATCCAAAAATATTCTCTGTAAATGATCAATATTCAATCAGATTCCAGAAGAACATAATGTTAGCATTGCATAAAGATTTAATCAGATGTACATAATCAAGACAATAACCATACTAAAGTCTAATGTCTAAATATAAACTATATACGTGTTGTTCTTGAAATGGAATTGACAAATTCTTCATAGTCTCACCCGTGTAAGTAGGAATTGGTTTGTCTTTTAAATTAAAAAGGGCGTCATAATAAAGACCAAGGAAATAGTTTGTGGAGTGAATAATTGATTTTTCAAAAAGAGATGCATTTGTAATGTTAGTTTTTATTTTATTAGATAAAAAGGTTCACCAATAAAATTATAGCTTTTTGATAGTTGCAAGAATATATGCAATAGCCCAGTATGGTATATCTATTTTCCAACTCTACAAAACAATTATGGCTTGAAAGAAAGAAATCATGGAAGAAAGAAAGTGGTGTGTAGTTCCTTGCATATCCACACCTCATCTTCCTTTATTAATGTGACTTGTAAAAATTCATTGGAATTAATATCAAATTATCAAATGAAATTTTAAAATATATTACACGTATAATCAACATGGAAATCAGAAGTAGATTAGAGGTACTTCTTATCATTTTCAATGAGGGTTTATTTCGTTGGTAGTATAGGGGGATTTTTATATAGAAGGCCTATTAACCGATCGATATCAACTTGATCGAAACTAAATTGGAACATATGACTATCGTCCACTGTAACAGTAAAATTATTGTGCTCTGTATTGTACGAGGAGAGAAGGTAATTTATAATGTCATGATCAACATTAAACCGGGGCATCTTAATGAGCCCAAAAAAATCACATGCATCTAAAAAATCCTTATATTTTGTATTCATTTGTAAAACATTCTGAATGTGAGGGCATAACAAGTTCATGTATTTTATCTTTCCCTTGGAGAGGGCTTATCGGTTGACTAGATTTTCCATTAGATCTTGGTCTTGAGTTTAAGTTGTACTTGTAGTTGCCATTGTACTTGAGCTTGACTGGAGTAGATTCACTGTACTTGAGCTTGATTCTTGTAGTTGTAAGTGCTAGAAAAATGGAGAAAATTTGGGAGACAGGAAGTGTAAACATGAAAATGAGGGAAGGAAGGGTATTTAGAGGACAAAATTAGGGTTTTGTGATCCTTGCGCACATGACAAAGAGAATTTGCTAAATTTCGATAGCAAGTGCTTTTATCGTGCGTCAACAAAGTTTGTTGACAAGTGACAACAACACTTGTTGTCACACATCAATAAACTTCGCTAACACATGACATAAAAACTTTTTTTCACACATTAGTAATTTTTTTTTTATGTGCAACACCAAACATTTGATGTCATACATCATTAGATTTCATTCACATGTAACAAAACTTGTTGTCATGCGTTAGCAAGTGTTATTGTCACATGTCAAAAAACTTTGTTGTCATGTGTCAACAATGTTTGTTGATGCGCGATAAAAAACACTTGCTGTCGTGCATAAAAAAAATTCACTAACACATGACATAAAGTGTTGATGTTGTATGTCAGCAAAGTTTGTTAACACAAAACACCAAGTGTTTGTTGTCCCGCGTCAACAAGATTTGTTGACACATGATGACAACACTTATTGTCACATGTCATTTATGTGTAGACAATGACTGAATATATTTTTATATGTATGTAGAATCATTTCCCCTCAAGGCGCTCACTTTTGCTCCAATAATAGCAGGAAAAAATTTCATTCTCAAAAATTGGAAAATTCGTCGTTACACGAAAGTGTTTCCAAGTATATTCATCAGGGATTTTCCACCTCCATTATACCAGAGGCTTCTAAAAATGAACCCTGCACCCAAGATGTGTATTAATGTCTTTATTGGTTTTTCTCCCCGAGAGGCCATAAAATTGGAGTCTAGAGATGGTTTCTGGAAGAATAAGTTCGTTTATCAGGATTCACTTATTTTTTGTAGCAAATATAGGAGAGTTGGTCATGGGGTTTATGGATGCAATTAAAACTAGACCCCATAACCCTAGAAGAATAGTCAGAAGTCACATGAAAAGGATGACCAAAACCTTGTTGTCGATTTAATGTTAGAGACTAAATGAGATGACTCCTGGTTGCAGGAGGAAGGAGTAAAATGATGAATTGGCCTTGCAAATTATGGTTTCCCTTGCTGACGTGGTAATATCCAACTTTCAAATTAGAGCATGTGGGAAGAATCTCTAACAATTTTAAGGTGCTATGGATAAATGGGAGGAAATCCCACCCTAAGACATTTCAAATTCTTTTCCATATATACATTTGAATTGATTGGTGGTGTAACCAAAGGATTTGAAAAAAAAAATCGAGAATATTTTTCTTTGGGACAAGGTATTAATAACTATATGTCTGAGTAGCCCCATCAAGATTTGGTTAGAATGGTGATGAAAGAGGATCACTTTATGAAGAGTGGTAATAATGTTAAGGTAATATCTATGATTTCTAAAAGTTTGGGTAAGCTTGATATATTAGCTACAAAACAAAGTGAAGAAGGATGGACAGGTGTCTAGAAGAAAATGCTGCATTCTTTTTGTAACCATGTGAGAGTATCTAGGAGTCATGGTACTAATATTGCAAAATTATAGGCTCTTCGCACATCTTTGTTGATGTTGTTTTCTTTTCTAGTCCTGGTTTTCAATTGGCTTTATTCTGGATTTTGGGCACTCCTAGAATAGATGTTCTAGTTGTTCTATTTTTGGTTTAGTTTTGTTCCCTGAATTCTTCATGGCTTTATCTGGAAGGTAAATCCTTGTCCGTAACATGGTAGGGTCCCCGAAAATACCCTCCTTTTACTAATTATAAAAAGAATTAATGTAAATATATTGTATTTTAAACTCTGAATGATGCTCTTCTCTAATGACTGAAATAAAAATTTCCTTAACAAACTTATTTTATTTTCAAGATCCATCTATAGAAAATTATCATCGATTATTGAATCAACCTATTATTCAACTATATGACACATATAAAATATATGTAATCACTCCCATATATATGAATTTGATGACTTTCGTAACATATCTTATATGAATAAATAAAATTTGTTCTGATTCATCCCCTTCAAGAAAAGTCTTGAGATGAGGGAACTACTCCAGAGAGATACTAGCGTAGGAGTATACCTAAACAAAAATAGATAAAATCCATCAACTAAAATCTGGGGGAATCTATAGAATGATATATCATGCATGAAACATAAAAGAAACATTTGAGATCACATAGGATCATGTTGAAAAAAAGTGTTATATCTCATGTGTAAATGACAAATGACATTTCCAAAACTCGTTACTAATCTAAGCGGATTTGTGAGCAATGAAAAATAAGAAAATAAGGGTACAAAAGGAAAATAGTATTTTTTATTTCAAAATTATTTTATTTTATTTATATTAGATCAATTTCAAAAGTCATTATGAATTATAAAACCAAAATATATTGATCATAGATAATTTCTCAATTTCAAAATGAGTTAAAGACATAGTCTAAGGGTACTTGTGAGTTAATTCCCTAAATTAAATATTGATTGTGAACACTTGAAGAAATGAAAAAAATTGAAGGAATTAATTTTGTTTGGCCAATTTGATAGTTTTCCAAAAATTTCAACTCACTAAATGGATGGGAAATATGAAATTTCAAGCTGCATATATCAACTATCAATTATAAATTGCAAAAACACATTCAACAACTCTATGGAAGTGATCTATTTGTTTTTAAATTCAAATAATAAAAATACATATCTTATTTTCCCACAATCATTTTTTTTTGGTTAAATAAAATGTCTAAGTATCTATATAAAAATAACATTCAACCATGAATTATAAAAGATAACAAAACTTGCATGATAAACCTACAAAGATATTTCTTGCAACACATATGTAATCTTCATCAGCACTAAGATTGTATTTATGTAGGGAAATAGGTGGTTCCCTCATATCAAACAAACATGTAACACCAAATATAATTAAATCAAAATTTGGGGATGCTAACAAAAATGTTAGATTTTAAGAAATTAAACAAAATTCCCAAATAAAAAATCATGAAATAGTTACAATCATGTTTTCTCAACCCTAGCATAGACCATGATGTCTCATTTTATTGATCACTTTAACTGATCTTGAGTTAAGTAGAATTCATTCTCAAATTCTACACATAAATGATAGGTTTTGTAAGATTAGTATACACCCCAGAGATGATTTGAGAATTATTAATCAAATTAAAACATCACTTTGGAATTTTTCATCTATAGGGATTTATCATATAAATGTATTCCTCCTTTTTTGCATCTCTACTTTTCTTATTATATCTATTACAAACTCTTGAGTGGGGCTATTTCCTTAGCCCTCGACAACAGTAATCGATATGTCATATGCTATCTTAGATTCCCCAAAGGATATCTGTAAACTCTTCCACAACATAAATGGAATTTAGTTTTGAGGAAACTTATCACTTTTAGACAAATATACAATTACCGCAAAAATATATTCCAAATGAATGATAGTCAAATAAAACAACCCCAGAGATTCCTCCAATGCCATTTTAGTTCTATCCAAAATATTCTCAAACAAAATTACCTCTTTAGAATTCAAAAAATTTAAATCTAGAAAAAGGTTCTATTTGGAAATTTCCATATTACTTTTCAATTTTCCCTCTATTTATAGAAATTACAAACTTAAACTAACAAATAAATGAAATAAAATAGATTATTGCAAACTAAGATCAATACTTATGTGCATATATTTATTTTTCCTTTTCAATAAAATATCTCTAAATGTTTTATGTCAAAACACTTAAAATTTTCTATAATAAATACATGACTTTTATCTAACAATAAAACACAGTACTCTCCTAAAAGTAACACATGCTTTTCTGCAGTACAAAACTTTTGATTTATTTTCTTTATTAGATTTCTTACAACTAGGAACATCTAGATAATAATAACCTATGCATGAAAAGTAGCTTTCTTTTACTTTTCCCAAAAAAATGATTAGAGTATGTGGGAGAAATTATCCATTTCCAATAATTCCCCTTAATTTTGACAATCAAACATTTATTTTTTCTGAGTTGATTGTGCACTTCTAGATATGACATATTCCTGATCACAAATTCCCAAACAACTTCTCAATTATTTAAAGACATCATTTCCAAAGGATTTTTTAAAGATAGCAAAAAAATGATCTTTGGATCTACAAAATTCAAGCTAAATTTCCTTGTTGTTAACCAACTCCCTAATGAAGTGATACCTGGTGTCTATCTTCTTGCTCCTCTTATGAAAAACATTATTTATGGATAATGTTATTGTTGAATTGTTGTCACAAAAAAATTGTGTAGCATCCTCTGGATTCTACCTCAAATATTTCAACACTCTTCTTATACAAATAGCCTAACAAGATGATCCTATTGATGTTACATAATTTAGTTCTACTAGGCATAGTGATTATGGGTTTCTTCTTTGATTCCCATGAAACTAAACTTGTCCCAAAGTGAAACGCATAGTTGGCTGTGCTCTATCTATCATCAATACTTTCAGCACTATCACTGTATGTGTAACCTATGATTTTGAATTGATCCGATGTTGAACATAAAATTCCATGATTCATAGTTCCACATACATACCTCAAAATAATTTTTCCATCTTGCCAATGTGAATCTTTTCGATATTTCATGAACCTTGAGATGAAGCTCACACCATACATAATATCAGGCCTTATGGCCATCAAATACATGAGAATTTCAACTAGCCTTTTGAACAATGGTGGATCTACAAATGATTCGATGTCATCTTTTCTTAGCTTCAAACCTACTCCAAAAAGTGTTGGAATTGACTCAAGTAGTTCAAAATATTAAGTCTCTTCAAAGCATCATTAACATACCTTGCTTGTGAAATAAAAACTCCATCTTTTGATTAGTTTAACTTTAATGCCCAAAAAATAGTGCATGAGGCCTCGATCTGTCATCTCAAATTATTTCTTCATAGCTGATTTGAATAATTCAGTAGATAGATTTTCTATATGATTAAATCATCCACATATAAACAAACCATAAAATTTTTACCTTTCTCGTTGATCTTGATGTATAAGGTAGGCTCACTACTGCTCCTACTTAAATTGTTATCCCAATATCACTGCCCCTAGAAAAATTTATGAAACATGACCCCACATAGAAGAAAATAGGAATGGTTGATTCAGTCAGGTGAGTCCAAATTTCAAATCCAATGATGAAGGGCCAAGGTCGATGAAATTAGCGAACGATGTCAAAGGAGATCAAAGTGCACAGGAGAAAAATTGAGAAAGGAAGTGTTCACTTGAGGCCCTAAATTAGCTAACTATAAGAGAGTCAGCGGAAGCCCCCACATGTCTCAATGACACAACTTCAAGAGGGGAATCAAGAGCAGATCCCCAAGTGTGCGCGGGCTCGCCACGTGGCCAGGAGTCTAAATGGGGGTAGAGATGGTCATTGAATCAGATAAGGAAAGAAGAGACAGTGGAGACCTCCACATGTCCAATCAGCGTATCTTCAAGGATCAGACTCAAAGGCTAGTCCCAAATAAGCACACACCCTCCACGTGTTTAGATCCTGAAAAGGTAAAATCAACAGTTAAAAAGTCACAGACCCTCAAGAGGGGGTACATGCCTCAACAACGCAACTTTTGGGGTAGGACCCAAGGAGCAGTCTCAAAACAAGTGCAGGCTCACTATGTTTTTATAGTCAAAAAGGGGGGCAGAACCGGCCATTGAATCACCTATGTAAAGAAGGGCCCACAGAAGCCTCCATGCATCATCTCGGTGCATCTTCAAAGGAAAAATCTGGAGGCAGGTCGAAAATGTGCGCCAGCTATCCACATGTCCAATCGGTGCACCTCTAAAGGTAAGGTCTAAACAAAGTCTCCAAATGAGTGGGAAGCCTCCAAGTGTCTCAGGCTAGACATAAATCTTTCTCCAAATAGAGGGACTTAGTCAAAATAAAATACTACAAAATAGGCCCGCAGAAGCTGACATGTGCCTCATTGACACAAATTAAAAAGGTGTGACCCAAAGAGAGACCCCAAACTTGCACCAACCCTCCATGTGTCCCAGGTCCAAAAAGGGGACACCAACCATTGAAAATTCCAAGCTTGGGAAAGGCTAAAGGAAGCCTCCACGAGTCAACTCGATGCATATTCAAGGTTAAAATCCAGAGATGGTCCCCAAAAATGCGCTAGCTTGCCATGTAGTCATGGACTAAGAAAGGAAATAGGACTAATCGGCTAAGTACAATAGGGTCAGCGGAAGCCTCTATGTGCCTTGTCCATGTAACTTCAAAGGTAACATCTGGGGGCAGTTTCCAAATGAGCGTTGGCCCTCCACATGTCTCAAGTCATAAAAAGTGTCTCTACCAATAGAAGGGACTCAAGAAGAATACAAAGGAAATAGATCAGGCCCACGGATGATGCCACGTGTCTGTTCGGTGTAACTTAAAGAGTAAAAGGAGGGGGCAAAATATTAACATGCACAAGACTACCACGTGGACCTTGCACAAATAGACCCTAAACCTAAAGCTCCTTAATATGGCAATGTCATTTGATTGGAAGCTCGGATTCGAGTGGCAGAGGAATTTTTGGAAATCTCTTGGTGCCTATTATTCACCTATAACCATTAATGATCTGGTTAACCATTTTAGAGGTTTTCATGTCAGCCACCTGCCACCATGATGAAGACTCAGACTCCTTTCTTTCCCAGCAAGGAACAACACATGGAGGCATGGATCTTGCAGTGAAGCCCATCATTGTTACACACAGATTTCAATTCTTTCTAGGATGGTTGGAGTAGGTGAATTCAATGCAAATCTTGGGGTGGTTTAAGCATGATTCAAATTTTCCTTCTCTCCTTATCTTATACTTATATATATATATATATATATATATATTGTAAAGGAGAGGAATATTTCTAAAGGATGGTAATATTTTCTCTCCTGCCCCTTTCTCTTTTTCTCCCCTTGGGTTGAATGTGAAGCTTAAGCCTCCTCTCTTTGCTCTGTAATGGAATTTTCTTGCCTCTTTCCTACTGGTGATGTACTGTGTGAACTCATGGAGCAATAAAATTTTTCTATTGATGTATTTCATCCATCCTTCCTTATTTTATTGTCTCTTATTTCCTCTGATCATTGTAGGGTATACTATGCATACTTCTGATGTCCATTATAGGTTTTGAGACCTATTTTTATTAGGTTAAAAGTGGTGTTTTGTGTGAACTTTATCTTTGGTTTGTGATGTGTCTGTCCATCCTCCCCATTTCTCACCTCTCTCCACTTCAAGTAGCTAAGATTTTGACAAGAAACTTCCTTTTCTGGTCTATCACCACTTTAGTGTAGGCTCTGTTTTTATGCATTTCTCTCTCTCCCTGTCTCCTTGTAAGGTTAGATTAGGATTAAATAGTTTACCTATACTAGAGTATCTTATGGCAGGTAGTTTAGGAAGAATAAGTCAGCTTTCTTCGGAGGTCCATCTCAAGTCCGCAAGTCCCACATCATGAGAGATAGTCCCATGTTATGCAGATCACACCAAATTCCCCACTCAGATATGAGGCCATTCAGGGGGTGTTGTGATTTTACATCAATAAAAACCACTTTGTATCAAATAAGAATAAATCATATTGTACCAAGCTCTAGGTACTTTCTTGAGACCATAGAGCAATTTTTTCAACATGTATACCTTTCCTCCATGATCTTAAATCTCATAATATTTTGGATGATTCATGAAAAATTATTCTTCAATAAAACAAGTCAATAATGTTGATTTTACATCCATCTGATAAATAGGCCATTTGTTTTGAGTAGAAATTTCTAAAACCATTCTTACCATGTTTAAACATGCTATAAGTGCAAATGTATCATTGTAATCCACCCCATATTTTTGTGAAAAACCTCTTCTAACTAACCTTTCTTTATGTTTCTGTACTTTACCATCAGCAGTATATTTGCTCTTGTAGACCCACTTCACTCATATCATGTCCTTTCCTTCTAGAAGATCTAATAATTCCCATGTCTGATTATTTTCTATAACATCTATCTCATCATCTATGGCTTGAACTAAACTTCATTGTTTATAGTCTCTTCAAAGTATACTGGATCTGCAGCTTGAGAAAACAATGTAAAAACTGAAAAAGTATTAGTTGTATCAACATTATAAATCTCACTAAGAGTCCTTATTTTTCGTTGCAAAGGGCTATCTAATGATGGATTATTTTTTACTAAGGGATTTTATTCTTGTGTTCTTTGTGGTGTCTATTGGATGGTTTAAAATGATTGAAATCTTAGAGATCCCCTAGATGTAGATGGAGGTGTAGCTTGTGCTATAACTTGTGGTGCATGCCCAGGATTTGAAAAAGATGCAATACTTTGTTGCTCTATGCTTTCATCTATCATATCATCACAAGGAATAACTACTACTACACTTAATGTTTTTTCAATACATCCATCTCATGACTCATTTTCAAAAAACTGTACATCTATGTTGATCATGACCTTTTTGGTAACGGGATTAAACAACTTGTAAGATTTTGTATTCTCTAAATATCCAACAAATATGCAGTTTTCTCCTTTGTTTTCTAGCTTATTCCTTAGGTCATCAGGCACATGTGCGTATGTCACACAACCTAAAATTGAAAAATTAGAAACATTATGTTTCCTCTTAGTCCAAGCTTGTTGAGGAACCATGTTTCAAACAATTTTTAGTTAGACATGTGTATGATGTAATTACTAGTTGCTACTAATTCTTCACAATACTCATTTGAAAGACTATTTTCCTTCATCATACTTCTCACTCTCTCCATGATGTTTCTATTATTTCTCTCTGCTACACCATTCTACAGCGGTGTATACCTAGAAGTAAACTACTTGTGTATATCATGATATTTGCAAAAATTTAGAAAAAGATTGGAAATATACTCACCTCCTCTGTCTATTATTATAAATTTGATGTACTACCCACTTTTATTTTCCACTAAAGCCTGAATTGCTAAAATATATCAAAAGCATTTGATTTATTTCTCAAAAAGTACACTCATGTCTTCCTGGTATAGTCACAATGAATTCCATAAACTATGAACAACCTCCAATAGAAGTGTTTTGTATGGGTCGACATAAATATGAGTGAACAATTTCAAGTGGTGCACTTGTTATTTTTGTTTTACCAATAGGGAAGGAATCGCTATGGTGCTTCACCAAAATACACACTTCACAAACATAATCTAGCTTATAAATCAAAGGAAAATCTTTCACCATATTTTTTTTGTGTAGTAAATTTAAACCATGAAAGTTTAAATGACCAAACTTGAGATTCCATAGCCACGATTACTTTTTTTCAACTTACTGAAAAGTTAACTCTTTCTCTTTAGCTTTGGACTAATCTATAGTATTAACTCCGGATGTGACTAGTATAATATTCAATGAAAACATTATGTTGCTTGTCATCTTCACTTTAGCAATCACCTGGGTAATAGGATCTGTTATCCAAAATTCACCACGAGGTAATTTTGATAACTTGCAAAATTTCATTAGTCTTGAGAAAACAAAAATGGTTCTAGGCGAAGAAAACAAGTTTTAAGGGGTCCCTTGTCTTTGCTTTAACTTCCTTATCCAAAGAAAAATCTAAGGAGTTAGCAAAAATTTCGCAAAAAAATTCAAAAAATGAAGTCAAGGGCCTATTTTAGTGCCAATCAGGTTTGACGGCTGTGGATGGAACCAATGTGGATCGTACCAGAGCTTGTCATACAAAGTTTGGGATGGAAATTCTAAAGAGCCATTTCACTCTAGGAAACACTAAAAATTTTATCCCACATGCTCTACGGGATAGTTGGGACAAAAGTACCTAAAAAGATGAAATGGTCACACCCAAATGTAATACAGGTAAGGAGGAAAATATGTCCGGGACAATCAGGCCTAGAAAAGATGAAATGGCTGCAAGCTAGTTCATTGTGGAAAAGGTAGAAAAAAAAATTCCACATGGTCTATAGGACAAATGGAGTAAAAGTACGTGCATGACCAAAAAACTGAAATCACCGTGCTCAAAGCATTGTGGATATGGCAGGAGTCAATGGCCCACTTGGCCCGGTCAACAATGGACATGCGGGGATAAAAAATCCTGAATGAGGTGATGAGGAGAAAATATGTGCACAAGATCCAAGTGTTGTAGGGACATGAGCTCCCCAAAAACCCGTAATAACTGCAATCCAAATGAAAAGTCAATGTCTGACCCCTAAAATTTAAATGGTCATACCTTTTGACTTTTCAGAAAGGCCGTGATGTCCTCTATGCCAAAAAGTATGGATTTATTTTTTTAAAGGAGGGTAGGTGGGTGAAAAGGAAAGAAACTTATCCATCCCTAAAATTTAAATACTGCTACGCCCTTAACCTATTGCTTGTATTAGGATATGAGTAGCCCCCCAACTTGTGGCTTACCATATCATTTTATTATATCATTTATACTTTCTCATGCTTAATAGGTCGGCCTTGGTGATGGCCATAGCATATGAATAGTATATATAGGGGATTATAGGTAGTATTTCATTATCATTTGAGTATTTGAATCTTGTTATATGGTTTGGAGGTTGCCCCCTCGAAGTGGTGAAGCTATTCTAATTACATATTGAGATCATTATTCTAAAGTATTTTGTTATTTAGTGCTCTATTGTTGCTCTTAATCTGAATTATACAAGTAATTTTATTACAAGTGGTATCGGAGCTGCGATCCGGGCCGAAATTAGGGAAAAAACCCAAATTTTTTGAATCCGCCACATATTATGAACAAGAGAGAATTAGTGGGAGATATTTTTACCAGAGTTGAGAAAAATTTCAAGTAAGGTTCCTTGAAAAATTCAGACTTTTTTGATTTATTTTACAAAATTTATTACAAATTTAGGGTTTTTCATAAAATCACTCCCTAGGGTGTACATTGTGGAAACATTTTAAGTTCTTTACATTTTCGGAAATATCTCAAAAAAATAGTATTAGTATCTTCTCTATGTTTTTTACTATTTAGCCGAAATTGTATCGAAACCCTCAACCCCAAGATTTGACATCATGGCGGGGCCTTCTACAAGAGCAAAAAAGAATCCGGTTACTCCGAGTAAAACACCAGATAAAGAGCGGGTATTGATTGAAGAGATGGAGTCAGAAGGGGTAAATACAGATTCCTCAGCACTAGGTTTTACCTCAGTTGATCATAAGGTTTGCGAACTTGAGTATGAGTTACAAATTGTACAATTTGAGATGGCCTCTAAAGGAGACATAGCCCAAATCAATCATCGATTGGATGATATCATGCAACATGTAAAGGGTAACCAATATGGCCCAAATCCAGCCCATATCAACCAAGGAGGACCTTCAGTTCAAAATCATGGACAAACTAACTATGTGGGATCACTTTTCAAGTCCCATTAGAATCAAACTGATCCGCAACCATGGAACATGATGCCAAAAGTGGATATGCACAAATTTGATGGCAAGGATCCCTTGAATTGGATAAATCAAATGGAGAAATTCTTTGAGTTACATCAAACACCATTAGGAAAAAAGGTGACATTGGCATCCCTATATCTTGTACCTGACCAATTTGTTTGGTATCGTTGGTTATGTGCTCAGAGGCAGAAGAATGGTCTAGGTGTCACTTGGACATTTGTTACCGAGGAGTTGCAATTGCAATATAGTTCCAGTGTTTCAGATAACTACTTTAGTCAATTAGCAAAGTTACGGCAAATAGGATCAGTCAAAGATTATGTGCATCAATTCCAAAACCTATCCTTAAGGGTGGAGAATATTCCAGAAGAGAATCTGAATGACTTGTTTCTTAGGGGTCTTAAGGACCACATCAAGCATGAGGTATGAATGTTTAATCCAATCAAGCTATCTGATTCTATTATCATGGCACGTCGTGTAGAGGAAAAAATTCTTTATAGTAGGAGGCCACCTTTCATTAACACTAGAGACCGTAGTATCTCTTCCCCTTCATTTGCTAGGCCAATTAGACTGAATCCTCAAAAAATGGAAGAAAAGAGAGCAAAAGGATTATGTTTTAACTATGATAGCAAATATCGACCGGGACATAAATGTTTTGAGAAGAATTTGTTCTATATTGACAGAGGTAATGAGGATGATGAGGAAACTGAAATTATAGGAGAGGCTGAGGAACCAATAGAAGATGACGTAGAGGATCACCAACCTATAATTTCTTGTCATGCATTGTCAGGTATTAGTACTCCTCAAACACACAAGGTTATTGGCTATCTCAAAAAACAGAAGGTGATGGTGTTAATTGACTCAGAGAGTACTCATAACTTCATAAATAGTAAGTTATCTACCCACCTCAATTTTTTTATTTACCCAGCTCCAGAAATGTAGGTTATGATTGCGGATGGTGGGACAATCAAGTGCATAGGAAAGTTCCATAGTATCAAGCTTTCCATGGGAGACTACATGTTAGACTCACCTATGTTTTCTATTTCTATGGGAGGGGCAGATATTATTTTGGGGGTCCAATGGCTCACAACCTTAGGTACTATTGAGATGAATTTCAAAGAATTGTTCATGCAATTTCATTCAAATGGAAGGACAATACAATTGAATGGGATGGTAGCTAAGTCTCCATAGATTATTAGCTTTCATCAGATGTAGAAGGTTCTCAGAAAAGGAGTGGATGGATTTATAGCAAAGCTATTTTCCATAGAAGTACAAAATATAGAGTCTTCAATGCCACCCGATCTTCAGAAGATTGTGGATGCTCACTCATCTATTTTTGATGCAATTCCAAAGGGACTACCACTAGTCAGGGATTATGATCATGCCATTCAGTTGATTCCAGGGATCCAAATACCTAACATCAGACCATACAGATACCCATATTCCTAGAAAAGTGAGATCGAGAAAATGGTGGAGGAAATGTTAAAGGCAGATATCACCAGGCATAGCCAGAGTGCATATTCTTCACCAGTGGTCATGGTACGTAAAAATGATGAAACATGGAGGATGTGTCCAGATTACTGAGAACTCAACAAGTACACCATCAAAGATAAGTTTGTTATTCCAGTAATTGATGATTTACTTGATGAATTGCATGGTGCTGTTTATTTCACAAAATTAGATCTTCGTTCGGGGTACCATCAAATTATGATAAAAGAGGAAGATGTTCATAAAACAGATTTTAGGACTCATGAGGGCCATTATGAGTTTTTGGTAATTCCTTTTGGTCTTACAAATGCACCCTAAACCTTTCAAAGCTTGATGAACACTATTTTTAGGCCTTTTTAAAGGAAATTTGTATTAGTTTTCTTTGATGACATATTGATTTATTGTAAGACATGGGAAGAACACTTACAACATGTAAATAACGTGTTGGGAGTTTTGGAGAATCATACTCTGTATGCAAAGCCGTCTAAATGTTCTTTTTTTGTACAAGAGGTAGATTATTTAGGTCATATTGTATCCCATGAAGGTGTCAAAGTTGATCCTCAGAAGATCAAAGATATGGTGGAATGGCCAAGGCCCAAAAATCTGCGTGGGTTCCTAGGACTAATAGGGTACTACAGAAGATTTGTGCGGGGATATGGTATAATAGTAACCCCACTCACTACATTGCTAAAGAAGGATGCCTTCCATTGGATAGACGTAGCCACTAAATCCTTTGAGCAGCTGAAGGAAGCCATGTGCAGCACCCGAGTTTTGGCTACTCCCAACTTCTCAAAAACCTTCATTGTTGAATGTGACTCTTCAGGATCAGGATTGGGAGTAGTTATAATGGAGGAAGGAAGACCAATTGCATTTGAGAGTCATCAATTCAAAGGAAAATATCTACTCAAACCTTTCTATGAGAAATAAATGATGGCTATTCTTCATGCAATCAAGCAATGAAGGCCATATTTTATGGGTAGACACTTCAAGGTAAAAATTGATCACGATAGTCTCAAATACTTTTTGGAGCAAAGGTTGTCATCTGAGGAACAAAAAAAATGTTGGGTTATGATTTTGAAATCATATACAAAAAGAGTAAAGAAAATGTAGTAGCTGATACATTGTCGAGAAGGGATACATCCGCGGATGCCTTACTATGTGGAATGTACATATTGACAGCCGATTAGGTGGAGGAAACAAGATTGGAATGGAATCAAGATAAGGATACACAATCTATAATACAGAATATCAAGCAAGGATCTATGACATATAAAAAATTTGAGTGGAAAGGTAATGCCCTATGGTACAAGGATAGGTTGTACTTGAGTAAAGATTCTAATTTGGAGCATAAGATTCTTGCAAAGCTACATGCCTCACCTGTTGGAGGACACTCTAGGTTTTTGAAGACATATCATAGAATAAAAAGAGAATTCTTTTGGGAAGGACTCAACGGGGATGTACAAAATTTTGTATCAAAGTGTTTAGTGTGCCAATAGAACAAAGGGGAAAAACTTAAGACACTAGGTCTGTTGCAACCCTTACCAATTCCTAGCCAGAGATGGGAGGAGGTCTCCATGGATTTCATCACCGGATTGCCTTGTTCAGAGGGTAAGAATGTTATTTTCATGATTGTGGATATTCTCACAAAATATGCCCATTTTTGTGCCCTATCACATCCATTTACAGCCAGTACAGTCGCAGCTATTTTTTTGGAGACAGTTCAAAGGCTACATGGAACCCCAAAGATAATTGTGAGTGATCGGGATCCTATTTTCTCTAGTAATTTTTGGACGGAATTATTTTCATGTTTGGGTACTCAGCTAGCTCACAGTTCATCTTATCATCCTCAAACTAATGGGCAAACAGAAGTGGTCAAAAAATGCTTAGAGGTGGTATTTACGTTGTTTTGTATCAGATAAGCAAGAAAGGTGGATTAAATGGCTTTCACTGGTAGAATGGTGGTATAACACATCTTTTCATACTCTTCTCAAATGACCCCATTTTTAGCATTATATGGTTACTATCCACCTTCTGTCACTTCCTCTTTGAGGGTGCAAACTAAGGTCAAAGATGTTGAGGAACACATTCAACATCAACAACAGGGTTTTGCTAGTTTGAAGGAGAATTTAGCATTAGCACAAAACAAGATGAAACAACAAGCAGATCAACACCGTAGTGAAAGACATTTTGAAATTGGTGACTAGGTTTTTGTACGTCTCCATTCTTACAAACATATGTCCTTAAAGAAAAAGAAAAAGGAATACAAACTTGATCCTAAATATTATGCCCCTTATCAGGTTCTACAGAAAATTGGTAGTGTTTCTTATAAACTAGAGTTGCCTCCATATTCACACATACACCCAGTATTCCATGTTTCATGCCTAAAGAAGGTTATTGGACAGAAATTTGAAGCCCAGACAGAGTTACCAGAACTTGATGAGGAAGGAAGAATCATTTTGGAGCCAGAGAAGATTCTACAAACATGTACTAAGAGGCGGAGAACTAGAGACATTAAAGAATATCTGATCAAGTGGAAGAATCTGAGCATAGAAGATGCCACCTAGGAGGATGAAGGTTTTCTGCAGCAACATCCAGGATTATTCAACGTTGAGGACAACATTGGTTTGAAGGGGAAGGGCATGCTACGCCCTTAACCTATTACTTGTATTAGGATATGAGTAGCCGACTTGTGGCTTACCATATCATTTTATTAGATCATTTATACTTTCTCATGCTTAATAGGTCGGCCTTGGTGATGGCCATAGCATATGAATAGTATATATAGGGGATTATAGGTAGTATTTCATTATCATTTGAGTATTTGAGTCTTGTTATATGGTTTGGAGGTCGCCCCGTCGAAGTGGCGAAACTATTCTAATTGCATATTGAGATCATTATTCTGAAGTATTGTGTTATTTGGTGCTCTACTGTTGCTCTTAATCTGAATTATACAAGTAATTTCATTACAAATACTCAGTCTTGTAAAATGCAAAAAATCCATGGTCAACTCAAAATAACTTCTCACACTCATATTGCCATATCTTTTGCATTTCTCAATGAAATCATGAAAAGTTGAACTCGTTGGAATTGTGACTCTGAGCACAATGCACAAAAATAAAGAAATGTAGATATTGATGATTTTTTTGTGACGAACTTAAGGAAAACGTGCCAGGTTTAGAACAATTATTTTTTTGGTGGTTGTAAGAAAATTTAATGAAGCATGGACATACATTTTTCACTATTGAAAGTTAGGGGATAGTATGGGGATCCTTTTCAAGCAACATACCATCATTTCACTTCATTTATTACATCTTACAAGTGGTTAAAAGGCATATTTTTGGATTTCAATCCTCTCTCTTTCAAATTCTATAAATTAGAGTGTTGGGCTCATTATAAAAGGTGAAAGATGGTTTTTAAGTAGAAAAACTCTATCATTTTGATTTTTTGAAGCCAATGTGCTATAGGCCCTCATAGTGGAATCCTTGCATGGTGATCCAGACCTTTAGTTTATAATAGATTCAACTGTCTATATCATGAAGTAATAGATGCAAGTTTGTGGATGTATCTTCCCTTGTTTTGTTGTTTGCATTCATTTTTCTTGTTATTACAGATGTATTCTGTCTATTTTATGCTCTTATAGGGATTCATTAACATTGTGTGTGTATGAAATATTGTTGTGAATGTAGTTACTATATTGTGGAGAAATTTTATCACCTTCTCTAGTATACACTTCACTTCAATTTTTCTCACATTGGAAAACTATTCTTATTCCCTCATTTTCTTGTGAATCACCGCTTTAGTGTAGGATTTTTTTTCAAGAACTCCCTCTCCCTAGTCCCTTACAAAGCTATATTAGGATAAGATAGTTTTTCTTGCATTAGATTAGATTGTGGCAGGTAGCTTAGGAGTAAGAACCAGCTTTCTCTGGAGGTCTATCTCAAGTAGCAAGTCCCACAATTTGGAGATATCACCCATGTTACCCAGTCACACTGTGAGCTCAAGCACACACACTTGTGCAAATATAAGGGTGTTGTGATTTTGTGATAGAAATATATTTATCCACGAGAAAACATTTGTTGTATTTAATGTAAAATTTGTATCACTTTTGTACCAATTGAGCAATGCTCATAAGATTGTGGGTTGAACACCGAACATAATAAACATATTGCATAATCCTTTTCTCTACCTTTTTAGTTAGAATGTTTATTATTCCTTTTCCTTTTACAGTCAATGTATTAGTACTCCATAGTGTAAGTTTTGTCTTTACTATCTCATTCAAATTATAAAATAAATCTAAGTTACCTGACATGTGATTAGGGAAATAAGAATCCAACTAACACACATCATTAGGACTCTCTTGTGATAGATTACACTCAATAGGTGATGATTCATGAATATTTTTTCATGCAATAAACATGGAACTTGAAGTAGAGCACCCAACCTTATTTTAATTCTTCTTGTTCTGATCATACTACTTTTTTCTACATTCAAAAGTATAGTGCCCATATCTCTTGCAATAGTGACACTTCACGTATAGCTTATCCATTATCTAACCTCAAAAATGATTACATTTTTCTCTTGAATATGTCCTCTTCCACTTGAGTTTGACGGATTGTTGTTGCGTCCCGTAGATGAAATTCTTCCTCTGTCTATAGGGATGAAGTTTCCTCTTCCTCTTCCATGATTTCCTGATACTTGTGATGAAAAATATTTATCTAAAACTACATCTGATATATTTGACCTTTGTTAATGATTTATTAGTGATGCATTTATCTCATCAATTGAAAACTTACTTAGATCCTTATTTTCTTCAATAGTAACTAAAAAATGATAATATTTTATAGGAAAAATTCTAAGCATTTTTTCAATAATAATTCTTTCCCCAATAGTTTCACCATGATATTTGATTTGATTTAGTTAACCAACTATAAAAGTAAAGAATGGTTCTACAGAATCTAAATCTTTCATTGACTTATATTCAAAATCTCTATGAAGTAACTGTAGCTTTGTTGTTTTTACTTTCTCTTTACCTTGATATACAACTTGGAGAGTTTCCCATGCAATTTGTGCTTTCATGCATGGTGTGCTGAATGAAGATAAGAAATTTTCCGTCTTTCTTTCTTAATTACTCTGAAGTGTCTTTCTCTTCCTATGAGTGTGCGTTAAATGTTGTTGCATCTACAGGATTTGTGTACCTATTCTCTATGATTTCTGACATGTCATGGGATCTGAATAGTGCCTTCATGGTTAATGACCAATATTCATAATTTTTTCCTGTAAATTATGGTGTCTGTAGATTAGATATAGAATCCATAACCTATTGTCAATTAGAAACTTGCTGAAACAATCCAGGCTCTAATGAAAATTTGTAGAAATTAGGCACATAAAATAAAGACTAACAAAAAAAAAAGACTACAAATAAAACATATTATTGCAAACTTTGATCAGCACTTCCGTGCATATATCTCTTCTTCCTTATCAAATCTTTGGCTCAATACAATCTCTCTAAATTTGTTATGTCAAAACACTTACAATTGCCTCTAATAAGTAGACAACTTTCATCTACAAATAAAACACTCCACTCTCCTAAAATTAGCACATGCTTTTGTGCAATACAAATCTTTTGATTTTCTTTATTAGCTTTTCCTAAAAATTGGAACATCTACATAAAAATAACCTATGCATGAAACTAATTTTGCTTTTACTTTTCCCAAAAAAAAAATGATTAAAACATACATAAGAAATTATCTATTTCCAATACTAATCTAGAGAACAAGTCAAGAAATTGGCTAGAATTGGCCATTGTTTTATCACTCGTATTATTATCTCCACGTACGTAAGTGAAGGATTTTGAAAGAATTATTAGGTTTTCCTCCACCTTGAACAAACATTAGAATAAATTTATACTTTTAAGTGAGTCAAAGCTAAATATTTTGTCTTCCTTTCACCCAAAATTTTAGTCATCCTCTTATATTTTTTTACGATTCATATTGTGTCAAGCATGTGCATTATATCTTATTCTTCACTTTCTATAACTTTCCCAAGTGCCAACACTAAGACACAATATTTATAATTCCATTTTAAGAGTAAAATTTTTGCCAGCAATTGACATTTGTTTGAATTTTTAGGTGTGTTTATAATAAGAGATCATATCATGAAAGATAGTGTGAATGCTATGCAACCCTAACATGAAAAAAGAAGAAGAATTATTTTCTTTATTAATTTGTGCAAATCAATATTCAATAAGTCCAGCTGGAAGTTGACTATTGAATTACACTAAAATAACTTGAGTATTTTATTTTAACTTTATTATACAATTAGAAAAAAGAGTAAAAAAATTTACTTTAATATAAACTTGAATTTATTTTAAATAACCATTCACAAAACACCCATGTAAAATTTATTTATTGTTTCTAGAAATCAACACACAGAGAAGCAATATGACATTGTAAAAATAAATTAGCAATGAAATACCACTTAAAATAGTTTCATATAACAATTGAATTAAATATCCATTGCAACAAATATTAAAAATAAAACAACCATAATAATTTACTCCTTTATTTAATTTTCTCAATATACAACCAAAATATAGAGAAGGAACTTATCTCAATCTTGTAATGAATTTTCTATGTCAATTCCTGGTCCACTTGGATGTAAGCCCAAGAACCATGACCACATTAATGATGGGAAGAAAATATTCTTAAAATCACAAATTGATGCCCTAGCAAGTAACCATCTAGGGTGTACTCTTTACCCCTGATTAGGACTCATCTGGATCATCTTCCTACTACCCACAACCATGCATACAAACCTATCTTCCCTGAAAAATATCCACAAGCTCTTTGAAATTTCCAAAAAAAAATTCTTCTACGAGATCCTCAACAAATCCTACAAGCCATTTAAATAATACTTTTCCCAATTCAGTTGCATTACCAAAGGTTACAATGGTAAAGTTCCAATTATAAATTTACAATTAGTTTAATGTAAATAATAGTGTCCTAACAAGTTCCTCTCTAATTAAACATTTTTCACTTTTAATTTTGGAACTACATAATAGTATTCCAAAGTGCTCACAATAATTTACTTATTTATCTATTATTATTATTTTTTAACAAATATAATATCGGGGATTTTGGCACATCGCAATCCTCCACTCCTTGAATTAACTATTCTCTCCGGTAGATCCAAAGCTACTTTGAAAATCACAACATGAAAAACACCATTGATTAGTCAAATAGATCAGGATTTTTCTCTTTTAATATAATCTTCTCTTTCCCAAGTAGCGCTATCAACATCATAAAAAGACCATTTTACTTTAATTTATTTAATTTCTCTATTTCTAGTTTTCCTTGTTCTACTTTGAAAAATCATTTCTACTTCAATTTGAAACCAAAATGTAACACCACTTTTCCCCATATTAGGAAAAAGGGCCGACGACTCCATTTAACATAATGAAAAAAAATCATATGCAAAATGACCAGAATGCTAGGGAAAAGTATAGATTACTATATTAGGAATATATTTCCACTTTTGAGATTTAAACTATTAATTTTATATTTTAAGATAGATAACAATAATTTTATGTATAATTTTTAATTTGATTATAATAGAAAATGGCTATTATTGCAATTGTCAATAGTATATTAGTGTTTTTATACTATTTAAAACTGTATTGTAATAATAACCCTATAAAGGTATTAGATAATACTATATTACGATATAATATTAAGCTATTGGAATAATATTAAATATTTTAATCTAATAATAAACTATTACAAATTTTTAGTTGTTTTCTATTTTAACTTAAAGGCTAGTTTTTTTAGTTTTAATATATAACTTAGCTCTTATAGTTTAAACATAGATTACAAATATACAACTCACGGAGGGCTAGTTTGTAAATAATTTCTCCTATTCATTCCAATAAGTCAAAAACACCTCAAAAAGATGATCTAATTTACCATATGTACCAGGTGTTTGTGAACTATGCATAGGTTCGACTCTAAGGAAAACGTTGATTACCAATTTTAATTTTCTTATAAAACCATTTGAAAATATTCTAACTCTTATACCTATCTTGGGTAGCTTTCATGTTTTATCTTACTTTATTTATAATTTCTTCCAATATAATAATATTAAATTTTTAACCATAAACAAATTTATAAGGTGGCATCTTAGAAATAGAGGTACATCCTTAGTTATAAGAATATTTTATTGATTGATATAGTCTCCACAAAAATTAGTATTTTTCATGGTGTAATTCATTCAAGTAACAACAAAGATTTTAAATGGAAAAGTTTCTTACATTATGACTTTACCAGTCGTTGGATTCGTAAGTTTCTTTTTGTACTAAAATTGGATTATTCAAAACATAAATACATAATTTTTTATACATAAAGAACACATTATTTTGTTGAAGGTTTTATATCACACTATTTCTTACTCCCAAAGCCTATCTATTTTTTAAAAAATTCATTATAAGTATTTTATCAACAAAATATTTTTAATATTAAAAATTAAAATTAAAAAAATAGTTCAGCAATTCACAATTATACGTTCATTATTGTTTATTTTGAAATAGGCAACCTATGGATAATATTGTATCATAAACTATATAATACATCTCTAATATTGACAAGATGAATGGAGATCACCAATTATTAAACATAAGATTACTATAAAGTAACGTATGGTCAAAACTTAAGTTTTAAAGGTAAATTTTCTAAACATGTAATTTTAGATATCTTAATATTACTCCTATGTAAGACCCTAAATGTCTCTATTTTGTTACTCAATAAAGTCATTAAATGATATAATCTCAAGTTGTACATCATATATAGTTGTTTGTTTGGACACCTTATATGCATTACCCATTTTTAACCACCTCCTTCACATTATACTTTAAAATTCAGTCCATTATTTCAAATTAAAAATGCAATTTGGTCCAATATATTCATTATTCAAAATTAAAAAAACTCACTTATAAGATCAATATCAATAATACATGATAATTATTGCATGAATTATATTTATCATCTAATTACAAATGTTGCACGTTAATCATATACCATCATAGTCATTACACACCAAGTTATATAACTTGCATGCAATCTTTGTGGAGAACTTCTATGCCTAAGAATATATATGTGGATATGGATATGGATATGGATATGGATATGTATATGTATATAGACACACACACACACACACACACACACACACACACACACACACATATGTATGTATGTATGTATATGTATATATATACATATCTATGCACATATACATATATACATATATATGTATGTATATATGTATATATATATATATATATATATATATATATATATGCATGTCTATACATATATACATACATACATACATACATACATGCATACATACATATATATCATATTGTTGGTGCCATTTTTGAGCTTGCACCATGTTGCCCTAAATTTTCCAAATTTGTATGTGCTCAAAAAATGATTTACCCTTTGAATTGATGGTCTGAAATTCTTCCCTTCCAATTGGATGCTTTAAAAATGCTCGTAAACTTGTTGTTTTTCCATAATTTCAAAGAATAATCTAAGTTTGCCCTTTTTTGTGCCCTAGTTTTTCTATTTTTTGTGGGCTATGTCATTTTTCCCTTTGCCAGATCATGGAAAAATCAAAATTGATCAATTCATACAATTTTTCTTATTTTAAAATCTAAATCATAGATCAGGAATGTTGTAAAGAACATGGTTCAGTTGATTCAAAATCAAAAATCTGCTGTCCTTGGTGAAAAAATTCAATTCTAGGGCATCCCTAGAATTTTTAAATTTTGACAGATCATAAGGGCATCATTTTCCCATCAAATTTATCCTTAGAAGGCATTGGCAACATGGCAGTTTTGCATTGGCTGAGGAAAGGCGGGGACACACCCTAACTTTTCATTTTTTTCCTTTTCAAGAAAATAGGGCATTTTTGGGCCCAGGGACCCATTCTTTCCAAATTTTGCCTATATGGTATGTTCTCGATTGGCAGGCGGGAAGGCAGGGTGGTCAGATTCCCTTAAATTTTTTTGAACCTTATTTTGTAAAAAAAATTAATTCAAAACTCGGCTCGAAAACCTACAGCCAATCAGGAGAAGACACATCTCCTAAAAGTTTCGAAATGGAAGTGCGGGCCGAGGGGGGACTTTGTTTTTTGGCTTTAATTCTATAAAGTTTCAAAACCAGTTTTTCCCCCACTCCAATCAGAGAAAGAAAACGTGAAAGCATAGTGGTTCAGAGTAGGTCGGCAGGCCAACGGAGGGAAAGGGGGATTTTTTCCCTTTTTCACAAAAAGGTTAAAGTAAATTTGGCCCGAAAGCCCGCAACCAATCCAGGTGAGACACGTGTAAACATTTTAAGGGTCAAAGAGGGGTGTGGTTCAACGTTGAAGTTTGTGAATTTTCAAAAATTTATAAGGGAGGTTTGAAGGAAGAAAGGGAGACTTGGATCCATAGTGAATAGGAGAGCGCCACGTGGTGGGGATAGTTTCGGAGGCGTGGGCCAGCGGAGACAAAGAGGAGAATTTTCCCTTCACTTAAAGGGAGTAAAATGAATATTAAGCCTACGTTTCGTTGGTAAATGAGACATGGACGTTTGAAAGAGGGCATGGTGGGTCAGACGGGCCGGTAGAGGTAGGAGGGAATTTTTTCCCTTTTGCAAAAAGGACTCAAAATAAAAATTTGAAGCGGTGGCCCGCTAGCGACATGTGGCAGGGGAAAAATTAGAGGTGCGGACCTGCATGGGGAAAAAAGTTATAATTTATCCAATTTCCAAAAAGGGTCAAAATGCGTATAATTGAAGTGTGATTTCAATGGGACCCACCATGTGCCATGTGTCAACTCGAAAATTCAAAGGCAGAGTGGCGGGAGGAAAAAATCATTTTTTTCCATTTTTTCAATAATGTCAAAAAGTCAAAAATAAGCCCGAATTTGTTCCCAATCATAGTTTGACATATAGCAGATCAAGGGCAACTGTGCATTTTAATTTTTGGCCAGCCATTTTTCTTCTAGGAAGCTTGGAATCATGAATTTTGCATCAAAATTCATCAAATTTATAGTGATTTTGTGTCATCTTGGCCTTCCAGGATCATTGGCATCACTTTCATGGCTTAATTATTTAATTTGAGGTTTTTTTGTAATAAATTTTAACTCATCCCGAGCAAACATGTGAAATGAAAAAATAAAAAGTTGTAGAGGTCATTTAAAAAGGTAAAAAAGGTGAAAATGATGAGTAAAAGGTGTTTGTATGCCTCAATGATGAAAAACATGCCTCCAGGATGGATAATGATCCAGATATTTGTAATGATTTAATCTTTTTGGCACACCTGACAACCTGCGAACGTTTTTATGTTTGGTTGTCATTTTCATTGAATCATGAGGATTGTTTTATCAGAAACTTGATCCCATGGGCATATTCTTTTCTTGGGAAAGAAGGATTAAATGTGGTAAGAGATATATAATGCATTTTTGGAGAAATTGTGAAGGAGGTTGGAAGTTGAAAATCACAAGAAAATTCTGAAAGAAAACTCATTTTTCAGAAAAAATCACCAAAGAAACCAGAATAATTTCTTCTGTGTTGGATCTTCATGTGTGTGAGTTGGTTGTTGCACGTGTATAGCCATCACACAGCTCTGAGATTGTTCATGAAACTCTCCCCTGCTAATGAATCTGACAAGCTTTTGAGTTTTTTTTTTTTTTTTGGCAATATGAGGTCTGTTATCATTTTTAGATGCATGTAAATAGTTTTCATTTTTATTGTTGCAATCTTGCATTGAAAATCTTTAGAAATCACATAGAATCTCCATTTTCTTGTTGATATTTTAGTGCCATTTGCAATCTCATGTTTCAGAAGAGCCTTCGTCTGTTAAAGAGATAAACAAATTTAAAATCACTTTACCTTCCTTAACTATAGAGATTTCTTGTAAGCCTTTGGGGGTACTTTAAGCATGGTTTGATCAAGGATTTTTGTGTTTGATTGTGTTTTTACTTTAAGATTTTATGGTGAATTCTCAAAGATTGTGTGAAGAGTGCAACCTAGGTTTCCATTTATGCCTCTTCTGGTTGAAAGAATATCCTGATTATTTGAAGCATTTTATCTGATATTTGTTCAAGTATTGTAGAGGATGTTAAAGATCTTATATATCCCAATTTGTTTTATCAACACCCCAACAAAAAAATCATTCAAACAAACTAATCACACCCATACTACTACTGCATTGCATCATGTGTCACCAAAAGGATCTAACCCATCTACAAAAATGCACAAGGCAAATCAGGATCACACTATGTCTCTAGCAGCCTCAGCCTTGTCTTGAATGCATTTCCATCATTTATTAGTGAGAGATCTATTGAGTTTTAATAATGGAAGATTGATCATGTTTTCCCAAGGCCATTTCCATACAATATGCACAGTATAAGGATATCTTTGTCTCCTACATAAAATAGAGGCTGCAATATAGGTTCTCTTACCTTGGTTGAAAGGCACAACCTAAAATAGTGAGGGTTAGATCAAAATAATTTCAAAGTGCTATCCATCTCTCCACAAATCTGAGTGCCAGTTAGATCACCTCCCCGGCTATAAAACGACACACATCATGATCTATCTGACTTCAAGCTTCATGTCTTATCTCTGATGCTTCTCAGACTTAAAAGGAGAAAAAAATTGGTACCAACACATACTTATCACCCATTAGTTTGACCAATAAATTTTCACATTAGAAAAGCAATATAAAATTTGTACAACTTTACAAAGGTTAACATATCATTTAAATATTTCTAATATGATGTATTTAATTAACTAAATTGTCATTTCACTAATGAGGTAGAGCTTCTTTCACCTTATTTGGTAGAAATGTATATGTAATAGTAATAATAATATCTTGAATATATGATAGGATTTGGATCCGAGTTAATTAGAGGTATTAATTAATGTAATGTACACATACTTGAGATGTCTAAAGGTATATACGTTTATATGTATTATCTTCACTAACATTGAGTGTTATATTTTTCAGTGTAAAACTCACTCTTTATTATTATTAAAATAAAATATATATTTTAGTTTTCTTAAACTCAATTCACTTACTTTTAAATTTTAATGGAGAGATTAAAAAATATTATTTTAGGTATGCACTAAAATAGATATCACTAACATTTTATGGTTATCAATTTACTCCATATGATAAATATGTAATAGATATATAAAATCTCAATTTTACATATAGTGAAAAAATGGGCAAAAAAATTATTATTAATATTATTATTTAATCTAACTTACTCTAAAAAGTTTCTCACTTTCTCACAGTTTCTCACACTTAATTCTTAATTTTTTCAACATATGAATTCTTCTGTGGCAATCCACTCATTCTTCATATAATGTAAGCTCGCAGGCATTCCCAAATATTTTTCACCTACATTTTCTTTTTACAATAAAAATTATATATTCCACATTTCCACTCCTCCATTTTGAATAATATATGTTATCCCTTCATTTTTACTTATTAAACCCTTCATTATTACCTATACTTATGTTTATATATTTACGTTTAAAAAATAAGTGTTTAATTTTTAAAGTAGATACACATACATAGCTTGGTAGTTAATATGCGTAGATTAGAAATAATATAATATATATTTAATATAGGCAAGTATTTTAACATAAATAGATTTAATACTATGTTTTAATTTAAAATTAGCTCACATTCTATTATAGTATAAAGTTACAAATAACAATTGTAAATAGGTTTTAAATTTAAACATTTAGTAAAATTAAACTGTGGTATATATATTTTTATTCAACATTTTTTAATAAAGAAGATATTTAGACAAAGATAAAATTTATATCAAACAATAGAGATTTAAAAATTAATAACACAATACTGGGGAGACATTAAATTAGTATGAGCCAATAGGAAAAATTGAATTCCTATTTTCAAGGAGTGTTGTCTCTTTGTATGAAACATTAGGTAAATTAATTTTACACATATTTTCACGCACTAAGAAACAATAAAAAAATAAATCTAATTATGTGAAAAGTATTACAATAAAAATTGTAATATTTCTATGAGAAGTAGATTTTTTTATTGGATTAATGGCTCTGATAGAAAAATGTGATGTGACTTTTCTCCACATTAATAAATTAATGATGATGAAATATTTTTAAATATATGATTTTTAATAATCTATGTCTTAATTAAAAAAACAAGGTTTAGAGTTTAATACTAAGCATCAATATGAATGTGGCACAATTACTATAGTTTATTCAATTTATAATTCATATCCTATAAGATTTTAAATATGGGTTCGAAGACCTAGGCCAAATCTATAGGTTAAATTTAATTTAAAATTTAAAATTAGGTTAGCTGGTAATTTTATTTTAATTAACCACGTAACATATGATAGACATAGGTTACATAACCCATAATTTAAATATTAATAGTTAGGATTGAATTTTGGCCCCATTTAAATTACTTTCCTATTCTTGATTGTCTCCTATAAAACCTTAGGTAAATTGAATTTACTTATCCTTTAAAACATAAATGATCACACTTAAATATGATGGTTTTAATAGAAGGGTAAGTTAATATTTTAAAGTGGTCAGAACTTTTTAAAATGGGTTTACAAAATATAAAATTTACATGCTAGTCTTTTTTTAATCATTTACACATTTTTCAAAGCCAATATTAATAAAACAAATGAAAATTTATTTTCTTTATTTATTTGTGCAAATCAATATTCACTAAGTCCAGCTTGAAGTTAACTATTGAAATGCACTAAAATAATTTGAGTATTTTATTTTGACTTTAATATACAAGTAGAAACAAGAGCTAACAATTTTACTTTAATATAAACTAGAATTAATGTTAAATAACCAACCATAAACACCTGTGTGAAATTTATTTTGTTTTATGGAAATCAACACACAAAGAAGTAATACCACACTATAAAATTAAATTAGCAATACAATATCACTTAATATAGTTACATATAAAAGTTAAATTAAATGTAACACACGTTAAAAAAACCCACTTGAGACCCAAGAACAACCTAAGATCAGTTAGGAAAATTATGGAATAATTTTTTTTTTATTAAAAGAATCTACAACCATGTTATAAACCAACAGTTGTCCCTAACATGTTCAGGAACAATTCAAATCTACTAGAGTATAATTTTATTTAATTAATAATTATTAGAGGTCACAAGGTCAAAAATTTAGGGTTAGAAGTTTCAATTAGGTTCAGAGGGCAGTTCTTCACCAAACCCACTCCTTAACAGGCTTAAAGTTTCAACTTAACTTTTATCACACTTAACACATTCAAAAGTTTCCTAAATTACTCCCATTACATAGGAAATTTCCTCACCTTTCCTTTGATATAAAGAATTCCCCCTAACTCCTCATATTTTTGAAGTTATGGGCTCGAGGGTCTTGGGGTTAATATTTTCCCTAAGGACAGGCCTGTGGGCCTAGGGGTGAAACTTTTCCCTTGCGTGGGTCGGTGAAGAGTTTTGGCATTTTTTATTTTTTTTTGGGGAAAAAGCGCATTTTACCTCCACGTTGCCCATGGGCCTGAAGAGGGCACATGTTGGCTTGAGATATCTCTGGCGGAAATTCGGGCCATCGGAGAGATTTAAGGCATTAAGCCTTTCGGGTTGCAAAACGCAAGGGGATAAACTTCCCGCACACCTCCGCTACTCTAAGATGATGCCACGTGTCATCACCCTATTGGTCGTAGACCAACGGAGAGGTAGAGGAAACCAAAAAAAAATTCTAAGTTTTTTTTAAAAAATTGCTAAGGTTTAAAAGTGCTAATTGGCTGCGGGACAGCAAAGCGGTGGGGAAAAGTTTGAAAATTTTCCCAAAATTTTTCTGAAAGCACTAAGTTTAAAAGGGGATCCACCCATCCGCTAACATCTTGTGGTGCCATGGGGTAGCCTCTGATTGGCTGCAGGCCTTCGGGGAGGTATAGAAACTTTTGTAAATTTTCCTAAGTCCCAATGGAAAAATTCAGGTCGCAGGCCCGACAAGGAAATTTTCCGCCAAGTGAAGAAAACTTTAGAAGGACATAACTTTTGATAGAGAGCCTAGGTTTGGGCAAACGAGGAATTTCTGGAAAGATCTCAATGTCCTATTTGCATAGAGCTCATTAATTATTTGTTTTGATAAAGTTTAAGGGGTCAATTTTTTAAAAATGCCCTGTAGGCTTTTTAAAAGCAAACTGGTAAATTTTAACTTATAAATTTTGTTCAATTTTGTCATTATTTCTCCTTTAACATGTCAAATAAACATGGAGGATTGTTCTAAGAATAATTTTAGGATGTATTGGAATGTAATTTTGCTTGATTAATTTCTAATTAGAATTTTTACAACTTCAGACAACAAAATAAGTGTGAAAGGTTTGGGCCCGGTTTTGCAATGTTTCAAGTCTTTTTCCTTAAGTATTTTAGTCCAATTGAGTTCATGTATATCATGACATGTTAGATTTCAATGTTTCAATGTTATTTATTGTTTGCAGGTTCCAACTGTTCATTTTAGATAAATTATTTTCCATTTTTAAAATTTAAAATAAAGATTAGATTGAAGAGGACTATTTATTATTTTTCATTTTCCAAATATGGAGATTCATTTTGATTTCAGTCTAATACATTTATTTGATACAAACAAACCATTGAACAAATAAAATGCAAGGTCTGATTTCTAATTTTAACATATTTCAAAAGAACAGAGTTCCATATATTTCCTTATTACATATTCCTCTTTCAATTTTCCAAATAGAGGTTTCAAATCACATATTGATGATCAAGTTCAATGAAAAACTGTAAATTGATAAAGTTAGTGCAATCTTTTATCGATTTCAAATATACAACTGTACATCTTTCAATTTCTTGAATGTAAATAATAGATTCCTGTTTCTTTCTTTCAAAAAGAGATTTCAGTAACAATTAAATAATTAGATTTCAATATAACATTGCAATTTGAGAAAGAGAGGACACCATTTATTGATTCCAAAGGACAACTTACAACTTCCCTTTTTCATACTTTGAAATTCATCATACAAATTACATTTCCTTCACATTCTTTCAAAGAAAAAATAGAGTCTTTCTCTTTTTCATTTCACTTTAAAAATTTCATGATCCATACAACATCTTTCCATTTCAAAACATTTAAAAATTCATCCACTCCAAAGTGGGAAAGGTTACAATGAGATTTTATTTCACAAGGTATCGTCAAACTGTCTTTCTCCTCTACTCTAGAACAACAACATGAATTTTTCCTTTTAGATCACAAACAAGGGTAAGGGAAAGGCAATGCTCTCCACCCAACCAAGACATCCAATGAAAAGGTGAAGCCATACTTATTCATTGGCCCCCGATCCCCAACCACAATGTAATAGAAGGTGTGATTCAACTCATGGCAACAACAGAATTCTAAAAACACACATGTAGTTTTTCACATTTAGAACACACTTCAAAATAGAATTTAGTTTACAACTACATCAAAATATATAAACAAGACTAAATATCCATCATGAAATCCAAAGAAGCAAGGAACTATTGGGGAAGCTGCATATGCCTCCCAATGGGAAATGGGTAACTACCTGTAATAGACCACCAATATATATCATCTCACATATCCTTATGCCCCCCAGAATCCCTCTTTATGCCCCACAAAAATTTCCTTATGCCCCTCATAAAGTAAGAAATTCAAGCTATTTCTTTTCCAAGGTGGACACCCTATCCCAACTCCCTCCACAATAATTTTGATGCCACTAGCATTCCCTTATGTCCCCTCCCCACATGGATTCTCCACAGCCTTCTCCTACACAATTCCTAGGTAATCTACCCAACCAACCAATAAACACACAAAAAACATTCACCATTTCATACATGCATACAAAAGAAAGAAGCATTTTTAAAGAGTCAAGCTCCTACCTCTCCATGATGGAGTTTGTTACAAGAAAAACAAGCTTTCCAATGCTAAAATATAGTCTAAGATCAACAACAAACAATCATGCAATAGTCTCCAATATACTCCAAAAGCAAGAGCTCCAAAACAACAAAAAAATTCCCCAAAAAGAAATAAGAAAACGTTCAACAATCTAATTTTATAGGAGAGGGAAGAGAAGAGGATGAGGTGGATCCATGTTGGATGTCACATCACACATCCTCAACTCCAACACAAAAGTCAAATTTATTCTCCAGTGCACAATAAACATGTGGGTGAATAATATGACAATAAACTTACACACTCCTAAAATCCCACACCCCATAAGGACTAAATTTAATAAAATGTAAGAAGATTGCAATTAAAATTTACAATTTGTATTCACAAAATGTATTATAAAATTCTAAATTTATCCCTCCAACCATAGGCAAGGTGGGTGTTATCCAAAATTCACCCCTCAAGGTAATTTTGATAACATGCATCAAATTCTTTAGTCCCAAGAAATTATATTGAGTTTGGACAAAAAGTCATGTTTCTAGGGTCCCCTCATATTTTTTCTAACTCCCCTGTCCAAGTAGAAGCGAGCAAGTTCTGAGGAAAGGTAAGAAAAATTGCAAAAAAAGGCTCGGGCCAGAAAAAATCATAAAAATGGCTAAGTCCTAGTCCTCGCAACAGTCGGGAAAGTTGGGACAAAAGGGCACGAACCGGATGAAAGGCCACCAGGTGGTCTGCGCAGCATTTGGGACAAATGGGACAAAGGGACGCGTGGGACGTGAAAATCCAAACTGGCCGAAAAATGGAAAAATTTGACTAACTGTTGAAACAGGCAGTCTGGGACATCTGGACAGTTAGTACGTGGAGGATGCAAGTCTGCCAAAAAGACTTAAGGAAGCCCGGAACAGTTGGGCCGAAGGTACGTGAAGTACATGAACCTATCGGTTCGGCCGAAATGAGAACTTTCGTACCGGGACAGTTGGGAAAAAAGGGTGCGAACCGACCGAACCGAGTGAATCGGGAAAATTTTTCCCAGACGGTCCGAAAGCAAATGGGACATCTAGGCCACGAGTACGTGAACCATCCGGTTCAGCCAAAACAGGGAACTTCATCACTGGGACAAATGGGACAAAGGGACGCGAAAAGCCGAAGCGGCCGAAGGCAGAGGAGAAAAGTCAACATTTGACCCGTGGAACTTAAAACGGCCATAACTTTTGACTCCGAGCTCCGATTTTCACAAAATTTGACTTTCTGGAATGAGGATGACCCAAAATAGCTCCATTCAGTCAATGCTCATTCCCGTCAAATGATAGAAAATTCCTGCCAGACCCAAAATAGCTGCCCGCACTCAGAAGGCCATAACTTTTGCATTTCTCAACGAAATCGCACAAAATTGGTACCGTTGGAATCGTGGTTCCAAGCCCAATGAACATAAATCAATAAATTCTAGATTTTATCAGAATTTGATTGATATTTTTAACGAAATGTGGCCGGGTTCAGAACAGTGTTTTATTTGGTAGCTGGGAGTGCAATTAAGGGGCATGGTCATCATTCTTTCCCTGCTGCAGCACATGGGATAGTATGGGGAGCCTTTTGCAAGTAATGTATAAGCATTTCACTCAATTTAATTCCTCTTACAGGTGGTTGAAGGACAGATTTTAGGATTTCCATTTTCCTTTCTCTTTTCCTTCTCATTTTTCTATAAATTGGAGTGTTGGGCTCATTATAAAAAAGAGAGTTTTTGGGTAGCAAATCTCTACAAAAATTTCTTTTTGAAGCCAGTGTGTTATAGGCCCTTGTAGTGGACTCCTTGCATGGTGATCCAGGCCCTTATCTTGTAATAGATTGAACTGTGCATATCATGAAGCAATAAAATACCAGTTTGTGGAGTATCTTCCCCTGCTGTGTTTTCTTGCATTCTTCTTGCCCCTTTGATCTTTCTATAAGAATATTGTGTCTATTTATTATGTTCTTGCAGGGATTCATTATCATTGTGTATGCTTGGAATATTGTTTTGAATGCATTTTTCTAGATTATGGTGAACTGTCATCACCTCTTCTAGTGTGCACTTTGCCTCTGTATTTCACACATTTGGACACTACTCTCCCACCCTCCTTTTCTAGTGTATCACCGCTTTAGTGTAGGCTTTCATTTTATGCATTCTCTTTCCCTGGTCCCTTGAAAATTTAGATTAGAACATTTAACTTATCCTGCATTAGAGTAGATTGTGGCAGGTAGTTTAGGAGCAAGAACCAGCTTTCTCTGGAGGTCTATCTCAAGTAGCAAGTCCCACAACTTGGAGCTAGTACCCATGTTATCCAATCACACTGTGAGTTCAAGTATATGCACAGGGGTGCTGTGATTCGGTGATAACAGTGGGTATATAAATTTAAGAGGTATGGGACAAGTTTAACTTGTCCTACAAGCCTCCAAAATCAGCCTCCAAGGAAGAATTTGAATTTCGTAGAAGGTGGAGTGTTTCACACTCATAAGTAAACTTACACATCAGTTACAAGATTACTTACACTTACTTACAACATTTAAAACAAAATCCAGCCACTTCACTAATTACTTTCTTATGACATATTGATTTGTTTACTTTAAGAACATGATTATTCACAACATTAACACAACATTTAATAACTAATGAAAAAGGGTAAAAGCACCACAAAATAAACACATGCAAACATTAATAAAAGAAAACACATTAATAAATACATAAATCCCCTTGGTAACATTCAAAGGTAATCCCCCAATGGGAATCCCTAACATATACAACACACACACACACACAAAACATGTTGCCATGATGACCTTTTTGAATTCATCTAGAATTCCAATGTGGTTGGTCTCCAATCCCCTGATGTTTGTTGTGATATTTTAACCTGTAAAACACAAATACCTCCTTTGGCCTTGTGGCCATATCAGAACGTCCAAAATAATATAAATATAATTAAATTTACAAAATCATCTAGATACATGAATCATAACAACATCAAAGCAATCTAACCATATCACTTACAATTTAATCAGCAAGTATATACTCATCAATTTTTAAATTCAATTTTCTCGGTCTACTCAATATATACAAATATCACATGTCCTAAAAACATCCATAAATATAGATATAAATATTTAAAACAACATGTAACATCTATATAAAATGTCTCTAACAATCATCATGCATCATATATGAATCAGAGTCAATAATAATCCACGATCTGACATATAACACCATACTAAATCAAAACTATAATAATGTCCATAATATAGTCAACAGTATCATGATTAATATTAAAAGTTTTGAAGGGAAGTGGGCACTGCATTAAATATTCATTCCAACAAATATTAGGAATAAAAGAACCATAATAATTTACTCCTTTATTTAATTTAAACAATATATAACCAAAATACAGAGAATGTACTTATCTCAATCTGGCAATGGATTTTCTATGTTAGTTCCTGGTCCAATTGGATGTAAGCATTAGAACCATGGCCACATTAGTGAGGGGAAGAAAATATGCTTAAAATCACAAACCCATGCCCTTGCCAGGAACCATCTAGAGTTGTACTCTTTACCCTTAGTTACGACTCCTCTAGAGCCCCTCCCTCCTTCCCACAGCCTGACTTACAAACCTAGCTTCCCTATAAAATATCCACAAGCTCTTTGAAATTTCAAAAAATATTTTAATCCTCCGGGATCGTCAACAAGTCTTACAAGGCATTTAAATAATAATTTTCCCAATTCGATTGGATTTCCAAAGGTTACAATGGTAAATTTCCAATTAGTTTAATATAAATAATATTTTCTCAACAATTTTCTCTCCAATTAAACATTTTCACTTTTAATTTTGGAAATACATAATAATATTCCAAAGTGCTCACAATAATTTACTTATTGATTTATTATGATTATTTTTTAATAAATACACTATCGGGGATTTTGACACATTAGAAGTAACATCGCATAACATAACAGGAGCACTATGTAATGCCCATAAAAACAACCCACTTGAGACCCAAGAACAACCTATGGTTAGTTATGAAAAATATGGAATAATTTTTTTTGTTTAAAAGAGTCTGCAACCAGGTTATAAGACAAGAGTTGTCGCAAGAAAGTTTTCAAACGAAATACTATTAATATCTTATATTTTTATTGATATGATAGTTATAAAATATCTCAAGGTCCAAACTTAGGGTTAGATTAATCAATTAGGTTAAGAGGGTAATTTCTCACTATACCACTTTGTAACAGGCTTAAAATATTCAACTTGATTTTTTTCAAAATTAGCACACTAAAAACTTCCCAAAAACATTTCCATTAGATAGGAAGTTTCCTCACCTTTCTGATAATATAAATAAGTCTTCATAACTCCTCAAATTTCTCAAGTTATGGGCCAATAGGCCTTGGGGTGAAAATTTTCCCCAAGAGTGGGCTTGCGAGCTTAGGGAGGAAAATTTTGCCATGCGCAGGTCTGCAGGGCCTGGGGAAATTTTTTTTCCCATGCGTGGGTCTACAAGCCCAGGGAATAAATTTTTTCCCCAGCTCGGCCATGTAAACTTCGGACAGAAATTTCACCTAGAGGAGGAATGCAAACCGATGGGGTGGGGAAGCAAATTTTTCCCATGTGCAGGCTAGTGGAGAGGGGAAGAACTTTAGCAATTTTTCCCTTTTGGGAAAAAACGCCTGATTTTCCTCCAAATGCCCTCGAGCCCGAAAGGACATGTGTTCGATTTTCCAAACTTTGGTAGAAATTCGGGCCGTCGGAGAAATTTAAGACTTTTATCCTTTTTTACCGAAAAGCACTAAGGTATCAAAATGATCCGTGCCTCCGCTGACACCCAAGGCACCACATGTTAATCTTTGATTGGTTACGGCCCATTGGGCCATCAGAGCATTTTAGAAAATTTAGATTTTTAATAGAAAAAGGTTTAAAGGTTTGAAACTCTAAGTTCCTTTACCGACGAGTCATGAAGACACATGTCAGCCATCCATTAGCTGTGGGTTGACATGCCGACAGGAGAACTTAAAAAAAATTCCCAAAAAATTCTAAAGTGCTAAGTCTTTTTTAAAGGATCCGCTCCTCCACCAACACCTCATGACGCCACATGGTAGCACCTTATTGGCTACGGGAAGACGGGGTGGTAGGGAAAATTAGAAAAAAATTCCCAAAAAAATTTAAAGGTTAATTTAAATGTTGTCGGCCAGCACAACTGTGAAAGAAAACCAAAAAGGCATAAGTGGGGTAGTGGGTCCACGAGGGAAATTCTACAAAATTTCTTTTTCAAAACTTAGACAATTTTTGACAAAAGGAAAGGCTTGCAGGTTAGCAGAGTGGTAGGGGATTTTTTTCCTTTGGCATTTTTGACCAAAAAGCACAAAAGGAACATTCGGACCCGCGGGTCTGCCAAGGAAATGTTTCCTAAAATGTTTTTTACAGTTAGAATGTTTTTTTTTACGCCAAAATGAAGTAAAACTTTAGAAGGCCATAAATTTTGATTGGGAGATTGTTTTTTTGGGAAAACAAGGACTTTTTAGAAATATCTCGACATACTCTTTGCACATGAACCATAATTATTTTCATTTTGATTATGTTTAAGGGGTCAATTTCATGAAAACGATATGTAGACTTTGAAAAGGCAAGCTGGAAAATTTTAATTTATGAAATTTTAATCAATTGATCTTCTTCCTCTCTCAACATGTCAATTAGACATGGAGAATTTTTCTTAGATAGATTTGGAAGGTAAGTTTGTTTGATTGACTCCCAATTTTTTTTAAAAAAACTTTGACAGTAAAACGACAACAAAATGGTTTGAGCCTAATTTTGCTAAGTTTTCTAAGAAATTCCTTAAGTATTTTTGTCCAATTGAATTCATTTAGGGCATACTACTTCAATTTAATCATTTAATTTATTATTTCATTGTTGCAGGTTTCAACTATGCATTTTTAAATAAAGTATTTCTCAATTTGAAAATACAAAATAGAGATCAAATTTTAAAGGATCTATTTGCCATTTTCATCTTCCAAGTATAAGAATTCATTCCAATTCTAATCTAATACATTTAGTTAATTCAAATCAAACTATTCAGAACTAAAATGAAATTCTGATTTCCAATTTTACACATTTCAAAAGACAGAGTTCTGTATTTTCTTCACACACATTTCTTCCTTTCAAACAGAGATTTCAAATATATTTCAAACTCAGATTTTAAATAGCAGTAGTTCCAATTGTGGAAATAAATGCAACTTTTATTGAAAATACAAGATTTCCTTCTTTTACAACTTCTCTTTTTTGTTGATTTTCACAATATAATATACAAAATACATCTCTTTCTTTCAAGACAGAAACAAAGTATATCTTTCCTTTACATTTAAAAATTACAACTTTCATATTCAATACAACATATTTCCATTACAAAACATATACAAGTTCATCCACTTCAAGTGGGAAAGGTTACAATAAGATTTCATTTCAACAAGGGACTGTCAAACTTCTCTTTTTTTTCTTCCTTTGCTCCAGAACAACAACATGCAAATTTATTCATTCTTCCAATTCTGATCACAACAAGGGGAGGGGAAAGGCAACAATCTCCACCCAACGCTCTCCACCCAACCAAGACATCCAATGAAAAATAGAATCCATCCTTCTTCATTGGCCCCCGAGCCCCAAACATAATGTAATAGAAGATGTGATTCAACTCATGGCAACAAGGGCTTCCACAACCCACAAGCAACATTTTTACATTTAAAACACAGTCCAAAAACAAAATGTAGTTTACAACTTCATTAAAGCATGACAAACAACACTGAGGCTTCATCAAGCAAGCCAAAAGAGCAAGAAACCATGGGGATGCTACTTATGCCTCCCAAAAGGGGAAATGGGTATCACCACCTGATTTCAAACTACCATAATATAGTATATCAAAGCCCTGAGATGCCGTTATGCCTCCCCCAAGTACCCCTTATTTCTCACATTCCCTTATGCCTCCTCAACCTCTTATTGCACCCCATAACGAGTAAATAAATGCAAGCTATTTCTTTGTAAGGTGGAACCCAAATCCCAACTCCCTCCACACTTATACCTCCCCAAAAAACTTATGCCTCCCACAAAATAAACCCCATAGTCTTCTCCTACACCATTCCTAGGTCATCTACCCAACATCCCACAAGCATGCCAAAACATCCACAACAATAACAATTTCATAAACAAAAAAGAAGCATTTCAAGAGCCAAGCTCCTACCTCTCCATGATGGAGTTGTTCCAAGTTACAAAAAACAAGTTGTTTAGTTACAAAAAAACCAATGCAAGCAATCCAAATCAGCCAAGCACAAGCATGCAACAATCTTCCAAAAACTTCTTCAAAGTAAGAGCTCCAAAATAGTAAAAGAAATTTCCCCAAAAGGAGTTTCCAAAAGAGAAGCAATAACCCAAAACAAGGCAATCAATTCAAATTTTATAGAAGAGGGAATAGAAGAGGATGAGGTGGATCCATGTAGGATGCCACATCACACATCCTCAACCCCAACCCAAAAGGCAACTTCATTATCCAATGCATAATAAATAGGTGGGTGAATAATATGACAGTTTACTTACATACTCAAATCCAACCCACACCCCAAACGGACTGAAATTAAAACCATGTAAGAAAAGTGCAATTAAAACTTACAATTTGTCTTCTCAAAATGCATAAAGAAAGTCTAAATTCAACTCTCCAACCATAGGTATGGTTGGTAAATAAATTTAAGAGGTATGGGACAAGTTTGACTTGTCCCACAAGCCTCCAAAAATAGCCTCCAAGGACAAATTCGAATTTCCAAGAAGGTGGAGTGTTTCATACTCTAAAATCAACTTACACATCACTTACACATCTCTTACAACTTACTCAAACCAAGACCATGAAATCATATTAATTACATTCTCATGATATCTTTTAATTAATTAACTTAACAACATGATTACTCACAATATTAACACCACATTAAATAATTAATGAAAGGGGTAAATGCACCACAAAATAAACACATGCAAACATTAACAAGAGGACCAAATAAAAGAAATACATAAAACCCCTTGGTCACATTTAAAGGTGATCCCCCCAATGGGAATCCCTAACAAAATACAAACACACACAAACAATACAAGTTGTCATGGTGACCTTGTTGATTTCATCTAGAATTCCAATGTGGTTGGTCTCAAATCCCCCAATGTCCCGATGTTTGTTGTGATATTGTAACCTGCAAAACACAAATACCTCCTTCGGCCTCGTGGCCACATCAAAACATCAAAAATAATATAAATAAATTTTAAAATCATCTAGATATATGAATCACAACAACATCCAACCAACCAACAAGATCATTTACAATTTTACTCAACAACTATATCATCATCAAATAATTTCTATTTCTAGGTCTACCCACAATATCCAAATAACACATCCGAACAACATCCATAATATAACCATGTCAAACAACATATCATCATCAATATATAAAAATGTCTCTAATAATAATCATGCATCATAACTTAATCACGGTCAACAATAATCCATGATCTAACATCTAACATCATACTATAATAAAGTCCATAATCATGTCCATAATGAAATCAATAGTATAATGATTAGTATCAAAAGGTGTCAAAGGGAAGTGGGCACTACACACTATATAAAGCTATAAGTTCAACGGTGGTAGCCTATTCATAAATAGGATTGACACTAAAATGTGACATGATAATAAAAGAAGAGTTATTCTAATGAAATATGATAAGAAAATAATGTTGTTTCGAAAGGATGGGTTCACCATATTGATTTACTAAAAATATGTTTTTTAGGTTTTATAGCTATTTTATAAGTTAATATAAATAGAAACTAAGTGTTTTTATTGGATTTGGAAAAAAAAGAAGGGATTATGGCTCCCAGAGGCCTTACAAAGAGAGATACATCATAAGAGACACAATGGAGCAAAATACGATGCAATAAAAACCAATGGAATAACCTATACCAGTGGTCAACAAAGCCGAAAACAACAAAAAGGAGAGAAAAGATAAGGAAAGGTAGAGTTCCCCAAAAGAAACTAGCTGAGAGAGGCTTCACATTGCATAATGTTTTTGTTATAGTGGACTTCCATCAGAGCCCACATCAACACCGATTGAAGCTGAAGAGCTCAAATTTTAAGGTGAATCTGGTCCAAGGATCACTTCAATCTTTCTATTAATTTAATCAACCACTTGACCTTTAAATGACAAACTACAACCAACATGCACATCATCCAAATGAGCCATTAAAGCTTGCAGTTTTTAAAACAACTTTCAGAAGTGATCTTCCTACCCCTCCAACCCATTTACTCAGTCAACAACATCAAATTTCCCCATCCCCATCACCGATCCATCCTCTCCCTAGGTTTAAAACTCACCCCCACCCACCGTATTACCTAGTGTAGAGATATTACCATGATTTTCAAGAGAAGCCACCACCGCAAGTTCAAATCTCACCAAAGGCATCATTTGATATGCCCTACGGGATTTAACCTCATGTTCAATAAATTCTCCCTCCTCCTCATCCAAATCCATTTCATCATCATATATGAAATGACTTGAATTTAATAGGCGGCTCCATAGGTCCATAATAATATTTCATTTTGTATCTTACTATTCTACACTTGTTGCATAAGATCTTAGAGATCTCTAAACATCAATATCATGTGCCCATTCCCCATTGGGTGAACTCAAGAAAATTCTCATTGGGAATCTTGAAGCCCATAGTAATATGGATGCAAAGATTGGAAAAAATGAGTCTAGAGCAATTTTTGGTAGTAGGATCCACATCTATAACCATTATCATTGATCTAGCAATACCTAAAAACACTTCTGGTTCCCATAATTCCAGCGAAAGACTTGGGAGCCTAATCCAAACCAAAAGGGTTTGGAAATAGAAATCATGAGGTATACCAAGTTCCTAGAGATGGAAGGTGAAATCCAAATTTCCAAAAAATACGGCCCTTCAAGTTGAAATTTCTACATATCTCACTTGGATTGGAAGTAAAAAAGGAAACCTTCTCCATTTAGAGTACAGACATCAATCTTTCATTCCCATTTCCTCTTTCCCCATTAACCAACTAAATTAATATTTGGTAAAATCACTGGGAATCAACCAAGTAAAGAAGAATGAAACCATTGTTGGGCTCTATCGATGATAGTATGGAGAATCTCTAACAACGGTTCCTCCTTTCTCTAATTTTTCTTTTATAGAATGGGCTTTACCATCTCATGATGAAATTCACATAATAGTTTTGTTGCCCAGTGTGCTGGTCACCCTTTTTCCTTGAAACTGCCCCTCCAATTGTTTCTCCTATCACTCAAGTGTCACAATAATGTAACCTATATTGTTGCAACCGTTGTATGAAAATTTACTTACAAAACCCTATCCAAAACACCAATCCCTAAAAAGGAGAAATACATATGAATAGGTCAGGTTGATCTCAACTACCAAAGTAGTGGTCTTATGAATAAGCGTTGCACTATATTTTGGAACCAATGAAGTTCTATTTGCGTATGTGTGTAATTTTTTGCATAGGATGCCTTAGCACCAATGATGTGGTAGTAGGGGCAATAACTAGATGTAGAATGCAAAATGGTGGATGGAATGGAAAGAATACAAACCTTTCCCCTATCCTTGTGTGATGAATATGGAAAAGAATCCCAAATGTAGTCCCTTACCTTAGTATGTAGTTTCTCTTTATGTGTGAGATGTTTTCCCCTAATGTAGTGAGTATCCTTTGTTTATATAGGGATGTCTTGCTCAAATTTCCACTCTAGTGACCGGAAACTATCGACAATGACCTAGGAGAATACATGGGTAACCATTAGGGTAGACCTCAAAATAAAAAAGTAGACCACAAATTAAAATGACACAGGTGCCTAAAATCATGGACTTGGACACCCTAAGGAGCCCTAGGGTGTCCCAGTGTAACCCTAGCCACCCTAGTGTAAACATAAAGATGACAACTAAACATATTACGACATCTGAGACACCCTGAAAGATGGCCAAAACTACAGAGACAACTAATGACTGATCTAGAAAATACACAATGACACATGAGTAACTAACCACAAGACCTAGAAATGGGTCACTAGTGAATACTTTTATCACCCAAGATCCTTATATGAATTAAAATACCCATCAGTATAAATTTAATCATAAGTGTGTGATTTTGTGACTACAGTGAGCAATGGAGAGGGTGTACAAGATACACCATAGACCAAATACAGGTAAGCACAACACACCATTTCATCCCTAAGTAAACACAACTCCTAAAAAATTCAATGAACTCTGAGAACATGCACAATATACCACATTAATGAAGATAGGCAAGTTAGAGACAACAAATCATGCAGAGGATGGATAAAATGCATCACAAAACATAAATCTATTTCTCCACTAAAGTATGCACAATACATCATTGGTGGGAAAGAGGTAAAAATATTCCATTAAAATTATTGGAGAGGAGGCTTTAAGCTCTCATCAACCCAAGAAAGAGAGAGAAAGAGCAAGGGGCAACACCAAAAAATGTCCAACTTTGTCACAAATGAGCTCCCCCTTATAATTTATAGAATGAGAAAAAGAGAGAGAAGTGCAATCTCAAATTTTTCTTTCTAACCACTTTCAAATTGCCAAACATTTTGTAAAATTATGATATGTGACATAAAATAATCCATCCCATACTATCTCATAACTTGCAACTGAAGAAAAATGGCAGCCGATGCTTATTTATTGTTATTTCAACTACCTGAAAATTGTTATAGGAGTTAATCTTGTATTATGAAATTATCTTTAATTAAACTCCATCAATATTAAAATTCTTGATTTATATGTATAGAGATCTAGGATACAAATCAAATGAATCCACTTTTACATGATTTCGTTAAGAAATGTAAAATTTATGCCATCTGAGTGAAGGTAGCTCTCTAAGTTTCCCAAGTTTGGCTTTTTCTGTTATGGGACTGTGAATTAATTTGGTAGCTAGAAGATTTTTTTTTTTTAATTACTCTTTTCCTATAATGTTTTTTATAACATATTTTAAATAACTTGAGACATTCCCTTTTTTACATTGGCAGAGGACATGTTGCAATGCTTTGACTACCACACCCTACGTGACTTGGTAGACGGCCATTTCCGACTCAGTGATCCTTATTGCCTCATTCATCATGTTATGTATTGCGGGGGTTACTCTAGTATGGGGAACCAATCTCTCCCTGGCCCATTCCTCATAGCTTTCCTAGTCCTGCACTAACTATTTCAGCTACATTGACATCCAATGTGAACCTATCAGATCTGCAACGTGCCTCACGCCTAACTCGGGCATGTATGATGTTTCAAGTACCCTCCATGCATCCACATCATTCTCGGCACTCGGTGGACCTCCGCACCTGGCCATTTACAACCTTTTTGACCACACTCAATGGAAATTAGGTGAATCACCCCTACAACATCCTCAAACTTCAACTTTGAATTAGTTTGAACCGAGTTGCTTACCACCATTACCAAGCTATTCACACTCTGAGGTAAAGAGCACAGAAATAATAATGCACTAAATCCTTCATAAAATTCTATTGTAACTAAAGCTAGTATATTTGCAACCATATTAAAATCGTTTAAATGATTAGCTACTGAATCATTCTCAGAAATCTTCATATTAAACAACTTTTTCATTAATTTTTTTTATTAGGGGTAGAGGGATTTCCATAAAACTTTCCTTATCTATCCATAAGTTATTTTGTAATCTTTTTCTTTGAAACATTAAATAATATCTAAGATACAAGACATAGCCGGATTGTCCCAAGTGCCTTCCTATCTAGAAAATCCCATTATGCATCTGTCATGCTCGAGGGTTTGTTCACCTTCTCAGACAGTGGGATATAAAGATCCTTCTGATAAAGGTAATCTTCCATCTGCATCTTCTAAAGACTGAAATTCTTCCCGTTGAATTTATCAACCCGTGATCTTTCATCATCCACCATAGCTCCCACTCAAGATAAATATTTCCCTCCGATTCAACACTTCAGCAAACAAAACCAGGCTCTAATACCAATTGTGAGGAAATAAGGGATAAAATATGTGGAATAATCTCTTACAGAATCGCAACAGTAGAAACTAATATGTAGAAAGTATTACATATCTCAAATAAAAGTGTAGAATAAAATAAAAAAACTCAAAGAGATAGTATTTAATGTGGTTCACCCAATTTGGGCTACATCCACCAAGAATCACTTGCTGAGATTTTATTACAAGCCACCGCTCTCTCAATACAATACTGAGATTTGTTTGGAGCTATGCTCAACAAACTCTATAGAATTCACACCTAAATTCAAAACACATCTACAATTTTTGCATAATCCTACCATATGCTTAAAAATATATAAGTAGACAACTGCTTAACTAGGTTTACAAAACCATGTGTATCAAAACCATTGGAAAAAACCGTCCCATTGAACTATAGGTCAAAATCACGTCCATATCAGAAAATCATTCCTAGTATATCAGGCATGTTTTAAGGCCCAATAAATGTTTCTCAGGCGCTGCACCCCCGAAACCCTAATACTGGGGGTTGCCACCCCAAAACCCCCGCTCAGGGCCCGGCCCGACCCCGAACCCTGGCAAGACAACTATGGAAACTGTAAAGTAATCTTAGTGTATAATCTTTGACACTTTCAGACATGAAAATAGGCTCAAAAACCTAACATGTAGTGTAGGATTTCTTAATTTTCATGCTCTTTCTCTCTCCTTGGTTCCTTGGAATTGTTATATTAGGAGTAGATAGTTACATTTCCTTCCATAGAAGTATTTTACCATTAGAATTAGGCAGAGGAATTTGACCTTCTCCAAAGGATCATCTCAAGTTCAAAAGTCCCAAAAATTGAGAAATAGTCCCATGTTATGCAGGTTATACTGGATGCCCCATTCGAAATTAGGTCATTCAAGGGGTGCTGTAATTTTGCATCAACAGAACAACCACAAGTAAATCTAGTTGAAGGTGAAGAGGAAGAAAAAATTTAGGTTGTTGCAGACTTGGATAAAACCCTCATGAAAATGAGGATGATGAGTTCCCCAAGAAAGGAAAAATAACAGGATGTTGTTAGTGTTGATCCATGGTTATGAACAAATATATTTCAAACAAGATGCACCTATGGAGGAAAGGTATGTAAAATTATTATTGATGGTGGTCGTTGTTAAAATATGGTTTCAAATGTGATGGTTGATAAATTCAATCTAAAATGTGAGAAACACCCATATCCCTATCGTATATCATGGTACAAGAAAGGGAATGAGGTAACCATAGATAAAAGATGTCGTATAAAGTTTTTGATTGGGAATACCTACAAGGATGATGTGTGGTGTGTTGTTACAGAAATGGATGCATTCCATATATTACTGGGGAGGCCTTGGAAATACGATATAAAGGTTTCACATGATGGAGGGAAAAATACAACTACTTTTTGGAAGGATGATGTAAAGGTGGTCTTGTTACCCATTAAGGAAGAAGAGAAGAGTGAGGGCTTGTTGGATATAAAATATTTTGTTACAGAAATAGAGGAAGTTGGCTGGTGTTATGCATTAATGTAAAAGAAGGTAGAAATAGAGGATTTTAATATACCTATTACTGTGGAAATGGTACTAAATGAATACAAAGATGTCATACTAGATGAGCTACCAGATGGGTTACTTCTGATGAGTGTAACACAAATTGAAGGGTTGAAAAGAAAAGTAACATATCTAATAAAGAAAGGGTTAATGAGAGAAAACATGAGTCCATGTATAACTCAATAACTATTGACTCCCAAAAGCAATGGAGAATGGATAATTTGTTTAGAGAGCAAGGCCATAAATAAGATCAAAATTAACTATCAGTTCCTAAATCTAATATTGGATGATATGACAGATGTGATAATAGGAGGCCAATATTTTAGCTAGATTGACCTATGGAGTGGGTACTACCATATCCGGATCCGTGAAGGGGATGAATGGAAAACATATTTTAAAACAAAATAAGGATTATATGAGTGGATGGTGATGCCATTTGGGCTATCTAATGCTCCCAATACATTCATGAGGATGATGATCTAAGTACTTCGAGAATACAATAGTAAGTTTTTTGTTGTCTATTTTTTATGATATTCTGATATTCAGTAACACAACAGAAGAACACTTATTACATATGAAACTGGTGTTAGACTTGGTAGGTAGAGAGATTCTATATGCAAACTTAAGGAAGTATTGGAAAAATTTTATAGGAATTTCATCAGGAATTTCATTTGCATCGTTACACCCATAATAGAGTTTACAAAACCAAGGGAGTTTGTATGGTCCAAGATAGGAACATATAGTTTTGAATTATCAAAGAAGAAAGTGTCAGAAGCACCTGTTTTGGTATTTCCATATTTTAGCAAGGTCTTAGAGGTTGATTTTGATGCCTCACATGTTTGGATTGGAGCTGTATTGAGTCAAGAAGGATGACATATGGCATTTTTCATTAACAAACTAAATGAAATAAGGAGGAAATAGTCTACTTATGATGTGGAATTTTATGCTAATCCTTAGGCATTAAGGCACTTGAGACATTACTTGGTAGAAAAATAAATTTTACTCTTCACTGACCATGAAGCCTTGAGGTATGTAAACACATAGAAGAAACTATATAGTAGGCTTGGAAAATGAGTTTCATTTTTGCAAGAATATACTTTTGTCTTAAAGCATAAGTCGAGTAAGAAGAATCTAGTTGCTAATTCCTTTATTAGGCATGTAACACTTTTGACAACAATGGAAAATGAAGTAGTAGGGTTTGAGGTAGTTAGGGAATTGTATGAAGGTCATCCAAGATTGATGATGTTCTGAGACAACTTAACAACCCTACAGTAGGTAGTGGTTCTTCTAATTATTTGATGCAAGATGGTTATTTTTTTCAGGGGGGAATAATTGTGCATCCCTGTTGGTTCAATGAGAGAAAATATTATAAGATAATTACATAGTGGGGGGTTGGCTAGACACTTTAGTATAAGTAAGACAATTGCTTTTCCTACAAAAGTATTATAGGCCAAATGTAAAGAGGGACATAAGTAGGATTGTAGCAAGATGTAGAGTGTTGCAAATGGCTAAGGGCCATGAACAAAATACTGGGTTGTATATGCCATTATGTGTCCCTACATGACCATGGGTTTATTTAAGTATGGATTTCATGTTAGGACTTTCTAAAACACAAAGAGGGAATGATTCTATATTTTTTGTGGTTGAAATATTATCTAATATGTAATATTTAATTTCTTGTAAAAGAACTAATGATGCTTCCAGAGTTACAAATTTTATTTTTTCAGACGTGGTTAGATTGCAAGGAGTTTCAAAAAGGAACACTTCAGATCGCGACATGAAATTTTTTAGTCACTTTTAGAAGACACTGTGGAAGAAAATGGGGATAGAGATACATTTCAATAGTGCATATCATCCCCAAACTTGTGGGTAGGAGAAATTAGTGAACAAAATCTTGGGAAATAACCTACGTTGCATAATTAGAGAAAAACCAAAACAACTGGGCTTAGCTTTACAGAAAGCTAATTTTACCTATAATAGCTTGGTAAATAGGTCAACAGGGAGGTCTCCTTTATAGATTGTATATGGTAGGAATCCCAAAGGGGACCTAGATGTGATTGTGGTACCTAGTGAAGATAAAACTAGTGATGATGCAGAAGCATTCACAGAACACATTCTACAGCTGTAAGATGAAGTGAGGGAAAAGCTGAAAGTGAGTAATGTGTAATATAAAGTAGTTACAGATGCTAGTTGGAGAGTAAGTGTATTCGAAGAAACATATATGGTGATGGTTCATATTAGGAAGGAGAGGTTTCTGAAAGGGACATATATTAAGTTCAAGTATAAGAAGATTGGGCCATGTAGGATTCTGAACAAAATGAGTTGTAATGCCTACAAGGTGTAGCTATGTGAAATTTTTTCTATCTCCCCAGTTTTTTCATGTTTTTGACTATATAAGTTTCTAGGTCATGATGAAAATGTTGCAGAGGAGAAATAAATAAACTGGGAGTAGAAGATGCCGAAGAAGAAAAAGGAAATGGTAATGTGTTCCTTTTACCAAAATACTTTCACTACTAGACATGGGAGATATAACAGATATTTGGTACAATGGGAAGGTTTGCAGTAAGAAGAAAATACTTGGATTATTGAGTGGGAGTTGAAGAATATTGAAAGTGAAAAATAAGATGAATTTCATCAACCAAATTTACAGGATCCGAATTCTTTTCAACTAGGGGAGAATGATGTTGGAGCATAACTTACGGAGACCATAACTTTTGATTAGACTGTTGGATCGTCTTGAAATTTTATAGGGTGGTTGATATACATTAGTAAAATGTTGTGGTTAACGTTTCTTGTAAGGATGTGGCTAACTTAGCACATTTTCGGGCCTGGATTCCTTCATCCAGTTGCCTAAAATTGGCTCCAAACGTTTTTTTTTTTCTTTTGACTAGGTCTTAGAAATTTAATAACTTTTAGTGTGCTTATTAGATTAAGTCAAAATTTTGCGTGAGCCTTAATTTATGAAGTTATATTTGGCACGCAAATTTTTGGGGCCCATCAAAGATGTTTTTCTAGTCGGTAATTTTTGGTATTTTAGGGTTTTTTGGCAATTTAGGGTTTTTTGGAATTTTAGGGTTTTTAGAGTAGATGCGAAATAAATGGTGGATTGTAATGATATAAAAGATTTAGTGTGGATTCTATAATGAGAAGTAAGCTATTTTGAAATTCCTATTTTTTTATTTGAATTTTTTGTGTGTGTTTTGGAGGTATTTCAACCTCTTACAGTTTGATTCACATTACCAAAAAAAGGTAGAAGTTCCATTATTCCTCAATATCCCAAAGGACCATGGTATGACCAAGAATTGTTCGCCCAAACTGTAGAAGACAGAAATAAATTCTTGAACCTTTGTCATTACAAATGTATATACTCTTATAAAGGCTCATTTCAATAAATTGGAGACTCTCATGTCATAATCAAATTGCTCTCTTTTTTTAATATTAAATTGTGCGTTTTCACTACTTTTCTATGCATTTTTTTCACAATAATCATATTGGTGAATCACCACAAGAAGATATTTTTATTCATTGGATGTTCTTTTACAAGATGCAATGTGAAAAGTAGAAAGTACCATGAACATGGATGATGGAATGATTTGTATTCCTATGACAACCACCACCATGGTCAACATGTAGCATATACACTTGATACTATTCCACCTCATATTAGTATTAGTCAAATGCTAATTAAAGTTATTTTCTAATGATTATTATTTTTTTAAATGTCCCCCATCCTTCAGATATATCTAAGATGGGTTTCATTAAGAGTATTGCAAGTTGTCACATTTCATTTGACACTTAGACTATGCGTCAAAATTTATTCTTAACCACTTTTTATTAATTGAATGTTTATGTTTTTTATACACATACTAATGCCATTGCAGTATTCTCAAAAAAAAGAAAAATCTATTAAAAATTAGTTGTTTTGAAATTGTTAGAGATGAAAATACAAAAAGTAATTATTGATATTGGGAGTATCGGATGAAATGAGATTTCTTTCAAACTTATCTACTCCCTTCTCAATCATCCATATCCCTCTACACCATTTCACCTTCAATACTCTAACATTAATTTCTTGTAAGCTTTGCTAATGTTTCCATTTCACCGCTCATATGGGTGGTAATTAAATAATAGTTATAAGAAAATTATATTTTAAAAGAGTATGTGATGCATTATTTTTTTGGCAAGGTAAATTTATATTTATTTTTTGGTTATGACACTAACGTCACCAATTAATTACTTGTTTAATAGGAGGACCACTTTTCAGGTCATCCTCCTATTAACCATCGAGGCAAGTATTGCATGGGAACTTTCATAAGCCAGTCTCTGCACCTGAATTTGAATTTCATATTGAGTGACGACTTTGAAGAGAATCTTTCCACATGAATTCCAAATTTCTTAGTTACAGCCTGGAATCTTGTAAATATTGTTGCGATAAGAAACAATGAAGTTTTATTTAAGAAACATTGCCTTATTCCAATGTTTTAAATTCATTTTATTACTGTTATTACGATTAAGCACACCATTGGTGGAGATTTTTGTTAATGATAAATGCATGTGCTTAGAATTGATGTGCCGAATAAAGCCCAACTTGTGTATTAATAATTTGTGCTTTGCGGAATCCAAATATTGTGGACCACATTCTACTCAAAAGTCAATGGAGATGAACGACAAGTTTGGTATCTGGGTTCGAGACAGAACAATAATGGGCACAAAAGCCAAAAGTGTGGAAATTTTAGGACCTTGTTTGTCGATTTAAACTATTATACATTTATCTAAGGGAAGGGCTCTTAAAACATTTTAAGGGAATGACTGTTAATTAAAAACAAATAAAAGTATAGGGTCTTAATATGTTTTATACCATTGCATTACAGGTTTGGAGCAAACAAATAGTTCCAAAGTTTATCGTATGTTTAAGACGAGTATTAAGATATTTTGTTTTCCTATCTATTTTTGAATTAAAAAACCAAAATATATTATACTCATTAACATTTGATCATTTTTATTGACATCTTATTGTATTATACCACTATCACTATTATCCCTCTTTCTATGGTTCTTATAGGTTAAGTCTATCACTATAAAAAAAAATAATACATTCATGTATTTAATATTAAAATTATATTCACATGGAGGAAAGATTGGCTTACAATGAATTTTGGCTGCCCTAAATCTAAAACCAAGGCGTTATCATTGATAACAGTGAACATGAATAGTTACAGATCCACCTTTGGTGAGCAATTGAATGGTCCTTCACTTTGGTGCACATTCGACATCTCAAGCCCCTATCTCCTCAGTCTAGCTGCCTCCCAAAGAAATCCTTTTTTAAATATGTGCAGGTTAAATATCTCCTAATTAGGCTACAAATGGCGATTCTAGCGGTGGTCCTTGAAGTATGTCGATGAAAGGACTTGGATGGCACTCTTCCTCCCTAGTTTCACTAGGACCCCAGGATCTTTGTACATCAAAAGAAAAACTTACAATGGATGCTTCTGATCTCTTGTAGACATGTTCCTCTACTACCCTATCTCCTTTTGATGTGGCGGTTGAAGCTGTTATAACACCCCCTTTTTCTTTCTTATTTGTGGCATATAGTCATACTAAATGTTTTATCTAGGTGGCCAAGTATTTGACATGTGTGTCTACCATTCCCTTGTTGTCATTTCGGGACATGTTAAGATTTACGTCACTATTCATGGCCTCATCTATCATTTCAGTAAATTTTGGGATGATCTTCCCACCCTTAACTTGTGTATCTCATCTAACTGGTGCCCCTTGATAGATGATAAAGTCAATATTTATCCCTGCACAAGACGTGTTTTTCATTTTTTATGAGTTAATCAAGGACATGGATGCCATCCTTTAAATACTTTGTGTTTAATAATCTCATAAATTTTTTTTCCGAAACTTTGTTCCTTTCTTTCAATTCACTTACTAAAATATTATTTAACCAAGCGTATTTGTTAGACTACCTCTGTTAGTTGTGGAGCTTGATAACGACGGGTGTTGTAAGGGGGCTTGGCCCTCCTTGCAAGGTCCGAGGAGGATGGCCCCCCGGTGGGGTTTGGGGGCAGTGCCCCCGTAAACCACATTTTATATGTATTTATGCATTGTAAAATCTGGACTGTTCCTTATTAGGTCACAGATCTAACAGGTGGTTTTCCATGTTTCCCCATAATAATAAAAACCCTAATATCTTTAAAGGGTCATGATGTATGAGGCTCATTGTATCATTGGAGGCACTGTGAGAGAGTTTTGCTGGATTGAATAAAAGGATTGGCTATTTTACATTTTCCACATTATTCATTGCATGCTTGTTTATTTGTACAACTAGTATAATCCTAACAACCTAATCTCTCTCTCTAATTTTAGCATGAAGATTGTTCTATCTCCATTGGAAGTGCTAATGATTACCTTTTGGTTGTTGATGCTAAAAGATGTAAATAGAACACTCTAATAATGTCCATATTTTGGTGGATATGGACACATAAAAACATCTTCTAGAAGTTATTGACAAAAAGTTTCTAAATTTAATTCATACTCAGGAAATTGATTATGAATGTTTTCATTTTCATTAGGACACTCGGTATCTAGTTTCTATATCCTAACATGAAATTTGCAAGGTATGGATGATGGTCAAAATATGCTCTTACCCGTCACTTTGTAGTGAAGGGTAAGGGAAACATTTATTCACTATCAATGACAGAGTTGAGTTCCAATTCTATACAGACTTGTTTTCATTGGATTCGATGACCATATAATAAAAAATGCTATCTGTGAAAATCCCTTTTAAATTTGAGGAGTGTAATCCATATGATGGTGTCCCTCTCGATTCAAATTTGAAAATTGATATCCCTCTCTCCCCAGAGGAGGAAAAATGTACAAAGGATCCTAAGAAGATAAAACGTCTGAAAATTATTATAAATGATCAATCTAAGGTTACCATACACTCACAAATGGATTGTTGAGGGGGTAGTAAAAGATCCCCCTTCATCTTATTTCTATTTTTTGAAGCAGATTATCTTGTCTAGGGTTGTAGACATTAATATTTTATCTAGCTATGTGGGCATGGTATGATGTGCTCTTTATAAAAGGGATATATTCCTTTAAAAAAAATGCCTTATACAAATAATAAAAAATATATAGACACATGCACATTTTATTTAATGTTGTCTTACAGGAACTCACTTTGATTCAATTTTTAACATTTCATCACAATTACATACACAAAAAGTTTAGGAATATGTATTCAATTTCATGAGATGAGGAGCACTTGTATCTAATTTTGGGAAGTCAATACATCACAAATATTTACCTAAGGTCATGATATCACTAACTTCAAGTCCATGCTAAATATGTATGGAAGACAACTTTCAAAACGAGAGGTATTTTATTAAAGGTTGATTTTTCCTTTCTCCTTGACTTTAACTTATCAAAAACGTTGATGCAATTTATTGATAACATAATTTTTTCATTTATCAACTCCTTCAACTTCATCTACCTAGATGATACCTTTTTCATCAATAACAATATATGGATACACTTAGATCACATTTCACACTACTTAGAAATTTTTGCATGTGATAAAAGGTTACAATTTTACTTATCTAGTTGTACATTTACCATCCTAAACATCCAATTGTTTGGATGAATCATTAAAAATAATGGTACACATGTAGATCCTAAAATATCAAGGTTATCCAATATTTTTCTTAGTACTCTCCATATAATCTATAAAAATTGAGGATTTTCATTGCTTATGCCAACTTACGCTATAAGTTTGTTATCAATTTCTCTCAAGTCATAGCCTCTTACATAGATCACACATGCCAATGCAAATTTTTTTATTCTTGTATAATAAAACTTTTTCAAAGATTTTAAAAAATTCCTCCATGTATCCTCTATCCTTAAAATTGTTAATATTCCACATAATTTATTTAAATTCGTACTAATACATATGACTATACACTCAGTGTGATACTCATGCAACATGGACATCTAGTCTTGTACTACTCATATATCTTCGATGCTAATTTTAAAATGTAGACTATCAATGATAATAAGTTGTATTTAATTTTTGCAAGAAGTTATGTAATGGTGCCACTATACCTTCAGGCGGGAGAATACCACGCATTCTCCTCATAAGAAACATTCATTTTTTGAGACATAGAATAAGACTTGGATTAGACACCACTTTAAGTGGATGACTTACATGCTATAGACCCATTTCTTGATAAAATACACATAGAGGGTAATGATAATTAAGAATGATATTGACTTGGTTTAGTATTAGATCATGCACTATTCATAGTATTGGATACATAACCACAACTTATTACACTAAGTATCAATATACTCAACTAAAAAGGACTTTTAAGACACCTACATAATTACTTCAGAAGGTGAAAATTAGTGTAAAAACTACAATAGTGTATGGCATTAAGGTTCATGGTGGTGTAAATCAACTTTCAGAAATAAATATGTTGTTTATTAAATTGCAATCATTTAATCATTAAACCAGGGGATGTAAAATTTAAATAATCTCTTTTTGGTATGCACAGTTACAAAGAATTTAGTAGGTATGGAAAGAAATAGATTTCCATAATATAATTGAAAGAACAATTCTTGAAAGTAAATGAAACTTAGAACTAAAATAAATTTTTTTCTAATCACTATAACTAAGACAAAGCTTGTAGATTTAGAAATACACTTAAATAGGATAAATTGATTCCTAGTCTAATCATGCAATGAAACACAGTAAAAAAACTATGGAGTGGTTTACCAAACAAAAATTGGTCCTTTGCTTGGGTTCTAATCCCTCCTAAATATTGTAACTAAAGGCTAATGAATATAACTCAAATATTTTATTAAACTGACATGAATATTACATCTAGAAATAAAGCAATGTTTTTATATCTATGTATCTTTAATTCTATATTTTTAATCTCTTCTTGATATATTTCAAGCATTAACTCTTTTCTTTAATACTTCTCATTTACGACAAGACATGACAAGAAGAGTTCAACTCAAAGTTTAACAAACTAAGTAAACTATCTTAGGTAAAATAAGTGGAATATGTTGAACAAATCAAAAAGAGATTCAACATGTGCTATGAATCTCTTAATAGGTGTTAAGATATCAAATACATAACTCAAAAAATTGACCAGTTCCATAAATCACGTGTTAACTCAAACGTGCATCTCCTTATTTTTCAGTTTACGATATAGCTCATACCACCACATCTTGCATGGATGTGCCACTTGTATCCCATGATTATTAATAATTGCATTGAGTATTGTATGATCTTCTATTCTCATTTTCCAAACTATCCTCTTGATCACCTTTTTCTCTACATACTTTGCATACTATTTTGCAACTTCTTCATTTTTGGTGGCCTCATCCATTACCATCATTGGTTGCACATTTTCCAAATGCCTATACTTTTCCATTTTCCTTTCTCTATCTATCCCACTTATAAAATAAGAGCATAGGGCTTAGAATTGAACATATCCAATGTATAGGATTGGAATAAAATCACCATCATATTCAAGATCATAGTTACAAATGTAAAGTTCACATAATAAGAGTTGAAGTTCATGGTTGTTATGATATAGCCTAAAGAATCTCCTAGGTGCATTGGTATCATATTATATGTTATAATTGATACAGGGGAGTTTGAGTTGCAACATATTTTCCTTCAAGATGATAGCATAAAAATTTTATGGAGGTCTATATTTGAATATCTCATAGGCCACCTCGATTGTCTCTTATTTCTTCTTCATCATCCTCTGTATATCTTTGTCCTTAACTTTTAGGTCTTTCTGATTATTGGAGATAAGGGCCTCTTTTTTTTTTTCCCATCTTCCTTTTATCCTATTAACATAGCTCTCAAATTACAACATCAGAAATTCAATATTTGATAGCATAGTCTATTTGGCCATCTCCTTACAAACTAGTTTGATAGGTTCCCTTATAATTTCCTGAATAAAAATTTTTGGTTGCAATGGTGTTAAAATTTATTCCCGCACAATATCATGTTGTGCATGTTCTAAAAACTTCTCAAGTGTAATCAATTACTTCGTCGACAAATACATGAATGTGTTGTTGTTGTTGTTCCATGACTGGTTCAACTAATTAAGAAATCTTCTCATGTATAGTTATTTTTCCATGATGCTCGATGAATTGCTAAAAATTTTGATCAAGTACTTGTTCATCAATTATAGGCATTTTCTCAAGTTCTCCTTCCTGTCTCTCTCTCTCTTTCTCCTCATGAACTTCCACTACAGGAATTTTCTCTTGATTCTGAGCTTGTTCTTTGTGTTCCTTCATGGGTTCCACAGGAAATTCTTACTCATGAATAGGGGCATAAATATCTCTCTGATGTGTCTTCATTGTTGGATTCTCAAAGCTTCCTTCTATAGATTCAACATTACTATCTAGTGAGATGAAATTTGACTAGCTTGGGTTGTATGTCATTGTTATTTTTGTTTTGAGCCTATGGAAGCACCTAGGTGGTGCAGGAGTGGATTGAGAAGACTTCCATTTACTCTTAGAGTTTGAGGATTCAGGAGTGGAAAACTCCAATAGGGTTTCAACAATGAAAATTCTCTCAGGAGAGATAGGTATATGGTGTTCTTTAGTAGGAGTTGGATTTTCAGTAATTATGGACTCTTAAGGATGGGAGGTGGATGTTGAATTCTTGGTTACATAGGAAGAATAACTATGAGTTATTTTCCTCCTCTTTATTTTCTTTCCCATTAAATTATCTATACTATCTGCCCTTACCAAATCTTGCCACTAACAATGAGGATAATCCCTCAGCAAGGTATGTTTCTTTACCAGGATTATAAGGAAATTGTGTGACAATGCATCCCTACCTATTTTTACTTCGTTACTCATTATCTTCAATATTTCATGTAATAAATTAGGTACATATACTTGACTATTATTCTTTAGATGATTTAACAATTTGAAATTAACTTTATTTAATCTAGAGTTCCTCCATTCGTAAGTAAAGTACTTAATTACAAAAATTTACAACCTTAGCCCATAAGGTCTTAAGGTATATTCTTTTTGTACATATTGTAGTGCCCATTTCCCTTCGACACCTTTTGATATTGGTCCTAATACTGCTAACTATATTATAGACATTGTTATAGTTTTTATTTAGTATGATGTTAGATGTTAGATCATGGATTATTGTTTACTTTGATTCATATATGATGCATGATGTTTATTGGAGACATTCTATACATCGATGTTGATATACTTTTTGACATGGTTATATTATAGATGTTGTTTAGACATGTGATATTTTGATATTTTGAGTAAACCTAGAAAATGGAATTTATTTGATGATGATATAATTATTTATAAAATTACAAATGATATTGTTGTTTTCCTTGATGTTGTTGTGATTCATATATATAGATAATTTTGGAATTATATTTATATTCATTTTGGATGTCTGATTTGGCCACGAGGCTGAAGGAGGTATTTTTATTTTGCAGGTTAAAATATATCACAATAAACATCAGATGATTGGAGACAAACCACATTGGAATTCAAGAAGAATTCAACACGGTCACCATGGAAAGTTGTATTTGTTTGTGTGTGTTTGATTGTGTTAGGGATTCCCATGGGAGGATCACCTTTAAAATGTGACCATGGGTTATGTGTATTGTTTATTTATTTGGTTCCTTTATTTACTGTGTATATATTTTATAAGTGATGTGTCCCCATTTTTATTTAAGTAAATTGTGGTAAATTAATGTAAGAAAATATATTGTTAAAAATTAATAAATCAATTGGGACATAAGAAACTAATTATTGGAGTTGTTGGCTCTTGTACATTAAATGTTGTAAGATATGTGTAAGTAATGTGTAAGTGATGTGTAAGAGATATGTAAGTTAATTTTTGAGTACGAAACACTCCACATTATTTTTAAATTCGAATTTTTCCTTAGAGTATGATTTTGGAGGCTTGTGGGACAAGTTAAACTTTTCCCATTCCTCTTAAATTTTCATACCAACCTTACATATGGTTGGAGAGCTAAAATTAACCTTCGTTATGTATTTTTGTAAGTCAAGTTGTATGCTTCTTATTGCACTTTCTTACATGCTTTCAATTTCAGTGCTTATGGGGTGCGGGCTTGATTTGAGTGTGTAGGAAAAATTGTCATTTATTCACCTACTTATTTATTGTGTCATTAGAGAAGTGATGTTGGCATATAGAGTTGGAGTTGAGGATGTGTGATGTGGAATCCCACAGTGGATCCACCTCATATCCTATTCTTTTACCTCTTCTATATATTCAAATTCCTTTGGCTTGGTTTGGGGTTGCTTCACTTTATGCATAATTCATTTGGGGGTGAATTATTTTGTTGTTTTGAGATCTTGCTTTTGGAGAAGATTGGAGACTATTGCATGCTTGTAAATTGTTGATCTTAGACCGTATTTTGCATTAGAAAGCCTACTTTTTTTGGAACATTGGAACAAAAATCCATCATGGAGAGGTAGGATCTTGACTATGTGAACTGATTTCTTATCATTTTTATGTACGCTTAGTAATGGCTGAATGTTTGAATGTGTGTGTTGGTATTGTTGGTTGGGTGAATGGGTAGATTTCCTAAGTGAATGGTGTAGAAGCAGAGTATGGGGTATCTTCTTGCGGGGGACATAACTGTTTTGGGGAGGTATAAGTGTGGAGGGATTTTGCGATTGGGTGTTCAACCTTGGACCAAGAAATAGGTTGCATTTATGAATTGAGATAAGGGGTGCCATAAGAGGTTAGGGAGGCACAAGGAAATGTAGCGGGGCATAAGGTGTACTTGGAGGGAGAAATAAGAGCATATTGAAGGTTTTGAATTGATAAATTGTTGGCCGTTTTTTCTTAGATGGTGACACCCATTTCCCCTTGGGAGGTATAAATAGTTTTCCACATAGTTTCTCACTCATTTAACTTGTATGAGTGAATTATGAGTGTTGTTTGTTGTCTTTTATATGTGGATGTACAAGCTATATTTTTGTTTTGGAATGTGTTTTTAAATGTGAAATTCTTCATATGTATTTGTGGTTCAGCCTGTTGTCGCCATGTGTTGAAAATAAATCTTCTATTGAATTTTGGTTGGGGTTCGGGGGCCAATGAAGAGGGACGGCTTATCCCCTTGTTATTGGATGTCTTGGTTGGGTGGAGAGCATGTTTCCTTTCCCCATGTTCTGATTGTGATCAAATTGAAATAAATAAAAGGGAGGATATTCATGTTGTTGTTCTGGAGTAGAGGAAATAAAGACAAGTTTGACAGTCCTTGTTGAGATTATTTGTTATTGTAACCTTTTTCCACTGTGAAGTGGATGACCTTGTATATTATTTGTGATGAAAAATATGTTTTTGTACTGGCTATGAAATTTTTAATTCTAAAAGTGAAAGAGATATACTCTATTTGTTTTGATTTTAAAAGAATGTGAAAGAAATATATATTCTATATATTGTAATTGAGGAATGAAAGAAGAAGTTTTAAAGGTAGATCTTTTTTGAATCAATAAAATTTTTTATTACTTTTCTTAAGTGGAATTATTGGGTACTGAAATATCTGATTATTGAATGTATTTTGAAATTCTTGTTTGAAGGATGAAAAACTGAATACATATGGAGAAATGTCATAATAATCTGTTCTTTAGAAATGAATGTTTTAGAAATTAAAACTGTAATTTGGCATTTGAATACTTTTCTTGAATCAACTTAATAGGTTAGAATTTGTTTTGTAATGAATTTTAAAAATTATAAGATGATAAATAAAAATAGACCCATTCGAATCTGATCTCTGTTAGATAAATTTCAAACTCTGCAAATTAATTAGCAAATTGAACAGAATGACCCTGCAACATCAAAAAGACAAAATAAAATACCAAATTGGACATGTAAGATGAAAAATAACCCCAGAATAAACAAAAACCCTTAAGAATTTTTTATTAAAGAACCTTTCAAATCGAGCAAAGGCAAAAGTTGCAGGCTTTTTGTCTGTGTAAACATTGGTAAATTTCTAATGCAAATTAATAAAGCAGATTTAACCTTGTAATCTATCCTAAAATATTCCAAGTGAAATCCTCCATTCTTGTTTGGCATGTTGTGAAATGAATTAATGGCGAAAATTTGAACAAAATTGATAAGTAAAAAAATACCAGTTCACTTTTTAAGTGATAGAAAGACGTTTTCTCAAAATTGGCCCTTAAAAATTTGTCCAAAAGAAAATTTTTAAGGTTGTTGTTAAAAGAAGACATCAAGATATTTCCACAAAGTCGTTGTTTGCCAAAAACCGAGTTCCCAATAAAAATGTTATGGCCTTCTAAAGTTTTCACTTCATTTTGCTTCAGAAAATATTATAACTGTCAAATTTAAATGAATAAAATATTCCTTAGCGCAGACCTACGGGCTGAAAAATTTCTTTTTTTTCTTTTTTCCTTAAAAATTACAAAAGTCAAGAAGTTTCTCGTTGCTGCTTTGATAACACGCAAAGCCTTCTTTTTTGTCTAAAAATGATCTAAGTTCAAAAAAGGAAAATTTAGAAAAAATATCCACACGGCCTTGCCGTCCTGCCTTTTGAAATTAGAAGTAATTTCCACTAGCGTGTGGGCCTGCAACCATTAACTTAACCTTTTAATTTTTTTGTCAAAAATTCCTACTTTTCTCCGCGGCTCCACATCCCCGCCCTTTCCTTGGAAAAGCACTTCCGCGGGTGCATCCGGGCCCGCATTCTAAAACTTAACTTTTTGAAAATTTTGGAAGGATTTCTAAATGTTTCTCCATCATCCCACCTCCCCACAACCAATTATTGGGTGACACATGGCTTCACGAAGATGACAACAGAGGAGCGTTTGATTTCTCAACCTTAACGTTTTGAAAATTCTTATGGCAAAAATTATACAAGTTTCTCTACCGCCCCGCCAGCCCATAGTCAATAAGAGCATGACACGTGACATCGTCTTGTGTCAGGAGGAGGTGCGTGTTAATTTTAGCCTTTGCACTTTTTATCACTAAAATTATTAAATTCTTAAGTTTCTCCCTGCAAGTCCATTTTTTCTGCACAAATCATGGCTTGACATGTGGCGCCATGGGTGATGGTCGAAGGCACGAGTCATTTTGATCCCTTAACGTTTTTTCGGCAAAACAAAAGAAAAAAAAAGATAAATTTCTTAAATTCTTCTAGGGAACCCACCTTCCCTTTGGGTTGAATATTTCAGACACGTTTCCCGTTATGGGCTTGTGGGCATGCAGAGGTAAATTGTGCCTTTGTCCCAAAAGGGAAAAAGTGTTATATTCCTTCCCCGCTCTACCGACCAGTGTCTAGGAAACATTTTCTTCCCTACTCCTCCAATCTACTTTTCTCCTTCAGGAAAAATTTCTCTCCGAAGCCTATATGCCTAAGCCAGGGAAAACTTTCCTCCCTAGGCCCGCAGACTCTCTCTTCAGGAAAATTTTTATCCCAAGGCCCGCTGGCTCAGATCTTGAAAAATATGAGGAGTTAGGAGGACTTCATTATATCACTGCAAAGGTGAGGAAATTTCCTATCTAATGGGAATGTTTTCATGATGTATTGAGTGTGTTAAATATGAAAAAAATAAGGTTGAATCTTATAAGAGAGTTATGGGAGTGGGTAATTGAGAATTTTCCCTGCTAGTTTAAATGTGTATTCTCCCCCTTACAATTAAACCTTGTTAATTGTTGAAACTTTGTAGAATTAAATACCTAGGGTATTTAATTGTTTTCACTCTTCTTACCCTCTGAGTTTAATTAATAATTATTTGGCTTAGTGTTAATGTAATTTTAAATGGTTAGATTATCACTAAAGGGAAATTTAACTGTGCTCATGATAACTTTCTCTCTCTTAGTATTTTAAAAGGTGATTTGATGGCGCAAATGATCAATGACATTGGCCTTGCATTTATGGTGGGTTTCCCAATCTCGGTACAGTGCTCCAATACTATGCTCTCCTACGGAGCTCATTTAAACCCCGACACGAGCAAATTAACCAATGTGCACGGGGAGCTAATCGCTAAACTTGATGTTGCCACCATTTCTGCTCCCCTACGGATCCCCAAAATGGAAAATTTTGTGCTAACCTCTCAAACTCAAGCACAAGCTCTCTTCAATCAAAACAGTGAGAAATACAAATCCAGGGTAGCAAAGTCATGGTTGAAGAACCCTAAAAAAGGGGCATCTCAGATCTCTAAAGCTCTGGTTAGGGCTAATTTCAATGAAAAGCTATCTAATTTCATCATCCTGTTGGCTCGTGTCATGGGCTTACCCTCTACCAGTGAGTTTCACTTTTGGATATGCCCGCTCATCAACATTTTCTGTGAAGGAACCCAAAACATCAATTGGGAAAAAATCATTTGTATGAATTTTACAAAGCAGTTGTCCAATGTACAGTAAACTAAGAAGTTCTACATGACTTCTTATCTTATGTATACCCTAACAGCATCCAAATAATGGTTTGGTTTCACATACATTGAGGATCAGAAGGGTGATCCCATCTATGCTTACTACCCCTAGTTCACCCTTGACACCAGCAATCACAACTTCAAGAGGGTGAATGATGCTTTCACCATGTATATTGTGAGGCTTCTAGAAAGTGATACTGCTTGGAGATTTTATGATGAAGCCATGAACCTAATAGCAAAGTATGGAGCTTACTTCATTCAATTCAGAAGGTTTTCATATATCCGGTTAGCCGGTTACGGGAGCACTCCTCTCAAGCTCCCTATATTTTGTAATGATAAGATGGCTCTAATTGATGTATGCAGACAATTGGATAAGTTGCATAGAACCTGCAGGGACAAGAAGATCTCTTGCCTGCATTTCCCCATATCTTTGGGTAACTATACATGCAAAACAGCTTTGGATGCCCAAAACATAGAAAGAGCCCTTGCCCCCATCACTATCCACTTCTTCAGGCCCAGAACCTGTTTTGATTTGAATAAATTCATTGAGCTGAATCTCAGAATCAACTATCATCACAGAGCAAATACTAAGGACTATTGGGCTGATTGCACAAATGACTTTGAGGCAAGACGGAGGCATTATGAAAAATTCTCCCTCCAACTAATATAGGAGCTCAACCTATATCAGATTCCTAAAGGGCTTCAAGATGACAACACAGACCTATTGTCATATGATTATGATATTGTGATCAAGCATACTCCTTTAGAGGATCTAGACTGGTTCAAAAGGGAGAAAGATGATTTGGCTGAGATTCTATCCCCTGTCTTGGTAAGAACTGACTTCATCCTTGATTTAAACTTTTGGGAGGATAGATGGTGTGGGCATGAGCCACTTATTTTTAATCAAGACTTAGCTCATGTTTTGTAGGCCACTAAGGCAACCTCGGGGAATAAAGTGGTTGATTATGGTGCTATGGCCTTGGATGGCTCCCCCAATTTTCTCTGGAAAGAAATTAATGATCTCAGGATTTTGGAGCAAGAGGTGATGGCTTTTATTGGGCTCCTTTCGTAGAGAAATGTCACTTTTAAGGAATAAGAGGATCAACTGCTTTACTTGGGTGCCTCTTCTCGTGTATATTCATTTAAAGCTAGTTATGAAAAACTGCTTTCCCTCTCATAGAATGGTGAAAAATGTTGGACCGAGTGTTGAAGCTCCAAGATTTTCCCGAAAGTTGCATTTTGGGATGTCTTGTAGTCAAAGGTATGATCCTAACACAACAGAGAAGAAAAGTATGGGGCTATGCTGGTCCAACGAAATGTGTCCTTTTTCATAACGTTGAAGAGGATGTTGATCATGTGTTCCTCTTTTTCTCCTTTGTGGTGAGGGGCTGGAACTTGTTAACCAACAAGCTTGGTCTAGCATGGGATCCCTATAGGAATATTGTTGACATTTGGGTGTCCTAGCCTAAGTTGGGGGGTAAATGAGCCTTCACCTCTAGTTGGATCATTGTTCCTCTCTTCTTGATATTTTGTTTATGGTGGGAGTGTAAGATCATAATATTCAGGGAGGAGGCTATGGAGTTTCAAAATTTTATAGGGAAACTAGAAGTTACAATTTTAAAAAATGTCAATTCTCACAGGTCCAAAAACCAAAAGTACACTTCGAAATATGTTCAGATCAGAAAGGCTTGGCCCCTTGTCAAAATTCCACCTCCCGACTCAGTAGTCCAATAGAGATTATCTAGAGCCCACGTCCCCTGGGTTTTACAAATTAAACTTTCATAGGGCCTCTAGAGGCAACCTGGATAAATTGATGGAGGGTGTATAGTGATAAATGAATATGGAATTGTGTTAGTGGTGGGATCCTTTCTGTTGCATGATAGAACTTATAACCTTGCATAAATTAATAAAAATTTATTTAAAATAATAAAAACTAATAAAAATTAATGAAAAACTAAAAAATTAATATAAACTAATAAGAATTAATGAAAAAATCAAAAATAAATAAAAATTGTCACAATGTGTTAGATGTGCAAAAGCACCTAGTTCAGAGCATGATTATTTAGGCATGGAAAGGTGTATGATATAAACATCCACTTTAACTTTGAATAAAACTTTAGAAAATTAAATAGAGGTAAAGATAAAACTTTTGAATATCCAACATACAAGATCACTTCCAATCAATTATTATATTTTTGTGAGGGTCATTTTTATTGTGACATCACTTTATTTTTTAATTGAAATGTATAGTCTTAACTCTTTATCAATAAGAAATGTATAATTCAAGATTAGTTATGTAAAAATGTATAATGCATATCAAATAAAGTGCAAGGTCTCCACAAAGAAGCTCCACAAATAGGTAAGCTTACTTCAAAAAATATGGTACATGTTGGATTACATAATAAATATTAAATTACTATTGCACATTTTCATTTTATTTATGCTAATATTTTCCGAATGCGCATGTCCTGCAAATTGCTATCCGGAGTGTTTTGGCAGCCACTAATATCTACATTGCCATTATCAGCGACTGCATTAGCTTTTGGCCATGCTAATGGTTGATTCCTGTCCTTTCTTGTTGCATTGCTTTCTCTGTATGTCGTTCGCTGTACAGTAATGCATTGCATATTACTTACGAATGTCAATATTATGATAAAAAGAAAGAAATTCTACCGGCAGGACAGAGCTGTAAAGGTTGAGCCTTGCCAAAAAAAAGAGAACGAGGTTATAAATAATCACAATTAGACACGAGAACCAAGACTCATTGGTTTCCCAGGGGTTGTGGGATCCATAAAAAAACCTTCATTAATCAAGCAAATAAAATGATCGGTACTGATCAAGAGTAAGTTAAGCTATCTTTAGTCTGTTCACATTTAACATACTTTTTGAATTATACTCCATGACAAGTTGCATCCGATCCCATTGAATTAAACCGTGCAAAGGTTGAGCTATCTTTAATCTGTTCACATTTAACATACTTTTTGTCGACTGTCTGAACATAATTATTGACGTGAACTATCAAGTGCATGTAACCTACCAACAGTGGGTTTTTCTAGGAAAACGGGCTTTACGAATGCAGCGTGCCTTGGCATTTCATGTAGGAAAAAGATTCGATCAGTAAGTACTCCATTATTAATTTTAACAAACGTGGTTTCAGAAATTCACCTGTGGTTTCGAAAATTTATTTCACGTGTGGTTGTTTTATTTCAATTGTTGTCTTTAAGACGAGCAGCTGCTTTGCTTGTGAAAAATCTATTAAAGTTAGTGATTATTAACCTCCTATCTTGTAAGATTATTTGATCAACAAATATTCTGAAAATAACACAACTGTAACTTCACAAATACAAACACATAAGAAATACCCAACAAGGTGAACACAATATTTTCGGACAATTGTCCCTGGAAAAACCCCGTAGGGAAAACCAGTACTACAGATGAGAAATATATTAAACTTCAGCAAATCAAGAGATAGAAATATTGCTTGCCTCTTACTGGCAGAGCTCCGACAATCTCCTAATCCTCCCGCTGATATTCCTCCACTGCTATCTCCAATGCTATCATTGCGCCCTTGCTAACACTGCAAGACTACTTGCTAACACTGCAAGTTTCTCTAAAACCTTCCTTATTACAAATGACCCCAATGACCCCCTTATATACTACTCTCGTTGAAAATCAACGGCCGAGATTAATACAAATGAACGGCTGAGATTAAGACAACTCAATAACCATAACAACCTTGGTTATGAGGTGTCACTTAAAAGGAGTCAATATTAGATAACAATTGTTCTTATCCTAACAATATTTGTTTGACAAAAACAACTATTTCTCTAAATTCTAGGCTGTCCAAACTACCCATAACAAATGGAAGAGGAAAAACAGCTGTCGAAGCTACTAACTACTAAGATTAACACTCCCTCTTAGCGAGGAATTTGTTCTGCATGACACCCAACATCTCTTTGAAGAATATAAAATTTTCCTTCCCCAATGCCTTTGTCAGAATGTATGCTACCTACTGATCTGTAGGTACAAACTGTAGCTTAACAACCCCGCACTGTACACAATCTCTGATGAAGTGATACTTGATGTCTATATGTTTTGACCTATCATGAAACACCGGATTCTCAGTCAACTTGATGCAACTCTGATTGTCGCAATGTATCACCGTAGTCTCAACCTTCTGACCAAACCAAGCTACTAGCAACTTCCGAAGCCATATAGCTTCACATGTTGCCATGCTAGCTGCTATGTACTCTGACTCTGCTGAACTCAGAGCCATAGACTTCTACTTCCTGCAGAACCAAGATACAACTCCTGATCCCAGACTGAAACAACACCCTGAAGTTCCCCTCTTGTCCATTGTACTACCTGCCCAATCTGCGTCAGTATAGCCCATCAACCTGATTCGTTCACCTCGAGCATATCTAATTCCATACTTGATTGTACCTTGCAAATAACGCAACACATGCTTTTCTGCAATCCAATGCACTCTCTTTGGCTCAACCATGAGTTGACTAAGAGAGTTAACTGCAAAAGCTATATCTGGCCTGGTATTGACCAAATACATGAGAGAACCAATCAACTGCCTGTATAAGGTGGGGTCTACATCCTTCTCCTTGGATGTGTCTACCTTCCTCCAATTCATGATCATGGGTGTAGACATGGCTTTGCAATCTTCCATCCTGAACCTTTTCAAATTTTCCATGCAATATTTCCCTTGCCCAAGGAAAATCTCTCCATCTTTCTACCATACCTCCATCCCTAGAAAGTAGTGCATAAGTCCCAAATCCTTCATCTCGAACTCTGCTACAAGATCCCTCTTGTATTATTCTATGAGCCCCAGTGAAACTGTAAGAAACAATTCATCTACATATAGAACAAGAATGAGAATCTCACCTCCAACTACCAAGTAGTAGAGATTAGCATCTGCCTCACTCTTCACAAAGCCCATTTCCTACAAGTAACTATCAATGTGCTCATACCATGCTCTAGGATCCTGCTTGAGTCCGTATAATGCTCTCTTCAATCTACACACGTGGGTCTCTTTGTTGTGTGCTACAAAGCCTTCTGGATGTTCTATGTATACCTCCTCTTTCAACTCACCATTAAGAAACGCTGTCTTGACATCCATTTGATGGATCTGCCATCCCATCTGTGCTAAAATTGAGATTACAGCTCGTATAGAAGTATACCTGGAAACTGGAGCAAATTTCTCCTCGTAGTCTATTCCCTTTTTCTGAGAGAACCCCTTTGCCACGAACCTTGCCTTATATTTCTTGATGCTGCCATCTGCACCATGCTTGATCTTATAGATCTAGCGTGATCCAACCACTGCCCTATCTATTGGTCTAGGCACTACCTCCCACACATCATTCTGCATAATTGAAGTATACTCCTCAACCATTGCTTCTTGCCACACTTGATGTTGTGCAACCTCCTGATAGCTAGAAGGTTCACTATTTACCAACATACTAACTAATGCAACATAGTCATCATACCTGGGTAGTGGTTTCCCTTGTCTCTCACTCCTCCTAGGAGTACCCACTAACTCCTAAGTATGCTTCTATGTCTGTAGAACCTCACGGTTCTTACTGCCAACTGTAGAGGATGAATTATCAACCTCCATGTCTTCTTGATGCATCTCTTCTTGCACCTGTTGTTCCATAATTTGAAAACTATCTCCTCCTGAGTCTATGCTTATACTAGTAACTGTACTCGAGCTTTGCTGCCCTTGACTCGGTTGAGTGATCCTTAGAGCTTCTATTGGCTGCTTACTTTGATCATCTACTGGCCAATATCTAGACCTTCTAAATGCCTTGTCCTCCATGAACTTGACATCACATCGAACAATAATCCTTCTGGTCCCCGGAATGAATATCTGATATGCCTTAGAGGTTTCACTGTACCCCACAAAGTACCCTCTCTCTGCAGTCTGATCTAACTTGGTATGTGTATCCTTAGGAATGTGACAATATGACAAACTCCCAAAGATCCTAAAGTGACTGACATCTAGCTTCTTCCCAGTGAATGCTTCCTCTGGTGTCATCCTCCCTAGTACCTTATGTGGAACTCTATTATGTATGTATACTATTGTATTGCATGCCTCTGCCCACATATAATGGGGTAAATCCTGGTCATGCAACATAGCCCTTGATGCCTCTGTTATAGACTGATTCTTCCTCTCAGCAACTCCATTTTGTTGCGGATTGTAAGGAACAGTCCACTCTCTCTTGATTCCTTCTCTGGTACAGAACTCCTAGAACTCATTGCTTTTGTACTTTCCTCCATTGTCTGACCGAACAACTTTTATCTTCCTTCCTATCAAATTCTCCACAAGAGCTTTGAACTCTTGGAAGCAACTAAAAACCTCATCCTTGGTCTTCAAGAAGTATATCCATGTCTTCCTGGAGAAATCATCAATAAAAGTAACAAAGTATTCATACCCTCTGAGAGACTTCGTCAACATTAGTCCACATACATCTGAATGTACTAGATCAAGAATGCCCCTGGATCTGTTGTCACTCCTTGGAAAAGATGCTTTAGAAAACTTCCCCAACACGCATCCCTTACGTACATCATCGTGCTCTGTGCTCACCTCAGGAACACCTGTCACTATCTCATGAAGTAATTTAAGGGCTCCATGATGGATATGGCCCATCCTTCTATGCCATAGCTCTCCCTGATCTCTAAGATTACTGGAATATCAAACTGCAGCTTATAAAGCCGACCGCTCCTAACTCCAATAGCTATGGGTGATTTCCAATCCTTGTGCTTGATCAACACATGTGCCCCTCTAAAGACTACATTGTACCCTTTGTCCTGAAGGACAGATACAGAAATCAAATTCATCCCTAAGCCTGGAACATGCAACACATCATGAAGGGAAATCATCTTACCACTCTCCCTCTGAAACTAAATAGTCCATTTCCCAACTGAGTTGAGTTTGGACATGTTCCCCATAGAGATCTGGATTCTAGTGCTCTCTTCCTTATAACTGGAGAAGTATTCTCTAACTCCTGTCATATGATATGACGCCCCACTATCTATGTACCAAACACTCTGTGAGGTTGAGCTAACCATACATGCTATGAGTGCAAACTCATCTTCCATTCTACTAGAGAGCTCATATGCACTTGCTGAAGTAGCAACTTGCTTCTTTCCTTTCTTTTCATTCTTCTTCCTTTTTGGGCAATCGCTGACATAGTGGCCAAACTTGTGACAGCCATAGCACTTGATCTTCGAAGAATCTTTCTTCCGCTTTTCACCTTGTGAATTTGATCCTTTACTAGACCCCTTCTTTGCTTTCCCTTTACCCGCTAGGGAAACATTTTCCTGTTCTACCTCACTTTTCTAACTCTTATTGTTGGCTCCATTGACAAGACTTAGTCTAAGCTCCTCCTAAGTGAAATCACTCCATAGTCAATCCCAACTCGGTAAGGTGTCTCGTCCATTGATGACTTGAACAAAGACATCCCACGATTTAGTAAACCCATTTAGGGCTATTCTCACTAGCTTGTCATCACTTGGTTTGTCTCCAACACCTGCCAATTCATCCTTGAAAAGTCTAAGTTTGGTGAGGTAACTTGTGATGTCTTCTCCCTTATTCATCCGGGTATTCCTCAACTTTTCTCTGAGAATCAGCTTCCGATTAGTGGTAGCATTCTGGTACAGATTCATAATGGCATCCCACATTGTCTTCACTGTATCTAACTCTACAATATGCAGAACAATATGATCCTTGACACCGTCAAGAATCAGCCTCCTCGCCTTGGCATCTTCCTTCTTATATGCTAAGAGTTGTGTTGCATATGTAGGTACAAGTACAATAGTGGTCACATATTCCTTGATACCATTCTCTTCTAGCAATAGAGAAATTCTGGCTTTCCAGACACCAAAATTCGAGGCTCCAACTAATCTGTCCTGATCTCTTAAACTTGCTGAGGACATCTTAAAAGAAAATAATAATAATAATTTTGAAGAGGTTAAACTGGGTTTTATAAACCCTCACTTTCTTTCACCTAGGGTAAATCTCTTCTACCCAAACTTAGCTCTGATACCATGTGAAAAATGTATTACAGTTACTGATTATTAACCTCCTATCTTGTAAGATTATTTGGTCAACAAATATTGGAAAATAACACAACTGTAACTTCACAAATACAAACACATAAGAAATACCCAACAAGGTGAACACAATATTTTCGAACAATTGTCCCTGGAAAAACTAGTACTACAGATGAGAAATATATTAAACTTCAGCAAATCAAGAGATACAAATACTACTTGCCTCTTACTGGCAGAGCTCTGACAATCTCCTAATCCTCCCGCTGATATTCCTCCACTACTATCTCCAACACTATCACTGCGCCCTTGCTAACACTGCAAGTTTCTCTAAAAACTTCCTTATTACAAATGACCCCAATTAGCCCCTTATATACTACTCTCATTGAAAATCAATGGCCGAGATTAATACAAATGAATGGCTGAGATTAAGACAACTCAATAACAATAACAACCTTGGTTATGAGGTGTCACCTAAAAGGAGTCAATATTAGATAACAATTGTTCTTATCCTAACAATATTTGTTTGACAAAAACAACTATTTCTCTAAATTCTAGGCTTTCCAAACTACCCATAACAAATGGATGAGGACAAACAACTATCCAAGCTACTAACTACTAAGATTAACATTGCCGTCATTTCTGACTTTATCACGCGCTTGCCTACACACGATACCAAGAGTTTTAGCCTCATTTGAGAAAATGGTGTTCATAATTTATCTTGGTAATATAAAATAATCGGTCTTTGATGGCAGGGGGGCGAATCTCATTCATACAAAAGCATCATCCTACGTATCATTCATTTGTAGTCGGATGGGAATTTGAAAACATTGACGTTTCTACTTTCCACACAGGATTTTATTTCTGTGCCACTCACCCCACGTTAACATCCAACACAGCACCGAGCAGGTCTTTATTTTTTCGTCCCATGCATGACAATAACGGTTCTCTATTTTTCCTCCCATGCATGAGAATAACGGTTCTTGTTTTTTCTCCTCCCAAGCATTCTTTTAAGGAAATTATTAATTAAGAATATAATTCTTTTTTTTTATAATTTATATGACGCGGACAAATCTCTTCAACTCTATGAAAAAGAGTTGCAGCCTATGTGTCAAACAACGTATGGAAAAGAGCAGCATACGTTGAGATATATAGGCCTATCGGCCTAACAAGTGATTCCAGAAAGAAAATTTTCTCGGAATTGATCAAATCCATTCAATTCAATGTCATGAGATGAATCTTCTAAGTATAAGGGGCTAAAAAGATTTAAAAAGAATTCTAAGAGTTGAATGAAATAGGTATAAGTGGACTTCCATAATTTTCAAGTTGTTTTGTAATTGAATTTTTAATTTACTCTCAACCTCCAACTATAAATTCGCAACATTTTTCGTGGATTGAGATTTTTGATATTTGCAGTAGTTGAGAAAAAAATACAAATTATTATTCAGCCACTAACTTTTAATTCCTTGCATTTTTTCAGATTTTTAAGGAATTAAGGTTTCAAGAATTATATATATATAAGAATTACAAATTTATTTTTAAATTTAATTTCTATAGCTTATGCAAAAGAATAATTAAACTCATTGTGGTATTAAATTTTCTTCTAGATTCTTTGTAATGAATATAAATATGAGAATACTTTCCACATTTGTGAACTAGGTTTTGCGTTAGAGAAAATATCAAATTACATTTTTTTTTTATGTTTATTTAATTCCTTTTCATTTTTCTTTTTGATTTAGGGTGTAATTTCTACACAATTGATTATTTCAATTTGCTTCCTAGTACAAGAAAATATTATTCATCTTTTAGTATTCAACTATTATTTTCTCTTTCTACATGTTTGTGGTAAATCATCCACTCATTTGGGATGAAAACCTGATGAAGCCTTCTAGAACAGTTAGGTTATGCATTTTGAGGAATAAATATTACATCCTTATTGTTTTATGGTATTGGAAAGTAAATAATTAAATATTTAAAGAGTTTTAATGATCACTTTGCATCATAAACATTTTCTCTAAGGTTTTTCATTTGCAAATATTTATTATTAAAACTTGTTTAAAATTGTTACATAAGTCTATATAGAAATTGAATAAAGCATGCATTTATTTATTCCCTATTGCATTATTTTATTTATCCTCTTTAAATTTTCCTTTCTCCATCATTCATTTAAAAGATCCTCCCACAATATAGTTTATTGTAAATATTGTAATACATTAATTGTATGTGATTTACAATAAAGGGATTCTCCCTTATAATAGTGGAGGGAATTTGTCTTCTCAATATATTTTGAAACATTATATTTATATTCACGTAGAAAAATCCCACCCATACATTACTTAAGATTTTTTTACCCATGTTTGACTTCACTTTAGATTCTCAACATCCATGTCATATTTAAAAGTGATACATATATTTCATTTTTAGAAAACATTAAGAAAAATTATGAATAAGTATGTAGATTGGTTGAAATAATTTCATCTTATGATAGAAAAACAACCTAAAAGTTATTGTCAAACTCTAATCAATCTTCTTTATATATTCACACTTGGGTTGATTACTTTATTTACATACCACACACCCATAACATAATTATTAATAGTTAGTCAAGTATTCCATTTTGTAATTCTTTTTTATTCTACCCATTTATAGACATATACCATGTACCACCAAACATGGAATCATGCAAACAAGAAGATGAATGAATAAAAGTGAAAATGTTTTTAAATCATGTAGAATATATTCACCATCCCCTCATAGTTAAAAAATAATTCCACACACCTCATGCATTATGCTTTCATGATAAAATATGGTTACATGTTAAGAAGCAAGACTTGAAGGGTACACACACAAATAATAATCCATTGTGTTATGGTCTTTACATTATTCTTTACATAACTAGAGGGAGTTCGTTTATTCTTAGTATTCCCACATAATCTGGAATGAACCAAATATTGAAATTTGATATCATAAAGATTTAGTTCAATCCAATTATTGTTAAAAAAAATAACAAAAATATGGATCCCAAACACATTCACGCAAAAATATGGACTGGATTATCTAAGTGACACACATGCTTCCAAAATGACAATCCAAGTTTTTCACAGTGGTCAAGCATATGAAGTATGTCGATGAAACTAAGTTAAAAAAATTTACGTAGTTTTTAGTTCAATTCCCATTACAAGCCAGATGTGGAGTTAAAGATAATTTCTTCTCAATATAGGGTGAATTTGATTTTTTTTGAAATAGTAGTAAACATATAAAAATATGTTATCATCATAAAATTATTGGTGATAAATATTAAGTGCTTCATGTTTATTATGAAACAGAATCCATACATATTTTTATAGCAGAAATATGCTATAATGAACAATTGAACGATATAGTAGGTGGTTGATATTACACATTCCACAACATTCCCTTTAATATATATGCCCAATATAAATTACTTCAAGATAGGGAAATTTTGAAGACCCCCTGTGATCGGTCCAAAGTACGCCTTTGTGTTGGATGGACTATTTGATTCTGACTTCGACCAGTACAATGGGATCTCCTCCGACTTGTGGGTGCCTCGGACTAAAGAGAATCTCCATAAAGGGATGGTTCCCTTAATGGATCACCTAAAACTTCTAAATATGACCGAGTTGAGGGTTAGGAAAATTGTAAAGAATTAAAAGCTTGAAAAGTGATACACCAAATGTTTATGGGACTTAACTTGTAAATAAACACACTTAAAACTGATAACAAATTGATTATTCATTTCAAATGACTATTTGACAAGTTCTGCACTCAAAAGGTGCTTACACACACTTGAAGGAATTGTAAAATTAGGAAAAAAGCTTGATAGAGGTATTGAAATATTGTGAACATGTAAGGAAAGATAAATTTCACTGAACACACTACAAAATAGCTTTAAACAAACTCCAAAAAGATTGACAATGAAGAAAAATTTCAGTCTTTATTTCTCAACCAAGGTGCACAGTACAATATTTTGGCAGCATAAGTCTACCAAAAGAAATCAAGCCCCCCTTATTATTTGCAAAAGCAAACAATATATACTAAAGGATTCACCCACTAAGGCTCAAAAAATAGGACATGCATCTGAAAAAAATTCCTTCCACGCATGCCTCTAGCTGTTAGAAATGCAATTTTGATTAAATACAATAATATCAAAATCTAAAATTAGCCTCCATGGCCTTGAACTCCTCTGGTTAACTATTGTTGACTCTCTTTTTTGCCAACTTGACTAATCCTTTTGCTAAGGCTAAGGCTTTGTAGCGACTTCCTAGGAAAAGAAAAGGTATTTAGCATGTATTATTAGTCAAAAAGGTTATTCTTGTTTTCTTAACAAAAAGCTATCTTTAGCTTCAATTAACATGCATGGAATAATTGGTCTTTAATTGGCCAATTGTGAAAAAGTGGGATTTGTTGGTCCTTTAACCACACATCATTTGGCTAAGGTATATGATAATCATTATTTTCCACCCAACATGTAACTTTAACCATATTTATTGCTCTACATAGTTTTATCTAATTCACACAACCAAAAATAGGGATGAAACCCTAAACATTCACACTTTTGGCACTTGGAAATTTAGAGAGGCGTTACTCTATGGCTGCCATGTTTAATGCTTGGTGTCCCTTATTTTTTTTTTTACGTGTGGCCTTTTTCCTTATACACTCGTGTATTCTTTTCTTGTGCATCAGATATGCTTGTGTTGGGTTTTATGAGCTTGAAGCTACGCATACTTTTCATATGGCCGCCATGAGGGTTGAAGCTACTATTTTTCCTAATATCACTGTGTTTTGTCTATTGGGCTTGTTGTTTATCTATAAATGGATGTTTCCCCAGGAGCTTGACATTGGGTTTTTTTGGAAAGGCTGATTTTCTTGTCATGGCTGAGTTGTTCAAGCTATTCATTCCCAGCCATTTGTTTTCTATTTGTTGGTTCTAGCTCTCTACTACATTTTTCAAGGATTCGAGCTGCTCTTATAGCTAGTAATCCCTTTTATATTTATCTTATTCATGCTCACATTTGTGCGTATTTTATTATGGCTACTACTGAGGTGCTATTTATCTGCCTGAATCTTGATCTGGGTATCTATTTTCCTTTATTATCAAGGTGCCATGTTTGTATTTTTTGGGGAGCTCTACTACTCTAGTTGCATTTTTGGGCTTGATTCAAGCACCTCGCCATTGCAAAAGGTAAGCTCAGTTTCATATCCACTTCATAGTGCATTCCCCATGATTTAGGTATAACTGATTTTTAGTTTTCTGTGTTAGCTTTGTTGAGCTTGTCGTGGCCACTTTCTAAAATAATGGTTCAAGTTGCTCCACCCCATTTTCTCACCGTTATGAGTTATGGATTGGTAAGTTGAAAGGACCTTGCCCCCATTTTTTGAGTGGATTTGTCTGGTGAAGGGGTTTCCCATTGTTATTCTTGTCTTCTTCATTTTAAATGGTGAGATTTGCATTATTTATGGCTTGGATATGTAGCTCAATTATACTGATTTCTTCCATGCATTTACATATGGATTTCTTCCATTTTGTTTGATCCTTATTAATGATTTTAATTTCTCATTATTTAGCCCAACTTGGTTGCAAAATTTTATGAGCTTGTTTCCCTAATTAACATGGCTTGATATATGGTTATCCTCATAAATCAGTTTGAATCCATAGCTCACCTTACACACTCCTATAATTTATTGTAATTCCCACAAAAAATGACATTCTAAAACAACATTAAACCTTAGTAATAATCCAAAACGTTGCCGCAATATTTTTTTGTTTTAAAAGATTGCAAGGCTATCAACCCTATAATACATTTAATTAATTCCTACCCAAAATTTTCTACATTACATTAAATGGATCCGGTCTAGAATAATAATTAAATATTCTTAACCCATTTCTAAGGTCAATATAATTAAAATCCATTAGAAAAGTGTCCATTAATTATTTTACTTGGTTAAAAATATTTCCCCCTCTAAAATTAACATTCAAACTGATTTTTATTAAACCCTTAACCTTAATTACTTTAGTTCACTTAAATTACTAGCCTTAATGTCCATTGAAAACATTTGTTAAAACATACTAGGAGAGTTACATAATTAAATTAACATTCAAGGGTACTATGTGGGCCCATTCACTCCTTTTCATATGCCTTTAAATTATTTTTTAATAACCATAATATATATTCTCACCTAACAAATGTATGGTGGATTCTTAACCCTTGGATCAAATCAATTGAGGTTTATATATCTTAGAGTTCCAAGTTAACCTTAACCATCCTTATGAAATTTCATTTAACCTTTCTTCTTGCCCTGGCCTTCTCATTTAGTCTCTTTTCTTTTCTTTAATTTTCAGGAGTGGATGCCATGAAAGCAAGGAGAGAAGAAGCCATGAAGGGATTCTCTAGGATCAAGCTTAGTTTGGTTTATTTTATGGATTTATTATAGAAATGTATTCCATTTATTGATTGTAGAGGTTTCCACTCTAAATCTGGAGTACTTACTTAATTAATTCCATCTTTGAGTTCTATATTTAGGAAAAACCCTACTTCCATTTAATCTATGAGATTGAATACACTTAAATGTCCATTCAAGTTTTTAAATACTTAAAACAATGATTTTGTTCCCGTATATTTTGCTGGTAGTTTCCTTTTTACATTTTATAGGCTTATATTTTAATTTAATCAATTTCAAATTTGCACAATCGTGGATTTTAATTTTTTCTCCGATACTGATGAAACCACAACCCAAAGAAGGTCCTGTCATCACCAATCTAGCACTATGATAATTCTTCACAGGGAACTCCTCATGCTATGATTATTTACTAATGCACAACCTTTAGTTTGGTGGATGTAATCTGGAAACAAAACAACAACATAACACAAAAATACCATCGACTATGATAAGACGGAATGATGACAAATCTAAAATATCAAAGTAAATGATAATATTAATATGAAATTGTTACAATCTCACCCATGAGGTACTTCAAGTGTTATTGACTTCACTTTCGTTACACCGAGACTATGGGAGAAACTTTACAATTACACCTCTTAATGGCTTCTTCAACACACCTTTAAAATGATGGCTTCCTTCACACACTTCCTACAATATTTCTCACTACTTCCTTCTATGCTAAATGAGGGGGGTGGCCTCTCTATTTATAGAACTTCCAGGCTTATCCATCCTATCTCTAAGATAGGATAAGAAATCCACTCTGACGAATCATATTCCATACCTTAACTCTTATCTGTACATGTAAGCTTATCTTCTAAGATAAGATAAACCTTATTATTTTACATGGGTTCCACATTTTTAGACTTTTTACAAATAAAATACACAAAATATTTATGACCTCACTCCTTGTCCTTATTACCAATATAATATTTCTAATTCCTAATCATGTAGACCCTACTTCTCTAATTACCCAAACTTTGACATTTTAACATTACCGGACCACTTACGACAAATATTTACTTTTTACAACATTCCTATTGTACTTTGACTATTACCGTACTCCACATTATTGGCGGCACCGTACTGATGGTGCCATTATCTTCTATCAGATGCTACTACTAATTATACTTAACAACATCCTATTCCTAATACATACATTAATGAAATAGAAATTACGGAGAAAATTTTTAGTGTCGGCATCTTCGCCCTTCCTAGCTTCTACTCTGTCCTCAGAGTAGAATTATTTTGGTGCTTGGAAAATCTTCAACTTGTCGTGGTTGACCCATTTCGTAATGGGAGTGCCATCCAATTCCTCCAGTCGGTACGTACCATTTTCATGCACATCTGCTATTTTGTAGGGCCCCATCCATTTTGGAAGAAATTTTCTGTCTTCTTTTTTTGTATCTGGAATCATATACTAGAACCAAGTCATTCACATGAAATGGAGACCAACGGATCTTTTGATCAAAGTATTCCTTCTGCTTCATTTTCTTCTTATGGCTTGTATCCTTTGCTATTTCTCTCATTTCCTCCAGCAAATGAAGATGTACCAACCTTTCTTGTACTGAATCACTTTCATCCATCCTTTCATTTTTCATAACTCTCACAGTGGGAATATCAAACTCAATAGGAAGAACTAGATCAATGCCATAAGCCAATTGAAATGGAGAGTATCTTGTTGTTGACTTTGATGTTTCCCTATATGCCCACAATGCTGCATGAATCCTTTTATCCCATTTATGTACCTGCAAGGCTACATCTTTTGCTAGAATTTGACACAACACAAAATTTGTTCGTTCCACCTGTCCATTTGTGCTTGGCTTGTATGTTGTTGCCTTCCTGTACTTAATAGAAAACTTATTGACTATGGCTTCTACCACCTCATTAATGAAGTGGCTTCCTTGATCTGTTACAATTTTTAATGGACAACCAAATCTGGTGACAATGCGTTCATATATGAACCTTGCCACTTCATCCATGGAATTTGTTTTCAATGGCCTAGCTTCAACCCACTTGGTTAAATAATCTGTGGCAACTACAATATACTTATTTTGGCATGAGGTAGTTGGAAGTGGACCTACAATGCCTATTCCCCACTTTTCAAAGGGACCAAGTGGAAGAATAGGACATAATGGAGCTGATGAAGTCTTACGGTTACCATGTGTTTGACAAATATCACATGCCTTACAATAATTATAACAATCTTTAAAAAGAGTGGGCCAGTGATAACCTGCATCCAAGATCCTTCTTGTTGTAAGTTTTCTAGAGAAGTGCCCTCCACATGTACCATTGTGGAATTCTTCTAGCAGTTCCTTCCCTTGATCACGTCCAACTGCCCTCTTGTACTATCCATCAGGTCCTATTCGAAATAATACTCCATGAAAAATAGAATATGGATGACTGGCTTGAGTAATCTTTCTCTTAGTCTTTGCATTGGCACCATCAGGAAACTTGAATTCATTCAGATAATTCCAAATATCTATGTATTCACTAGAGATTATGTCAAGGGATAACAATGCTGCATCGGGGAAATCATCATCATCACAAGATGATCCTAAACCATCATAGGCTCGAGAGAGTGCATCTGCATTGACATGCTTCTTTCCTGGCCTATCTATAATATCAAATTCAAATTCTTGTAGCAAAATTATCCATCTTGCTATCCTCCCTGATGGGTTAGGCTTATTTACAATATATTTTAGAGCCTGATGATCTGTTACAACTAGAAATTTTTACCCTAGCAAGTAATTCCTAAACTTCTTTACAGAAAAAATGATAGCCAGAGCCTCTTTTTCAGTTACAGTATAGTTTACCTCAGCACTGCTCATTTGTCTGCTCCCAAAGTAAATTAGATGCTCATTCCTATTTTCATCCTTTTGGCTCAAAGTACTTCCTAGTGCTGCATCTGAGGCATCAGTGTACACAATGAATGGCTTGCTCCAATCTGGATTCTTTAAAACAGGTGAAGACACCAGGGCTTCCTTCATTTGTCCAAAAGCTTCATGCGCCTTATTTCCTAGTTCATAAGTAACATCCTTCTTCAAGAACTGGGTTAGTGGCTGTGCAATCTTTGAGAAATTCTTGATGAACCTTCTATAGTAATCCACATGGCCTAAAAATGATCTCAACTTACTTATATTCATAGTAAATGGTAAATCTTTGATTTTTGAAACTTTATCAGGATCAGTACCAATACCATCTCTGGATACAACATGCCCTAACAAAACACCTTTAGAACATTCAAAGACACACTTTGTAGGGTTTAGTGAGGCTTGTGCTTCATCTACCCTTTGAAATGCTGTCTCCATCTGGTGCAGGTGGTCCAACTTGCTCGCATAGATGCAAAAATCATCCAGAAATACTCTGATGAAAGTCCCAATATAGGGTTCAAACACCCTATTCATCAAACGCTGGAATGTTGTTGGAGCATTACACAACCCAAAAGGCATAACTCTATAAGCAAACGTTCCCCAAGGAGTGGTGAACGTGGTCTTCAACTGATCTTTCTCTGCTATATGAACTTGGTTGTAGCCGTTATATCCATCAGCAAAACTATAGCAATCCTAGCCAGCTACTTCGTCCAAGATCTGATCTGAAAATGGAAGAGGGTAATGATCCTTTTTTGTTGCCTTATTGAGCTTCCTGTAATAAAAAAAATGCGTAGCTTCCCATTCTTTTTTATTGAGATCACAATGGGAGAAACCCATTCTGAATTCTCCACAGCAAATATGAATCCTGCATCAAGCAACTTATCTATTTCTTCTTTTACAGTCTTGGAAAAATTAGGATTCATTCTATATGGCATTTCCTTTATAGGCTTAGCACTATCTACCAGCTCAATAGAATGTTCTACCCAACTTACTTGACGGAGTTCCTTGTAATCAAAAGTGAATATGTGTATGTACTTTCGAAAGAGCTGGAGGTAGGATTCCTTCTCACTCTCCATCACAACATCACCAATCTTTATTTGTTGGATACGATCATCAACTTCTTCTTCAGATAATTTTATGGGGTCATGAGTCGGTGTGACTGGAAGGATATCCATGACTGAAACATCAACCTCACTTTCTTCATCTTCAGTGTCCACTTCACTGGTACTAGAGTAATCAGAGGATGTCCAATCATCAGTTTCATCACTTGAATCCACAGGGTCTGCCTTATGATGTCAAGGGATCACGTTTATCTTTACCCTCTCTCTACCACATCCAAGTGTCATGAAACCTTCATTCTAGTAGTTTCTTGCATGAACTCTCCTTAGCCATGGTCTTCCCAGTAGCATTGGGTACGCAACAGTACCATTTCTCATCACCTGAAAGTCTACCACACATACAACACCCATAACAGATATTACCACATTTGAAACTACACCTTCTGGTTTAGTTTTTCCCTTATTTAATGACCTTAACATAAGTGTTGAAGGGCGATCAATTTTTAAACCCAACATGTTCATTACAGACTCGGTCATTACATTAACTGCAGCACCTCCATCAATTAAGACATCATGAATTGAAATACCATTACATAATACCTCAGCTTGTGGAGCATAGGGATCCGCCTCTACCTCCAAAACAAGGACCTCAACCTCCTTTCTTCATCAAGCATTGAGTCCACTTCGCAGCTCCCGCCTCTTCTCATAAGACATAGCCAAGAGTTGACCATATGTAATATTTGCAGGCCTTTTGGATAGATCTTCCAAGATGGAGTATGGTCCTTGCCCCTGTGAAATCAGAAAATCCTACACACCCAACTTTCTTCTCCTATGTTTCTTACTAGTTTCTTCTTTCATCTTCTTAGGATCATTTCCATCTTGATTATCTTTTTCTTTCTTTCTTTTTGTTACAAACACATCTACTTCATTATTTCTGCTCTTATCTACTACATCAAAAGAATTCACAGGTGCTTTTCCTTTATCATTATCTCCTTTACCAGATGTAGAAGCTCTATCTGGACAATTATAGTTATAATGACCCTTTTTATAACAACCATAACATACAACTTCATAAATATTTCTTTTTGGACCTCTATCTCCTCCCTGAGAAGTAAATTCTTTTCCTTGAAGAAGATTAATAGTTAACTGACCCATCTTTTTGAGCAAATATTCATACTCAGTAGATGTACTAGGAGAAATATTTGTGCTCACCAGGAGTGGTTGTGGATTATGGACCAAAGGTGCTGGTGTAGGCTCTACTTTAGCAACAATTTCTTTGGGCTCCTCTTGCCTTCTTGCAATCTCCTTTGCTTGTTCAATGGTAGCTGGGTGGTCATACTTCACTCGTTGTCTGATTTCTGGCTTCATCCCAAGAATGAAGTGCTTACATAGGAGATATCCATGCCATTCATCAACACATCCACTAATCCTTCCTTCCGAATCTGGGCATCGAGCTTCCGCCTTAGCTCTAGAACATGAGCATGATAATCCCTTATCTTCTCCTTCTCTCCTTGGGATAGCTTTGTGATCTCGATCATGAGATCTGCATATTTCTGTTGTTCACCAAATTCTTCAAGAAAACTTTTAGTTAATAAATCCCATGAATTTTTCACATTATCACCTAGTGTTTCAAACCACCTAAGTGCTGAACCATCCAAAAAGGTAGGAAAAAATTTAGTCCATTGTTCCCTTCTTATGAGGCCATTACAAATACAAGATCATTTAAACTTTTGAATGAAAGAAGAAGCATCTTCATTAGATTGAGCTGAGAAAACAGGAATCTTTCCCATTCTCAAAAGTAACCACCGTGAAATACCAACCCACAAGTACAATCAACAAGACTTATGTGCACAAATAATTGGAATCACTATACTAGAAAGTGACTTTACACCTTTCTACAGTAAAATAGAAATGACCATGGTAAACTATGGTAAAACTTGACTTACTGCAGTAAAAACTGACTTTACTGTGGTAAACACTATTCACGGTAAAAAGTGAAGTTACTGCAGTAAATACTATTCACGGTAAAAAGTGACTTTACTACGGTAAATACTATTCCCAGCAAAAATGACTTTACCATGGTAACTACTATTCATGGCAAAAATGACTTTACCATGGTAACTACTATGCACAGTAAAAACAAGGTTACCCTCCAAAAAATCCACCAACGAGGAATGGTCCCGGCAACAGAACCAAAATGTCATCACCAATCCGGAACTATGATAATTCTTCACCGGGAACTCCTCATGCTATGATTATTTACTAATGCACAGCCTTTAGTTTGGTGGATGTAATCTTGAAACAAAACAACAACATAACACAAGAATACCATCGACTATGATAAGACGGAATGATGACAAATCTGAAATATCAAAGTAACTGATAATATTAATATGAAATTGTTACAATCTCACCCATGAGGTACTTCAAGTGTTATTGACTTCACTTTCTTTACACCAAGACTATGGGAGAAACTTTACAATTACACCTCTTAATGGCTTCCTCAACACACCTTTAAACTAATGGCATCCTTCGCACACTTCCTACAATATTTCTCACTACTTCCTTCTATGCTAAATGAGGGGGGTGGCCTCTCTATTTATAGAACTTCCAGGCTTATCCATCCTATCTCTAAGATAGGATAAGAAATCCACTCTGACGAATCATATTCCATACCTTAACTCTTATCTGTACATGTAAGCTTATCTTTTAAGATAAGATAAACCTTATCATTTTACATGGGTTCCACATTTTTAGACTTTTTACAAATAAAATACACAAAATATTTATGACCTCACTCCTTGTCCTTATTACCAATATAATATTTCTAATTCCTAATCATGTAGACCCTACTTCTCTAATTACCCAAACTTTGACATTTTAACATTACCAGACCACTTACGACAAATATTTACTTTTTACAACATTCCTATTGTACTTTGACTGTTACCATACTCCACATTATTGGCGCCACCGTACTGACGGCACCATTATCTTCTATCAGACGCTAACTACTAATTATACTTAACAACATCCTATTTCCTAATACATACATTAATGAAATAGAAATTACGGAGGAAAAATTTTAGTGTCGACAGTTCCACCGGTCATTTTGACTACATCCCTACTTGGGTGATGATTCGTAAACTGTCATCCTTGCTTGCGTGGTGGTTTAGAGACTGCCTCTGTAATCAGGTCTGACGGTCTGGAGACCACTGCTCTACAACGGGCGGTGGTCCCTGTTCTTTGAAAACAAAACCATCAATTCCAAAAAATTTCCAAAAAAAAATTTACCAGGGTGATTTATAGTTCATCCTTATCTTAAATTTACATTCCTAAACAATTCTAGTTGAAAAGTCAAATCATTTATTCATTTGATGACTTAAATAATTAAAGTACATAGATTTTCCATTCCAGTGGCATACAAGAAAACAACTAAATGATTATTTTTCTAATGAAATTGCTTTTAAGCTCAAATGAAAAAATGAATATAAATCTATTTCTAAGTATTATTTCTATCTTTTCAACAAAAAGAATGTAATTTTCAAACAAATTAACTCATTATAATTTAGTGCATCCTTTCATTTCAACTATAACCATGTATTCAATGAAGCAAAAGCAACTATTATACATTTAAGATTTAGTATTAATACATTCTCAATGATTTACAAATTCTAAGTTTTCCCTTCATTATTACAATAATGCAGCTTCTAAAAATAATAATGAACTTTCTTTTTCCTTTATCATAGCTCATTTTTTACACTGCAAAGAGCTTTCTTTCCAACAATACATTATAACTTACAAAAAAAAATATACAGTACAACTATTCTTTTAAATGCAAGACTACTAGCCTTCCACCTTCAGTGGGAATTACAAGAAAAGTTTCTACAACGAAGGATTTTGTGGTTGTCTTCTACAAATGCTTGAAGACCCAAATATTTTACAAGATCTCCATAATTTCTTCACTTCAATCACAACAACAAAATGGGGGAGAGGCAACACTCTCTATTCAGCCAATAATCTAATGAGGAGAAGAAGCTATCCTTCTCATTGGCCCCCAAGCCCTGACCAAATTGTAATAAGGAATGGATACAACTCATGGAAAATAACTCAATGCTTCCACATCATAGTAGAAAATTTCAACTCAATGGAAACTAACTATTCTTTTAAATGCGATACGACTAGCCTTCCACCTTAAGTGGGAATTACAAGAAAAGTTTCTATAATGAAGGATTTCCTTGTTGTCTTCTACAAATGCTCGAAGACCCAAATATTAAACAAAAGATCCACAATTTCTTCACTTCGATCACAACAACAAAATGGGGGAGAGGCAACACTCTCCACCCAACCAATAATCTAATGAGGAGAAGAAGCTATCCTCCTTATTGGCCGCCAAACCCCAACCAAAGTATAGTAAGGAATGGATACAACTCGTGGAAAGTAACTCAATTCTTCCACATCACAATAGAAAATTTCACAACCATTTAACACACATTCAAACACAAGATAAAAATCATAAGAATTCAACTTTTGAAAATACACAAGGCTTTAAAACTCAAAGCCAATGGAGCAAGGATCTATAGGGAGATCACTTATGCCTCCCAATGGGATTAGGTGCCCATCTTAAAAATCCTCCAAAACACAACTCAAAACCCTTACACAACTCTTATGCCTCCCTCAATATCCTCTTATTCCTCCCACATTCTCATATGCATCTCTACAATCTCTTATGTCTCCCTAAAAAGAACCACGTAAGAAAAGAAAACATTTTCTTATCTAAGGTGGGGCACCCAACCCAAATCCGTCCCAAATCATAAATCAAAACTCTTATGCCTCCCTACAATAGAAAATCCCCATAACCTTCTCCTACACCATACTTAGGCATTCTACCCAAGATCCTAACAAGCACACAAACCACTCACTTACATGTAATACACACATATTACAACAAACAAGTAAAACACGGGTGTATCTCCTACCTTTCCATGGTAAGTGTTGGTACTCAATTTAATCTTGCCTTGTTCATTCAAAAAACATCTCAGCCCGCATGGTTTGAAGTTTCCTTTGTCTCCCTGTATTGATGTGTGAAATCTTGTTCCTTCATTTGGTTGCCATGGTCAGTCCTTTCCTTTGGTCGAGGGTCACATTAAGTGCAGATATTGTTTTCCATTTCTCAATCAATGAGGAAGAATTTATAATTTGGGTGTGAGTTAGGGTTTTCCCCTTCCTTTTGTTTTTCCACAATCATGTTTCCCTATCAATTTTTGTCCCAACATTTTTGAAAATGTGGTCCTTTTTTATTGGATGTGGCCCAACAGGTCTTTTTGGTTAAATTTGCCACTTTTGTCACATTTGTTAAAAATACCAAATTGGCCCCACGGCCCTGATTGTCTCTGATTGGCTATTCAAAAAATAGGAAGAGGAAGGGAAAAAGTATTACTTTGACCCCAAAGAAGGACACCTGGTAGTTTTTCATGTTACAAGAGGGGAAGCAATACGTGGCAGTTTTGTACGAGGAAGAAAAGTTATAAAATAATCTGCAACTCTGATGGGGCCCACATCAAAAGTTAGAAGTGGAGAGGGAATTTTTAAATTCTAAGGCCCACTTCAACTCAAATATTGTCCATGTGGAGGGATGGCACTCACTTGAGGATATTTCTCTAGGTCCTACCTTAGTAGTTGCGCCAAGGAGACACGTGGAGGCTTATGCAGGATCCTCTCTATACTTTAAACTTTTCAAGAAAATTTCTAAGGCCTGGGACACATGGAGGGCCTTCTCTAGTTTGGGACCTGCCCCTATACATTAATTTTGAAGAAGTTCCGAAGGAACAATTGGAGGTTTCCGCTGGATCCTGCGTATACTTAGAATTTTCAATGGCTGAAGAAACTTTCTCAGACCCTAGGCACGAGGTGCCTTCCATGGGTCCTTAAATGTTTTCAACAAAATTTTCAAGCTGAGAAACGTGGTGAGCCCACGGTTTTTTAGGGTCTTCGCCTTTGGGCACCATATCAAAAGTGCGCCAAAGAGACACGTGGAGACTTACCCTGACTCCTTATAATGAGACTTTTTCAAAGGCCAAAAGGCAATTTTCTTGGCCCTAGGGCACATGGAGAGCTTGCACTCATTTGAGGTTTGGCCTCTAAACTTCATCTTTGAAGTTACGCCAAATGAACACGTGGAAGATTCCACTAGTTCCTCTTTGCGCTTGGCCGACTAAGACTCGCAGCGCAGGTAATGTGGGATAATCCATGCACAAACACTCATTTATAAGAGGCATGAATGTAGAAATCCATGCAAGGGCACTCATTTCTCAATGTGTATTTTTTAGGGTGAAGAGGATTACTTGTCAGAACCAACTATACATAGCCACCTCAAAATGATTGAAAAGGGGATTTCTCGCACGACAGAATAAAAGAATGATTAGAAGAATTGTCAAAAAGTTGGGTCATGGAATCCCAATCATGGTTGAGGGTCTATGAAATGTGATCAGTTCATGATTTGTCCACCTGGAAACTTCAGGTGTAAATTTGTTAAACGTCACTTTCTGAGAAAAATTGGTAACAAGCAAAGGATTCCTCGAATATTATTTTTTTGGGGGGGAACATTTGGGATGAATGAGTGATTGAATTGTATAAATGCAATCAGGATACTCTTGCAATTGTTTGGGGGTTTAGTTCTTATGAGAATATTTTAGAAATCCCATCTTCCTAACAGACCATTTGAGAAACATGTTAATCTCTTATGTTTTAGATTTGATCGCATCAAGATGGTTGCAAGTGTGTAGCCATTGACAAGCTCTGAGAGTATTCAAGAAACTTTCCCCTGCTGATAAATCTAATAGATCTCGAATTAATCTGTGTCGATTTTGGGAAAAATTATGTCTTCTTTTATTTCAGAATGTTTTCAAATGGTTTTGATGTTTCTATTGCAATCTTATGTTAAATTCCCTATGAATCACAGATGATCTCATCCCTGCAATAGTTTAGTGGCATTTGTAATTTCATTATGAGAAGAGCCTTCATCTTGTAATGAGATAAACAATTTAAAATCACTTTACTGTCATTTTGTTGATAAAGATTGTTTTGTAAGCCTTTGAGTGTATCTTAGGCAAGAGGATTCAGGGGTCTTTAATGTTTAATTGATTCTTTATCTCAAGGCTTCATGTTGAATTCTCCAAGATTGTGTGAAAATTGTGTAGATCTAGGGATCCATTGATGCACACCTTTTGGTTGAAGGAATATTTTGGCTATTCTAAAGCTTTCTGTTGTTAAGTTGTCTAATTGTTGTAAAGGGTCTCAAAGATCCGGTGAAATCAACTTCGTCTTGATTAATCCCAACCAAAATTTTCAAATAACAATCACTCTTACCCGAAGTACCCCTGTTTGTGTTTTGTATCCACAAATGAGCAACTTCTACTGCCAAAATATACAGAAGCAAACATGTTTTAAGTGTTTTTAGTAACCCAAACTTAGTTTAGAAAATATCTCCATTCTTTAGAAGTGACAACTCGTGAGAGTTAAATTGTGGGGCATTGATAATATTTTCTCAAGGCTCCCCTGAAAATTATGCAAAGAAGGATCTCTTCATGTACTTCACCAACAGAGGTTACAAAATGGGTCATCTCACCTTGGTTGAAAGGCATGACCTAAAGTAGTGAGGATAGATCAAATCCTTTTATATGGTGCTATCCATTTCTCCAATTCCCAAGTGACACTGAGCTAGCTTAATCTCCTCCCTAACTTCAAGTTGACTCATAATATGATTAGTTTGTATCTAAGTGTCTTGCTAAATTTGTGATGTTGCTCAGTTTCTAAGGGAGAATCAATTTGGATACCAACACCATTTTGGCACCGTTGTTGGGGAGCATCAAATGCATTCTTATCCAAAAAGTGGGGAATGTTACTACTCAATTTAATCTCGACTTGTTCCTTCAAAAAACTTCTCAGCCCGAATGGTTTGAAGATTTCTCTGTCTACCTGTATTAATACATAAAATATTTTTCCTTCATTTGGTTGCCATGGTCAGTCCTTTCCTTTGGTCTAGGATCACATTAAGTCTAGATATTGTTTTCCATTTCTCTATCCATGAGGAAGAATTTCTAACTTGGGCGTGAATTTGAGTTTTCCCCTTCCTTCTGTTTTTCCATAGTCATGTTTTGCTGTCAATTTTTGTCCCAACATCCATGGAAACGTGGTCCTTTCTGATTGGATGTGGCCCAGAAGGTCTTTTTGGTGAAATTTTCCACTTTTGCAAAAAATACCAAATTGGCCATGCAACCTTGATAGTCTCTAATTGGCTATTCAGCAAATATGAAGCCGCAGGGATAAAGTCTTACTTTGAGCCCGAAGAAGGACACGTGGCATTTTTTCATGTTACAAGCCAGAAAGTGTCGGTTGAATGTTTTGAAGTTTGTTGCCTTTTTGTATGAGGGAGAAAAGTTATAAAATAATCCGCAACTCCCCTGGGGCACACATCAAAAGTTAGAAGCAGAAAGGCGGATTGCTGGGGAATTTTGAAACTCTAAGGCCCGCTTCAACTCAAAGATTGTCCACATGGAGGGATGAAAATCATTTGGGGATCTGCCTCTAGGTTATACCTTAGCAATTACCCCAAGGAGACACATGGAGGCTTCCACTAGCTCCTCTCTCTAATTAAACTTTTCAAGAAACTTTCTAAGGCCTGGGACACATGGAGGGCCCACACCTATTGGGACCTACCTCTGTAATTTACTTTTGAAGAATTTCTAAAGGGACACTTGGAGGTTTTTGTTGGATCCTTCCCATACATACAATTTTGAACGGCTGAAGAAACTTTCTCAGACCCTAGGCACATGATGACTTTTTCTAGTCCTTAAATGTTTTCAACAAATTTTCCAGGATGAGACACATGGTGAGCCCACACTTTTTTAGGGTCTCCACTTTTGGGCACCATATCAAAAGTGCGCCAAAGAGACACGTGGAGGCTTCCACTGGCTCCTTTTGATAATTGTTCAACCAATCTGTAAGCATAGTTTGAGATAATCCTTAATACATTCTTAATGACAACTCATAATTAATGAAAATAGAGAAAATACCATAGAATGTTTACTACTAATAGACATTATTTCTAATATCATACAAGAAAGTAGGAATAAGATGAATCCTTTCTATTTTCGACCAATGTTCATTGGTGGCTAATCTTGGTCTTAATTACCTCCCCAGTGGATATATTTCGACGGTCAAGTAAATGAGCTTACAACTCTAATCTTGATTGAAATTGGATATTTCTGTCATTGACCATCTTGTTTCTTGGCTAAGATAGGGAATTTGGATATTCAAGTGAAGATGTTCAGATGGTCATTGAAAACATGGCTTCTCAAGGGAAGGAACGTACATTTTTTATGGGAGATGACATTCCACTAGCTGTGCTATCTCGAAAATCACACATGCTTTATGACTACTTCAAGCAATGTTTTACACAAGTAGACTTTTTAGCATCATTAACCTCTGCACTTAGTATTTCTTTTCATTTATCCTAGTTCCTTCAACTATTTTTTGTAAACGCACGGAAAATATGGAAGTATACATAATACATGGAGTGCAACATTTTATTTTTCCTAAAACAAGAAACAATTAGTTTTCTTTCATGCAACCATCTATATTTGAGTTACTGGTCCTTGTTTTGTGTGATATCCAAAAGAGGAAGCGAGGAATAGTTGCTTGGATCTCATGCAATGTTTGATACATTGAATGTTAGAGTTATACTATATTTTACTCTTGTACATCATAGGGATTGATATACACTTCTTCAACATTGTTGCTCGTGCTATAAAGTAGCAGATGTTGTAAGTGTCAAAATATAGAGCATTATATAACATATAATGCAGTTATGTAGTTTTCATTGAGTTGATAACTGTTCAACCAATATGTAAGTACATTTCCACTCATTGAGTTCTTCCTCAACTGGATGAGGAAGGAAGGATCGTATTGGAACCCGAAGGTATTCTTTAGAAATGTAAAGAAATATTACAGACCCGAGTCATTACCGAGTATTTGATCAAGTGGAAGAAAATGAATATTGAGGATGCAACATTGGAGGATGAAGCATTTCTATAGCAACATCCGGGGCTTGCCAACATTAGGGACAATGTCACTTTTAAGGGGAGGTTCATGTTAAGCCCTTAGTCCTATTGCTTGCATTGGATATGTAGTGCCAAATTGTAGCTTACATAATCTCTTTTCTTGTCTTATGTTATTCATTTAGGCTTTCATATGTTTAGTAGGTCAGCTTTGGTGTTGGGCATAACACATGATTGATATATACAAGTGGTAGTAAGGAGTAATCAAATATCATAGAGAGCATTTTATTCTTATTTTAAGGTTCGCAGGTCACCCCCTTGTATTTTCTAAGCTATTCTCCTGCATATTTTGATCATCTATCTATAATCTTGTGTTCTATTGCTGTTGATATTTAGATTTATAGAATTAATTTCATTATACGTCATCTACATTGTATCCTTCCTCAAACTTGGCATGAATCTTCGCTTCCTCATTCCACATGTTGAACAAGAACCACTATGTCTGCAAATTGCAGGTTTCCTCTATTTTTTTTTCTTTCACTCTTTGGCGCTTGATTTCGGTCTCTCAAGGGATGCATGTCTCGATACTTACTCATACTACTAGTAACATCTTGTGGTACGGGTGGAAGGTTGTGGCCTAATGGTGGGGCCTAAGTGCTCACAAGCCACCCACCCAGGTTCTAATCTCTAAGGCCCCAGGGGACCAGTTACCCTTTCATTTACACAGCCAGTTGGGAGGAATCACGCTACATTAACACACCAACATTTGGTCATTAACTCTTGTAGTATCTAGTGATACGAGTGACATGTTCTCACATGTTCATGATGTATCTTCCACGTGGGAATAAAATTCCCTTTATACCTATTGAATTCACTATGAATCCACTAGACAACTTTAATAGATCTGAGAACAAAAAGAAAACTCCACTTTTTTGTTTTTGCCTCCAAACCACAACATTTTGGTCCAAAACAGGTAGCTCCACAGTTTATTTGGTTTCAGACTTCTAGTACAGTGTTCTACACCCTTACGCTAATCTGTAGGTAGGTAAACAACCACATCTAGTAATCTGAAAAATAGGTCTGATGTCTTCCAAAAAAAACATGCACAACATTGGCTAAAGTATTCTAGAAGGTATTCTTGCTTCTATTGTCACGTCTTGGAAAAAAATGTCTATAATCAGGACAATAAAATGTACAATTACTATGTTCACATAGTCAAAAAACTAGGTCTAAAATAGATTTGTTTACATGAGAATGGTTGTGACATATATTGGGAAAAAACAGCCATGCACGTAGGTCCTCAAGTTTTGTCTAGATCATATGTTAACACAGGGAATCATGTAAGTAGCTTAATACAAGAAAATGCGATGCGGGAGTGAAAACCTAACGACGTAAGAGAGGCGTAAGGTCATGAGTAGGTGGAAATGAATAGAATGATGCATAAGCAAGTGGGGTGGTCAATGTGATATTTTTATAATTCCTTTTAGATCTAGGAAGATAAATTTTATCTTGCACAGAAGAACAAATTTGTAGCTATAGCTTCATAGATCAACCACAAAGAAAAACATAACTTTTCTGATAAAAAATAAAACAAAGTAGCTATAGAAAAATGGATCATTCAACAGATACTAATCATATTAAATTTCTCATAGATTATGAATTACAATATACTATATATTAGAAAGAAGGCACCATATGAAGAACAACAAATAGGATGAAGACTGAAGTTAACAACCTTGATTGAGTAGAAGGAATGGATCTTAAGGGAGCTGAAAGAGGTGATCCACAATCTTCCATAGGTGAATTGAAGTGTGGTTAGTTGGAATTAACCACTAATAATATTCTACTGTATCGCTAGAATGGGGTTCTAGAGTGATTCCTATTTATTACACTCTTATTCTATCTCAACAAACACATTTTATACCATAAAAAAAAATTGGGTTAAAAACATGACCTTGAATTTGTGGTTATGATAACCTATAACATTGGTTTATAAATGAGGATGTAAGGGCTAATATTGACTAATGTCATGCATACGTAAAATATATAAGTTGTGCTAGGTACACAACAAATAAGAATACCAGGAAATAAGTTCGAGGTCAATGGAGGATAGGACAATATCTAATGCATTTGGATTCTTGGGGTAAAAGGTGAGAAAAAATATAGATAAGAATCTAGATAGTTATTTGAGGATATATGCATCAAAATAAAATGTTCCAAATTTTCCTTTTGTTACGACACTAACAATATGGAGGTCCTCATGTGAATAAGTGGAATTGGTTATTATTTTCAATATTAACATAATATCTACATATAAAGGTTCTAAATAAAAAACTTGAATCAAGATGAAATATTTGAAGTGAATGAAGATGATGTGCCATTGTTGAGAAGATTTTTTTATATAATTTTTTTTTTAGTAATTTGAAGATCAAGATTGATAATGGAATCTTGTTCCCTATGGGATGGTTCGCTCGCTTTCAATTCATAGAATATATGAATGTAGAGTTTATTTATTATGTATTAGTAGTTGCTCCTCCATGGGCACCAAGGATACGCCGTGATTTTAGCAAGAGAAGAATACCTTACAATGTGAAGCCAAGAACTAGGAGGGTTTTATAGCGTACCATTGTTTATAGCAATTAAAAGTTGTTTCCAGCTATAGATGTGTATCTAAAGATTGAGGTTTTCATTTTGACATACCCCCTTTTGACATATAATTAATCCAACCAATTAGCACAAGATTAAGTTTTTGATTGAATTTGAATTTTTAAAATAGTAGAAACAATATCAAGAGAGGCACGTTATATTAGTAACAGTAAGCCATCCTTTCTTCGTTTTAAAATTAATAAATGCACAAATATTAGTGTAATTAAGAAATAATATAATATTATTAAAAAATAAAGATAAAAACATAGGATTTCATCTTTGTCAAGTAAGCATCACTAAATTATGAAGTAAAAAATTATGATATCTATTAACTCATATAACGAAAAAAATAACTTAGGTAACTATTAAACCAAAATACAAAATAAATACTTAGAGTTAATACAATATCTTAAAGAATTTAAAATATTTGTGACGTTTATGTTTTAATATTTTTTCCAAATTATGTATAACAATAATATTGAATAAACTATACTATATATATATATATATATATAATTTTAACAAATTTCAACAAATATTATTATAAACGATACAAAAATATAGGTATAAGGTGAAAGAAATGGAAATCTTAAAATGGGAAAAGTAATAATTTTGTGAAATCTAAATATCATGTTTATACACTTAGAAAATGCAAAATATAACATGTTGATGATTACAACCTATGTATTTCATTGATTCTCTTGAACTTTGATAATTACAATATATGTGTTTTAAAAGCGCTCTTGAAGTCAAAAGTCTTTTAAGTTGGACTTTCCAGTACATGAATGAATTTAAGTTAATAATAGCTATGACCAATTCATATAATGTAAAGTGCTATAAAGTAATTTTGCATTAAATGTTCTTCTCATAAAAAATATGGGTTGTGATAGAAAATGGTCAATAAATGCAAATAGTAAAAAATAGTGGTACTAATATTGGGAGTTACGTAACTCTTACGGCCACAACTACAATTACGGGTCCATATAAAACACCGCTTATTGAAAGCTGGTAGATAAAATCAACATTCCGCTACCAAGAACAGTAACAACCTTTGAAAAACACCATTAGGTCTTTGTAAACATAATTAAAACTATTTCATTTCATTGCAATTTTTTTGTTGATAAATAATTAGTATTATTTAAAGAAAACAATTTATGTTTGTGGTTAGAAATAGATGTAATATAAATTTTAATGCAAACGAAAATACAAAAATGGAAACATTTCACAACATTAAAAGTGAAGGTGTGCGTGGAGTGGGAAAATTTGTATGAGAGAATAGTGGGAATTGTACATCATTTGAGAGGGGGTGGATCTATTTCCACTTTCCCATCAAAAAAACCCAAATAATTTAATAAAGAAAACCTATCCTTCAGCTTCCTTACATTAAACCCTTGTGGCCTCGATTTTTCCAATTCCATCTAAAAAAATTTAGTACAAGAGATTAATATATCTCATAGTGGTTTTGGTAAAAGTATTTCAGCTACATATACTAGTCTAGCAAGAGGTAAAAAATAAATTCTATAAGCATATCTACATACTGCACCCAGTGAGAACCATACATATAGCATAAACGTCAAAGCATAATATTAAGGAACAGGTATTAAATTAAAGTCCATCCATAAATTTGCTACTAGACAACAGAGTGGGGCTCGATTATCTAAAGAAGCGGCAGCGGAATAAGAAGTCGATGTTGGACACTTGACACAAACAACGACCACCCAAATAGCACCGCATCAATGAAAGCTCTACCACGTAAAATCTAAAACCTGGAATAACTAGTGGTCGCTCCAAGAGGAGAAAGATTACGCCGTGAGTTGTGAATCAATTTCATTGAATAATTTTGATGATGGAATTTTTTTTGTAATTTTAGTATGCGTCAATGGAATGCTTTATAATATCGATTACTTTGTCGCACGTGCGTAATGCCTATATTAATCATCTTTTGCATTTTTTATTTTTTATTTTTTAAATAATGTTTCTCAATTAATCAATCTTCAAATTTTAACCCTCCAATAACTTTTGAGACCTTAAAACTCCAAGTTTCAAGCAACATAAGGATTGACATAGCCTGCAAAATTAAAGAAAATTAGAAGTAGGTTCAACAGGGGTCAATAAAACTTGGTAATTGAAAAATAGGGCACATGTACATAATTTTATGCATGTGTAAATACACATGTGCAAGAATTCACCATCTCTCATTGGACCCTGCCATAGAATAAATGAAAGTCTCCAACATAAAATGTAATGCTGACCCCTAACAAAAATATACAAAATCAATCTTAAGGATATGTAAATAAAAAATATATCATCTAGATGTGTCAAAGATTTACTCTATTTGATAGATACAAAACATTTATATAACTAGTTTGTTTGACAAGTAAAGCAATGCAAATGTAGTGACATTGTATTGTGATTGCACAAAAAAATAAGTAGTTTATATATTTATCAGTAATCGTTATATTCATTATATGTTTGGAACATATTTGAAGTAGTTAAAGAGAGATTGGTACATGAACTTTACAATGTGTAGTATGTACACGTGAAGCTTGGTAGGGTCTTATATTGGTGGTTGTTTGTTATGGGAAGGGGGTGGGCTTATAATATTTTGTGTAGAATTTTTCTCTAAGGATGTGGATGGTGTCTTCGCTGGCAATGGCTACTTATTGTAAGGCTATTTGTTCTTTTTCTTGTCTTTGTTGTGAAAGAAAAATTTTGAATATTGCATCGTTGTCTACAGTTGTGACTTCCATGTATTGTTGTTATACGCATTCAAACAATAGTTTTTGTATGCGGGTTAAATCAGTTCCAATACGGTCTTCTTTGGCATTGAATGTGGTCATCATGTTTGAAGTGTCTGCAAGGAGGTGGGTACACAATGTATTAGAGGCATAGATTGAAAAGGCTAAATGATTTATGTTTGAACTAAAGACATCATATTGAATCATTATATGTATTCATTCAAATTACAAGTATAGATACTATTTAAGGTAATGATCATGAACAATCATGTATTAAAAGTCAACATATATTTTCAAGTGGCATAAAGAAGTTTATGACCAGAAACAATAGAAAAGTAAACACGTGGGACTTAGCTAAATCTTGAATATCATGTTCATAAATTCATATGTGTCATTAAAATCTCTTGTTTATCCAAAGTTAATTGTTCCTGAAATGCCTTAATTTTTAAGGTGGAACTGTTTTGCATACCAGCTTCAAAGTCGTTCAAGCATCCATACTTGATTTTTTTTGTTTTAAATCAAACTCATAAATAATAAAAGATCATTATTACCTCTTTCATAAGTACCTTACCAATTGGTATGTGTAATGAACTTACGCGGATCTATATTATGTTGGATTCAATGCAACGCAAGCTCTAGAAAGGAAACTACAATTGGGTAATCTACATTTGTTATTAATTCCTGTAAATAACTACAAAGGTTAATGGGGCTAAATAATTTTGGCCTAACAAGCTAAGAGAGCTCATATTAGGCTTCTTAACAATAAATGGAAAACAAAAATATAGTCATCACTCAAAATGTTATTTTAATATGTTTCCCATCCCTCAAGACTGACATCTACATAATACAAATGATAATGCAACCCTTTCACATGAAATATCCATATGATAGATCCATTACAAATGATTTCTTACATTATTTGAACATGTTACTTTCCGAGGTGAGAAATCAAAATCCACCCCCGTGAAAGTAAAAAATCATAGGCAATTGAGCCTATGCCTTGTCTGTTCACAGAAGTTAGAGGCGTGCCCACACCCTGCTTTCTTCCTCAAACACAATGTCTCTGTATGGCACCTTCTACACATAATTAGAAGTGAAAAACAAGTGTGGAACTTTATGAACAAGTATTGTGATTGTGTTAGTTGATTCATGAGCTTTCTGAGCTTACAACGATACAAAATCCTCGGAATTTCCTACACTTGTAATGACGTCCAAAATGGTCCCTATCCCATAAAAACAATTTTTATTTTAAATTTGGGGGAATTTTTGTTTTGGGAGCTTAATGCTAGTGCTTCAATATAACTATTTGAAAAACACCACCAACATGTATCAATCTCGAGGCGCTTGTCATAAATATGTCAAAAAGTTTCACCCATTGAAGGGTTGCACTTTGATTAACGACCTAATCATGGGCTCAAACAAACTTGAAAATGAACTTAGTTTGGGAAGGATCTAATGTACTCCTGTAGTGTAAAATTGTTTTTGGTAGCCACTCATTTCTATTTGGGAAACATTTACTAAGTATATATCTAATTAAAATTCACTTTGGTAGCGCCAATCACTTAACAAAGCCTATACATATAATTTTATATGAATAGAAAGGTTGTGTAGATGATAAAACCAATGTTTTATAAATCAAAACATTTACGCATTACCCAAATATATTGTATTACAAAGACATTATAATAACCAAGAGTGATATATGAATACAATTTTAACATTGACATTAGGATGAAACCCAAGTCGAACATTATGCTGTAAGTGGTAGTTTCCAAGGATGTATTAAGGAAAATTTAAAGATGTATTCGGATGAAACCCAAATCACACCCTTTCTACCAAATCACCCAATATGACCTACACGATAGAGATAGATTTCTAGGTATGTTGGAAATTCATACTGGATAACAAGAGAAACTTGCTACATATTGATACCTCCGGCTAAAAGTTCATTTGTAATAAACACTCTAGCAGAACCAGATAATAATTCTTTCATAATAATGGATGTTTTGTTCTTATCCATGTCACAATGGGTTCCAGATGCCATGTAATTTTGATCTCTTGTTTGGACTATGAGCCATTCAACCTCTCTCCTGGAATTCATGAAAAGAACACTCTGTGTTAGTGCTAATGTTTCATACAGATCACATAGTGTGTCAAGCTCCCATTGCTCTTTTTCCACGTTGCCATAAAAATGGTTAATACCCTCCAGAGTGAGTTCATTTCTATTTACAAGGATCCTGAAAGGATTATTCATAAATTTCCTTGTGGTCTCTAAGGCCTTAGGAGGCATTGTAGCTAAGAAAACACTAACTCGGAGATTTTGAGGAAGTAACTGAAAAATATTGTATATCTACTGAAGCGAGGGGATATATTATAGAATAAAATAGAGGAATCTCTTTGCAAATTAGATTTTGTAAGATTTGAGGTAGTTTTTCATGAGATTGAATCAATCAATAATTTATAAATTGAACTCTAAAATCACCTGATCCTTGAACCCACAGGATAACAACATTTCATTTGTTTCATCAAGAATAAACATTTTAATGTAATGAGAGTGCAAAGTGTCCTTGATAATTAAAAATCATAAAGGATTAAAAATATCACTAAGGCTAAAAATATAAATCCATTCGTAATGTGAATATTTCTTCACTAATCCTTGGTTTCTAAGTTTTCAAGTCTGCATATCTAAGTTGTTTATATTATTTGTTCTCGAGAAACAATTACTGAAAAATAAATCACCAAGGATTTTGGACTTCCAATACCACGTGTGCTTCAATTCTATTACGAAGACTATTGACATTCACATTAAAAATGTGAACGTGCTTTTGACTACCATGCAGATTTGTTATCATTTTGTCAAACAATTTGGTTTACTTGGGTTTAGCAAGCGTCTACATTTTCCACATCCTAGATGGATGCTGGAAAATGTTGTGGCATTTGGATTTAAACCTGTCAATTGCATTTTATAAACTGTGTTGAAGTCCTCTTCAACAAACCCATCTTGCGTATATGCTACTACCATTGCATGTCTTGAGGTCACAACTGAGCAAATTAATTTATTTGAAAAGCACAGGGTCAGTCTAGTTCGACCTTTACGTTTAATGATATGCATGATTACAACTGCATTCAATTCAAGGAGCTTCAACATTTGTTTATAGCAAGCTTGTGTAAATCTTGTTCGTTCCATAGAAAATTATGTCATATATCCAACCGCCATGACATCTTCTGAGAAAGAGAAAATGCTAAGGGATTTATGCAGCCCTCTGTTAGTCAAAGTAGCTAAAGCATGTGGGTGCTTGCATGCTCTGGTGAAGACCCCATGCTGGAATTTTCTTTCTCAAGACTTGATAAACGAAGCATGTTTGTAAGCAACGAGGGTATTATTCGTTAAGGGTTCTCAAGTGGTTGGGCACATGGAGTTAATATGTTCTCTTGCAAAGAAAAATGGCTTGAATATGAAACCCCATGTGGGAAACTTGCTAAAGGAAGCTGGTGAGATACTTCATAATGGTGATAATTTGCAGCAGCGGGTGTGTGGTTTGAAGATGATAAATAGGTTTTGTAAGTATATGAATGTGTTGTAGCTTCAAGAAATTGTTGGTGTTTTCGAAAAAGAATGGCAGGAAGAAATGTGGAGTGTGACAAAAGCAGTTGCATAAAGCTAACACGGGGCCAAATTATTTTTGGAGAATTGATGTGTTCAAAAAACATCCATGGCAGCAACTAATGAGAGTAGATTCATCAGTACTATTCAGTCTATGGAGAACACATATTGTAGTTCCTCTGAGGACTCTGTAAACCAAGATATAGAAGAATATGGAGATGGTGACTTGGACCAAATTTCAGGGATTACAGAATGGAGCATGAGGCACTAGCCCATTGCCCACCATGAGAACATTGTGTCGGAAAATACAAATGGGAAGAGTATAACTATTGGCTTGAATGAATTGAGAATTATGATGGACGGATTACAAATTTTGTGGGGCAACGGAAACTATGAGTGCAACAAGTATGATAGTAGCTATGCTGATTCTTTAAATTTTGGAGAAAGTGGAGCAGTATTTTCAGATTCTTCATTCAATATGGAAAACACATAAAGTCAGCAGAAAGTGACAAGCACTTCTCTGAGTGAGGATGATTTTAAAGGAGCAGAGAAGCATGAGAAATTTTTCAAGCAATGGTGAGGCGGAGGCTGAAATGAAAGAAATAGTACTGAGTAGGAATTGCGAGAGGATGGTTAAAGAAGACAAAAGCTCTCTCTGTTGGTGTTGGAAGAAAATGGGAGAGAACAGTTGGAAGAAAGCTAGAGAGAGGGGTGATTTAGTTTTCCGAATATCCTTATGTACTGGGTTGGTAGTTCTTGCAGCTGTGTTTTCAATCAAGTTTAGAAAACATGAGATGGAATTTAGAAACCTAACTTGCTATAATTATATGTATTATATGTAAGTCATCCACAGCTCGATTAAGAGACAAATTACTTAGAGTTGAAGATGTTAATTTATATATGAAAGGGATAGCTCTGTTATGTAAATATTCATTAGGTTTACTTGCAATGCAAGCTCTGGATAATTCACCTATCACGATGTAAATCATCACTCTACATAATACTGTTTAGTGTATGGAATATATGGATTTATAAATAAAATACTAGTTTTCCCTATTCAAATCAGTTTGTATGAATTAAATTAGAGAGAATCAACTTCTGCTTAAATATTGATTTAGAGGATATCCCCTCATATTTTAAGAAGGTATCCCAATAAATTTTAAGTTGGGGGTAGATGCTTCAAATCTACTTGTTTCTAATTGTTAGATGTCTATGAAAGCTTAGCAAATAAACCCATTCATTTCTCTTCACAAGGATCCTGAAAAGATAATTCACAAATTTCCTTGTGGTCTCCAAGGCCTTAGGAGGCATTATAGCTGAGAAAACACCAACTTGGAGATTTTGAGGAAGCAGTTGAAAGATATCATATATCTGGTGAAGTGAGGGGATATATTACAGAATAAAACAGAGGAATCTCTTTGCAAATTAGATTTTGTAAGATTCAAAGACAATTTTCCGATGAGATTAAATAATTTAGAAATTGAACTCTAAAATCACCCTCGATCCTTGAACCCACGTGACAAAAGCTTTTCATTTGTTTCATCAAGAAGAAAGATTTTGATTTAATCAAAGGGAAAAGTTTCCTTGATAAAAAAAAAACCATAAAAGAATCAAAAATATCACTAAGGTTTAAAATATAAATCCATTCTTAATGTGGAGCTTTCTTTCCGCCGAAGAGGATATGCTAAAGAGAAATGTTCTTGGCAGAACCTCATTTTTCGCACACATTAAAATGACTTCCATCACCATGATGGCACAATGTTTAGGCGTTGCATACTTGTAAATGACTATTTTTTTTATTACTATTTATTATCTACTGAAACACATATACAGCAAACGAACATTTGAGATATAAATTTTAATTTTTTAATATGAAATTTAGATGTGAATAGTTCAGTTAAATAAATTTTTTCCTTGCACAGCTACACTAAGGGAACCATCACCTGCTAAGAATAAAAGCACGGTATTTTTTCACAAATACAAGCAAGCTTACAAAAAAGGAAAGTACGACTTGTGGTCTTCTTTCTTCGTCTTTGCAGAACATGGCAAATAACAAATGATGGGAACGTTACTAAGCAGATTATATGAAGTATCCACAATCCAAATGCCGAAAAAAAGTTTGAAAATCAAATACTCATTTACTATTTAGTATTTTACAGTCAGGTGACATGTGTTATTTGTTAATGCATGACTAATAATATTTGCTGATGCACGAGAAAGGGATCTTGTTGACGCACAACAAGGGTTTGGGTGTTGACGCCCAAATCTGATCTTGTTAATGCACGATTATACTGTTGTTGACACACGATAGAGTTTTTCTCTGACATACGACAACGATATTTGTTGACACGTGACTTGTTGCATTTGTTATGCCATGAAATTTTTTTCTGTGGACAACTGATAAGGAGATATTGCTGACACGTGACAAGGGTTTTGTTGATGACACCCGACACTGCTTTTATTGACGCATGACTGACATTGTACTATTTTTCACACACGACAGATTTTTCTTTGATTCACGACAAAAATATTTATTGACACATGAATAATTTTATTTGCTGAAACATGACTCATTTGACACCCGACAAGGAGACTCAAGTCTTAACTAATGCTCGAGCTAGCTATTGTTGACGCACTACAGTTATCTTATCAACACACAACACAATCCTTCTCTGATGCACAACAAAGTCCTTCTTTGACGCATGACACAGTCCTTATTTGTTGATGCGTGACATATTTATTGTTGATGCACAATGTTGTTGTTTTTGACAGACGAAGGAGTTTGAACTTAGTTTTTCAGAATAATGGAAGGTGTTAGTACTCATAATGAGAAGACCTAAAAATAACTAAGAAATATCAGAAGTCCATGTTCAAGTATTTTGGAAAATATGTTGTTACAGATATCGCATCCTCCAGAACCCATATAGTTGCCACTTGGAATGAATCAGAGTATAGACTATGTGGAATGTAATATTGAGGTGGATATGCATTTTACATAATATCAACCAAATGACACCTATGATGATACCAAGCCAGATCTTGAAGATATACCTGCTGAGATGTGATATCCTGAAGATATTCTTCTATTGGGGGTGCAATTAGGAGTGGATCAAGATATTGTACATACAAATACTCAGAAAAATGGAACAAAAATATTAAATTCAAATTTTGGTTCACGAAAGAGGAAACCAAGTGATTGTGATAATGCTCAAAATTATACTAAAAAAAGTAAATTATTGAAAATGAACAAGAATATGTGGACAATTGGGAGGACATACAAGTTTGATTGGGTTGCCAACTTTTTTTTTATCGAACATGTACAGCCATAAAATTCAGAATATATCCCATCTAAATGTACATGTATAATATATACGTGGAAATTGGGAAAGAACCAAAAAATGCAAGTAAAGTTGGACATTATAGAAAAACACTGTGGAAAAACAATATTTGATTGTAACGAGGGAGGATGGCTAAAAATTCAAAACACACAGGTGGGAAACTAAAAAGGAATGCATCCATGTTAAATACGCAGCAGACTATGAATTAGAGTAGAAAAAATGCAGACATCTTGTGGAACAAGAGGGAACGGTCACATTGTAAATTGGTAAGATGAATCAATCAAATCTGCATGCAAAAGTCACATAGTTCTCTACTTTATTTCACATACTAAAGAAAGGAAGGACGATTTCATATTTCCTAATTTCAAAGGTTTTTATCAATATAAGGGAATGTACAACGTTTCCTCGGATCCCCATTGGTCTGACTTTAGTGCATGGGAAATGGAAAAATGTCTTTCAATGATAAAGAAGTAAGATTTGAAAGAGGAATGTAAAAAAAGAAAAATTTATCTCTCTTTCAATTAATGAAGTGACAATAGTCGAAAACACTGCATGGGTATGTATCCATGTCTATACTTTAGAAAATCATAAAAGGACACCTCATCTTCTGCATGTTATGAAAATGGTTGAAAATTGTAAATGCCGAAAAACTACATAAAATAGTTTCTTCTCATTTGAAAGATATTGCTGGAATGACTGATTACTAAATTGCTATGAAGTTGGTATGCATTGGAGAAAATGGTGCATCAGTAATATAGGGTCACCAAACATGGATGTGTCTTAGATTGCAAACAACAGTGGCCCCCTTATATGATAGCAATTCATTGTATGGCTCACATAATAAATTTAGCATATAAAATGGTAAGAGACTACAAAAACGGTGCTAAAGTAGAAGACCTTATAAGATAACTTCATGCCTAAATAGAAAACAACCAAAAGAGATTTCTTGAGTTCCAAAAATTCACAATTGGAATTACAGATTGCAAGAAACTTCTAAAGGATGTTGAGACGAGATGGATTTATTTTTATGAACCTGCATGCAAATTTTGTGAGGAGTGTCCTTCGTTGGTTGGTTTCATGCACATATATCATCATGAAGTTGATAGGGTGAGGAACTTTCTATTTTTGTTAATTGATTTGGAGACATTTCTTACATTGGTTGGTATTCTTCCAATGTTGCAAGGAGATCAAATACACTGATCAGGCATGCATAAGGGAGATTAATCTATATTGTGGATTTTATACAGATGAGAAAATGGTATGTTAAAGTCTTGATATCTTATATTATTCCCAAGATATTTTTGATAAACTTGTTTTTTGAGAATTGAAAAGCTTTATTAGATCTTAAAAATACAAATAACTATTTGAGATTTAATATCCATGAGCACCTTTGCATCAATGTTAACGGGAGGGACATATCAATGCACATTTTGTAAAAATGTCAAGATATTACAGGATCAGAAAGAGAAGATGTTCCTATGACACGTAATCTCTTTGATTTTGTTACAATTGAAACAAGAATAAATCTTTTAAAAAGTTCATAATCCTTATTATCAGAGATTAGACAACGTTTCTCCAAAGATAAAATTCTTGAAACAATGGGTGTGATGAATCCTAATTTTTGAAATATTGAAGGTGCTCGTGTAGACTTTATAAGAAAGCATTTCCTTAAATCCATGGGTACAACTATGAAACATTTTACAAAGACTTCATATGTCAAGGATATGAAAATCAAAGGTATATTAAATTTTGATTTATTAAAGTCTGAATTAGTAAATTTTGCAACAAAAATGAGGAACCAATATAAAATTTTAGACGAACCTTCTTAGAGTGGCGTTATTACAAGGCTTTGGCAAGGATTCTATCAAAGTAATTTTTTACAATAATACATCAGTGAATATTTCTTATTATATGATTTATAGTAAACAATGATTTTGGGGTCTGTGGAGGATGACACGGTTTTCAGTGCTTTATCATTCATAAAATAAAAACTGAGAAACAGGTTGGATAAAAATCTAGAAATTTGCATGAGGTGTTATGTTTCTCACTACTCCATGAAAACCTTTCCTTTCTATATAGTAATTACGCATTGGAATTCAATTACCGAAAGAATAGGTGCAAATAATACAACTACAAGTACAAATGTTCCCAACGATGAGACTAGAATTGGTGCGTCGTCACACTCTACAGAAGAGGAACATCAAATTTGAAGAACCTATTGATAATGGATTGTTTCAACTTTAAATAGGCATGTACTTGACCTTACTTTTATAGTTTTTTCACCTTACATTTTAACTATGCTTACTTTTTCAATTTCAAATTTACTCTACAGATGCAAATATTGATTAAGGAGGCTTTTTTATCATATTTTGTTTCAGCTCTTGTTATCATTAAAGATGTTATAGGTATTTATATTTACATTTATTTAAATACAATTATTTATAAAAAAATATGTTCTATATAATTACTATTTTGGATTTGTCAAATACCAATTTCTCTTTTAAAAATCATTTTATTACATGCATTTGTCAAATACTAATTTGCAAGGCCTTTACAGTTCATATCCACATATTCTTCCATTCTTATACTCTTCCAGACTTCCAGACAAGTAAAAGTTATGATTTACATTTTCTTTAATCTTTTGGTTTCTTCCATAATCCGCTCAAACAATATTTCATCTTTTTTTCTTGAAAACGTGGGTTGACATCCATCTGAGGAAGCTCTTACTTCTCGGAACTGACAATGTCAGGCAACTCACCCAAATTTATACTAATCCATTTTTTCTGTTGATTTTTATTTAATCAAATATCTTTTGTCATGCTACGAAGGATGATTTCTCATTTTCCTTCCATATGCTTTGTGACAACCATCTAAAATACAAGAGGTAACTACAACCCTATCATATGACATGGATTGAGTTTTTTGCAATTATGTTTAATTTATTTTTGTATTCTCAAAATTCTTTGATAAAGTATTTAAAATTTGTTTGGGTAAAATCACACATTTGAATTTTACACGAAGAGAGAGGAATATTTTTTCCATATTAAGATGTTTATGTCATAACACATTGAAAAGTTTCTTAAAATAATTATCCATTATCATCATCCACGATCGTCGCTTGAAGTTAAATATATGTCCACATACAATTCATCATCATCCATGTCTATTTTTATGTCATCATCCACATCTAATATCATCATATCATTGATTCATTAGAAGTAGAGAGAAGAACATTTTGAGAAGGTTTAAATATGAAGAAACCTAATACAGAGTTATAATTTTACAAGTAAATAAAAGAATATTTTATTGTATTAAGATGTCTCTGTCAAATGACATTTCAATTTTTTTAAAAACAATTATCCATTATCATCATCCATGATTGTGTTTTAAGCTAAATATATGTCCACACATTTCATCATAATCCATATCTATTTTAATTTCATCGTCCACATCTATTGTCATCATATCATTGATTCATTACAAGTAGAGAGAAGAAGATTTTGAGTAGGTTTAAATGTGTAGAAACCTGATATAGAGTTTGAATTATATAAGGAGAGATAATATGTCTTTGTTTTAGAATCCTAACACACTCCAATTTTTCTTAAAACAATTATCTATTATCATCATCCAGGATTGCATTTTAAGCTAAATATACATCCACACAATTCATCATCATCCATATATATTTTAATGTCATCATATCATCGATTCATTACAAGTAGAGAGAAGAAGAGTTTTAGAAGTTTTAAATGTGCACAAAATTGATACAAAGTTTGAATTTTACAAGTATAGAGAAGATGTCTCTATTCTAACACATTTAAATTTTTCTTTAAAAAAAATCCATTATCATCATTCATCATCATCTATATCCATTCTAATGTCATCATATATTCATTACAAGTAGAGAGAAGAATATTTTGAGAAGGTTTAAAAGTCTCTATCATATCACATTCCAAATTTTCTTAAAATAATTATCCATTATCATCATCCATATTCCATGATCATGCTTGAAGCTAAATCTACGTACACATATAATTCATCATAATCCATAACTATTCTAATGTAATCATCCACATCTAATGCAATCATCATTACAAGTAGAGAGAATATTTTTGAGATGATTTAAATGTGAAGAAACATGATACGGAGTTTGAATTTTCCAAGTATAGAGAAGAATATTTATACTATTATAATATGTCTCGACTCTATGTAATACCACATTACAAATTTTCTTTAAAAAAATAATTAACCATTATAATAATGCCATCATATTCAAATCAAACATAAACACCATATATAATATATAGCAGGATATACAAAATGTAGATTATAAATTATTTTAAATTTTCAAACGCCATCACATTCAAGTTTCATACTTCAATATATAAAGTATTTCAAATTTTCAAATTTGAACTTTCAATATTTCAACCCTCAATCATGAAATTTATCGCCAAGAAAAACTGACATCTTTTGTACCCCTTTCCCCAATGGCTTCCCGTCATGCAATCCTTTCCCTATGGATTCACATCGTGTACCCCTTTCCCCAATGGATTGAATAATCCTAGAACTAATCAGATCTTCCAAAACACTGTTTAGATTCTTTATGATTATTTTATTCTTCTTTTGTTGCATCTCCATGGGATAGCAAACTAGCATCTATAGTTGCCTTAGTTTTGGAAAAAAATTCGAGTTTGAATCTATTCCTTTTAATTATCCTGTTTAGTGTATTATTTTGTTTGTTAACTAAAACAATATTTTCTTTCAAATTCATTGCTATGAATAAATTGTTCTTCACGGTTTCCAAGTGAACATGGAACACCTTTGCTTGACTCTTCAAATTTTCATATTTCAACTAAAAAAAAGTTAGCTCAATTAAACATATTAACTAAATAAAGAAAATTTCAAATTAACAAAAACTATTGTTTCAAAGTGATCATACTTACAACCGCTCTATCTCTTTCAGAATCTGTAATTTCCACAAGATGCATGTTCTTAAAAACATTTATTAAAATACTCCTAGGTTTCAGAACTAATATTTTCTAATTTTTTTAATGCTTTACCTAAAATATCGTCTTTATAATTGTTGTTATACATGACAGTCCCACTTCTTGCTTGGGTAAGGCATCCATCTTCGCAAGTTGATTTTCAAATGCAACGTATAAACTGTCCCTTTGCCAATAATTTTAAAAATGACTTATTATCTCATTGATTAGTACTTTTTATCTTCTCTCCCATTCTATGAGTTGACTGATATGAGGTACAAATAAACTCTTGGACATGAGATTGACAATCATAACCAATCAAGTTCTCTAAAGGAAATTATAGCAACTATTCACCATTTGTATCTTAAGAAGATGATGCCATTGCAGAGGTATAGGGGCTTCCGGGTTGATCATCGTCCACTACCTATTTTTTACTTTTAGGTGGCCTGATCTAATTTGCAATAAAATTTATCAATATTTAAATATTGAAATAGAAAGTGAAATGTAAAGAAAGTTGAATAAATTACATATAAAAAGAAGTATACCTGATGGCCTTGAATCATCTCATGTGTATTTAAAAATCCCGTTGGGCCATTGCTATCAATTCCCAACTAATCTTCATCTAAATTTATATTATTTGAAATTGATACACCTATTGCACTAGGCAGGCCACCAAGAGAGAGGGCTGGAATTTGAAATGAGGAAGAAATGCTTGGTGTCCTACTAAGGGTTGGATGAATTGGCACATGTTTACTAATGTTCATTTTTCTTGAACCTGTTGGTATCCAAATTCATTCTCCTTTTCAAGCCGAGAAGCAACACAGATTGGACATGGAGCTTAGAGACAGATAGATCGTAGTGTGTGTAGTTTTGTAGCCAGTGGTGAGATCTAACTATCCCTTTATCACTAAGATTTGTGGAGAGATGGATAGCATCTTCGAGAGGATTTGACATTCGCTCACTTGCTTTAGGCTGTGCCTTTCGAACAAGGTAAGAGGACCCTTAGTGTAAGCTATGTTTAACGAAGGAGATGGAGATATTCTTATTTTGCACACATTTTATGATACTCCATAATTTAACTCTCAAGAATTGTCACTTCTAAAAGATGGAGATACTTTCAACACAAGGCTAAGGGTTACTAAAGACATTAAGGAAATCCTCATTGTTATGCATATTTTAGTAAATATATTTTGTTCCTTTGTAGATATATACGGAAAATAGGGGTATTTTAGGATGGATTCATGGTTTTTGAATGATTTTGTTGGGAGATTAAGGAAGATAAAGTTGATTATACCAGATCTCTGAGAAACTTTCACAACAATGGATAACTCAACAACATAAAGCTTCAGAATAGTTAAGACATTCCTTTAATGAGAAGGTGTGCTTCAATTGAGGCCCAGATCAACACGTTTTAACACAATCTTTGAGACTCTTACATGAACGATCAAGTTAAAAGACTAAATTAAACATCAAAATCTCTAATTAATCACACCTAAGGTACACCCAAATACTTACAAACAATCTTTATCAACAAATGATAGTGAATTGATTTTAATTTTTTTTTCTCATCACAAGATGAAGGCTCTTCTTGAAATGAAAATGAAAATACCATTAAACTATCATAGGGATGAGATCCTGTGTGATTTCATAAATATTTCAAAGTAAGATTACAATAGGAAAAAGTAATAATACTTGCAAACATTCTGAAACAAAGAAGACACTAATTGCTCCAAGATTGACACAAATTAATTTCAAAATTGCTTAGATTCATCAGCAAGGGAAATCTTCCAGAGTAATCTTAGTGCTCGTCAATGGATATACATCTACAACCAACTTGACATGATAGAAAGTCTAACAGAAGAAAATAACAAGTTATCTTAGATTGGGTCTCTGAAGAATATGACTTTCTCAAATTTTCTCTTAAGAATTCGACCCCCCAACCATTTGCAAGAGTATTATTATTTACATTTATAAATTTTACTCACTCAATTTCCCCCCAAAAGAGAAGAATATTCAAGGGACCTTTTCTTGTTACCAATTTGACTTAGTAAGCAACATTTAACAAATTCACATCCAAAAGCTGCCAGGTGGACCAATTGTAAACTAATCATTTTTCTTGGGCCCTTTCCTAATGACTAGGATACCATGCCACAACATTTTTGCAATCCTTCTAATAATTCTAATCCCTGTCATGCGAGAAATCACCTTTTTAATCATTTTTTGGAGGCTCTACACAGTTATATCTCACAAGTAATATTTTTCACTCTCGATGCAATACCTTTTTCATCTTTTATGCTTGCAACTTTCATCATTTCATCCTTTTCCCTCTCCTTCCTCTACAACTCTGCCCCACACCTATCTTCTCTAAATATTCCCTTTTTTCTAAGTGCCTGAGCAATTACAACTTCAAAATATAGACCTTACCAATCCTTAGACTCACAAATTAATTTCTGAATCCATTCAATGGCACTTTACAGAAAGAGACGAAAAGGAATTTCATCAAAAAATGATGGAAACTAGTGTGTATTCACATCTCTAGGAATCTTGGAGAAAAAATGGTGGAAAAATAGACCCAATGCATAGGAACCGTTGATTTTTCCCCTTCTCCACTTTATTTTATAACCATCCATGTGTTTCCTTAGCACAATTGGAAAGGAGAATTATAGAGGCAAGTTTCCAAACAAGCATGGGCCTTCCACGTGCCCTGGACTCAAGAAAATTGCCATTTGGCCTTTGAAAAAGTCTCAGCAAAAAAGGAGTGAGCATAAGCCTCCATGTGTCTCAATGGCACACTTTGAGATGGTCCTAGAAACAAGAGGCCCCAAACAAGCATGGGCTCACCACGTGTCTCAGTCTGAAATAGTTGTTAAAAAGTTAAAGGATCAGTGGAAGGCACCATATGTCTAGGGTCTGAGAAAGTTTTCCTCTGCCATTAAAAATTCGAAGAAAGGGCAGAGTGAGTAGAATCTTCCTAGTGTCCTCCTGGTGCTTCTTTAAAATAAAACTTAGGGCTTGGTCCCCAAATAGGCATGGTCCCTCCACATGTCCTAGGCCTTTCGAAATTTCTTTGAAAATTTTAAGTATATAGTGGAGCCGGCGGAAGCCTCCACATGTCTCTCTGTCACATTTGTTAAGGTGGGACCCTGAGGTGGATCCTCAAATGAGTGTCAGCCTTCCACATGTCCATGGTCTACCAAACCTGTACCGATTGTATGAAAAAATTGTCTAAGTATGGGAAAGGTAGTCGAAACCTCCATGTGTCTCCCTAACACAACTCCAAGGCCAAACCTAAAGGTGAATTTTTAGATGACCGTTGGCCCTCCACATGGACAAGCTTTGAGTTGAATCGAGCCTTAGAGTTTTCAAAGTGCCTCGTCAAGCCACACCCAACCAAATATTGCCACATTTCAACAGATGCTAAGACGTAAATTTGACGGGAAAAACACACCCGTCAAACCGTAAAATGTAGGAAAATCACCATTTGAGCCTGGAAATTAATCTTTCTTTCAAGATAGAGACTTTGGAAATGATATAAGGCCCAATTATGATCTTCTGAGCTGCATCCAATCACATTTCCATAGATATTTGGGATAAAAATGACAGGGAAAACAAAGCGTGATTGAGGAAAATGGAAGGAAGGGAAAAAATATCTAATTTTATGCCCATGTTATAGACTCTTTCACATAGATAGAGGATCAAAAAACAAATTTTTGACTTTTAAGTGATCCTCGACCAAGGAAGGGACTAATCATAGCAACCAAATGGAGGACAGAGTTTGTATGCATCAATACGAGGAGATAGAAAACACGAAAGAGCCCATAAACTAAAGAATTCCAAGGACAAACGGGGCAAGACAAAATTGAGCACCAACATCAACTCTAACTCAGGGATGGCCAATCCCTATGAGTGCCACAAGAACAAATAGCAGACCATGTGCCAAAAATAGACCATTAGGCAATGAAGTCAAAGAATAAGCTTGCAGAGTAGAGAAACCATAACCATCATAAAAAAAAAGAACCGAGAAACCAATAAAACCAGGTCACCAAGGACCAGAATGAACAAAAACAAAAAATATTAACGAAAACAAAGAAATATACACTGTACAAATGGAGTATACCTTGATTATCAGAAATCAATCAAGGAAATGTTTCAAATTCCTGCCATTAATAGGAAATTCAAGAAGTTCTCCATCTAAATCTTTTAGGAAGAAGGTATTTTAACCAATTCGAATGTCATTTGAATAAGGGCCCATCCACAATGCATCAAATTTACCATTCTTTCCCTTATCTTCATGCCTCCTATCCCATAATAGCACAAGGTCCCCAACACTAAAAGATCTTAGAGTAACTTTTTTATCAAATAACTTATTCAATTTTTGTCTGAACTTCACATGCCACTGATGGGATGCCCTTCTTTCTTCATCTAACTCAATAATCTGATTGATTCGAGTATCATATGGACTAACTTATTGATATTCAATTTTTTTAACAAACTGAAATGAATACAATTGCAAATGAAGGGGCAGTAAATCTTGCGTTCCATACAAACTCAAATGGGCTTTTACCAGTAGCTATTTTGACAGTGATCCTGTCATCACAAACAACAAACATCAGTTTGTCACCCGACTTCTTTTTTTTCAGATCCAAGGTTCTTTTAATGATCTTCAACAAGCTTTTATTGTTGGACTCAGCTTGTCCATTTCCTTGGGGATCGTAGCTATAAGTAGATGTCAAATTGTATCCATACTCTTTACATGTTTCCACCAAAGGTTTGGCTCTAAAACTCATGGCATTATCAACAACAATCTTACCTAGCACTCTAAATCTACATATCATTGGATTCAAAATGAACTCCATGATAAATAGGTGTGTTTCCTTCTTGGTGAGGATTTCTTCCACCCACTTAGTAAAATAATCAGTTGCTAAAAGAATTCATTTATGACCAGCACTGGAAGGATCAGAAATTTCACCAATGAAATTCATCCCCCATTTCTTAAATGGAGCTTCAACTGACATAGGCTGTAAAGGAAGGGAGCCTGAAGATTTCATTCTTCCATAAAATTTTTGGCAACTTTCATATTTCCTAACCAAAAGAGATGTATCTTTGAAGAGATTTTTCCACCAATAACCAAACCTTAGAATTTTATGTGATGTAACTCTTCTAGAAAATTTCCCCCACAAACTCCTCCATCGAGATCAGCAATTACCTTTGGGGATTTATCCTCAGTAATGCACCTTAAGAGAACTCCCTCCAGGTTCTTCCAAGCTAACCCAAAAGCAATAATGGCATATTTTTGAGAGGATAAATTAAGAGAAATTTTATGATTTTTACTCAAATATTCAAGGAAGCATAGATGTCTGAGATAAAAGATTATATCCTTGTACCATTCAGATCTTACACAATTTTCAAGGACATCCACCCTTTCTCCTTCTACTTAATTCACCTCAATAGTTTGCAAGTTGCTCTCAGCCATAAGCTTAGCTAGGCCCAAACCTTTTATTAATTTCGTGGTTTGGATATCCATGTCATATTCCTGCAACTTGTTTACCCATCTACATATTTAACTTGAGACCTCCATCTCTAATAAAATATCTTTTCCATGGTGTGGGGAACATAAGCAACAGCTTTAGAGCTCAAGATGTATGGCCTGAAAACCCTTTTTGCTTTCACAAAGGAAAATTCTTGCTTCTCCATGACAGTGTACTTCAACTCATCTCCCTGTAATGCCTTACTGAAAAAGGTAATTGGTCTTTCAGCCCCTTCAACATCCTTCTACAAAAAAACAGATGCAATCGTGTTTTCTGAAGCAAAAGAAAACATTTGAAAAGGATTCTTGTAATTTGGATCTACCAAAACAGGGGCATTCTTTAGTGCTTCCTTGATCCCGTTGAAATCTTTAATAAAAGCTTCTTCCCATTTGATAATTTGGTCCTCTTTCAACATACTATTAATGGGTATGGTCAGCTCAACAAAGTTAGACACAAATCTTTTGATAAATTTTATTTGTTGAAACAATGATTGAACTATTAGTTCTCGGAATTGGAACCCTGCTGATGGCTTCCACTCTCTCTAGATCTATCATGACCCCTTCCTTTCATACAATGTGACCAAGCAATTTTTCCTTTTTTCACTCCAAAATGGAACTTCTTGGGATTCAATGATAAACCATACTTTCTACACCTTAAAAACATTCTCTCCAAGTGTTCTAAGTGATCATTAATTTTTTTGGAAAACACAGTTACATCATCTTGATAAAAAAAACAATGTATTCATTAATATAACCAGCAAATGCTAAAGCCATTGCTCTTTGGAAATTTTCTCCAGCATTCATTAAGCCAAAAGGCATCCTAACATAGACATAAGTTCCACAACGAGTGGTAAAGGAAATATTTATTTTTTTAGACTCCTTAGCAACAACTTGATTATATGCAGGGAAACCATCCAGAGTGGTTAACAACTCAGAACCAGTTACCAATTGTAGCATATTCTCCATGTTTGGAAGAGGGTAATTATCTTTCAATGATGCTTTATTAAGGTTTGTGAAGTCTATGGACATCCTTATATCACCATTCACTTTTGTGACAGGTATTAGGTTTGCAACCCAAGATGAATACCTTGTAGGGTGAATGATCCCTTCATCACTCAACTTTTTCAGTTCTTCTTGCATCTTCAAATAAAGGAGCAGATTGATGGGCCTCTATTTTTTCCCAAAAGTCTTGGCATTAGATTCAAGAGGAATTTCACGTTGGAACAAATCTTCCCTATATGCCTTTAACTCAAAGTAAGACCGAGCTAGGAAGTCTTGATATTTCCTCAGCAATTAAACATAGTACTTCTTCTCTTCCTTGCTGAGATTACTTCCTAACTAGATTTTACATGTTTTTTCCTTTATGCATAGGTTTTTCTCTTCCACATCTCTTGAAACTGACATACTTCTTTTCATAATGCAATCATCATTATCAAAGTTTGATTCAAGAGCTATCAAACCTCTAGAAATCATGTTTTTCTTTAGTTGGATGATGTCTTTACCAAATAAAGTTTCCTTTCCTTCAGAAACTCACACCATTGGTTCCCAATCTATATTTTCATCAGCAAACTCACCTTTGTTCTGCAAAAACCATTTCACCTGGGCATCATCATCAAACACTTGCCACTTTTCAATGTTGTCAGGGATAGCTGGCCTTGTTAGTATTTCAACAAATGGAGACACTGTACAATTCCCAAATCTGGATCCTAGCACTACTAACTTGTCTGCAATAGCATTAAAATTTCTATCATGGTGCACAATAATAAAAGAGTCAAACATTTGAATAAAATTGCAGACTACATGCTTGTATTGTTTCATTCTCTAATTTTTAGTAGCATACAGTTTTATAATCTGTTTGACAATCAGTTCTGAATCTTCTTTGATAATGATATCCTTTATACCATATTTCCATGCAATTCTCAAACATAACAACAATGCTTCACATTTAGCAATGTTGTTAGTGCATTAAAAGTTGAGTTTAAAAGAAAAATAAAAATCTTCATGGCCTGGAGAAATCAAAACAACGCCAACACCATTTCCTAGCTTGGAACAGGGTCCATCAAATAACAAGGTCCAAGGTAAACCCGTTTGTTCAAGATATTTACATTAATAAGAAGCATATAACACTTCATAAGAAGCATTATTGGGATCTTCAATAAGGTGTAACATCTTATTCTCTCCATATAACTTTACAAGGCTTCCTTCAATTAGAATGATGGTAAAATACATATCCATCGGAACACTTCGACCAACACTTGCATTGCACTTTCTTGATAACAACATGCCCCATTTAACAGGGCAATCAATAATAACAACATTAAGTTTCATTTTCTTACCTAGATAAGCTCCAAGTTTTACCACCAAACCTTTTATACACCCTACAACCGATACCTCTCTGGAATCCATTGCACTACACTTGTCATAAGTTGTTGTCACTTTAATGTTCAATTCATTCATGCCTTCTAGAGGCATAACATTGAATGATGCTCCGAAATCAAACATATAATTGTGTAGTAGTCTGTCCTTAATAATCATTGTTGTAAAAAATGGATCAACATTTAATTGAGACTCAACCAAAGATGTTCCCAAGTAAACTTCAAGTGGTTCACTTATCTCCTCCAATGTTGGTGGTCTTTCTTGGTCTGTAATGGTTAAAGAAGGAGTGTTTACATTATTTATATTTCTGCCTTAGGTATTCCTATCTTCTTCCAATCCCAAATACTCAAAAGTCCTCTTCTTGTGCTCGAGAATCCTAAGTATTTCAAAAATTGGGATAGAAATATTGATCTAACTCAAGACTTTGGCAATGTCATAGGGAATGTATTTGGGCAAAGTAGCATCTAGAGAAAGATTGAAAAAACTCATCAGATGGCACAAGATTTTTCATATTTTGGGCATGGGTGGGAACACCAGTTCTACTTTATACAATAAGGCCGTTTCCAAATGTATCTTTCTTTGGAGCCTCTTCTGGGACATTGGTGAGAATTGGTGTCTTTTTTTTGGCTTGAGGCCTTGCACCTCTAACTACCTTACTTCTTGTGTTATACTCTTTTTCTTGGGCAATGAAAACAATCATTAACAACTATATATCCTCTTCTTATTGGATTCATCCCTCATACTTCTTAAAAATTAGAGCTCTTAGGTACTCAAAATAATTATTAGGAAGTTCAAATTCTTGTACAATATCTATTTCTAAAGTATGAGAGGGAGGAAGAGGAAGTACTTGGTGAATGTAGTACAAAAATCTTGCAATAGTTCTTGCACTTATTACTTTTGTTGAAGTTGCTCCTTATTGTGAGCTTGTAGAGCAGTCCACCATGCATGCATCATCATCAGATTCTTCAACTTTCTGATCTAATTTACATGGCAGGTGGGGTAATAATAATTTTTCACACCAATCCATTTGATTTGTCTCTTCAACAATAAACAATCTAGAATTTAGAGGATCAGACACTACTCTATTCTCCCTAGCTTGGGGTTGTCTAGCTCCCATGGGTCATTTACCTCTATCATCAGATCTTTGATCATTTATAGGATGATTTGTACATCTGTCTTGTCCTTGTTGCCTATGCTGACCCTGAGAACCAAGTGTCCAATTCCTTTCTCTACCCTGGCTAGGTTGTAAGATATTTTTGACAACCCCAGTCAAATTTTTTACAACTTCCTTAATATCCACAGCCTTACTTGATTGAGATTTTTCTAGATTGATCAATTTAACACACACCCTCGTAGGAGGTTTTCCAACTACTTTAATGTTGTTCTCAATTTCCAAAGCCATGGTAAAGGCTTGCCTTAAATTTCCAGGGTTCTTATCCCTCAAATAGTAAGAAACTTTCTTATCAAATGCATCTAAGTACTTAATCAGACATGATTTATCACATGGCCTCAAATTAACATGTAGTTTTCTCAATGTTTTGTTAAATCTTGTATTCAAATCATACACTGATTCATTAGGATTCTTTTATATATTTTTAAATTCTAATAAAAGATACCTAGGGTCTATTTTATCACCATACTGCATTCTAAAATCATTCTTCATCTATGTCCAGGAGTCAATGGAATTATTTGGAAAAGATTTATACCATTCCCTTGCATCTTCTTCTAGAGTATGGCTAAACAATTTAATGTATACATCCTCAAATTCTATTTCAAAGTCCTCCATCATATTGATAAAGGGATTCAATTGTTGATCACCAGTGATTGCATTATTTCCTTGAAAAGTAGGTAATCTATTTCTTACATCTTGTGGCACAACATTTGGATAGTGAGCCATACCTCTAAAAATTATGGGACCAAAATTATTAACAACAAATGGAGGTTTGTGTGGAGGTTGAGCCATATTATTCTAAGGAGGTGACATTAAAGGAGAAATAAAATGATGAGGAGTGAGGAGTTTGTCTAGTATAGGGATGCAATTTTCAAAATGATTGTCCTCTAAAGGCTCTATTTCTTGGGAAACTCTATCAGATTTGGAAATTTTAGGGACGGAATCATAGAAAAATATTTGAAATACAAAAGTACCCTCTCCAGATGGAGAATTCAATTCAAAAAGAGACTACCTGATTCAGAAGCACTTGATGAAGTATTGCAATCTTCAATCACAGGCTAATCAGTTTCACTAATGGAGATCTCTTTTCTTGATGCTTGGTCTCCAACAACCTTCAAAATTCTTCTTCCTTCTAAATTAGACTTTCCCAACTCTTGAAACAACCTTCTACTAGGGTCCTTGGTGAAGAAAGATCTTATTTCTTCCAGCTTTGTAGATATTAATGACAAATATTGCTTGATATATGTTAAGACACTGGTATTTATAAAGAATTTAAACAACATGGACTCACCATAAAGTATTTTCACCTTATTTTGTGTAAATGAACTATGAAAGACCTATCAAATGTTTGTCACTTCTGAAAGATGGAGATACTTTCAACACAAGGCTAAGGTTATTGAAGACATTAAGAAATCCTAATTGTTCTACATATTTTAGTAAATAGATTTTTTTCCTTTGTGGATATACAGGGAAAACAGGTTTAGTTTAATATGGATTCATGGTTTTTGAATAATTTTGGTGGGAGATTAAGCAGGATAGAGTTGATTATACCAGATCTTTGAGAGACTTCACAACAATTGGAAAGCTAAATGACGGAAAGCTTCGGAATAGCTAAAATATTCCTTCAACCAGAAGGTGTGCATCAATGGAGGCCCGATTTGCACGGTTTCACACAATCTCCAAGAATTTAACATGAAGGCTCGAGCTAAAGACTCAATTAAACATCAAAGACCCCTGGTTCCTCACGCCTAAGATACACTCGAAGGCTTACAAACAATCTTTATCAACAAATAATAGTGAAGTGATTTTAAATTTGTTTATCTCATCACAGGATGAAGGCTCTTCTTGAAATGAAATTGCAAATGCCACTAAACTATCATAGGGACGAGATACTGTGTGATTCGAAGGGACTTTAACACAAGATTGCAATAGGAATAAGAAAAACTACTTGCAGACATTCTGAAACAAAGTAGACACAAATTACTCCAAGATTGACACAAATTAACTCAAAATTGATTAGATTCATTAGCAGGCGAAAGTTCCTTCGAACAGTCTCAGAGCTTGTCAATGGCTGTACACTCACAACCAACTTGACGTGATCGAGATCTAATACACAGGAAATTAACAGGTTTCTCGGATTGGTCTCTCAGGAAGATGGGCTCTCTCAAATTTTCTCTTAAGAATTCAACCCCCGACCATTTGCAAGAGTATTCTCATTGCATTTATGCATTTCACTTGCTCACTCATCTCAAAATTTCCCCCCAAAAAGAAGAATATTCTAGGGACCTTTGTTTGTTATCAATTTGCCTCAGAAAGCGACGTTTAACAAATTCACATCCGAAAGCTGCCAGGTGGACCAATTATGAACTGATCACGTTTCTCAGACCCTCGACTAATGACTAGGATGCCATGCCACAACTTTTTGGCAGTCCTAATCATTTTGATTCTGTCATGCAAGAAATCCCCGTTTTAATCATTTTCCGGAGGCTCTGTACAACTGGATCTGACAGGTAATCCTTTTTGCCCTCGAGGCAACACCTTTTTCATCTTTTGCGCCTGCAACTTTCTCATTTCATCCTTTTCCCTCTCTTTCCTCTGTAACTCTGCCCCGCATCCATCTTCTCTGGTAATTCACGTTTTTGCAAGTGCCCGAGCAATTCCAATTTCAAAATATCAACCTTAATAATTCTTGGACTCACAAATTAAGTTCTAAACCCATTCAATGGCACTTTGCAGACAAAAACGACAAGGAATTTCATCAAAAATGATGAAAAATATTGTGTATTTGCATCTCCAGGAGTCTTGGAGCAAAAATGGCTGAAAAACAAGTGAAATGCACAACCGTTGATTCTGCCCCTTCTCAACTCTAGATTAGAGCCGTCCACGTGTTTTCTTGGCGCAACTGCAAAGGTGAGGTACAGAGGCAAGTTTCCAAACAAGCGCGGGCCTTCCAGGTGCCCTGGGCCCAAGAAAATCGTCTTTTGGCCTTTGAAAAGTCTCAGTATAAAAAGGAGCCAGTGGAAGCCTCCATGTGTCTCAATGGCGCAATTTGAGATGGTCCCCAAAAGTGGAGACTCCAAGCAAGCGCGGGCTCACCACATGTCTCAGTCCAACAGAGTTGTTTGAAAAAGTTGAAGGACCAGTGGAAGGCGCCATGTGTCTAGGGTTCGAGACAGTTTTCCTTGGCCGTTGAAAATTCCAAGCAAGGGCAGAGTGAGTGGAAGCTTCCAAGTGTCCTCTTGGCGCTTCTTCAAAATAAAATTTAGGGGCCGGTCCCCAAACAGGCGTGGTCCCTCCACGTGTCCATGGTCTGACAGAGCTGCACCAACCGCATGAAAAAAAAATGTCCAAGTCTTGGCAAGGCAGCGAAAACCTCCACATGTCTCCCTGGCGCAACTCCAAGGTCAAACCAAAAGGCAATTTTCAGATGAACGCCGACCCTCCACGTGGACAGGTTTTGAGTTGAAGCGGGCCTTAGAATTTCAAAGTACCCCGCTGAGCCACATCCAACCAGAAAGGGCCACGTTTCCATAGATGCTGAGATATAAATTTGATGGGGAAAACACACCCGTCAAACCGTAAAATGCAGGAAAATCACCATTTGCACCCGGAAATGAATCTCTCTTCAAGGACAAAGAATTTGGAAATGATATAAGGCCCAAATGTGATCCACCGAGCCGCATCCAATCACGTTTCCACAGATACTGAGACAAAAATTGATAGGGAAAACAAAACATGACTGTGGAAGAACGGAAGGAAGGGAAAAAAACCCGATTTTACGCCCAAGTTACAAATTCTTTCACATGGACAGAGGAACGGAAAACAAACTCTGGATTTAAAGTGATCCTTGACCAAAGGAAGGGACTGATCATGGCAACCAAATCGAGGACAGAGTTTTCATGCATTAATACGGGGAGATAGAAAAGACGACAGAGCCTGCAAATTGAAGAATTTCAAGGACAAACGGGGCGAGATCAAATTGAGCACCAACAGGTTGGAGTTATGAGTTAGTTACTCTAACTTCCAATGTGATGTTTGCTTACAGTAGACATCCTTACCAGGTTTGAGAAGTTTGATTTGTTTGGGAGAATGAAAAGGTCTAAAAATTCAGGATTGCAAAAAATGTTTGGCTGGGTTCAGAAAATCAGAAAATATTTAAAAAATAATTGCACTTTAAAAAATGCTTAGTGTTGGGTTGAAGTGTTTAGTTTTTATTTGAAACAAAAAAACACAGGAAATTCAATTGCTGAAAGAGAAATATCAAACACAATACCAGTCCTGACTTCTAGGTCTACCGGATTTCCATAAGTGCAGAGCATTCAAAGTATTCACAATCGAAAAGCACCATACGCACTTTAAAGACTATGAAAAACAGTCCAAGGTTGGAATAGTTATCTCTACAAAAATTAACAATTGTAAAAAACAATTAGAGTTCCATCTCTGTTACTATTATTTCTACCCTGCTGCAAACTTTCACTGTTACTATCTGAATCATAAACACAGAAACAAATACCACATAAAAGAGTTCAGAAGAAAGAAAACAAGCCACTTCAGGAGTAACTACAAAAATGAACAATTATCAGAAACAAATGTTGAGTTCTATCTCTGCCACTATTATTTCTACCCTGCTGCAAACTATCACTGATACCATCTGAATCTTAAAACCAGAAACAAATACCACATAAAAACTGTTCAAAAGGGAGAAGGAAAGAAAGAAAAAGAAGTTATATTAATGTCCACAAATAACCAAAATAGGTCAATGGGACTCGAGAATTCATCCAATTACAATAGAAAATGCTAGGGTGAAAGGACCCTAAGATCAACAATTAACTAAATAAAATAACAAAAGCATTGGAAATAAATGAGGGGCAAACCCAATGTAGTAAAGCTCTCAACCCATGTGGGAGGAGCAAGAATCCCCAAAGAGTATGGGCTGATGAAAGTTGGAAAGACTGGATGGCAGTCCCATCAAATATCTCTGATTGTGTTTGGGTAGAGGAGTCATCTGTGTCATCGTCTATCATTGTGAAAGGGTCGATGCAGGATCTGATAATGCTCATTGGGGAGTGTCTACGATTGAGGGGGCCAGGTTAGGTAATCCTAGGAAGAAGCAAAGCACTCCCCCTACGTTCCTAACATCTAAGGCCGAAGAAACTCTCGGTGCAGCGAATAAACTCATAATGTGTGCTTGTCCCCTCGGTGGAAGTTGTTGTGAAGGAGCAGATCCATGATGGTGAGCAAGGATGGATCCTCGTCACCAAGAGCTAGTGTGTTGGGGCACCTTAGGAGTAGTGCTGTGCAAAGGAGCCCGCCTCACTGACCCACCCCTTCAGTTTGCGAAGCAACATATCCAAAGGGTTTTTAATGCCGCCTACAAAACAATTATGGATTGAAAGAAAGAAATCATGGAAGCAAGAAAGTGGTGTGCAGTTCCTTGCATATCCACAACTCATCTTGCTTTATTCACATGACCTGTAAAAATTCATTGGAATTAATATCAATTTGAATTATATCAAATTATCAAATGAAATTTTAAAATATATTACACGTATAATCAACATGGAAACCGGAAGTAGATTCAAGGTACTTCTTATCATTTCAATGAGGGTTTATTTGGTTGGTATTATAGGGGGATTTTTATATAGAAGGCCTGTTAACCGATGGATATCAACTTGATCTAAACTAAACTGGAACATATGACTATTGTCCACTGTAAAAAAAAATTACCGTCCTCTATATTGTACGAAGAGAGAAGGTAATTTATAATGTCATGATCAACATTGAACCTGTGCATCTTAATGAGCCTAAAAAAATCACATGCATCTAGAAAATCCTTTCATTTTTTATTCATTTGTAAAACATTCTGAATGTGAGGGCATACAAGTTCATGTATTGTATCTTTCCCTTGGATAGGGCTTATCGGTTGACTATATTTTCCATTATATCTTGGTCTTGATCTTAAGTTGCACTTGTAGTTGCCATTGTACTTGAGATTTACTGGAGTAGATTCTTTGTACCTGAGCTTGATTCTTATAGTTGTAAGTGCTAGAAAAATGGAGAAAATTCAAGAGACAGGTAGTGTAAACATGAAAATGAGGGAAGGAAGGGTATTTAGAGGACAAAATTAGGGTTTTGCGAGCCTTGGGTAGATGACAAGGAGAATTTGTTAAAGTTCAAGAGCAAGTGCTACTACCATGCGTCAACAAAGTCTGTTGACAAGTGACAGCAATACTTGTTGTCACACATCAATAAAACTCACTGACACATGACATAGACACTTTTTGTCACACATTAGTAATGTTTTTTGACGTGCGACACCAAACATTTGATGTCGTACATCAATATATTTTTTTCATATGTAACAACACTTGTTGTTGCGCGTCAGGAAGTGTTATTATTGCACGTCAACAAACTTTGTTGTCACACGTCAACAAAGTTTGTTTATGCATGTTAAAAAACACTTGCTGCCATGCGTAAAAAAAATTCACTGACACACAAAAAAAAGTGTTGATGTTGCATGTCAGCAAAGTTTGTTGACGCACAACACCAAGTGTTTGTTGTCCCACATCAACAAGCTTTGTTGATGCACGATAACAACACTTATTGTCACGTGTCAGTTATGTGTTTAAAATGACTGAATATATTTTTATATGTCTATAGAATTATTTCCCCTCAGGGTGCTCACTTTTTCTCCAATAATAGCAGGAAAAAATTTCATCCTCAAAAATTGAAAATTCGTCGTTACACGAAAGTGTTTCCAAGTATATTTGCCAGGGATTTTCCACCTCCATTTTACCAAAGGCTTATAAAAATGAACCCTACACCCAAGATTTTTATTAATGTCTTTATTGGTTTTTCTCCCCTAGAGGCCATAAAATTGGAGTCTAGAGATGGTTTCTCGAAGAAAAAGTTCGTTTATCAGGATTCACTTATTTTTTGTAGAAAATACAGGAGATTTTCTCATGGGGTTTATGGATGTAATTAAAACTAGACCCCATAACCCTAGAAGAATAGTCAGAAGTCATGTGAAAAGGATGACCAAAACCTTGTTGTCGATTTAATGTTAGAGGCTAAAGAGACGATGCCTGGTTGCAGGAGGAGGGAGTAAAATGATGAATTGACCTCACAAATTATGGTTTCCCTTGCTGACGTGGCCCAACTTTCAAATTGGAGCATACGGTAAGAAAATCTAACAATTTTAAGGTGTTATGGATAAGGAGGAGGAAATCCCACCCTAAGACCTTTCAAATTCTTTGCCATATACATTTGAATTGATTGGTGTTGTAACCAAAGGATTTGAAAAAAAAAATTGAGAATATTTTCCTTTAGGATAGGGTATTAATAACTATATCTCTTAGTAGCCCCATCAAGATTTGGTTAGAATGGTGATGAAAGAGGATAACTTTATGAAGAGTGGTAATAATGTTAAGGTAATATCTATGATTTCTATAACTTTGCATAAGCTTGATATATTAGCTACAAAACAAAGTGAAGATGGATGGACAGGTGTGTGGAAGAAAACGCTGCATTATTTTTGTAACTGCGTGAGAGTATCTAGGAGTCATGGTACTAATATTGCAAAATTATAGGCTCTTCGCACATCTTTGTTGATGTTGTTTTCTTTTCTAGTCCTGGTTTTCAATTGGTTTTATTCTGGTTTTTGGGACTCCTGGAATAGATGTTCTAGCTGTTCTATTTTTGGTTTAGTTTTGTTCCCTGAAATCTTCATGGCTTTATCTGGAAGGTAAATCCTTGTCGATAACATGGTAGGGACCCTGAAAATACCCTCCTTTTACTAATTATAAAAGAAATTAATGTAAATATATTGTATTTTAAACTCTGAATGATGCTCTTCTCTAATGACTGAAATAAAAATTTCCTTAACAAACTTATTTTATTTTCAAGATCCATCTATAGAAAATTATCATCGATTATTTAATCAACCTATTATTTAACTATATGACACATATAAAATATATTTAATCACTCCCATATATATGAATTTGATGACTTTCGTAACATATCTTATATGAATAAATGAAATTTCTTTTGATTCATCCCCTTCAAGAAAAGTCTTGGGATGAGGGAACTGCTCCAGAGAGATACTAGCGCAGGAGTATACCTAAATGAAAATAGATAAAATCCATCAAATAAAATATGGGGGAATCTATAGAATGATATATCATGCATGAAACATAAAATAAACATTTTAGATCACATCGGATCATGTTGAAAAAATGTGTTATATCTCATGTGTAAATGAAAAATGACATTTCCAAAACTCGTTACTAATCTAAGGGGATTTGTGAGCAATAAAAAATAAGAAAATAAGGTACAAAAGGAAAATGGTCTTTTTGATTTCAAAATTATTTTATTTTATTTATATTAGATCAATTTCAAAAGTCATTTTGAATTATAAAACCAAAATATATTGATCATACATAATTTCTCAATTTCAAAATTAGTTAAAGACATAGTCTAAGGGTAATTGTGAGTTAATTCCCTAAATTAAATATTGATTGTGAACACTTGAAGAAATGAAAAAAATTTGAAGGAATTAATTTTGTTTGGCCAATTTGATAGTTTTCCAAATATTTCAACTCACTAAATGGATGGGAAATATGAAATTTCAAGCTGCATATATCAACTATCAATTATAAATTGCAAAAACACATTCAACAACTCTATGGAAGTGATCTATTTGTTTTTAAATTCAAATAATAAAAATAGATATATTATTTTCCCACAATCAATTTTTTTTTGTTAAATAAAATGTCTAAGTATCTATATCAAAATAAAATTCAACCATGAATTATAAAAGATAACAAAACTTGCATGATAAACCTACAAAGATATTTCTGGCAACACATATGTAATCTTCATCAGCACTAAGATTATATTTATGTAGAAAAATAGGTGGTTCCCTCATCTCAAACAAACATGTAACACCAAATATAATTAAAATCAAAATTTGGGGATGCTAAGAAAAATGTTAGATTTTAAGAAATTAAACAAAATTCCCAAATAAAAAATCATGAAATAGTTACAATCATGTTTTCTCAACCCTAGCATAGACCATGATGCCCCATTCTATTGATCACTTTAATTGATCTTGAGTTAAGTAGAATTCATTCTCAAATTCTACACATAAATGATAGGTTTTGTAAGATTACTATACACCCCAGAGATGATTTGAGAATTATTAATCAAATTAAAACATCACTTTGGAATTTTTTATCTATAGGGATTTATCGTATAAATGTATTCTTCCTTTTTTGCATCTCTAATTTTCTTATTATATCTATTACAAACACTTGAGTGGGACTATTTCCTTAGCCCTGTACAACAGTAATCGATATGTCATATGCTATCTTAGATTCCTTAAAGGATATCTGTAAACACTTCCACAACATAAATGTAATTTAGATTTGAGGAAACTTATCACTTTTAAACAAAATATACAATTGCCACAAAAATATATTCCAAATGAATGATAGTCAAACAAAACAACCCCAGAGATTCCTCCAATGCAATTTACAATATTCTCACACAAAATTAGCTCTTTAGAATTAAAAAAATTCACATCGAGAAAAATGTTCTATTTGGAAATTTCCATATTACTTTTCAATTTTCCGTCTATTTGTAGAAATTACAAACTTAAACTAACAAATAAATGAAATAAAATAAAGAATTGCAAATAAAATAGATTATTGCAAACTAAGATCAATACTTATGTGCATATATTTATTTTTCCTTTTCAATACAATATCTCTAAATGTGTTTTGTCAAAACACTTAAAATTCCCTATAATAAATACATGAATTTTATCTAACAATAAAACACGGTACTCTCCTAAAATTATCACATGCTTTTGTGCAGTAAAAAACTTTTGATTTATTTTCTTTATTAGATTTCTTACAACTAGGAACATTTAGATAATAATAACCTATGCATGAAAAGTAGCTTTCTTTTACTTTTCCCAAAAAAATGATTATAGTATGTGGGAGAAATTATCTATTTCCAATAATTCCCCTTAATTTTGACCTTCAAACATTTTTTTTTTGAGTTGATTGTGCACTTCTAGATATGACATATTCCTGATCACAAACTCCCAAACAACTTCTCAATTATTTAAAGACATCATTTCCCAAGGATTTTTTAAAGATATCAAAAAAATTATTTTTGGATCTACAAAATTCAAGCTAAATTTCCTTGTTGTTAACCAACTCCCTAATGAAGTGATACCTGGTGTCTATCTTCTTGCTCCTCTTATGAAAAAAATGATTTGTGGATAATGTTATTGTTGAATTGTTGTCACAAAAAAATTGTGTAGCATCCTCTGGATTCTACCTCAAATATTTCAACACTCTTCTCATCCAAATAGCCTAACAAGATGATCCTATTGATGTTACATACTTTAATTCTACTAGGCATAGTGATAATGGGTTTCTTATTTGATTCCCATGAAACTAAACTTGGTCCAAAGTGAAACGCATAGTCAGGTGTGCTCTATCTATCATCAATACTTTCGGCACTATCATTGTATGTGTAACCTATGATTTTGAACTGATTCGATGTTGAACATAAAATTCCATGAGTCATAGTTCAACATACATAACTCAAAATAATTTTTCCAGCTTGCCAATGTGAATCTTTTCAATATTTCATGAACCTTGAGATGAAGCTCACACCATACATAATATCAGGCCTTATGGCCATCAAATACATGAGAATTTAAGCTATAGCCTTTTGAACAATGGTGAATCTACAAATGATTCGATGTCATCTTTTCTTAGCTTCAAACCTATTGCAAAAAGTGTTGGAATTGACTCAAGTAGTTTAGAATATTAAATCTCTTCAAAGCATCGTTAACATACGTTTCTTGTGAAATAAAAGCTCTAGCTTCTGATTAGTTTAACTTTAATGCCCAAAAAATAGTGCATGAGGCCTCAATCTGTCATCTCAAATTCTTTCTTCAGAGCTGATTTGAATTATTCTATAGATAGATTTCCATATATGATTAAATCATCGACATATAAACAAACCATAAAAATTTTACCTTTCTCGTTGATCTTGATGTATAAGGTAGGCTCACTCCTGCTCCTACTTAAACTGTTATCCCAATATCACTGCCCCTAGAAAAATTTATCAAACATGACCCCACACAGAAGAAAATAGGAATGGCCGATTTAGTCAGGTGAGTCCAAATTTCAAATCCAACGATGAAGGGGCAAGGTCGATGAAATTGGTAAATGACGTCATAGGAGATCAGAGTCCACAAGAGAAAAATGAGGAAAGGAAGTTTTCACTCGAGGCCTTGAATCAAATAAGTATAAGAGAGTCAACGGAAGCTCCCACACATCTCAACGACACAACTTCAAGAGGGGAATCAAGAGTAGGTCCCCAAGTGTGCACGTGCTTGTCACATGGCCAGGAGTCCAAATGGGGGATGAGATGGTCATTGAATCAGATAAGGAAAGAAGAGACAGTGGACACCTCCACATGTCCAATCGGTGTATCTTCAAGGATCAGACTCAAAGGCCAGTCCCAAAAAAACACAGACCCTCCACGTGTTCAGATCCTGAAAAGGTAGAATCGATGGTTAAAAAGTAACAAACCCTCGGGAGGGGGCACGTGCCTCAACAACGCAACTTTAGGGGCAGGACCCAAGGAGTAGTCTCCAAGTAAGTGCAGGCTCACTACATTGTCAAAGTCAAAAAGGGGACAAAACTGGCCATTGAATCACCTATGTAAAGAAGGGCCCACGGAAGCCTCCATGCATCATCTCGGTGCATCTTCAAAGGAAAAATCCGGAGGTGGGTCTGAAATGTGCGCCACCTATCCACATGTCCAATCAGTGCACCTCTTAAGGTAAGGTCCAAACAGAGTCTCCAAATGAGTGGGAAGCCTCCAAGTGTCTCAGGCCAGATATAAAACTTTCTCCAAATAAAGGGACTTAGTCAAAATAAAAAACTACAGAACATGCCCGCAGAAGCTGCCACATGCCTCATTGACACTAATTAAAAAGTTGCAGCCCAAAGAGAGACCCCAAACTTGCATCAACCCTCCATGTGTCCCAAGTCCAAAAAGGGGACACCAACCATTGAAAATTCCAAGCTCAGGATAGGCCGAAGGAAGCCTCCATGAGTCAACTCGATGCCTATTCAAGATTAAAATCTAGAGATGGTCCCCAAACATGCGCTAGCATGCCACGTAGTCAGGGACCGAGAAAGGCAGTAGGAATAATCCATTAAGTACAATAGGGTTAACGGAAGCCTCCATGTGCCTCGTCTACACAACTTCAAAGGTAACATCTGGGGGTAGATTCCAAATGAGCGTTGGCCCTGCACATGTCTGAAGTCAGAAAAAGTGTCTCTACTAATAGGAAGGACTCAAGAAGAATACAAAGGAAATAGATTAGGCCCACGGATGATGCCACGTGTCTCTTCAGTGTAACTTCAAGAGTAAAAGGAGGGGGTGAAATATTAAGATACACAGGACTACCACATGGACCTTGTGCAAATAGACCCTAAACCTGAAGCTCCTTAATATGGCAATATCATTTGATTGGAATCTCGTATTCGAGTGGGAGAGGAATTTTTGGAAAGCTCTCGGTGCCTACTACTCACTTGTAACCATTAATGATCCGGTTAGCCATTTTAGAGGTTTTCATGTCAGCCACCTGCCGCCATGATGAAGACTCGGACTCCTTTCTTTCCCAGCAAGGAACAACACATGGAGGCATGGGTCTTGTAGTGAAGCCCATCATTGTTACACATAGATTTCAATGCTTTTTAGGATGGTTGGAGTAGGTGAATTCAATGCATATCTTGGGGTGGTTTAAGCATGATTCAAATTTTCCCTCTCTCCTTCTCTTATACTTACATATATTGTAAAGGAGGGGAATATTTCTAAAGGATGGTAATATTTTCTCTCCCACCCACTTCTCTTTTTCTCCCCTTGGGTTGAATGTGAAGCTTAAGCCTCCTCTGTTTGCTTTGTAATGGAATTTTCTTGCCTCTTGCCTACTAGTGATGTACTGTGTGAACTCACGGAGCAATAAAATTTGTTTTTTGATGTATTTCATCCATCCTTATTTTATTGTCTCTTCTTACCTCTCATCATTGCAGGGTATACTGTGCATACTTATGATGTCCATTATAGGTTTTGAGACCTGTGTTTATTAGGTTAAAATTGGTGTTCTATGTGAACTTTATCTTTGGTCTATGATGTGTCTGTCCATCCTCCCCCTTTCTCACCTCTCTCCACTTCAAGTAGCTAATATTTTGACCAGAAACTTCCTTTTCTGGTCTATCACCACTTTAGTGTAGGCTCTTTTTTTATGCATTTCTCTCTCTCCCTGTCTCATTTTAAGGTTAGATTAGGATTAGATAGTTTATCTGTACTAGAGTATCTTGTGGTAGGTAGTTTAGGAAGAATAATTTAGCTTTCTCCGAAGGTCCATCTCAAGTCCGCAAGTCCCACATCTTGAGAGATGGTCCCATGTTATGCAGATCACACCAAATTCCCCACTCAGATCTGAGGCCATTCAGGGGGTGTTGTGATTTTGCATCAATAAAAACCATTTTGTATCAAATAAGAATAAATCATGTTGTACCAAGCTCTAGGTACTTTCTTGAGACCATAGAGCACTTTTTTCAACATGTATACCTTTCCTCCATGAACTTAAATCTCATAATATTTTGGATGATTCACAAAAACTTATTCTTCAATAAAACAAGTCAATAATGTTGATTTTACATCCATCTGATAAATAGGCCATTTGTTTTGAGATGAAATTTCTAAAACCATTCTTACCATGTCTAAACATATTATAAGTGCAAATGTATCTTTGTAATCTACCCCATATTGTTGTGAAAAACCTCTTGTAACTAACCTTTCCTTATGTGTATGTACTTTACCATCAGCATTATATTTGCTCTTGTAGACCCATTTCACTCATATCATGTCCTTTCCTTCTGGAAGATCTAATAATTCCCATATTTGATTATTTTCTATAACATCTATCTCATCAGCTATGGCTTGAACCAAAATTCATTGTTTATAGTCTCTTCAAAGTATACTGGATCTACAGCTTGAGAAAACAATGTAAAAAATGAAAAAGTATTAGTTGTATCAACATTATAAATCTCACTAAGAGTCCTTATTTTCCATTCCAAAGGGCTATCTAATGATGGATTTTTTTTTACTGAAGGATTTTCTTCTTGTGTTCTTTGTGGTGTCTATTGGAGGGTTTAAGATGATTGAAATCCTAGAGATCCCCTAGATGTAGATGGAGGTGTAGCTTGTGCTATAACTTGTGGTGCATGCCCAGGATTTGAAAAAGATACAATACTTTGTTGCTCTATGCTTTCATCTATCATATCATCACAAGGAATAGCTACTACTACACTTAATTTTTTTTCAATACATCCATCTCATGACTCATTTTCAAAAAACTATACATCTATTTTAACATGACCTTTTTGGTAACATGGGCGTATGTCACATATTCCTTAGGACGTCAGGCACATGGGCGTATGTCAGACAACCTAAAATTCTAAAATGAGAAACATTGTGTTTCCTCTTAGTCCAAGCTTGTTAAGGAACCATGTTTCGAACAATTTTTATTTAGAAATGTGTATGATGTAATTACTAGTTGCTACTAATTCTTCACAATACTCATTTGAAAGACTATTTTCCTTCATCATACTTCTCACTATCTCCATGATGTTTCTATTCTTTCTCTCTGCTACACCATTCTACAGCGGTGTATACCTGGAAGTAAACTACTCGTGTATACCATGATATTTGCAGAAAATTAGAAAAAGATTGGAAATATACTCATCTCCTCTGTCTATTCATATAAATTTGATGTACTACCCACTTTTCTTTTCCGCTAAAGCCTTGAACTGCTAAAATATATCAAAATCATTTGATTTATGTCTCAAAAATTGCACTCATGTCTTCCTGGTATAGTCACAATCAATTCCATAAAATATGAACAACCTCTAATAGAAGTGTTTTGTATGGGTCCACATAAATATGAGTGAACAATTTCAAGTGGTGCACTTGTTATTTTCTTTTACCAATAGGGAAGGACTCTCTATGTTTCTTCACCAAAATACAAACTTCACAAACTCTATCTGGTTTATAAATCAAAGGAAAATCTTTCACCATATTTTTTTTGTGTAGTAAATATAAACCATGAAAGTTTAAATGACCAAACCTGAGATTCGATAGGCACGATTCATTTTTTTCAACTGAATGAAAATTTAATTCTTTCTCTTTATCTTCAGACTAATCTATAGTATCAACTCTGGATGCAACTAGTATAATATTCAATGAAAACATTATGTTGTTTGTCATCTTCACTTTAGCAATCACCTGGGTACTAGGATCTGTTATCCAAAATTCACCACAAGGTAATTTTGATAACTTGCACAATTTCTTTATGCTTGAGAAAATAGAAATGGTTTTGAGGCCAAAAAACAAGTTTTGAGGGGTCCCTTGTCTTTTCTTTAACTTCCCTATCCAAAGAAAAATCCAAGGAGTTACCAAAAATTTTGCAAAAAAATTCAAAAAAGGAAGTCAAGGGCCTATTTTAGTGCCAATCGGGTTTGAGGGCTACGAATGGAACCAATGTGGATCATACCAGAGCTCATCGCACAAAGTTTGGGGCTTGAAATGCTAAAGATCCATTTCACTCTAGGAAACACTGAAAATTTTATCCCACATACTCTATGGGATAGTTGGGACAAAAGTACCAAAAAAGACGAAATGGTTGCAGCCAAATGTAATGCAGGTAAGGCGGAAAATATGTCTGGGACAGTTAGGCCTACAAAAGATGAAATGGCCACAAGCCAGTTCATTGTGGAAAAGGTAGAAAAAAAATTCCACATGGTCTATAGGAAAAATGGGGTAAAAGTACATGGAGGACCAAAAAATTGAAATCAGCATGCTCAAAGCATTGTGGATATGGCAAGAGTCAATGGCCCACCTGGCCCGGTCAACGATGGATGTGCGGGGATACAAAAGCCTGAATGAGGTGATGAGGAGAAAATATGTCCACAAGGTCCAAGTTTTGTAGGGACATGAGTTCCCCAAAAACCCGTAATAACTGCAATCCAAATGGAAAGTCAACGTCTGACCCCTGAAATTCAAATGGTCATACCTTTTGACCCAAAGCTCTGATTTTCACAAAATTTGACTTTTGAGAAAGGCCATGACATCCTCTATGCGAAAAAAATATGGATTTATTTTTTTAAAGGAGGGTAGGTGGGTGAAAAGGAAAGAAACTTAGCCATCCCTAAAAATTTAAATACTCAATCTCGTAAAATGCAAAATATCCATGGTCAACTCAAAATAACTTCTCACACTCATATTGCCATATCTTTTGCATTTCTCAATGAAATCATGAAAAGTTAAACTCGTTGGAATTGCAACTCTGAGCACAAAGCACAAAAATAAAGAAATGTAGATATTGATGAAGTTTTTATGACAAACTTAAGGAAAACGTGCCAGGTTTAGAACAATTATTTTTTTGGTGGTTGTAAGAACATTTAATGAAGCATGGACATACATTTTTCACTACTGCAAGTTAGGGGATAGTATGAGGATCATTTTCAAGCAACATACCATCATTTCAATTCATTTATTACATCTTACAAGTGGTTAAAAGGCATATCTTGGGATTTCAATCCTCTCTCCTTCAAATTCTATAAATTAGAGTGTTGGGCTCATTATAAAAGGTGAAAGATGGTTTTTAAGTAGCAAAAATCTATCATTTTGATTTTTTGAAGCCAATGTGCTATAGGCCCTCGTAGTGGAATCCTTGCATGGTGATCCAGACCTTTAGTTTATAATAGATTCAACTGTGTATATCATGAAGTAATAGATGCAAGTTTATGGATGTATCTTCCCTTGTTTTGTTGTTTGCATTCTTTTTTTCTATTATTATAAGATATATTCTGTCTATTTTATGCTCTTATAGGGATTCATTAACATTGTGTGTGTATGAAATATTTTTGTGAATGTAGTTACTATATTGTGGAGAACTTTTATTATCTTATCTAGTATACACTTCATTTCAATTTTTCAGACACTGGAAAGCTATTCCTTATTCCCTCAATTTCTTGTGAATCACCACTTCAGTGTAGGATTTTTTTTCAAGAACTCTCTCTCCCTAGTCCCTTAGAAAGCTATATTAGGATAAGATAGTTTTTATTGCATTAGATTAGATTGTGGAAGGTAGCTTAGGAGTAAGAACCAACTTCTCTCTGGAGGTCTATCTCAAGTAGCAAGTCCCACAATTTAGAGATATCACCGATGTTACTCAATCACACTGTGAGCTCAAGAACACACACTTGTGCAAATATAAGGGAGTTGTGATTTTTTGATAGAAATTTATTTATCCACGAGAAAAAAAAATGTTGTATTTGATGTAAACTTTGTATCGCTTTTGTACCAATTGACAAATCCTCATAAGATTGTGGGTTGAACATGTAACATAATAAACATCCTGCATAATCCTTTTCTCTATACCTTTTTAGTTAGAATTTTTATTGTTCCTTTTCCTTTTACAATCAATGTATTAGTACTCCATAGTGTAAATTTTTTCTTTACTATCTCCTTCAAATTATAAAATAAATCTAAGTTTCCTGACATGTGATTAGGGAAATAAGAATCCAACTAACACACATCATTAGGAATCTCTTGTCATAGATTACACTCAATAGGTGATGATTCATGAATATTTTTACATGCAATAAACATAGAACTTGAAGTAGAGCACCCAACCTGATTTTAATTCTTCTTGTTTTGATCATACTACTTTTTTCTGCATTGAAAATTATAGTGTCCATATCTCTTGCAATAGTGACACTTCACATATATCTTATCCATAATCTAACCTCAAAAATGATTACATTTTTCTCTTGAATATGTCCTCTTCCACTTGAGTTTGACGGATTGTTGTTGCGTCCTCTAGATGAAATTCTTCCTCTGTTTATAGGGATGAAGTTTCCTCTTCCTCTTCCATGATTTCTTGATACTTGTGATGAAAAATATTGATCTAAAACTACATCTGTTCTATTTGAACTTTGTTAATGATTTATTAGTGATGCATTTATCTCATCAATTGAAAACTTACTTAGATCCTTAGTTTCTTCAATAGTAACAACAAAATGATAATATTTTATAGGAAAAATTCTGAGCATTTTTTCAATAATAATTCTTTCCACAATAGTTTCACCATGATATTTGATTTTATTTACTAAACCAAATATAAAAGTAAAGAATGGTTCTACGGAATTTGAATCTTTCATTGACTTATATTCAGAATGTCTATGAAGTAACTATAGATTTGTTGTTTTTACTTTCTCTTTACCTTGATATACAACTTGGAGAGTTTCCCATGCATGGTGTGATGAATGAAAATAAGAAATTTTCTATCTTTATTTCTTAATTACTTTGAAGTGTCTCTCCCTTCCTGTGAGAGTGCATTAAATGTTGTTACATCTACAAGATCTGTGTACCTATTCTCTATGATTTCTTACATGTGATGGGATCTGAATATGGCCTTCATGGTTAATGACTAATATTCATAATTTTTTCCAGTAAATTATGGTGTCTGTAGATTGGATATAGAATCCATAACCTATTGTCAATTAGAAACCTACTGAAACAATCCAGGATCTAATACAAATTTGTAGAAATTAGGCACATAAAATAAAGACTAACCAAAAAAAAAAAACTGCAAATAAAACATATTATTGCAAACTTGGATCAGTACTTCCGTTCATATATCTCTTCTTCCTTATCAAAGCTTTGGATCAATACAATCTCTCTAAATTTGTTATGTCAAAATGCACTTACAATTGCCTCTAATAAGTAGACAACTTTCATCTACAAATAAAACACTCCACTCTCCTAAAATTAGCACATGCTTTTGTGCAATACAAATCTTTTGATTTTCTTTATTAGCTTTTCCTAATAATTGGAACATCTACATAAAAATAACCTATGCATGAAAATAATTTTGCTTTTACTTTTCCCAAACAAGAAATGATTAAAACATTCATAAGAAATTATCTATTTCCAATACTAATCTAGAGAACAAGTCAAGAAATCGGCTAGAATTGGCCATTGTTTTATCACTTGTATTATTATCTCCACGTACGTAAGTGAAGGATTTTGAAAGAATTATTAGGTTTTCCTCCACCCTTGAACAAACATTAGAATAAATCGATACTTTTAAGTGAGTCAAAGCTAAATATTTTGTCTTCCTTTCACCCAAAATTTTAGTCATCCTCTTGTATTTTTGTACGATTCATATTGTGTCAAGCATGTGCATTATATCTTATTCTTCACTTTCTATAACTTTCCCAAGTGCCAACACTAAGACACAGTCTTTTTAATTCCATTTTAAGAGTAAAATTTTTGCCGGCAATTGACATTTGTTTGAATTTTTAGGTCTGTTTATAACAAGAGATCATATCATGAAAGATAGTGGGAATTCTATGCAACCTTAACATGAAAAAAAAAGAAGAATTATTTTCTATATTAATTTGTGCAAATCAATATTCAATAAGTCCAACTGGAAGTTAACTATTAATTGCACTAAAATAACTTGACTATTTTATTTTAACTTTATTATATGTGTAGAAAAAAGAGTAAAAAAAATTACTTTAATATAAACTAGAATTTATTTTAAATAACCACTCACAAAAAACCCGTGTAAAATTTATTTATTTTTTCTGGAAATCAACACACAGAGAAGCAATATGACATTGTAAAAATAAATTAGCAATGCATTATCAATTAAAATAGTTTCATATCAAAATTGAATTAAATATCCATTGCAACAAATATTACAAATAAAACAACCATAATAATTTACTCCTTTATTTAATTTTCTCAATATACAACAAAAATATAGAGAAGGAACTTATCTCAATCTTGTAATGAATTTTCTATGTCAATTCTTGGTCCACTTGGAAGTAAGCTCGAGAACCATGACTACATTAATGAAGGGAAGAAAATATTCTTAAAATCACAAATTGATGCCCTAGCAAGCAACCATCCAGGGTTGTACTCTTTACCCCCGATTAGGACTCATCTGGATCATCTCCCTCCTACCCACAACCATGCATACAAACCTATCTTCCCTGAAAAATATCCACAAGCTCTTTGAAATTTCCAAAAATATTTTTCTTCTACGAGATCCTCAAAAAATCCTACAAGCCATTTAAATAATACTTTTCCTAATTCAGTTGCATTACCAAAGGTTACAACTGTAAAGTTTCAATTACAAATTTACAATTAGTTTAATATAAATAATAGTGTCCTGACAAGTTCCTCTCTAATTAAACATTTTTCACTTTTACTTTTGGAACTACATAATAGTATTCCAAAGTGCTCACAATAATTTACTTATTTATCTATTATTATTATTTTTTAACAAATACAATATCAAGGATTTTGGCACATCGCAATCCTCCGCTCCTTGAATTAACTATTCTCCTCGATAGATCCAAAGCTTCTTTGAAAATCACAACATGAAAAACACCATTGATTATTCAAATAGATCAGGATTTTTCTCTTTTAATATAATCTTCTCTTTCCCAAATAGCGCTATCAACATCAGAAGAAGGCCATTTTACTTTAATTTATTTAATTTCTCTATTTCTAGTTTTCCTTGTTCTACTTTCAAAAATCGTTTCTACTTCAATTTGAAACCAAAATGTAACACCACTTTTCCCCATATTAGGAAAAAGGGCTGACGACTCCATTTAACATAATGAAAAAGAAAACATATACAAAATGACGAGAATGCTAGGGAAAAGTAGAGATTACTATATTAGGAATATATTTCCACTTTTGAGCTTTAAACTATTACTTTTATATTTTAAGACAAATAACAATAATTTTAGATATAATTTTTAATTTGATTATAATAGAAAATGGCTATTATTGCAATTGTCAATAGTATATTAGTGTTTTTATACTAATTAAAACTGTATTGTAATAATAACCCTATAAAGGTATTAGATAATACTATATTACGCTATAATATTAAGCTATTGGAATAATATTAAATATTTTAATCTAATAATAAACTATTACAAATTTTTAGTTGTTTTCTATTTTAACTTAAAGCCTAGTTTTTTTAGTTTTAATATACAACTTAGCTCTTATAGTTTAAACATAGATTACAAATATACAACTCAGGGAGGGCTAGTTTGTAAATAATTTCTCCTATTCATTCCAATAACTCAAAAACACCTCGAAAAGATGATCTAATTTCTCCTATTCATTCCAATTTTAGATATCTTAATATTACTCCTGTGTAAGACCCTAAATGTCTCTATTTTGGTACTCAATAAAGTCATTAAATGAGATAATATCAAGTTGTACATCATATATACTTGTTTGTTTGGACACCTTATATGCATTACCCTTTTTAACCATCTCCTTCACATTATACTTTAAAATTCAGTCCATTATTTCAAATTAAAAATTCAATTCGGTCCAATATATTCATTATTTCAAATTCAAAATGCTCACTTATAAGATCAATATCAATAATACATAATAACTATTGCATGAATTATATTTATCATCTAATTACAAATGTTGCACATTAATCATATACCATCATAGTCATTACACACCAAGTTATATAACTTGCATACAATCTTTGCGGGGAACTTCTATGCCTAAGATTATATATGTATATGTATATGTATATCTATATATATATATATATATATGTATATGTATATATGTACATATGTATATATGTACATATATATACATACATATATGTATGTATGTATGTATGTATATATATATATATATATATATATATATATATATGCATCATATTGTTGGTGCCATTTTTGAGCTTGCACCATGTTGCCCTAAATTTTCCAAATCTATATGTGCTCAAAAAATGTTTTACTCTTTGAATTGAAGGTCTGAAATTCTTCCCCTCTAATTGAATGCTTTAAAAATGTTCACAAACTTGTTGTTTTTTCCTAATTTGAAAGAATAATCCAAGTTTTCCCTTTTTTGTGCCCTGGTTTTTCTATTTTTTGTGGTCTATGTCATTTTTCCCTTTTCCAGATCATGGAAAAATCAAACTTGATCAATTCATACTTGTTTTTATTTGAAAATCCAAATCATAGATTGGGAATGTTGTAAATAACATGGTTCAGTTGATTCAAAATCAAAAACCCGCCGTCCTTGGTGAAAAAATTCAATTCTAGGGCATCCCTGGAATTTTTACATTTTGACGGTCATATGGGTGTAATTTTCTCGTCAAATTTATCCTTAGAAGGCATTGGCAACATGGCGGGTTTGCATTGGCTGAGGAAAGGTGGGGAGGTGCTCTAACTTTTCATGTTTTGCCTTTTCAAGCAAATGGGGTATTTTCGGGCCTAGGGACCCATTTTTTCCAAATTTGCCTATATGGCATGTTCCGATTGGTAGGCGGGAAGGAAGGTGGTCAGATTCCCTTAAATTTTTTCGAAATTATTTTGCAAAAAAATTTAATTCAAAAATTGGCAGAGAACCCTATAGCCAATCGAGAGAGGACACGTGTCCTAAAAGTTTCAAAATGGAAGTGCGGGCCGAGGGGGGACTTAGTTTTTTGACTTTAATTCTATAAAGTTTCAAAACCATTTTTGCCCCCACTTGAATCAGAGAAGGACATGTGGTAGCATGATGGCGCATAGTGGGTTAGCAGGCCAGTGGAGGGAAAGGGGGATTTTTTCCCTTTTTCACAAAATGGTTAAAGTAAATTTGGCCCAAAAGCCCGCGACCAATCCAGGTGAGACACATGTAACATTTTAAGGGTCAAAGAGGGGCGTGGTTCAATGTTGAAGTTTGTGAATTTTCAAAAATTTGTAAGGGAGGTTTGAAGGAAGAAAGGGAGACTTGGACCCATAGCGAATAGGAGAGTGCCACATGGTGGGCATAGTTTCAGAGGCGTGGGCCAGTGGAGACAAAGTGGAGAATTTTTGCTTCGCTTAAAAAGGGAGTAAAATGAAGATTAAGCCTGTGGTTCCTTGGTAAATGAGACATGGATGCGTGGCATAGGGTATGGCGGGTCGGCGGGCCAGTAGAGGTAGGAGGGAATTTTTTCCCTTTTGCAAAAAGGACTCAAAATAAAAATTTGAAGCACTGGCCCGCTAGCGACGCATGGCATGGGAAAAATCAGAGGTGCCGACCTGCAGGGAAAAAAGTGATAAATTATCCAATTTCCAAAAAGGGTCAAAATGTGTAAAATTGAAGTGTGATTTCAATGGGACCCACCATGTGCCATGTGTCAACTCCAAAATTCAAAGGTAGAGTGGGGGGAGAAAAATCAATTTTTTCCATTTTTCAAAAATGTCAAAAAGTCCAAACTATGCCCGAATTTGTTCCCAATCATAGTTTGACACATAGCAGATCAAGGGCAATTGTGCATTTTAATTTTTGGCCACCAGTTTTCTTCCAGGAAGCTTGGAATCATGAATTTTGCATCAAAATTCATCAAATTTATAGTGATTTTGTGTCACCTTGGCCTTCCAAGATCATTTGTATCACTTGCATGGCTTGATTATTTAATTTGAGGTTTTTTTGTAATAAATTTCTAGTCAACCCGAGCAAACACGTGAAATGAAAAAATCAAAAGTTGTAGACATAATTTAAAAACGTAAAAACGGTGAAAATGATGAGTAAAAGGTGTTTGTATGCCTCAATGATGAAAAACATGCCTCCAGGATGCATAATGATCTAGATATTTTTAATGATTTAATCTTTTTGGCACACATGACAACCTACGAACATTTTTATGTTTGGTGTCGTTTTCATTGAATCATGAGGATTGTTTTGTCACAAACTTGATCCCATGGCATATTGTTTTCTTGGGAACGAAGGATCAAATGTGGTAAGATATATATAATGCATTTTTAGAGAAATTGTGAAGGGGGTTGGAAGTTGAAAATCACAAGCAAATTCTAAAGGAAACCTCATTTTACAGAAAAAACCACCAAAGAACAGAATAATTTCTTCTGTGTTGGATCTTCATGTGTATGAGTTGGTTACAAGTGTATAGCCATCACATAGCTCTGAGATTGTTCATGAAACTCTCCCCTACTGATGAATCTGACAAGCTTTTGTGTTATTTATTTTTTCTTTTGGAAATATGATGTCTGTTATCATTTTTAGATTCCTGTAAATAGTTTTCATTGTTCTTGTTGCAATCTTGCATTGAAAATATTTAGAAATCACATAGAATCTCCATTTTCTTGTTTATATTTTAGTGCCATTTGTAATCTCATGTTTCAGAAGAGCCCTCATTTGATAAAGAGATAAAAAAATTTAAAATCACTTTACCTTCCTTGACTATAGAGATTGCTTGTAAGCCTTTGGGGGTACTTTAGGCATGGTTTGATCAAGGATTTTTGTGTTTAATTGAGTTCTTTACTTTAAGATTTTATGGTGAATTCTCAAAGATTGTGTGAAGAGTGCAACCTAGGATTCCATTTATGCCTCTTCTGGTTGAAAGAATATCCTGATTATTTGAAGCATTTTATTTGATAGTTGTTCAAGTATTGTAGAGGTTGTCAAAGATGTTATGTATCCCATTTTTTCTTATCAACACCCCACCAAAAAATTCATTCAAACAAACTAATCCCACCCATACTACCCCTGCATTGTATTGTGTGTCAACAAAAGGATCTAACCCATCTACAAAAATGCACAAGGCAAATCAGGATCACACTATGTCTCTAGCAGCCTCAACCTTGTCTTGAATGCATTTCCATCATTTAGTAGTGAGAGCTCTGTTGAGTTTGAATAATGGAAGATTAATCATGTTTTCCCAAGGCCATTTCCATATAATATGCACAGTATAAGTATATCTCTGTCTCCTACATAGAAAAGAGGCTGCAATATATGTTCTTTGACCTTGGTTAAAAGGTACAACCTAAAATAGTGAGGGTTAGATCAAAATCCTTTCAAAGTGCTATGCATCTCTCCACAAATCTGAGTGCCAATTAGATCACCTCCCTGGCTAAAAAATGACACACATCATGATCTATCTGACTTCAAGCTTCATGCCTTATCTATGATGCTGCTTAGACTTCAAAGGAGAACAAATTTGGGTACCAACACATACTTATCACCCATTAGTTTGACCAATAAATTTTCACATTAGAAAAGCAATATAAAATTGGTACAACTTTACAAAGGTTAACATATCATTTAAATATTTCTAATATGATGTATTTAATTAACTAAATTGTCATTTCACTGATGAGTTGGATCTTCTTTCACCTTATTTGGTAGAAATTTATATGTAATAGTAATAATAATATCTTGATATATGATAGGATTTGGATCCCAGTTAATTAGAGTTATTAATTAATGTAATGTACAGATACTTGAGATGTCTAAAGGTATATACGTTTATATGTATTATCTTCACTAACTTTGATTGTTATATTTTTCAGTGTAAAACTCACTCTTTATTATTATTAAAATTATATCTTTATTTTAGTTTCTCTTAAACTCAATTCACTTACTTTTAAATTTGAATAGAGAGATTAAAAAATATTATTTTAGGTATGCACTAAAATAGATATCACTAACATTTTATGGTTATCAATTTACTCCATATGATAAATATGTAATAGATATATAAAATCTCAATGTTACATATAGTGAAAAAATGGGAAAAAACTTTATTATTACTATTATTATTTAATCTAACTTACTCTAAAAATGTTTCTCACTTTGTCACAGTTTTTCACACTTAATTCTTAAGTTTTTCAACATATGAATTCTTCTATGGCAATCCACTCATTCTTCATATAATGTAAGCTCGCAGGCATTCCCAAATATTTTTCACCTACATTTTCTTTTTAAAATAAAAATTATATATTCCACATTTCCACTCCTCCATTTTTAATAATATATGTTAGCCATTCATTTTAAATTATTAGAACCTTCATTATTACCTATACTTATGTTTATATATTTACGTTTAAAAAATAAGTGTTTAATTTTTAAAGTAGACACACATACATAGTTTGGTAGTTAATATGCGTAGATTAGAAATAATATAATCTATATTTAATATAGGCAAGTATTTAAACGTAAATAGATTTAATACTATGTTTTAATTTAAAATTATCTCACATTCTATTATTGTATAAAGTTACAAATAACAATTTCAAATAGGTTTTAAATAGAAACATTTAGTAAAATTAAACTGTAGTATATATATTTTTATTCAACATTTTTTTAATAAAGAAGATATTTAGACAAAGATAAAATTTATATCAAACAATAGAAATTTAAAAATTAATAACACAATACTGGGGAGACAATAAATTAGTATGAGCCAATAGGAAAAATTGAATTCCTATTTTCGAGTGTTGTCTTTGTGTATGAAACATTAGGTAAATTGATTTTACACATATTTTCATGCATTAAGAAAACAATAAAAAAATAAATCTAATTATGTGAAAAGTATTAAAATAAAAATTTTAATATTTCTACGAAAAGTAGATTTTTTTATTGGATTAATGGCTCTGATAGAAAAATGTGATGTGACTTTTCTCCACATTAATAAATTAATGATGATGAAATATTTTTAAATATATGATTTTTAATAATCTATGTTTTAATTAAAAAAACAAGGTTTAGAATTCAATAGTAAGCATCAATATGAATGTGGCACAATTACTATAGTTTATTCAATTTATAATTCATATCCTATAAGATTTTAAATATGGGTTCGAAGACCTAGGCCAAATCTATAGGTTAAATTTAATTTAAAATTTAAAATTAGGTTAGGTGGTAATTTTATTTTAATTAACCACGTAACATATGATAGACATAGGTTACATAACCCATAATTTATATATTAATAGTTAGAATCGAATTTTGGCACCATTTAAATTACTTTCCTATTCTGGATTGTTTCCTATAAAAACTTTAGGTAAATTGAATTTACTTATCCTTTAAAACATAAATGATCACACTTAAGTATGATGGTTTTAATATAAGGGTAAGTTAATATTTTAAGGTGGTCAGAACTTTTTAAAATGGGTTTATAAAATATAAAATTGACATGTTAGTCTTTTTTAAATCATTTACACAGTTTTCAAAGCCAATATTAATAAAAAAAATGAAAATTTATTTTCTTTATTTATTTGTGCAAATCAATATTCACTAAGTCCAGCTAGAAGTTAACTATTGAAATGCACTAAAATAATTTGAGTATTTTATTTTGAATTTAATATACAAGTAGAAACAAGAGCTAACAATTTTAGTTTAATATAAGCTATAATTAATGTTAAACAACCAACCATAAAACACCTATGTGAAATTTATTTTGTTTTATGGAAATCAACAAACAAAGAAGTAATACCACACAATAAAATTAAATTAGAAATACAATATCACTTAATATAGTTACATATCACAGTTAAATTAAGTGTAACACGCATTAAAACAACCCACTTGAGACCCAAGAACAACCTAGGATTAGTTAGGAAAATTATGGAATAATTTTTTTTTTTATTAAAAGAATCTATAACCATGTTATAAAGCAAAAGTTGTCCCTAATAGGTTGAGGAATAATTCAAATCTACTAGAGTATAATTTTATTTAATTAATAATTATTAGAGGTCACAACATCCAAAATTTAGGGTTAGAAGTTTCAATTAGGTTCAGAGGGTAATTCTTCACCAAACCCACTCCTTAACAGGTTTAAAGTTTCAACTTAATGTTTATCACACTTAACACATTCAAAAGTTTCCTAAATTTCTCCCATTACATAGGAAATTTCCTCACCTTTCCTTTGATATAAAGAATTCCTCCTAACTCCTCATATTTTTGAAGTTATGGGCTGGAGGGTCTTAGGGTGAAAATTTTCTGCAAGGGCGGGCCTGTGGGCCCAGGGGTGAAACCTTTCCCTTGCGTGGGTCGGTGAAGAGTTTTGGCCTTTTTTTTTCCTTTTCGGGGAAAAAGTGCATTTTACCTCTACGTGTCCATGGGGCTGAAGAGGACATGTGTCATCTTGAGAAAGCTCTGGCGGAAATTCAGGTCATTAGAGAGATTTAAGACATTAAGCCTTTCGAGTTGCAAAACGCAAGGGGATAAACTTCCCGCGCACCTCCGCTACTCCAAGATGACGCCACGTGTCATCACCCTATTGGTCACAGACTAGTGGGGAGGCAGAGGAAACTAAGAAATTTTTCCAAGAATTTTTTTTTAAATTGCTAAGGTTTAAAAGCGCTAATTGGCTGCGGGACAGCAGAGTGGTGGGGAAAAGTTTGAAAATTTTCTGAAATTTTTTCATAAAGTGCTAAGTTAAAATGGGGATCTGCCCATTTGCTAACACCTTATGGTGCCATGTGGTAGCCTTTGATTGGCTACAGGCCTTCAGGGAGGTGGAGAAACTTTTGTTAATTTTCCCAAAAAAATTTCTAACTCCCAATGGAAAAATTTAGGCCGTAGGCCCACCAAGGAAAATTTTCCCCAAAATTTTCCGCCAAGTGAAAAAAAAATTCAGAAGGACATAAATTTTGATAGAGAGCCCAGGTTTAGGAAAACAAGGTATTTCTAGAAAGATCTCAACATCTTATTTGCATAGAGCTCATAAATTTTTTGTTTTGATAAAGTTTAAGGGGTCAATTTTAAGAAAATGGCCTGCAGGCTTTTTAAAAGCAAATTGGTAAATTTTAACTTATAAATTTTGTTCAATTTTGTCATTCTTTCTCCTTTAACATGTCAAATAAACATGGAGGATTGTTCTAAGAATAATTTTAGGATGTATTGGAATGTAATTTTGCTTGATTAATTTCTAATTCGAATTTTTACAACTTCAGACAACAAAATAAATGTGAAAGGTTTGTGCCCAGTTTTGCAATGTTTCAAGTTTTTTTCCTTAAGTGTTTTAGTCCAATTGAGTTCATGTATATCATGACATGTTAGATTTCAATGTTTCAATGTTATTTATTGTTTGCAGGTTCCAACTGTTCATTTTAGACAAATTATTTGCCATTTTTAAAATTTAAAATAAAGATTAGATTTAAAAGGACTATTTATTATTTTTCATTTTCCAAATATGGAGAGTCATTTCCATTCTAGTCTAATACATTTAGTTGATACAAACAAACCATTTAACAAATAAAATGCAAGGTCTGATTTCCAATTTTAACATATTTCAAAAGAACAGAGTTCCATATATTTCCTTATTACGTATTCCTCTTTCAATTTTCGAAATAGAGGTTTCAAATCACATATTTATGATCAAGTTCAATGAAACACTGTAAATTGATAAAATTAGTGCAATCTTTTATTGATTTCAAATATACAAATGTACATCTTTCAATTTCTTGAATTTAAATAATAGATTTCATTTTCTTTCTCTCAAAAAGAGATTTCAGTAACAATTAAATGATTATATTTCAATATAACATTGCAATTTGAGAAAGATAGGACACCATTTATTGATTCCAAAGGACAACTTACAACTTCCCTTTTTCATAATTTGAAATTCATCATACAGATTACATTTCCTTCACATTCTTTCAAAGCAAAAATAGAGTCTATCTCTTTTTCATTTCACTTTACAAATTTCATGATCCATACAACATCTTTCAGTTTCAAAACATTTACAAATTCATCCACTCCAAAGTGGGAAAGGTTACAATGAGATTTTATTTCACAAGGTACTGTCAAACTATCTTTCTCCTCTACTCTAAGACAACAGCATGAATTTTTCCTTTTGGATCAAAAACAAGGGCAAGGGAAAGGCAACACTCTCCACCCAACCAAGAAATCCAATGAAAAGAAGAATCCGTTCTTCTTAATTGGCCTCCGAGCCCCAACCACAATGTAATAGAAGGTGTGATTCAACTCATGGCAACAACAGGATTCCATAAACACACATGTAGATTTTTCACATTTAAAACACAATTCAAAATAGAATTTAGTTTACAACTACATCAAAATATATAAACAATACTAAGTATCCATCAAGAAATCCAAAGTAGCAAGGAACTATGGGGGAAGCTGCTTATTCCTCCCAATGGGAAATGGATAACCACTTGTAACAACCCACCAATAAATATCATCTCACATATCCTTATGCCCCCCACAATCCCTCTTTATGTCTCCCAAAAAATTCCTTATGCCCCCCATAAAGTAAGAAATTCAAGATATTTCTTTCCCAAGGTGAACACCCTATCCCAACTCCCTCCACGATAATTTTGATGCCAATGGCATTCTCTTATGCCCCCTCCCCACATGGATTCCCCAGAGACTTCTCCTACACAATTCCTAGGTAATCTACCCAACTAGCCAACAAACACATAAAAAACATTCACCATTTCATACATGCATACAAAAGAAAGAAGCATTTTTAAAGAGTCAAGCTCCTACCTCTCCATGATGGAGTTATTTACAAGAACAACAAGCTTTCCAATGCTAAAATATAGTCCAAGATCAACAACCAACAATCATGCAATAGTATCCAATATACTCATAAAGCAAGAGCTCAGAAACAACAAAAGAATTCCCCAAAAAGAAATAAGAAAAAGTTCAACAACCCAAAACAAAGCAAGGAGTTATAATTTTATAGAAGAGGGAAGAGAAGAGGATGATATGGATCCATGTTGGATGCCACATCACACATCCTCAACTCCAACACAAAAGTCAAATTCATTCTCCAGTGCACGATAAAGAGGTGGGTGAATAATATGACAATAAAATTACACACTCCAAAAAGCCCACACCTGATAAGGATTGAATTTAATAAAATGTAAGAAGAGTGCAATTAAAATTTACAATTTGTCTTCCCAAAATGCATTATACAATTCTAAATTTATCCCTCCAACCATAGGCAAGGTTAGTATATAAATTTAAGAGGTATGGGACAAGTCTAACTTGTCGTACAAGCCTCCAAAATCAGCCTCCAAGGAAAAATTCGAATTTCCAAGAAGGTGGAGTGTTTCACACTTAGAAGTAAACTTACACATCACTTACAAGATAACTTACACTTACTTAAAACATTTAAAACAAAATCCAACCACTTCACTAATTAATTTCTTATGACATATTGATTTGTTTACTTTAAGAACATGATTATTTACAACAACATTAACACAACATTTAATAACTAATGAAAAAGGGTAAAAGCACCACAAAATAAACACATGCAAACATTAATGAAAAAAAAAAACATTAATAAATACATAAATCCCCTTAGTAACATTCAAAGGTAATCCCCCCATGGGAATCCCTAACATATACAACACACACACACACACACACACACACACACACACACACACACACACACACACACCGAAAACATTTTGCCATGATGATCTTGTTGAATTCATCTAGAAGTCCAATGTGGTTGGTCTCCAATCCCCTAATGTTTGTTGTGATATTTTAACCTATAAAACACAAATACCTCCTTTGGCCTCATGGCCATATCAGAACGTCCAAAATAATATAAATATAATTAAATTTACAAAATCATCTAGATATATGAATCATAACAACATCAAAGCAATCTAGCCATATCACTTACAATTTCATCAGCAACTATATAGTCATCAATTTTTAAATTCAATTTTCTCAGTCTACTCAATATATACAAATATCACATGTCCTAAAAACATCCATAAATATAGATATAACTATTTCCAACAACATTTCAACATCTATATTAAATGTCTCTAACAATCATCATGCATCATATATGAATCAGAGTCAACAATAATCCATGATCTGACATCTAACACCATACTAAATCAAAACTATAATAATATCCATGATATAGTCAACAATATCATGATCAATATTAAAAGTTTCGAAGGGAAGTGGGCACTACATTAAATATTCATTCCAACAAATATTACAAATAAAAGAACCATAATAATTTACTCTATTTAATTTGCACAATATACAACCAAAATACAGAGAAGGAACTTATCTCAATCTGGAAATGGATTTTCTATGTTAGTTCCTGGTCTAATTGGATGTAAGCGTCAGAACCATGGCCACATTAATGAGGGGAAGAAAATATGCTTAAAAGCACAAACCAATGCCCTAGCCAGGAACCATCTCGAGTTGTAATCTTTACCCTTAGTAAGGACTCCTCTAGAGCCCCTCCCTCCTTCCCATAGACTGAATTACAAACCTAGCTTCCCTGAAAAATATCCACAAGCTCTTTGAAATTTCCAAAAATCTTTTAATCCTTAAGGTTTGTCAACAAGTCTTACAAGGCATTTAAATAATAATTTTCTAAATTTGGTTGGATTTCTAAAGGTTACAATGGTAAATTTCCAATTAGTTTAATATAAATAATATTTTCTCGACAAGTTTCTCTCCAATTAAACCTTTTCTCTTTTAATTTTGGAAATACATAATAATATTCCAAAGTGCTCACAATAAATTACTTATTGATTTATTATTATTATTTTTTAATAAATACACTATCGGGGATTTTGGCACATTAGAAGTAATATCACATAACATAATAGGAACACTATGTAATGCTCATAAAAACAACCCACTTGAGACCCAAGAACACCCTAGCATTAGTTAGGAAAAATATGGAATAAACTTTTTTGTTTAAAAGAGTCTACAACCAATTTACAAGACAAGAGTTGTCACAAGAAAGTTTTCAAATGAAATACTATTAATATCTTATATTTTTATTAATACAATAATTATAAAAGATCTCAAGGACCAAACTTAGGGTTAGATTAATTAATTAGGTTAAGAGGGTAATTTCTCACTATACCACTCTGTAATAGGCTTAAAATATTCAACTTGATTTTTTCCAAAATTAACGCACTAAAAACTTCCCAAAAACATTTCCATTAGATAGGAAATTTCCTCACCTTTCCGATGATATAAATAAGTCTTCCTAACTCCTCAAATTTCTCAATTTATGGGCCAACGGGCCTTGGAGTGAAAATTTTCCCCAAGAGTGGGCCTACGAGCTTAGGGAGGAAAATTTTCCCATGCGCGGGTCTATGGGCCTAGGGAAGAAAGTTTTCCCATGTGTGGGTCTACAAGCCCAGGGAAGAAAATTTTTCCCCAGCTCGAGCGTGCAGACTTCGGAGAGAAATTTCACCCGGATGAGGAATGTGAACCGGTGGGGTGGGGAAGCAAATTTTTTCCATGTGCAGGCTAGCAGAGTGGGGAAGAACATTAGCAATTTTTCGCTTTTGGGAAAAAAACATGATTTGCCTCCACACACCCTCGAGCCCAAAAGGATATGTGTTGGCTTTTCCAAACTTTGGCGGAAAGTCGGGACCGTCGGAGAAATTTAAGACTTTTATCCATTTTTACTGAAAAGCACTAAGGGATCTAAACGATCCACCGCCCTCCACTGACACCCAAGGCACCACATGTTAATATTTGATTGGTTGCAGCCCATTGGGCCATCAGAGCATTTTAGAAAATTTATATTTTTAAAATAAAAAGGTTTAAAGGTTTGAAACTCTACGTTCCTCTGCCGACGTGTCATGAAGACACGTGTTAGCCATCCATTGGTTGCGGGTTGACAAGCTGACAGGAGAACTTTAAAAAAATCCTAAAAAATTACGAAGCACTAAGTTTTTTTAAAGGATCTGCTCCTCCACTGATGCCTCATGATGCCACATGGAAACACCTTATTGTCTGCCGGCAGGCGGGGGCAGCAGGAAAAATTAGCAAAAATTTCCCAAAAAAATTTAAAGGTTAATTTAAATGTTGTCGACCATCACAACTATGAGAGAAAACCAAAAAGGAAAAACTGGGGCGGTGGGTCCACGAGGGAAGTTTTACAAAATTTCTTTTTTAAAACTTAGACAATTTTTGACAAAAGGAAAGGCTTGCGGGTTAGCAGAGTGGTAGGGGATTTTGTTCCTTTGGCATTTTTGACCAAAAAGCACGAAAGGAACATTCAAGCCCGCGGGTATGCCAAGGAAATGTTTCCTAAAAAAATTTTGACAGTTAGAATGTTTATTTTTACGCCAAAATGAAGTAAAACTTCAGAAGGCCATAAATTTTGATTAAGAGATTTTTTTGAGAAAACGAGGACTTTTTAGAAAATATCTCGACATCCTCTTTGCACATGAACCATAATTTTTTTATTTTGATTATGTTTAAGGGGTTAATTTCATGAAAATGATCTACAAGTTTTAAAAAGGCAAGCTGGAAAATTTAATTTATGAAATTTTAATCAATTGATCTTCTTCCTCTCTTAACATGTCAATTAGACATGGAGAATTTTTCTTAGATATTTTTGGAAGGTAAGTTTGTTCGATTGATTCCCAATTTTTTTAAAAAAAAACTTTGACAGTAAAACGACAACAAAATGGTTTTAGCCTAATTTTGCTAAGTTTTCTAAGAAATTCCTTAAGTATTTTAGTCCAATTGAATTCTTTTAGGGCATACTACCTCAATTTAATCATTTAATTTATTATTTCATTGTTACAGGTTTGAACTATGCATTTTTGGATAAAGTATTTCCCAATTTGAAAATACAAAATAGAGATCAAATTTTAAAGGATCTATTTTCCATTTTCATCTTCCAAGCATAAGAATTCATTCCAATTCTAATATAATACATTTAGTTAATTCAAATCAAACTATCCAAAACCAAAATGAAATTCTGATTTCCAATTTTACACATTTCAAAAGACAGAGTTCTATATTTTCTTCACACACATTTCTTCCTTTCAAATAGAGATTTCAAATATATTTCAAAATCAGATTTTAAACATCAGTAGTTCCAACTGTGGAAATAAATGCAACTTTTATTGAAAATACAAGATTTCATTCTTTTACAACTTCTCTTTTTTGTTGATTTTCACAATACAATATACAAAATATGTCTCTTTCTTTTAAGACAGAAATAAAGTATATCTGTTGATGGTGAATCACAGCACCCCTAAATGTCTACAACTCGATGGGTTGAGACTCTCAGTGCGATTGCATAACATGAAGCTTTTCCCAAGTGTGGGACCTTGTGAATCAGGAAAGCTCTCTGGATGAAGGCCGGTTCCTATTCCTTCCTTCAGATGCACACATAAAAATGCAGAGGGTTTACTCAAAAACTTAATTTAACTTGCCAAGGAGACAGGTGTAAGAAGATGCATGAAAATAAACCTAAACTAACAAAGGTGATGCACCAAGGAATGAAGAACACCTATCTTGCCAATAAACACAAACCATTAAAATGCAATGCAAGATCATGCACAGATAACCAAAAAATTATAGTGAAAGATTAGGAGGATGCAAATAAACACAGAGAGGGTTGAGAATCATCCATAGACATGCATTAATCTACTCCAAATATTGATACAATACACTACAAAATTCCAAGAGGCAAAGTTGCACTACAGTTTGAAATGGGAGGTTTGAACTCCACAAACTCACTTGCCAAAGAGAAGAAGGGAGGGGTAAAACAATAATTTCCAACCTTTAGAAAGAAGCCCCTCCTTACAATTTATAGAAATAATGACAGAGGAAAGAGAGAGGAATTTCAAATCTACCCCAACCACCTCTAGGTTGGATTTAATTCATCTCATTACGGTGGTAGGTGAGAACCCTAGCAAACCTAAAAAGTGGAAAACTGTATTTTGAATTTTTAAGAACTTTTTCCCACTCAATTAAATATATATAGTAGTAGTTGGATAGAGGACCTCGTAAGATTTCTGAAAATTTCAACCTTGCATGAATCTGAGCTCCCTGTGAAAAGTTATGGCCATCTGAATATCTGGGTCAGGGTTTGCTTCCTGTCAGTGCTTAAAATGTTGCACCTCCTGAAGGTGGACCTTGGCGTATCCATTTGCATGTCATCATACTCTTAAGTGTGCCATGGCACATCCATGTTCATTTCAACACTCTTTGACGTGCGCCTTCTACCTATGCCTTGGCGCCAACTTTTTCGTGTCGACACTTTTCTACCTACGCCAAGGCGCATCCATGTTCATCGTCGACACCCTTTGACATGCACCTTCTACCTGTGCCTTGGCATGAAATTTTTCGTGTCGACACTTTTCTACCTGTGCCAGGGCGCATCCATGTTCATGTCCAACACTCTTTGATGTGCACCTTTCTACCTGCACCTTGGCACGAAATTTTTCGTGTGTCGACACATTTCTACTTGCGCCTTGGGCTTTTGGTGACACAATAAATATTAGGCTCTGAGTTTCTTTGATTTCCACATTCTCCTGCTTGTCTATATCTAACCAGGGGGGGAGATATTTATAACAATTTTTGTCTATATCTACCCGGGGGGAGATATTTACAACAATATATTTCCTTTACATTTAAAAATTACAACTTTCATATTCAATAAAACATATTTCCATTAAAAAACATATACAAGTTCATCCACTTCAAGTGGGAAAGGTTTACAATAAGATTTCATTTCAACAAGGGACTGTCAAACTTCTCTTTTTTTTCTTCCTTTGCTCCAGAACAACAACATGCAAATTTCTCATTCTTCCAATTCTGATCACAACAAGGGGAGGGGAAAGGCAACGCTCTCCACACATAATTTAAATCCTTCTTCATTGGCCCCTGACCCCCAAGCCCCAAAAAAATTAAAAAGAGAATCCATCCTTCTTCATTGGCCCCCAAGCCCCAAACATAATGTAATAGAGGATGTGATTTAACTCATGGCAACAAGGGCTTCCACAACCCACAAGAAAATTTTTTACATTTAAAACACAGTCTCAAAACAAAATGTTGTTTACAACTTCATTAAAGCATGACAAACAACACTGAGGCTTCATCAAGCAAGCCCAAAAGAACAAGAAACCATGAGGGACGCTACTTATGCCTCCTAAAAGGGAAAATCGGTATCACCACCTAATTTCAAACCACCATAAAATAGTATATCAAAATCCCTAAAATGTTGTTATGCCTCCCCTAAGTACCCCTTTTTTCTCACATTCCTTTATGCCTCCTCAAACTCTTATTTCACCCCATAATGATTAAATAAATACAATCTATTTCTTTGTAAGGTGGAACCCAAATCCCAACTCCCTCCACACTTATACCTCCCCAAAACACTTATGCCTCCCACAAAATAAACCCCATAGTCTTCTCCTACACCATTCCTAGGCCATCTACCCAACATCCCACAAGCATGCCAAAACATCCACAATAATAACAATTTCATAAACAAAAAAGAAGCATTTGAAGAGCCAAGCTCCTACCTCTCCATGATGGAGTTTGTCCAAGTTAAAAAAAACAAGCTTTAACCCCAATGTAAGCAATTCAAATCAGCCAAACACAAGCATGCAACAATCTTCCAAAAACTTCTTCAAAGTAAGAGCTCCAAAATAGTAAAAGAATTTTCCCCAAAAGGAGTTTCCAAAAGAGAAGCAATAACCCAAAACAAGGCAATCAATTAAAATTTTATAGAAGAGGGAACAAAAGAGGATGAGGTGGATCCATGCAGGATGCCACATCACACATCCTCAACCCCCCAAAAAAATTCAACTTCATTATCTAATGCATAATAAATAGGTGGGGTGAATAATATGACCATTTACTTACATACTCAAATCCAACCCCACACCCCAAAACAACTGAAATTAAAACCATGTAAGAAAAGTGCAATTAAAACTTACAATTTGTCTTGTCAAAATGCATAAAGAAAGTCTAAATTCAACTCTCCAACCATAGGTATGGTTGGTAAATAAATTTAAGAGGTATGGGATGAGTTTGACTTGTCCCACAAGCCTCCAAAAATAGCCACCAAGGACAAATTCTAATTTCCAAGAAGGTGGAATGTTTCATACTCTAAAATCAACTTACACATCTCTTACAACACTCAAACCAAGACCAAGAAATCTATTAATTACCTTCTCATGATATATTTTAATTAATTAACTTAACAACATGATTACTCACAATATTAACACCACATTAATAATTAATGAAAGGGGTAAATGCACCACCAAAATAAACACATGCAAACATTATCAAGGTGAACCAAATAAAATAAATACATAAAACCCCTTGGTCACATTGAAAGGTGATCCCCCCAATGGGAAATCCCCTAACAAAATACAAACACACACAAAAAATACAAGTTTTCATGGTGACCTTGTTGAATTCATCTAGAATTCTAATGTGGTCGGTCTCCAATCCCCCGATGTTTGTTGTGATATTGTAACTTGCAAAACACGAATACCTCCTTCAGCCTCGTGGCCACATCAAAACATAAAAAATAATATAAATAAAATTTTAAAATCATCTAGATATATGGATCATAACAATATCCAACCAACCAACAAGATCATTTACAATTTTACTCAACAACTATATCATCATCAAATAATTTCCATTTCTAGGTCTACCCACAATATCCAAATAACATGTCTAAACAACATCCATAATATAACCATGTCAAATGACATATCATCATCAATATATAAAAAGTGTCTCTAATAATCATCATGCATCATAAGTGAATCACTGTCAACAATAATCCATGATCTAACATCTAACATCATACTATAATAAAGTCCATAATCATGTCCGTAATGAAATCAACAGTATAATGATTAGTATCAAAAGGTTTCAAAGGGAAGTGGGCACTACACACTATATAAAGCTATAAGTTCAACGATGGTAGCCTATTCATAAACAGGATTGACACTAAAATGTGACATGATAATAAAAGAAGAGTTATGCTAATGAAAGATGATAAGAAAATAATGTTGGTCGAAAGGATGGGTTCACCATATTGATTTACTAAAAATATGGTTTTAGGTTTTATAGCTATTTTATAAGTTAATATAAATAGAAACTAAGTTTTTTTTATTAGATTTGGAAAAAAAGAAGGGATTATGGTTCCCAGAGGCCTTACAAAGAGAGATACATCATAAGAGACACAATGGAACAAAATATGATGCAATAAAAACCAAAGGACTGACCTATACCAGAAGTCAACAAAGCCAAAAACAAACAAAAAGGAGAGAAAAGATAAAGAAGGATAGAGTTCCCAAAAGAAACTAGCTGAGAGAGGCTTCGTATTGCATAATGTTTTTTTATAGTGGACTTCAATTGAGCCCACATCAACACTGACTAAAGCTGAAGAGCTCAAATTTTTAGGTGAATCTAGTCCAATGATCACTTCAAGCTTTCTATTAATTTAATCAACCACCTTGACCTTTAAATGACAAACTACAACCAACATGCACATCAACCAAATGAGCCATATAAAGCTTGCAGTTTTAAACCAATTTCATAATGGTCTTCCCGGCCCTCCAACCCATTCACTCGGTCAACAACATCAAATTTCCCCATCCCTATCACCGATCCATCCTCACCCTAGGTTTAAAACTGACCCCCACCTATGGTATTACCTAGCACAGAGACATTACCACGATTTTCAAGAGAAGTCCACTACCACAAGTTCAAATCTCACCAAAAGGTATCGTTTGATATGCCCTGCGGGATTTAACCTCATGTTTAATAAATTCTCCATCCTCATCCGAATCCATTTTCATCGTCACTATGAAATGACTTAAATTTAATAGGCGGTTCCATAGGTCCATAATAATATTTCATTTTGTATCTTACTATTCTACACTTGTTGCATAAGATCTTAGAGCTCTCTACATCAATATCATGTGCCCATTCCCCATTGGGTGAATTCAAGAAAAATTCTCTTGGGAATCTTGAAGCCCATAGTAATATTGATGCAAAGACTGGAAAAAATGAGTCTAGAGAAATTTTGGTAGTAGAATCCACATCTATAAGCATTATCATTGATCTAGCAATACCCCAAAACACCTCCAGTTTCCAAGAATTCCAGCAAAATACTTGGAATCCTAATCCAAACCAAAAGGGTCTGGAAATAGAAATCATGAGGTATACTAAGTTCCTAGAGATGGAAGGTTAAATCCACATTTCCAAAAAAATACGGCCCGTCAAGTTGAAATTTCTACATATCCTGCTCAGATTGGAAGTAAAAAAGGAAACCTTCTCCATTTAGAGCACAAACATCAATCTTTCATTCCCATTTCCCTCTTTCCCCATTCACTGACTGAATTAATATTCGGTCGAAGCCATAGGAATCAACCAAGTAAATAAGAATGAAACCATTGTTGGGCTCTATCGATGATAGTATGGAGAGTCTCTAACAACGGTTCCTCCTTTCTCCAACCTAGAATGAACTTTACCGTCTCACGATGAAATTCACAAAATAATTTTGTTGCCCATGTACTGGTCCCTTTTTCCTTGAAACTTCCCCTCCAACTATTGCATCTCCCAGCTCCTGCTCCATGAAATCTTAGGTTGATTTAGGCTACTGTTGAAAATAAAAGTTGTTAATATTGAAGTGCTAAATCTATATATTTTTGTTTTATAATTGAATGGATTGGAAATCATTGAAATAAGAGCGATATGTTACTTAACATGTAAATAACTTGCTTGATTGTGCACTAGACTATGACATACTAGAAAATATATGATTAAATGACTTCAGAAAGGGAAAATGATAATTCTGTTTTCTGTATTGATTCCTCTTGGAGTGTATTGGGGTGCCTCGGGGCACCCTAGTTTGTGTTTTGGGCACTGTAGATTGTGGAAATGCTCGAAACCTAAAACTTGTAGTGTCACAATATCTCTATGTTATCTTCACTCCTATCACTCAGGTGTCACAATAATCTAATCTATATTGTTTCAACCATTGTATGAAAATTTACTTGTAAAACCCTATCCAAAACACCAACCCCTAAAAAGGAGAAAAACATATGAATAGGTTAGGCTGACCTCAGCTACCAAAGTAGTGGTCTTATGACTAAGCGTTGCACTATATTTTGGAACCAATGAAGTTATATGTGCATGTGTGTGCAATTTTGTGCATAGGATGCCCTAGCGCCAATGATGTGGTAGTAGGGGCAATAACTAGATGTAGAATGCAAAATGGTGGATGTAATGGAAAGAATAAAACCCTTTCCCCTATCCTTGTGTGATGAAGATGCAAAAGAATACCAAATGCAGTCCCTTACCTTAGTATGTAGTTTCCCTTGATGTGTGAGATGTTTGCCCCTAATCTAGTGAGTTTGCTTTGTTTATATAGGGATGTCTTCCTCAAATTTCCACTCTAGTGACTTGAAACTATTGACAATGACCTAGGAGAATACACAGGTAACCATTAGGGTAAACCTCAAACTAAAAAATGTAGACCACAAATTAAAATGAAACGGGTGCCTAAACTCATGGACCTGGACACCCCTAAGGAGTCCTAGGGTGTCCCCAGTGCAACCTTAGCCACCCTAGTGTAAACATAAAGATGAAAACTAAACATATTACAACATCTGAGACACCCTGAAAGATGGCCAAAACTGTAGAGATAACTAATGACTGATCCAGAAAATACACAATGAAACATGAGTAACTAACCACAAGACCTAGAAATGGGTCACTAGTGAATACTTTTATCACCCAAGATCCTTATATGAATTAAAATACCCGTCAGTATAAATTTAATCGTAAGTGTGTGATTTTGTGACTACAGTGTGCAATGGAGAGGGTGTACAAGATGCACCATAGATCATATATAGGTAAGAACAACACAACATTTCATCCCTAAGTAAACACAACTCCAAAAAAATTCAATTAACTCTAAGAATATGTACAATATACCACATTAATGAAGAGAGGCAAGTTAGAGACAAAAAATCATGCAGAGGATGGATAAAATGCATCACAAAACATAAATCTATTTCTCCATTAAAGTATGCACAATACATCATTGGTGGGAAAGAGGTAAAAATATTCCATTACAATTATTGGAGAGGAGGCTTTAAGCTCTCATCAACCAAAGAAAGAGAGAGAAAGATCAAGGGGCAACACCAAAAAATGTCCAACTTTGTCACAAATGAGCTCCCCCTTATAATTTATAAAATGAGAAAAAGAGAGAGAAGTGCAATCTAAAATTTTTCTTTCTAACCACTTTCAAGTTGCCAAAATTTTTGTAAAATTATGATATGTGACATAAAATAATCCATCCTATACTATCTCATAACTTGAAATTGAAGAAAAATGGCGGCCCATGCTTGTTTACTATTATTTCAACTACCTGAAAATTGTTATAGGAGCTAATCTTGTATTTTGAAATTATCTTTAATTAAACTCCATCAATATAAAAATTTCTTGATTTATATGTATAGAGATCTAGGCTACAAATCAAATGAATCCACTTTTACATGATTTCGTTAAGAAATGCAATATTTATGCCATCTAAGTGAAGGTAGCTCTCTATGTTTCCCAAGTTTGGCTTTTCTGTTACGGGACTATGAATTAATTTGGTAGCTGGAAGAAATTTTTTTTATAAAATATTTTAAATAACTTGAGGCATTAGAAAAAATCTTTGGGAAACCCACTAATCCATCACTTTTATATTTGGGTAGGGTGGACTATTTAATGTTTGATCACTTAAATAAAGAGCCAACTCAGCAGAGCTGACACCCTTTGTCGCTACTGATTATTTTTCCTTATTTATCAAGATCTTTTCTTTTCCATCACTTACTATACCCCTTGCACCTACCTTCCTATCGACTTGGAGCCATGTGAAACTCTGACCGCTGCTCTACATTGCATCAATCGAATGCCCCTCTCCGGATTGGGTTGCGTTTATTTCACATCAGGCCAACCATTCTATACCTCCAATCTAAAATTCACATATCATATCCACCTCAACATTCCCTTTTTTACATTGGCAAAGGACATGTTGTAATGCTTTGACTACCACACCCTATGTGACTTAGCAGACGGTTTCCAACTCAGTGATCCTTATTGCCTCACTCATCATGTTATGTATTACGGGAGTTACTCCAGTATGGGGAACCAATCTCTCTCCGGCCCATTCCTCATAGCTTTCCCAATCCCGCACTAATTATTTTGACCACATTGACATCCCATGTGAACCCGTCAGATCTGTAATGTGCCTCATGCCAAACTCAGGCATGTATGATGTTTCTGGTACCCTCCACACGTCCACATAGTTCCTAGCACTCGATGGACCTCTAAACCTGGCCATTTACCACCTTTTCACCCACAATCAATGGAAATTAGGTGAATCACCCCTACAACATCCTCAAACTTCGACTTTGAATTAGTTGGAATCAAGTTGCTTACCACCATTACCAAGCTATTCACACTCTTAGGTAAAGAGCACAAAAATAATAAAGCCCTAAATCCTTCATAAAATTCTATTGTAACTAAAGCTAGAATATTTACAACCGTATTAAAATCAATTAAATAATCAGCTACTGAATCATTCTCCGAAATCTTCATATTAAACAACTTTTTCATTAGAGCCTTGGTTTCAGCAAAGTTATTAGAGCACTTCTCAAGGGCTTCACCAAAAGCCCAAGATAGACTAACCAGAGGAACTTAAAAAATTTCCACCAGCGCCAGCCCAACCAAGGTTTCTCTTTGCAGCCCTGTCAAATTTTATCTTGATGAAATCATCACGAGGAGCCACCCAGTAAGAGGTGCTACGCTTATTACTTTTGAAACCAACCCCTTCATTAGGGACTATACAAATATATTTAAACATTGATAAAAATGTTTTTATTTTGTTAAATTGTAAACTTAAAATACAATACAAGTGTATTTTTTAATCTATTTTTATAATAGATACACCAACCTAAAATATGCCAAGGTCTTGGGACTTTGGCTTAGGAGGACATTAGTTTGAGATTTTATTTTTATATTATTTTCCCCTACATATGAAGACTTCCGAGGAATTGTTGAGTGTATGCTGGATCATAAGATAGAAGTGCAATCTAATGTAACATTGCACAGACAATGATCTTAAATTTTATAAGTATTTTTCAGCTAAAAAACATATGAAATGTGCTATGTGACCATCAATAAAGAGCTTGGTCAGGAAGGGAATTCCTAAGCCTCCACTCTCCCAGTGACCTATATCCATTATCAATGTCTTGCAAGCTATGCTGCAACAAACTCTACAGAGTTCATGCGACCTGAATTCAAGATCACATCTGCAATACATTTCATCTTGTCTATCCTATCATATGCATACAGACCATATAAATACATAATTAACGGAAGAAAGTTTGATACAAACACCATGGGTATCAAAACCATGGGATCCTTCCTTCGTGGGTCCTTGCAAAACAATACATAAAAAATGTGGGTAAAGCTTGGAATGAAGCAATGGGTACGATCTTGTTGAAAACCTATGGACCAATTCAAAAATAGCTGCTCATAACGGTTAGCCATTTTGAATGGAATTAGATATACCATATATAAGAAAATGTAAATGACTTCAGGTTGGCTTCGCCCCCTAGATTCATGATCATACCCGCTCATAGACAACGTATACAATGAGTGTAACATTGAATAGAAGTTGGACACACATTCTTAAGGTTCTAATGATGAAAATATGGCTCCAGAAACATGAATAATCTCATGGATTTGTGTGATTGACTAATTTCCATCTGTGAGCAAGCTTCTCAAGCATGACTCACTATGGTTCCACTAAGTTTCTAACCAAAGCTAGAACAGATAACCTGTTAGTTTATGAGCTTGATTGACCACCTTGAGTCATCATTGAGTTTGTAAGATTCTGACTGGTATGCATATCTTTTCCAACTTCAACTATTTCATGTCTTTTCTTCCAATTCAGCTATCTTGATGAAGTGATATCTCAACTAGTATATGCTTCGTCCTGGAGTGGAAATCAGAGTTCTTAGCTAGGTGTAATTTGGAACAGCCATGACTATCACTATGCAACTTACATATCCTTCTGCTTATGCCCCAAATCCTCAAGCAATTGATTGTAGCCAAATCATCTATTTTCTCGCCTGTGTGGCAGCAACATACTTAGCCTCTGATTTTGATAAAGTCACCAGCTTCTATAGTCGTGTCAATCTAGCTCACTATGGGTCCCACCTACAATGATAAGTATGAACATGTCATGCTCCTCCTGTTTAATCATGATCTCCAGCCATGTCTGAATCTACATAACCACGTAAAGTGGTGTAAAGATCCACTGGAGCACAATGAGTGTCCCCATAGTCCCTCTCATTAATTAACTGCTAGGATCCATTGGGTACTGAGTGTAATAAGGTCCAAATACTCTTACCTGGAATCACTGCAATAAATTTAACTGGGTATTTCCCAGGGTGTCATGGGCACTATCAATTAATAAATGCATACCAGATGTTGGTATGGGAGTAGTTGACTGATATAGCACTTATTTTATTAAGGTACCTAATTAAAAAGTGATGGTTTACGTTCCATACTCTTTCCTCCTACTAAAACTGCTCCTTTGACAATTTATGTGTGTTAATGGCCTGATCATTATATTAGTCCCACTACTCAACTTTAGCATGTTACATATTTAGTAACATACTAGCTCAACATGACATTAATTTTACTGTCAAAAACTCTATAAATGGAAATAAAGTCAGTTTCCATTCCAAGGAAAACAATAGTGATTCAATGATACATAATATAATAATTGATTTGGTCTAGCTTTTGCCCCCAAATCCTGATTTCTTTTCTAAATGTACTTGCCAATCTTTGATGTATTCAAATGAGTACTTTAATCATCCTGCATGTATTTTTAGATTATTGTATTTACCATAGCAAATACCTCAAGGTACAAACATCAGGATGGAAGTCGATAACTTCCATAATTATATAATTTCCTTGTATACACGGACATGGTGGCAGGAAAACAATGGATACTTGAATAGTAACAAAATGCTCAAAAATCATCAAGATCTAAAAATTCAAACATGCTTATACTCATTGACGCAGGAGCTTGTTTCAGGCCATAAAAGCTCTTGATTTAGTTTGCACACCATCTAATTCTTAAACCTTTGTACTTCATATCCTTATGGCTGCTGCAAATACAGCTCCTCCTCCAAATCATTGGAAACTTGGAGAAATGCAATCTTTACAATCTAATACTGAAACCCGAAGTGCAAAATACTTCTCCTACCACTATTCCAAGAACCTAGTTTTGATATTGAAGTCACTAGTTTACTACAGGATAAAAAATGTTCATCAAAATCTATAAACGTTAAAACTCTGTGCAAACCTTTATTGGAGCCACCAACTGGGCCTGATATATTTTCTTTCCTCCTTCTTGGTTCTTTAACTATGTACACCCCACTACAAATCTGCAAAAACCTTAAAGCATGAATATTGGATTGATAGCTTCACCACGTAACTCCCAAGTCTATAACACTAAAAACACATGAGAGACTTATGCTCCTCACAACTCAATGGCAAAGTTCCCTAAACCAAAAAATCTTAAACTGACATCTTCCAAAACATTTGAATCTCATAACCTAAAAGCTCTCTGGCTCTGAAAGCTATCAGTGAGTAATTGAAACTCAATAACCCAGAGAACCTGAGACCTAAAAATGTTCAGGTCCCAAAAAACTTATCCTAGAAGACCTCCTTAAATCTAATAGGAGTTTGGGGTTCCTGTTGAGTAGGTTCACTAAACTGACTCATGGGTAACCCACAAAACATGAAAGAATAAATTGATCTACCACTGCATATTCTTTCTTGAAACCTTCTTCCCTAAACTCCTGCAATTGTTGCAAATACCTAAATTAAAATCCTGAAACATTAAAGACCACACTCCCTAGACCAACTTGATTTTCATGAAAAACTTAATACTCCAAAAAATTGAAAGCCCCAAACTTGTCATCACCACCATAACCAATTTAAAACATAGACACCCCAAAACTTAATAATTTAGCCTCTAGCTTGGTCCCATCATCTCTTGTCTATATGAAAAAACACCTCACATCTAAAGACATGTGATTGATATAATGCACGCCAAAATTGAAACATTACCATTACCAATCCTACTCAGGTATGCACATACCATCCAAGGCACCGGATAAAATGATAGACATGAAACTCTAAAATAGAAATCTTCAATCCTAAAAACCCTACAAAGTTGTGAAACTCGACCACTTCTGCCCAAAATCCTGAGACACCAGGCACCTAAAACCTGCATGTATCCTTCATGCTCCTAACACGTTCCATTAGCTTGGCAATGTTAAAAAAATTTCTGATACCCAGATTGTTACTAAAGAATTCCCTGGAACCTAAAACCTTTTACCTACGAGATTCCAAAATCTCAAACACAATAATCATCAAAGATCATTAAAAGCAATACTCCCCTCCATTAATGGAACCTCGAAAACATTCAATTAACTTAAGACATGTCTAAAAACAATTCTCTACCAAGGATTTCCATCTTAACAAACGAGTATCACCCCAAGAACATCAAATATTGTTTCTAATACAATAAACCCAAAAACCTGAAAAATAAATTATTGTTGATGGTGAATCACAGCACCCCTGAATGTCTGCAACTCGATGGGTTGAGACTCTCAGTGCGATTGCATAACATGGAGCTTTTCCCAAGTGTGGGACCTTGTGAATCGGGAAAGCTCTCCGGATGAAGGCTGGTTCCTATTCCTCTGTTCAGATGCACACATAAAAAATGCAGAGGGTTTACTCAAAAACCTAATCTAACTTTCCAAGGAGACAAGGTAAGAAGATGCATGAAAATAAAACCTAAACTACAAAGGTGATGCACCGAGGAATGAAGAACACCTGTCTTGCAAATAAACACAAACCACATAAAATGCAATGCAAGATCATGCACAGATAACCAAAATTGCAATGAAAGATCAAGAGGATGCAAATGAACATAGAGAGGGTTGAGAATCATCCACAGACATGCATTATTTTCTCCAAAGATTGATACAATACACTACAAAATGGCCAAGAGGCAAAGTTGCATTACAGTTTTATATGGGAGGTTTGAACTCCACAAATTCACCTGCCAAAGAGAAGAAGGGAGGGGCAAAACAAAGAATGTCCAACCTTTAAAAAGAAGCCCCTCCTTACAATTTATAGGAAAAATGAGAGAGAGAAGAGAGAGGAATTCCAAATCTACCCCAACCACCTCTAGGTTGCATTTAATTCATCTCATTATGGTGGTAGGTGAGAACCCTAGCGAACCCAAAAAGTGGCGAACTATATTTTTTCATTTTTAAGAATTTTTTCTCACCCAATTAAAGGTATCTAGTCGTAGTTGGATAGAGGACCTCGATAAGCTTTCCAAAAAGTCCAACCTTGCGTGAATCCGAGCTCCCTGTGAAAAGTTATGGCCATCTGAATATCTGCGTCAGGGTCTGCTTCCTGTCAGCGCTCAAAAGGTTGCGCCTCCTGCAGGTGCACCATTGGCGCATTCATATCTGTGTCGACATCCTCTTACATGCACCAAGGTGCACAAATTTTACCATGTCGACACTCTGTGTCATGCGCCATTTACATGTGCCAAGGCGCAACTTTTACCATGTCAACACTCTGTGTCATGTGCCATTTACGTGCGCCAAGGTGCAACTTTTACCATGTCGACACTCTGTGTCATGCACCATTTACGTGCGCCAAGGTGTAACTTTTACCATGTCGACACTCTGTGTCATGCGCCATTTACATGTGCCGAAGGTGCAACTTTTACCATGTTGACACTCTGTGGCATGTTCCATTTACGTGCGCCAAGGCACAAATTTTACCATGTCGACACTCTGTGTCATGCGCCATTTACATGTGCCGTGCATGATTTTTTCCTTGTCAACACTCTGTGTCAGGCACCAAGGTGCAACTTTTACCATGTCGACACTCTGTGTCATGCGCCATTTACGTGCGCCAAGGTGTAACTTTTACCATGTCGACACTCTGTGTCATGCGCCATTTACATGCGGGCGCAACTTTTACCATGTCTGACACTCTGTGTCATGTGCCATTTATGTGCCAAGGCGCAAATTTTCCCGACTGTGAAACTCTGTGTCCTGCGTAATTTACGTGCACCAAGGCACAACTTCTACCAACACTCTGTGTCCGATGCGCCATGTTTGTGCCAAGGCGCAACTTTTACCATGTCGACACTCTATGTCATGTGCCATTTACGTGCACCAAGGCACAAATTTTGGGGTTTTAGTTTCTTTGATTTCCATATTCTTCTACTTATCTATATCTACTCGGGGGGGAAGATATTTACAACAATTTGGTGACTCAACGGGATCACCTGCCTGCTAGGTAGAAGATCGGTGGCCTTTTAGCAATCCATTGGGCATGGAGTCATAAGAAATAACCTGAAACCAACTTGATCTCTGATCCTGAGCCTGATATCACAACCCCTTCTTCAAGAGCACACTGAACTGTAAAAATTTAACCTGAGAGCAACAAAACCTGTGCCGGAGCACTTAGGGAAATGAAACCTAACTACAACAAGACAATGTGCATACGCACTTTAGAGGAATTTGAAAACTAGGCTAGTATTTACAAGGGCAACCCTTTCCTTTTAGTAGCAATGTTTAAGATAGATTTCGTTAACCGGAATTGGAAGTTCCTCTCCATCCAATGTAGAAAATTGGAAGGCATTACTACTTTTACATCCCGTGACCATGTAGGGACCACTCCAAATGGCATCAAACTTGGAATGCCTTCCTGGTTTTGCCTGATCTACATCCCATTTCAGAACTAGGTCCCCTTCCTGGAAGGTCCTTTCTCTTGCCTTCTTATCAAACCATCTTTTTACTAAGGCCTGATCCTTCTCAAGCATCTGAACTGCATGTTCTCTTATTTCTTCCAATTCCATCAACTCTACGTACCTAGCCTCTATTGGTTCGAACTCAGACAACTCCAACTGCTTCATGAGATCCAATGCTGGAAATTCTGATGATATAGGTAATACTGCCTCTTTCCCATAGACCAACTTGTAGGGAGAACTACCTGTAGATCTCTTTAGCGTTATCCTGTCAGCCCATAATGCTGATTTTATCTTGGTATGCCATGTCCTTTGGTTTTCATCCAGATTCCTTCTGATGATCCTTAGCAAATTCTTGTTCGTGGACTCTGCTTGTCCATTACCCTGTGGGTAATAATTTGAAGAGGTGCTCAAATAGATTCCATTCTTGACAGCCCATTCTGTAATCTTGGAACCTATGAATGCCAATGCATTGTCTGATATGATAGTGGCCGGCACACCGAACCTGGTCACTATTCCTTCATAAAAGTCTAGTATGTTAGACTCATTTGCCTCTTTGAGCGCTACTGCTTCGGTCCATTTGGTGAAATAGTTCGTCGCCGTGAGAATCCACTTGTGGCCTTGGCTTGAGTTTGGGTTGATGACCCCGATGAAGTCCAATCCCCATTGCATAAATGGTTGGTCAACCAAAATTGGGTGCAATGGAAGTGCTGCTAGTCTTTCTTTGCCTGTGAAGAGTGCACATTTCTTGCACTTTCTTATCCATGTATAGCAGTCACTGAAGACTTTCGGCCAAAAATACCCTGCCTTCATTATCTTGAGAGCTGTTACTCGTGGGGAGAAATGTCCTCCAGAATCTCCATCGTGAAAATCTCGTAACACCCTCTCAATTTGACCTGTCCCAATGCACCTCAATAGAACTTCATTGATGTCTTTCTTAAACAAAACACCATCAACAAACACATATGGAATGGCTTGTAATCTGAAGTATCACCTCTTTGCTTTGCTCATTTCTGGAGGGCATAGGCCTGTCTGTAGGAAGTGTATCATATTCTGAGTCCAACAAGGAGTGGGCACATCATCATTTTCCTGTTCTTGACCATCCTGTAGTACCAAGACAGTCTCTTTTTCATCACCTGCTTCAACTTGCTGACTCAAATCTAGTTGTTCACATAATCCCTTTCCATGGACCAGCTTGGTGACCTTAATTTCGATGCCATATTCCATGACACGAGTGATCCATCCTACACGTTTCTCGTTCAGATCCTTGTTAAGAAGGAAGTCCTTGACTCCCGTATGAGAGACCAACAATTGGATCTTATTGTTTGAGACTATGTGCTTGAATTTATTTAAGCTCCTGATCACTGCAAGGACATGCTTTTCAACGAAAGAGTACCTAGTTTCATATTCCTCCAAGCCTTGACTGAAGAAAGCAATTGGTTGTTCTAATCCTTCTTTGTTTTTTTGTACCAGAATTGCAGAAATTGTGTCTCCACCACCAAAGGCATATAGCATGAAATCCTTGGAGAATTCTGGATTGACGAGAGTTGGAGCTTGAGATATAGCCTCTTTTATTTCCTCAAAACTTTCCTTGCCTTCAGATGTCCACTTAAATGTCATGTTCTTTTTTAACATCAGCGTTATTGGCTTTACAAGAGCTGCAAAGTTTGGGACAAACCTGAGGACAAAATTGATCCTTCCTAAGAAGCTTTGAAGAGCCTTCTTGTGACTTGGAAATGGTAACACTCGAATTGCTTCAACTCTTTCTGGGTCAATCATCAATCCCTCCTTTGAAACAATATGGCCTAGAATTTTTCCCTCGTGAGCCAAGAATATGCATTTTTTGGGATTCAATGATACCCCAAATCTTCTACACCTCTGAAATACCTGCCTCAAATGAAAGAGGTGATCTGCTGCATTTTTGGAGAATACCGTGATGTCGTCAAGATATATCAAAACTATTTTATTGATCAACCCCTTGAATGCCATATCCATTTCCCTTTGGAAAGTGGCTCTAGCATTTGACAACCCAAATGGCATTTTCTTGTAGGCATAGGTGCCCCATTTGGTGGTGAAATCCATCTTGAACTGGTCATCTTATTTCACCATTACCTAATTATACCCTGAGTAGCCATCTAGGAGGGAGAATCTCTCCGAACCGGATACCACTTGCAATATTTGTTCCATTGAAGGAAGCGGATAATGGTCTTTGAGAGATGGCCTGTTAAGGTCTCGGAAGTCTACACACAACCTGATTTCTCCACTCTTCTTCCTGACCGGAACCAAGTTTGCAACCCAGCTTGAGTGCTTGATCAGGAATATAATGCTTGCCTCTATTAGCTTATTCAACTCTTTCTTCATTAGAGGCTCAATGTGAGGGTTGACTGGTCTCTGCTTCTGCCTGATGGGCTTAGCATTTGGATCTAATTCTATGGTATGTTGTGCCAACTTCAGATTGAAACCTCTTAAATCTTCATAGCTCCAAGCGAAGACATCTGGAAATTCTTGGCAAAGTTGTATGAAATCTGATTTCTCCTGCTTTGTGGCCACTTTACCAATTTGAAGTGTTTTGCTTTCCCCAACCAGAATTGGCTCTGAATCTTCTCTCTTGACCTGTATGTTAGCCTTTTCCTTACGAAACTAGTCATTAGGGTTGAAGATAGAATCCAATGTTACTAAACCCTTGGGAAGCTTGTTTGTCCACAGCTGCACTACTTGATCCCCATACTGTTGCTCTAGTCTATCTTGATTCCTAGCTGAGAATTTAGCCTCTTCTTGTAAGAAATTAATGATCTGTTGATCATTCTCAAACACCTACCAGCTTGTGTTATTATCTGGAACTGCTGGCCTCACAATCACATGGATATGTGGTTGCGTTTTTTCCCTTTTAATGTTGTCAACCACATCAAACTTTGCTGTAACTACTGTGAGCCTATCCGCGGCTTCATTTTTCTTCCTAGGTATGGACACGATATTGAAAGCTTCGAAATCCTCAACGAGGTCCCACACTCTATTTTTGTAGTTCTTCAGTAGTTCATTCTTTGTAGCATGTTGTCCCCTGACTTGATTGATGATTAGCTCACTATCCCCGAACACCTGCAAGTTCTTTATGCCCTTTTTTGTGGCCCAATGAAGTCCATGAATCAAGGCCTCGTATTCAACTGTGTTGTTTGAACAAGAAAACTGGAAATAGAAAGCTGAATAATGTTTGATGCCTTGAGGTGAAACAAGCATAGCTCCTCCTCCTGCACCTTGCCTACTCCTTGATCCATCAAAAAAAAAACTGCCATACCTCATTGTCATCCTTATGGTATGGTTTGGTGATGCTAGGAATAGGATGGTTTTCTTCATGTATGCAATAGACTCCTAGCTCAGATTCTTCTACTTCTTGGTAGGGATAAAAAGCATGTACCTTGCTTGTCCATTCATCAAGAGTCAAATCTGGGATGCTTCCAACTTTGGTGTCAGCTTCATATGTGTTTGAATAATCTTCTTGATCAAATGCTGAACAATTGGCATTGATTTGGCTTGGAGTATGAGGCTCAATATGAAAGTTTGCAATTGGTTCGGATCTTATTGTGACCTTAGTACCATATCTTGTTCTGAACAACATGTGTGACCAATCAGCAGATAAGTAGCCTCCAATTTTAGCTGTGAAATCCCTTGATAAGCATAGGGAAAAGAGTGGTGGAAAATCTATCACTGACACATCTTGCAAAACGGTAACATTGGGGCATGCATGCAAGATAAGATTCAAACCTTTAATCACTCCCACCGTTGTTACTGCTTTCCCATCCAACTGCACTACCCCCTTTGATATGACTTCATATTGGAGACCCAGCTGATCAGCTATTTGCTTGGGCATGACAGAACTACTTGCCCCAGAATCAATCATGCAATTGTGTACTAGTTTATTGCCAACGATTAATGAAACATAGAATGGAGGGGGTTTCAAAACTTTACCTTGTTGTCCTCCATGATTCCCTTCAGGCTGAGCAGCATTTGTGAGGACATTCCCTTGCATAGGGACCTGCTGGTTTGAAATTTACCAATTCTTCATGGCAGCTTGTAGAAGATCTCTTTGGCCTGGGATGGATAAAGATTCCCACATTGATATATTCACATTTGTCTTCTTCATTTGATCAATGATGCTAAATGGGGATGAAAGATCTCTTTGTTTTCCTTTAGCCTACACATTCCTTTCTTGCGCATGGGCAGCAATAGCTAGCATTTGAGTTGGTTTGGAAGGTGGTTTGGGTTATCCTTGCATGTTTGGGACTGTATTTTGCTTACCAACACCTTGTGGAGTGATGGAAGGTTGTAGATCACTTGGATCCAATGACTGCCCTTCACCAATATTTCTCTTCTTTGATCTTGTGTTAGCTGCTACACTCTGAGAAATTGTTTGATTCATGCCACAAAAATCCTCAGCTTGCCAATTCACAAGTGCGGTATCATTTGGAGCTATGTTTTGTTGAGATGTCCCTTGTTGCTGATTTTCTTCTTGACTCACTTTACCCTCTACACCAATAGTTGTCACCATCAAGGTTTGGTTTAAAGCACCATTAAAGCACATAGATTGGTTGTGAGGTTCATTGCCTAGGAAACACCAATCATACTCTTGAGCTATGTTGTTTTGGACTGTTACTAATGCTTTAGAAGTAGATGCAACATTGGGGTTATAGGGTTGAAATGGTCTATTAGTGGGAGGCCTTACTTGGCTTTGATTTTGATTTGCAGCCTGAGCTGGTGACCTATTTTGTTGGTATGGGGGCCTAACCTGGTACTGCGCTTGAGGCTGATATGGTCTAGCACTTTGAGCTTGTTGTCTTTTGATAGTCACCAGCTCATTTCCAAGGTTATTCAATTGTTTCATAACCTCTTGGAGTTCATTTGAAGCACTAGAGGATCAAGTAGAAGTTTCATTTGAACTTTGATTTCTAGGAGTGGGAATGGGAGCCAAAGTGGGTGTTTGACTAGTGCTTGGATTTTCTAAGTTTGGATACAAGGGCATGGGAGGCCTAGGAGCCAGCTTACCAGCTTGAATAAGACATTTTTCAGCCCTAATGGCAATGCTATAAGCAGCAGGTAATGTTGTGCCTCCCATAGATTGAATTAACATAGAAATATCAGAATTCAAAGCCTTAAGATAGTATAGAAAAGCACCTTCAGCTGTTGGCCTAACGGCCACAGGAATCCTATCCCAAGATCTTTGAAATCTGAAGTTGAAGTCAGTCAGCTGCTCATTGGGAGCTCTCTTGATAGTTGTCAATTGTTCTAGTAGAGACAAATTGTCTCCCTTTTCTCCAAACTGCTCATGGAGAACTATGCATAACTGATTCCAATTTTGGATAGTACCAGCTCCAAGGCTCCTAAACCATTGCAATGCCTTCCCTTTGAACGAAGATGCTAGCAATTTGACAACAACATCCATTTCATCTATCTCATGGATTGCACAAACGTTAGCAATGTCTTTGACATGATCACCAGGAGTGGTATGATTTTCTCTAGTAAAAAATGGAATGTTCTTCAATGCTACAATTGGAACTGGATTCTGTGCATTGAGGGCAAGTGGGCTGCTTCTAGTGAAGTTGACAAAAGGGTTTTTTTGTGCCATTCTGATTGGCCTGAGAACCCTTGTTGATTGGATGAAAGGTCTACCAGGTGGAGGGGTTGATAAGGTCCTGTTAGGTGGAGATGGTGACCTTTGTGATCTTCTTCCTCTCCTTCCTCTGCCTGGTGATAGTTGCAAGTGGACAAATAACCCCTCTTCTCGAGTATCAAACCTGGTTCAAATTCTTCTCATATGCCTGGGTAACTTTTGCTGCTACACCACTGAATTCTATCCCTTCGGAGTCGCCAGATGTGTTAGATAATGAGCCTCAAAAGGCTAGATTATGCCAGGTTACACACCAAACCTAACAAAAATTAAACTCAAAATTTTGAAAGACCTGTATTTTTGAGATTTTAGGGTTTGGAATTTGATTTGGAATGACAGTCTCGAAAACGCAAAAAAATGCCAGACTTCCGAAATCCCGAAATCCGAAATACCAAAAAAACATGAAATTTTGAAGGTCAAAATCTCAAAAAACTAAGAATACCCTTTTGAATATTATCCCCCGATCTAGCTACTGGTGAAATTTTGACTTGTTTCGAGCAAGTTAGGTCCTTGAAAATCGATTTCAAAGTTCAGCCTGGAAGGTGAAAAATCTGAAACTGTAAAACCTGCAATTTCTTAGTCCAAATTTCTTGAAAATTCCTTCAAATCCTATGGAATGACCTCTTGGTCCCGCTGGGTGTGCAAAAACTATTGATGGTGAATCACAGCACCCCTGAATGTTTGCAACATGATGGGTTGAGAATCTCAGTGCGATTGCATAACATGGAGCTTTTCCCAAGTGTGGGACCTTGACAAATCGGAAAAGCTCTTTGGATGAAGGCTAGTTCCTATTCCTCTATTTAGATGCACAAATAAAATGCAGAGGGTTTATTAAAAACCTAATCTAACTTGCGAAGGAGATAGGGTAAGAAAATGCATAAAATAAAACCTAAACTACAAAGGTGATGCACCGAGGAATGAAGAACACCTGTTTTGCCAATAAACACAAACCATAAAAAATGCAATGCAAGATCATGCACAGATAACCAGATTCACAGTGAAAGATCAGGAGGATGCAAATGAACACAGAGAGGGTTGAGAATCATCCACAAAAATGCATTAATTTGCTCCAAAGATTGATACAATAGATCGCAAAATGCCAACAGGCAAAGTTGCATTACAATTTCAAATGGGAGGTTTTTACTCCACAAGTTCACCTGCCAAAGAGAAGAAGGGAGGGGCAAAAGAAAAATGTCCAACCTTTAGAAAGAAGCCGCTCCTTACAATTTATAGGAAGAATGAGAGAGAAAAGAGAGAGGAAATCCAAACCTACCCCAACCACCTCCAGGTTACATTTAATTCATCCCATTATGGTGGTAGGTGAGAATCTTAGCGAGCCCAAAAAGTCCAACCTTGCATGAATCCAAGCTCCCAGTAAAAATTTATGGCCATTTGAATATCTGTGCTAGGGTCTGCTTCCTCTTAGTGCTCAAAATGTTGCACCTCATGAAGGTGCACCATAGGCACATCCATGTCTATGTCGACATCCTCTTACATGCGCCAAGGTGCAAATTTTACCATGTCGACACTCTGTGTCATGCGCCATTTACGTGTGCCAAGGCACAACTTTTATCATGCTGACACTCTGTGTCATGCGCCATTTACGTGTGCCAAGGCGCAACTTTTACCATGTTGACACTCTGTGTCATGCACCATTTACGTGCGCCAAGGCGCAACTTTTACCATGTCGACACTCTATGTCATGCACCATTTACGTGTGCCAAGGTGTAACTTTTACCATGCCGACATCTTCTTACCTGCGGGTGACTCAATAAATGTCGGGGTCTGAGTTTCTTTGAGTCCATATTCTTCCGTTTGTCTACATCTACCCGGGGGGAATATATGTACAACAGTAAGACAATTGTTTTTTTTACAAAAGTATTACAGGCCAAAGGTAAAGAGGGACATAAGTAGGATTGTAGCAAGGTGTAGAGTGTTACAAATGGCTAAGGGCCGTGCAAAAAATACTGGGTTGTATATGTCATTATGTGTCCCTATAGGACCATGGGTTTATTTAAGTATGGATTTCATGTTAGGACTTTCTAAAACACAAAGAGGGAATGATTCTATCTTTGTTGGGGTTGAAATATTATGTAATATGGAATATTTAATTTCTTGTAAAAGAACTAATGATGCTTCCAGAGTTACAAATTTTATTTTTTCAGAAGTGGTTAGATTGCAAGGAGTTCCAACAATGATCACTTCAGATCGCAACATGAAAATTTTTAGTCACTTTTGGAAGACTCTGTGGAGGAAAATGGGGATAGAGATACAGTTCAATAGTGCATATCATCCCTAGACTTATGGGTAGGATAAATTAGTGACCAAAATCTTGGGAAATAACCTACGTTGCATAATTAGAGAAAAACCAAAACAACGGGACTTAGCTTTACAAAAAGCTAATTTTACCTATAATAGCTTGGTAAATAGGTCAATAGGGAGGTATCCTTTATAGATTGTATATGGTAGGAATCCCAAAGAGGTCCTAGATCGGATTGTGCTACCTAGTGAAGATAAAACTAGTGATGATGCAGAAGCATTTGCAGAACACATTCTACAGCTACATGATGAAGTGAGGGAAAAGCTGAAAGTGAGTAATGTGTAATATAAAGTAGTTACAGATGCCAGTTAGAGATTAAGTGTTTTCAAAGAAGGATATATGTTGATGGATCATATTAGAAAGGAGAGGTTTCTGAAAGGGACATATATTAAATTCAAGTATAAGAAGATTGGGCCATGCAGGATTCTGAACAAAATGAGTTATAATGCCTACAAGGTGTAGCTATGTGAAAACTTTTCTATTTCACCAGTATTTCATGTTTCTGACTTATATAAGTTTCCAGGTCATGATGAAAATGTTGCAGAGAAGGAATAAATAAACTTGGAGCAGAAGATGTTGAAGAAGAAAAAGGAAATGGTAATGTGTTTCTTTTACCAAAATACTCTCACTACTAGACATGGGAGCTATAATAGATATTTGGTACAATGGAAAGGTTTGCAGCAAGAAGAAAATACTTGGATTACTAAGTGGGTGTAGAAGAATATTTAAAGTGAAAAATTAGATGAATTTCGTCAACCAAATTTACAGGAGCTGAATTTTTTTCAACCAGGGCAGAATGATGTGGGAGCATAACTTACGGAGACCATAACTTTTGATTAAACTGTTGGATCATCTTGAAATTTTATAGGGTGGTTGATGTACATTACTAAAATGTTGCCACAAGTGTGGCCACCTTAGCACATTTTCGGGCCTGGATTCCTTCATCTAGTGGCCTAAAATTGGCTCCAAATGTTTTTCGCTTTTGACTAGGTCTTAGAACTTTAATAACTTTTAGTATGCTTGTTAGATTAAGTCAAAATTCTACGTGAGCCTTAATTTATGAAGTTATATTTGGCACTCAAATTTTTGGGCCCATCAAAGATGTTTTTATAGTCAGTAATTTTTGGTATTTTAGGGTTTTTTGGCAATTTAGTTTTTTTTGGAATTTTAATGTTTTTAGAGTAGATGTGAAATAAATGGTGGATTGTAATGATGTAAAAGATTTAGTGTGGATTCTATAATGAGAAGAAAGCTATTTTGAAATTCCTATTTTTTATTTGAATTTTTTTTTATGTGTGTTTTAGAGGTATTTTAACTTCTTGTAGCTCGATTCACATCACCAAGAAAAGGTAGAAGTTCCAATATTACTCAACATCCCAAAGGACCATGGTATGACCAAGAATTGTTCGCCCAAACCATAGAAGAGAGAAATAAATTCTTGAACCTTTTTCATTACAAATGTATATACTCTTATAAAGGCTCATTTCAATAAATGGGAGACTCTCATGTCATAATCAAATTGCTCTCTTTTTTAATATTAAATTGTGCATTTTCACTACTTTTCTATGCATTTTTTAACAATAATCATATTGGTGAATCACCACAAGAAGATATTTTTATTCATTGGATGTTCTTTTACAAGATGCAATATGAAAAGTAGAAAGTACCACCAACATGGATGATGGAATGATTTGTATTCCTATGACAACCACCACCTTGGTCAACATGTAGCATATACACTTGATACTATTCCACCTCATATTAGTATTAGTCAAATGTTAATTAATGTTATTTTGTAATGATTATTATTTTTTAAATGTCCCCATCCTTCAGATATATCTGAGATGGGTTTCATTAAGAGTATTGCAAGTTGTCACATTTCATGTGACACTTAGACTATGTGTCAAAATTTATTCTTAACCACTTTTTATTAATTGAATTTTTATGTTTTCTATACACTTACTAATGTCATTGCAGTATTCCCAAAAAAAGAAAAATCTATTAAAAATTAGTTGTTTTCAAATTGTTAGGGATGAAAATACAAAAAGTAATTATTGATATTGGGAGTATCGGATGAAATGAGATTTCTTTCAAACTTATCTACTCCCTTCTCAATCATCCATATCCCTCTACACCATTTCACCTTCAATACTTTAACATTAATTTCTTGTAAGCTTTGCTAACAGTGTTTCCACTTCACCGCTCATATGTGTGGCAATTAAATAATAGTTATAAGAAAATTATATTTTAAGAGAGTATGTGATGCATTATTTTTTGGCAAGGTAAATTTATATTTATTTTTGGTTATGACACTAACGTCACCAATTAATTACTTGTTTAATAGGAGGACCACTTTTCAGGTGATCCTCCTATTAACCATCGAGGCAAGTATTGCATGGGAACTTTCATAAGCCAGTCTCTGCACCTGAATTTCAATTTCATATTGAGTGACGACGTTGAAGAGAATCTTTCCACATGAATTCCAAATTTCTTAGTTACAGCCTGGAGTCTTGTAAATATTGTTGCGATAAGAAACATTGAAGTTTTATTTAAGAAACATTGCCTTATTCCAATGTTTTAAATTCATTTTATTACTGTTATTACGATTAAGCACACCATTCGTGGAGATTTTGTTAAATATAAATGCATGTGCTTAGAACTGATGTGCCGAATAAAGCCCAACTTGTGTATTAATAATTTGTTCTTTGCGGAATCCAAATATTGTGGACCACATTCTACTCAAAAGTCCATGGAGATGAACGACAAGTTTGGTATCTGGGTTCGAGACAGAACAATAATGGGCACAAAAGCCAAAAGTGTGGAAATTTTAGGACCTTGTTTGTCGATTTAAACTATTATACATTTATCTAAGGGAAGAACTCTTAAAACATTTTAAGGGAATGACTGTTAATTAAAAACAAATAAAAGTATAGGGTCTTAATATGTTTATACCATTATATTAGAGGTTTGGAGCAAACAAATAGTTCCAAAGTTTATCGTATGTTTAAGACGAGTATTAAGATATTTTGTTTTCCTATCTACTTTTTGAATTAAAAATCTAAACTATATTACACTCATTAACATTTGTTCATTTTTATTGACATCTTATTGTATTATACCACCATCATTATTATCCCTCTTTCTATGGTTATTATAGGTTAAGTCTATCACTATAAAAAAAGTAATGCATTCATGTATTTAATATAAAAATTATATTCACATGGAGGAAAGATTGGCTACAATGAATTTTGGCTTCCCTAAACCTTAAACCAAGGTGTTATCATTGATAATAGTGAACATGAATAGTTACAGAGCCACCTTTGGTGAGCAATTGAATGGTCCTTCACTCTGGTGCACATTCGGCATCTCAAGCCCGTATCTCCTCAGTCTAGCTACCTCCCAAAGAAATCCTTTTTAAAGATGTGTATGGTAAATATCTCCTAATCAGGCTACAAATGGTGATTTTAGCGGTGGTCCTTGAAGTATGTCGATGAAGGGACTTGGATGGCACTCTTCCTCCCTAGTTTCACTAGGACCCTAAAATCTTTGTCCATCAAAAGAAAAACTTACAATGGATGCTTCTGATCTCTTGTAGACATGTTCCTCTGCAACCCTATCTCCTTTCGATGTGACTGTTGAAGCTGTTATAACACCCCCTTTTCTTTCTTATTTGTGGCATATAGTCATACTAAATGTTTTATCTAGGTGGCCAAGTATTTAACATGTGTGTCTACCATTCCCTCGTTGTCATTTGGGGAGGTGTTAAGATTTACGTCACTATTCATGGCCTCATCTATCATTTCAGTAAATTCTGGGATGATCTTCCCACCCTTCACTTGTGTATCTCATCTAACTGGTGCCCCTTGATAGATGATAAAGTCAATATTTATCCCTGCACAAGACGCGTTTTTCATTTTTTATGAGTTAATCAAGGACATGGATGCCATCCTTTAAATAATTTCTATTTAATAATCTCATAAATTGTTTTTCGAAACTTGGTTCCTTTCTTTCAATTCCCTTACTAAAATATTATCTAACCAAGTCTATTGGTTAGCCTACCTCTCTTAGTTGTGGAGCTTGATAGTGACTGGTGTTGCAAGGGGGGCTTCGCCCCCCTTGCTGGGTTCGAGAAGGATGGCCCCCCAGCTGGGGTTTGGGGGTAGTGCCCCCGTAAACCACATTTTATATGTATTTATGCATTGTAAAATCTAGACCGTTCCTTATTAGGTCATAGATCTAACAGGTGGTTTTCCATGTTTCCCCATAATAATAAAAATCTGAATATCTTTAAAGGGTCATGATGTATGAGGCTCATTGTATCAATGGAGGCACTGTGAGAGAGTTTTGCTAGACTGAATAAAAGGATTGGCTATTTCTGGTGGACATAGCCCATTTTTGGGTGAACCACATTAAATCTGTGTCTCTGTTTTATAGCATTTATTTCTATTTTACATTTTCTGCATTATTCATTGCATGCTTGTTTATTTGTACAACTGGTATAATCCTAACAACCTAATCTCTCTCTCTAATTTTAGCATGAAGATTGTTCTATCTCCATTGTAAGTGCTAGTGAATACCTTTTGGTTGTTGACGCCAAAAGATGTAAATAGAACGCTCTAATAATGTCCATATTTTTGTGGATATGGACACATAAATACATCTTCTAGAAGTTATAGACAACAAGTTTCTAAATCTAATTTATACTCAGGAAATTGATTATGAATGTTGTCATTTTCATTAGGACACTTGGTATCTAGTTTCTATATCCTGACATGAAATTTGCAAGGTGTGGATGATGGTCAAAATATGCTCTTACCCATCACTTTGTAGTGAAGGGTAAGGGAAAAATTTATTCACTATCAGAATTAAGGACTGAGGATCTTGAAGACATTATTCTTGACACTCCCCCATTTAAAGAGGAAAATGAAAATGTTAATAGACCTAGCTGTCAATGATAGAGTTGAGTTCCAATTCTATACAAACTTGTTTTCATTGGATTTAATGACCATAGAATAAACAATGCTATCTATGAAAATCCCTTTTAAATTTGAGGAGTGTAATCCATATGATGGTGTCCCTCTGAATTCAAATTTGAAAATTGATATCCCTCTCTCCCCAGAGGAGGAAAAATGTACAAAGGATCCTAAGAAGATAAAACGGCTAAAAATTATTATAATTGATCAATCTAAGGTTACCATGCGCTCACAAATGGATTGTTGAGGGGGTAGTAAAAGATCCCCCTTCATCTTATTTCTATTTTTTAGATTGTTTAACTATTTTTTCAAGCAGATTATCTTGTCTAGGATTGTAGACATTATTTTTTTATCTAGCTATGTGGGCATGGTACGATGTGCTCTTTATAAAAGGGATGTATTCCTTTAAAAAAAATCCCTTTGACAAATAATAAAAAATATATAGACACATGCACATTTTATTTGATGTTGTATTACTAAAAATCACTTTGATTCAATTGTTAACATTTCATCACAATTGCATACACAAAACGTTTAGGAATATGTATTCAATTTCATGAGATGAGGAGAACTTGTATCTAATTTTGGGAAGTCAATACATCAAAAATATTTACCTAAGGTCATGATATCACTAACTTCAAGTCCATGCTAAATATGTATGGAAGACAACTTTCAAAACCAGAGGTATTTTATTGAAGGTTTATTTTTCCTTTCTCCTTGACTTTAACACATCAAAAATGCTGACGCAATTTATTGATACCATAATTTTTTCATTTATCAACTCCTTCAACATCATCTACCTAGATGATACCTTTTTCATCAATAAAAATATATGGATACACTTAGATCACATTTCACACTACTTAGAAATTTTTTGCATGTGATAAAAGGTTACAATTTTACTTATCTAGTTGTACATTTACCATCCTAAACATCCAATTGTTTGGATGAATAATTAAAAATAATGGTACACATGTAGATCCTAAAATATCAAGGTTATCCAATATTTTTCTTAATACTCTCCACATAATCTATAAAAATTGGGGAGTTTCATTGCTTACGCCAACTTACGCTATAAGTTTGTTATCACTTTCTCTCAAGTCATAGCCTCTTACATAGATCACACGTGCCAATGTAATTTTTTTATTCTTGTAAAATAAAAAATTTTCAAAGTTTTTAAAAAATTCTTCCATGTATCCTCTATCCTTAAAATTGTTAATATTACACATACTTTATTTAAATTCGTACTGATACATATCACTATAAACTCAATGTGATACTCATGCAACATGGACCTCTAGTCTTGTACTACTCATATATCTCCAATGCTAATTTTAAAATGTACACTATCTCTGATAATAAGTTATATTTAATTTTTTGAAGAAGTTATGTAATGGTGCAACTATACCTTCAGGCGGGAGAATACCACGCATTCTCGTCATAAGAAACATTCATTTTTTGAGACATAGAATAAGACTTGGATCAGACACCACTTTAAGTGGATGACTTACATGCTATAGATCCATTTCTTGATAAAATACGCATAGAGGGTAATGATAATTAAGAATGATATTGACTTGGTTTAGGATTAGATCGTGCACTATTCATAGTATTGGATACATAACCACAACTTATTACACTAGGTATCAATATACTCAACTAAAAAGGACTTTTGAGACATCTACATAATTACTTCAGAAGGTGAAAATTAGTGTAAAAATTACATTAGTGTATGGCATTAAGGTTCATGGTGGTGTAAATCAACTTGCAGAAATTAATATGTTGTTTATTAAATCGCAATCATTTAATCATTAAACCAGGGGATGTAAAATTTAAATAATCTCTTTCTGGTATGCACAGTTACAAAGAATTTAGTAGGTATGGAAAGAAATAGATTTCACTAATATAATTAAAAAGAACAATTCTTTGAAAGTAAATGAAACTTAGAACTAAAATAAAAAAAATTCTAATCACTATAAACTAAGACAAAGCTTGTAGATTTAGAAATAAACTTAAATAGGATAAATTGATTCCTAGTCTAATCATGCAATGAAACATAGTAAAAAAACTATGGAGTGGTTTACCAAACAAAAATTGGTCCTTTCCTTGGGTTCTAATCCCTCCTAAATATTGTAACTAAAGGCTAATGAATATAACTCAAATATTTTATTGAATTGGCATGAATATTGCATCTAGAAATAAAGCAATATTATTATATCTATGTATCTTTGATTCTATTTTTTAATCTCTTTTCTTTTCTTTAATACTTCTCATTTACAACAAGACATGAGAAGAAGAGTTCAACTCGAAGTTTAAAAAACTAAGTAAAATATCTTCAGTAAAATAAGTGGAATATGTCGAACAAAACAAAAAGAGATTCAACATGTGCTACGAATCTCTTAATAAGTGTTCAGATATCAAACACATAACTCAAAAAATTGACCAGTTCCATAAATCACGTGTTAACTGAAATGATCACTTCTTCAATAGTTTACAATAAATAACCAAATCATGGATGAGATATTTAATATTTCTTCATGTTTAAAGTATATAAATGCTTCTTCAATGACATATAAATCCTTCAGTGTCATTCTTCCTGTTTAAAATATCTTCATAACGAGGCTTATTTAGTATATTTTATTCCCTTTAGCTACAGATGAGTGGCTACAAATGGTTCCCTTCTTGCATACAAATTACTGCATATAGCAATTTTGCTTACAAAAAAGAGTGGAATTACACATATGATCATTCAAATAACTTACTGAAATCATAAGAATAAATTCACACACCAAATACCACAAAATAAAGACAACTAGTTATAACTATATTAATCAGTAATTATGCCATAAGTTCCATGGTTGTGATGATAATGTTCAACAATGTGACTGGGAAATGCAAGGACATAGCTATAAAGGGTTAGCAAAAGTACAGAAGACGAGTTGTTTATAAAGGAGATTTACCCAACTCATCACAACCCAAAGCTTAATATCTTGAATGTCCTCATTTAATTGGTTCATATTTTTAATTCTAAAAGTAGCACTCACACATGAAATCGATTGGGGTGTTTGTCTCTTATTCTTCTAACATGAAGTAGTAACCGTTTATCATGAACTAGTGCATAACTCTTTTCTGTATCCTTTCACTGAGTGGTCTTTCACCTAGCCATGGAGGGTATCAAAAATTTACATATTGGTGGGTGATAGCCAATAGGAATCCAATTATCTACACATTCAATAGTAATATAAATGTATGTATTGACTCTCCTAAAAGTTGCCATTATATTAAGGTAAGAGTGCATCTCCTTATTTTTCAGTTCAGGATATAGCTCATACCCACCACATCTTGCATGCATGTGTCACTTGTATCCCATGATTATTAATAATTTCATTGAGTATTTTATGATCTTCTTTTCTCATTTTCCAAACTCTCCTCTTGATCACCTTTCTCTCTACATACTTTGCATACTATTTTGCAACTTCTCCATTTTTTGTGGCCTCATCCATTACCATCATTGGTTACACATTTTCCAAATGCCTATGCTTTTCCATTTTCGTTTCTCTATCTATCCCATTCATAAAATAAGAGCATAGGGCTTAGAATTGAACATATCCAATGTATAGGATTGGAATAAAATCACCATCATATTCAAGATCATAGTTACAGATGTTAAGTTCACATAATAAGAGTTGAAGTTCATGGGTGTTGTTATGATAAAGCCTAAAGAAGCTCCTAGGTGCATTGATATCATATTATATGTTAGAATTGATACATGCGAGTTTGAGTTGCAACATATTTTCCTTCAAGATGATAGCATAAACATTTTATGGAGGTCTATATTTGAATATCTCATAGGCCACCTGGATTGTCTCTTATTTCTTCTTCATCATCCTCTCTATATCTTTGTCCTTAACTTTTAGGTCTTTCTAATTATTGGAGATAAGGGCCTCTTTTTTTGTTTCCCATCTTCCTTTCATCCTATTAACATAGCTCTCAAATTACAACATCAGAAATTCAATATTTGATAGCATAGTCTATTTGGCCATCTCCTTACAAACCAGTTTGATAGGTTACCTTATAATTTCTTGAATAACAATTTTTGGTTGCAATGGTGTTAAAATTTATTCCCGCACAATATCATGTTGCGCATGTTCTAAAAATTTCTCAAGTATAATCAATTACTTCGTCGACAAATACATGAATGTGTTCTTGTTGTTGTTCCATGACTGGTTCAAATAATTAAGAGATCTTCTCATGTATAGTTATTTGTCCATGATGCTCGATGACTTGCTAAAATTTTTGATCCAGTACTTGTTCATCAATTATAGGCATTTTCTCAAGTTCTCCTACCTGTCTCTCTCTCTTTTTCTCCTCATGAACTTCCACTATAGGAACCGTCTCTTGATTCTGAGCTTGTTCTTTGTGTTCCTTCATGGGTTCCATAGGAAATTCTTGCTCATGAATAGGGGCATAAATATCTCTCTGATGTGTCTTCATTATTGGATTCTCGAAGCTTCCTTCTATAGATTCAACATTACTATCTAGTGAGATGAAATTTGACTGGCTTGGGTTGTAGGTCGTTGTTATTTTTGTTTTGAGCCTATGGAAGCACCTAGGTGGTGTAGGAGTGGATTGAGAAGACTTCCATTTACTTTTAGAGTTTGAGGATTCAGGAGTGGAAAACTCCAATAGGGTTTCAACAATGAACATTCTCTCAAGAGAGATAGGTACATGGTGTTCTTTAGTAGGAGTTGGATTTTCAGTAATTATGGGCTCTTAAGGATGGGAGGTGGATGTTGCATTCTTGGTTACATAGGAAGAATAACTATAAGTTATTTTCCTCCACTTTATTTTGTTTCCCATTAAATTATCTATACTATCTGCCCTTACAAAATCCTGCCACTAACAATGGGGATAATCCCTCAGCAAGGTATGTTTCTTTACCAGGATTATAAGGAAATTGTGTGACAATGCATCCCTACCTATTTGTACTTCATTACTCATTATATTCAATATTTCATGTAATAAATTAGGTACATATACTTGACTATTATTCTTTAGATGATATAACAATTTGAAATGAACTTTATTTAATCTAGAGTTCCTTCATTCATAAGTAAAGTACTTAATTACAAAATTTACAACCTTAGCCCATAAGGTCTTAAGGTATATTCTTTGTGTACATATTGTAGTGCCCATTTCCCTTCAACACCTTTTGATATTGATCCTAACACTTCTGACTATATTATGGACATTGTTATAGTATTGATTTAGTATGATGTTAGATGTTAGATCATGGACTATTGTTGACTTTGATTCATATATGATGCATGATGCTTATTGGAAACATTATATACATCGATGTTGATATACTTTTTGACATGTTTATATTATAGATGTTGTTTAGACATGTGATATTTGGATATTTTGAGTAGACCTAGAAAATGGAATTTATTTGATGATGATATAATTATTGATAAAATTACAAATGATATTGTTGTTTTCCTTGATGTTGTTGTGATTCATATATATAGATGATTTTGGAATTATATTTATATTCATTTTGGATGTCTGATTTGGCCATGAGGCTGAAGGAGGTATTTTTGTTTTGCAGGTTAAAATATATCACAATAAACATTAGATGATTGGAGACCAACCATATTGGAATTAAAGATGAATTCAATACGGTCACCATGGCAAGTTGTATTTTTTTGTGTGTGTTTGATTGTGTTAGGGTTCCCATGGGAGGATCACCTTTAAAATGTGACCAAGGGTTATGTGTATTGTTTATTTATTTGGTTCCTTTATTTACTGTGTATATATTTTATAAGTGATGTGTCCCCATTTTTATTTAATTAAATTGTGGTAAATTAATGTGAGAAAATATATTGTTAAAAATTAATAAATCAATTGGGACATAAGAAAGTAATTATTGGAGTTGTTGGCTCTTGTACATTAAATGTTGTAAGTTATGTGTAAGTAATGTGTAAGTGATGTGTAAGAGATATGTAAGTTAATTTTTGAGTACGAAATACTCCACCTTATTTTTAAATTCGAATTTTTCCTTAGAGGCTGATTTTGGAGGCTTGTGGGACAAGTTAAACTTGTCCCATTCCTCTTAAATTTTCATACCAACCTTACATATGGCTGGAGAGCTAAAATTAACCTTCATTATGCATTTTTGTAAGTCAAGTTGTAAGTTGTAATTGTACTTTCTTACATATTTTTAATTTCAGTCCTTATGGGGTTTGGGCTTGATTTGAGTGTGTAAGTAAAACTTTCATCTATTCACCCACCTATTTATTATGCATTGGAGAAGGAAGTTGACCTTGGTGTTGGAGTTGAGGATGTGCAAAGTGGCATCCTACATGGATCCACCTCATCTTCTTCTCTTCCCTCTTCTATAAAATTAAATTCCCTTGGCTTGTTTTTGGTTGCTTCACTTTTTACATTCTTCATTTGGAGTGAATTCTTTTGTTGTTTTGAGCTCTTGCTTTTGGAGAAGATTGGAGACTATTGCATGCTTGTAGATTGTTGATCTTGGACCGTGTTTTACATTGGAAAGCTTGTTGTTTTGGAACCTTGGAACAAAAATCCATCATGGAGAGGTAGGAGCTTGGCTCTTGAAAGGATCTCTTATCATTTTTATGCACTTAGGAATGGCTGAATGTTTGAATGTGTTGTTTTATTGTTGGTTGGTTGCGTAGACTACCTAGGAATGGTGTAGGAGACGACTATGGGGTATTTTTGCGGGAGGCATAACTTTTTTGGGGAGGTATAAGTGTGGAGGGAGTTGGGATTTGGGTTCCACCTTACCAAGAAATATCTTACATTTATTTGCTCGTTATGGGGTGCCATAAGAGGTTAGGGAGGCATAAGGAAATGGGAGGAATAAGGGGTACTTGGGGGAGGCATAAGGGCATGTCAAGGTTTTGAATTGATATATTTTGGCCGTTTTTTCTTAGATGGTGATACCCATTTCCCCTTGGGAGCCATAAGCAGCATCCCCCATAGTTTCTTGCTCCTTTAACTTGCATGGTGAATTATAAGTTTTATTAGTTATGTTTTAATGTGGTTGTAAACTGCATTTTTTTATGGACTATGTTTTGAATGTGAAATTCTACTTATTTTGTGGAAGCATATTGTTGCCATGAGTTGAAAACAATTCTTCTATTGCAATGTGGTTGGGGCTCGACGGCCAATGAAGAGGGATGACTTATCCCCTTCATTGGATTTCTTGGTTGGGTGGAGAGAATTTCCTTTTCCCATGTTCTGATTGTGATCAAATTGAAATAAAGAAAATGGAGGATATTTACGTTATTGTTATAGAGTAGAGAAAAAAAGACAAGTTGACAGTCCTTGTTGAGATTATTTCTTATTGTAACCTTTTCCCACTTGAAGTGGATGACCTTATACATTATTTGTGATGAAAAGATGTTCTTTATTGGCTATGCAAGTTGTAATTCAAAATGTGAAAGAGATATACTCTTTTGTTTGTATTTAAATGAATGTGAAAGAAATTGTATTCTGTATATTGTAATTGAGGAATGAAATAAGAAGTTGTAAAGGTATATATTTTTTTAATCAATAAAATATTGTATTAATTTTCTCAAATGAAATTATTAGGTACTGAAATATCTATTGTTGAATGTATTTTGAAATTCTAATTGGAAAGATGAAAAAGTGAATACATATGGAGAATGTCATAATGCTCTGTTCCTTAGAAATGAATGTTTTAGAAATCAGAATTGTAATTTGGCATTTGAATACTTTGCTTGAATCAACTTAATAGGTTACAATTGGTTTTGGAATGAATTTTAAAACTTAGAAGATGATAAATGAAATAGACCCATTCGAATCTGATCTCTGTTAGATAAATTTCAAACTTTGTAAATTAATTAGCAAATTAAACAGAATGACTGTGCAATATCAAAAGTAAAATATTAAATACCAAATTGGACTTGTAAGATGAAAAAGCCCCCAAAAAAACAAAAACCCTTAAGAATTTTTTAATAAAGAACCTTTCAAATCAAGCAAAGGCAAAATTACAGGCTTTTTTCTATGTAAACATTGGTAATTTCTAATGCAAATCAATCAAGAACATTTAACCTTGCAATCTATCTTAAAATATTCCAAGTGAAATCCTCCATTCCTGTTTGGCATGTTGAGAATGAGTTAATGGAAAATTTGAACAAAATTGATAAGTAAAAAAATACCAGTTCACTTTCTAAATGACAGAAAAACATCTTCTCAAAATTGACCCTTAAAAATTTATCCAAATTAAAATTTTAAAGTTGTTGTGAAAACATGACGTCGAGAGCTTTCTAGAAGTCCTTGTTTACCAAAAACTGAGTTTCCTATCAAACGTTATGGCCTTCTGAAGTTTTTACTTAATTTTGCTTCAAAAATATTCTAACTGTCAAATTTAAATATTGAAATATTCCCTGGCAGACCTAAGGGTGAAAAGCTTCCTTTTTCAATTTTTACCTTAAAAATGCAAAAGACATGAAGTTTCTCATCGATCCACTGGCCCAAAACCATCTTTTTTGTCAAAAATAATCTAAGTTCAAAAAAGAAAAAATTTAAAATTTTTTCCCCGCGGCCTCGCCATCCTGCCCTTCAATTTAGAAGAATTTCAACTGGTGTGTGGGCCCACAACCATTAACTTAACCTTTCAAAATTATTGGAAAAAATTCCTACTTTTCTCCGCGGTTCCACATCCCCTCCCTTTCCTTAGAAAAGCACATCTGCGGGTGCCCAGGCCCGTGTTCTAAAACTTAACTTTTTAATTAAATTGGAAAACTTATAAATGTTTCTCCATCATCCCACCTCCCCACAGCCAATGATTGGCTGACACATGGCTTCACAAGATGATGGTGGAGGAGAATTTGATTTATGAACCTTAACGTTTTAAAATTCTTATGGAAAAATTATAAACTTTATCCACTGCCCCGCTACCCATAGCCAATGAGAGCCTAACACGTGGCATCATATGGCGTTGGAGGAGGTGTGGGTTAATTTTAGCCTTTGCGCTTCTTATCACAAAAGTATTAAAATCTTAATTTTCCCTGCAAGTCCATTTTCTCTGCACGAATTAGGGCTTAACACATGGCACCTTGGGTGATGGCGGAGGCACGAATCATTTTGATCCCTAATGTTTTTTGGCAAAAAAATATAAATGTATTAAATTTTTCTGGGGACCTACCTTCCCTTTGGGTTGAATATTTTGGACATGTTTCCTGTTATGGGCTTGTGGGCATGCAGAGGTAAATTGTTCCTTTGTCCCAAAAGGGAAAAAGTTTTATATTGCTTCCCTGCTCTGCTGACCAGTGTCTGGGAAACGTTTTCTTCCCTGCTCCTCCAGTCTACTTTTCTCCTTCGGGAAAAATTTCTCTCCGAAGCCTACAGGCCCAATCCAGGGAAAATTTTCCTCCCTAGGCCCACAGACCCTCTGGCTCAGATCTTGAAAAATATGAGGAGTTAGGAGGACTTCTTTATATCACTGCAAAAGTGAGGAAATTTCCTATCTAATGGGAATGTTTTCAGGAAGTATTGAGTGTGTTAAATATGAAAAAAATAAGGTTGAATCTTGTAAGAGAGTTCTAGGAGTGGGTAATTGAGAATTTTCCCTGTTAGTTTAAATGTGTATTTTCCCCCTTACAATTAAACCTTGTTAATTATTGAAACCTTGTAGAATTAAATACCTAGGGTATTTAATTTTTTTCACTCTTCTTACCCTCTGAGTTTAATTAAGAATTATTTGGCTTAGTGTTAATCTAATTTTAAATGGTTAGATTATAACCAAAGGGAAATTTAACTGTGCTCATGATAACTTTCTCTCTCTTAGTATTTTGTAAGGTGATTTAATGGCATAAATGATCAATGACATTGGCCTTGCATTTTTGGTGGGTTTCTCAATCTTGGTACAGTGCGCCAATACTGTGCTTGCCTACGGATCTCATTTCAACCCCAACATGAGCGAATTAACCAATGTGCACGGGGAGCTAATCGCTAAACTTGATGTTGCCGCCAATTCCGCTGCCCTATGGATCCCCGAAATGGAAAATTTTGTGATAATCTCTCAAACTCAAGAACAAGCTCTCTTCAATAAAAAAAAGTGAGAAATACAAATACAGGGTAGCAAAGTCGTGGTTGAAGAACCCTAAAAAAGGGGCATCTCAGATCTCCAAAGCTCTGTTTAGGGCTGATTTCAACGAAGAGCTATCTGATTTCATCATCCTATTTGCTCATGTCATGGGCTTACCCTCTACCACTGAGTTTTAGTTTTGGATGTGCCCGCTCATCAACATTGTCTGTGAAGGTACCCAGAACATCAATTGGGCAAAGATCATTTGTATGAATTTTATAGAGCAGTTGTCCAATGTACAACAAACTAAGAAGTTCTACATGACTTCTTATCTTATGTATACCCTAGCAGCATCCAGATAATGGTTTGGTTTCACATACATTGAGGCTCAGAAGGGTGATCTCATCTATGCTTACTACCCCTAGTTCACCCTTGACACTAGCAATCACAACTTCAGGAGGGTGAATGATGCTTTCACCATGTATATTGTGAGGCTTCTTGAAAGTTATACTACTAGGAGATTTTCTGATGAAGCCATGAACTTCAATAGCAAAGTATGGAGTTTACTTCATTCAATTCAGAAGGTTTTCATATATCAGGTTAGCCGGTTACGGGAGCACTCCTCTCAAGCTCCCTATATTTTGTAATGATAAGATGGATCTAATTGATGTATGCAGACAATTGGATAAGTTGCATAGGATCTGCACGGACAAGAAGATCTCTGGGCTGCATTTCCCCATATCTTTGGGTAACTACACATGGAAAACAACTTTGGATGCCCAAAACATAGAAAGAGCCCTTGCCCCCATCACTATCCACTTCTTCAGGCCCAGAACCTGTTTTAATTTAAAGAAATTCATTGAGATGAATCTCATAATCAACTATCGTCACAAAGTAGATACTGAGGGCTACTAGGCTGATTGCACAAATGACTTTGAGGAAAGATGGAGGCATTATGGAAAATTCTCTCTCCAGAAAATACAGGAGCTCAACCTATATCAGATTCCTAAAGGGCTTCAAGATGACAACATAGACCTATTGTCATATGAATATGATATTGTGATCAAGCATACTCCTTTAGAGGATCTAGACTGGTTCAAAAGGGAGAAAGATGATTTGGCTGAGATTCTAGCCCCTGTCCTGGTAAGAACCAACTTCATCCTTGATTTAAACTATTAGGAGGATAGATGGTGTGGGCATGAGCCACTTATTTTTAATCAACACTTAGCTCATGTTTTGCAGGCCACTAAGGCAGCCTTGGGGAATTAAGTGTCTGATTATGGTGCTATGGCCTTGGACGGCTCCCCCAATTTTCTCTGGAAACAAATTAATGATCTCGGGATTTTGGAGCAAGAAGTGAAGGCTTTTAACGGGCTCCTTTCGTAGAGAAAGGTCACTTTTAAGGAACAAGAGGATCATCTGCTTTAGTTGGGTGCCTCTTCTCATGTATATTCATTTAAAGCTAGTTATGAAAAGCAACTTTCCCTCTCAGAGAATGGTGAAAAATGTTGGACTGAGTGTTGAAGCTCCAAGATTTTCCCGAAAGTTGCATTTTGGGATGGCTTATGGTCAAAGGTAAGATCCTAACATAATAGAGAAGAAAATTTTGGGGCTATGCTGGTCCAACGAAATGTGTTCTTTTTCATAACATTGAAGAGGATGTTGATCATGTGTTCCTCTTTTTCCCCTTTGCGGTGAGGGGCTGGAACTTGTTAGCCAACAAGCTTGGTCTAGCATGGGATCCCTACAGGAATATTGTTGACATTTTCGTGTCCTAGCCTAAGTTGGGGGGTAAATGAGCCTTCACCTCCATTTGGATCATTGTTCCTCTCTTCCTGATATTTCGTTTATGGTGGGAGAGTAAGCTCATAATATTCAGTGAGGAGGCTATGGAGTTTCAAAATTTTATTGGGAAACTGGAAGTTACAATTTCAAAAAATGTCAATTCTCATAGCTCCAAAAACCAAAAGTACACTTCGAAATATGTTCAGATCAGAAAGGCTTGGCCCCTTGTCAAAATTCCACCTCCCGACTCAGTAGTCCAACGGGGATTGTCATAGAGCCCACGCCCCTTGGGTTTTACAATTTAAACTTTGATAGGGCCTCTAAAGGCAACCTAGATAAATTGATGGAGGGTGCATAAATTAATAAAAAATTATTTATAGTGATAAATGAATATGGAATTGTGTTAGTGGTGGGATCCTTTCTACTGCATGATAGAACTTGTAAGCTTGCATAAATTAATAAAAATATATTTAAACTAATTAAAACTAATAAAAATTAATGAAAAAATAAAAAATTAATATAAACTAATAAAAATTAATGAATTTTTAAAAAAAAAAAATTGTCACAATGTGTTAGATGTGCAAAAGCACCTAGTTCAGAGTATGATTATTTAGGCATGGAAAGGTGTATGATATAAACATCCACTTTAACTTTGAATAAAACTTTAGAAAATTAAATAGAGGTAAAGATAAAACTTTTGAATATCCAACATACAAGATCACTTCTGATCAATTATTATATTTTTATGAGGGTCATTTTTATTGTGACATCACTTTATTTTTTAATTGAAATGTATAGTCTTAACTCTTATCAATAAGAAATGTATAATTCAAGATTAGTTATATAAAAATGTATATGCATATCAAATAAAGTGCAAGGTCTCCACAAAGAAGCTCCACAAATAGGTAAGCTTACTTCAGAAAATATGGTACATGTTGGATTACATAATAAATATTAAATTACTATTGCACATTTTCATTTTATTTATGCTAATATTTTCCGAATGCGCATGTCCTGCAAATTGCTATCCGGAGTGTTTTGGCAGCCACTAATATCTACATTGCCATTATCAGCGACTGCATTAGCTTTTGGCCATGCTAATGGTTGATTCCCGTCCTTTCTTGTTGCATTGCTTTCTCTGTATGTCGTTCGCTGTACAGTAATGCATTGCATATTAGTTACGAATGTCAATATTATGATAAAAAGAAAGAAATTCTACCGGCAGGACAGAGCTGTAACGGTTGAGCCTTGCCAAAAAAAAGAGAACGAGGTTATAAATAATCACAATTAGACACGAGAACCAAGACTCATTGGTTTCCCAGGGGTTGTGGGATCCATAAAAAACCTTCATTAATCAAGCAAATAAAATGATCGGTACTGATCAAGAGTAAGTTAAGCTACCTTGGCCATGACTGATCCACGTGCCTTACAGCTGGTTTCTTGAAGTCCCCTCGTTTGGTGAGATGAGCTAGTGATTATACTCCATGACAAGTTGCATCGGATCCCATTGATTGAAACCGTGCAAAGGTTGAGCTATCTTTAATTTGTTCACATTGAACATACTTTTTGTCGACTGTCTGAACATAATTATTGACGTGAACTATCAAGTGCATATAACCTACCAACACTGGGGTTTTCTGGGAAAACGGGCTTTACGAATGCAGCTTGCCCTGGTATTTCATGTAGGAAAAAGATTTGATCAGTAAGTACTCTATTATTAATTTTAACAAAGGCGGTTTCAGAAATTCACCTGTGGTTTCGGAAATTTATTTCACGTGTGGTTGTTTTATTTCAAATGTTGTCTTTAAGACGAGCAGCTTCTTTGCTGTCATTTCCGACTTTATCACGCGCTTGCCTACACAGGATACCAAGAGTTTTAGCCTCATTTGAGAAAATGGTGTTCATAATTTATCTTGGTAAGATAAAACAATCGGTCTTTGATGGCAGGGGGGGGAATCTCATTCATACAAAAGCATCATCCTGCGGATCATTCATTTGTAGTCGGATGGGAATTTGAAAACATTGACGTTTCTACTTCCCACGCAGGATTCCATTTTCTGTGCCACTCACCCCATGTCAACATCCAACACAGCACCGAGCGGGTCTTTATTTTTTCGTCCCATGCATGACAATAACGGTTCTCTATTTTTCCTCCCATGCATGAGAATAACGGTTCTTGTTTTTTCTCCTCCCAAGCATTCTTTTAAGAAAATTATTAATTAAGAATATAATTCTGTTTTTTTAATAATTTATGTGACGCGGACAAATGTCTTCAACTCTATGAAAAAGAGTTGCAGCCTATGTGTCAAACAACATATGGAAAAGAACAGCATAGGTTGAGATATATAGGCCTATCGGCCTAACAAGTGATTCCAGAAAGAAAATTTTCTCGGAATTGATCAAATCCATTCAATTCAATGTCACGAGATGAATCTTCTAAGTATAAGGGGCTAAAAAGATTTAAAAAGAATTCTAAGAGTTGAATGAAATAGGTATAAGTGGACTTCCATAATTTTAAAGTTGTTTTGTAATTGAATTTTTAATTTACTCTCAACCTCCAACTATAAATTCGCAACGTTTTTTGGTGGATTGAGATTTTTGACATTTGTAGTAGTTAAGAAAAAAATACAAATTATTATTCAGCCACTAAATTTTAATTCCTTGCATTTTTTCAGATTTTCAAGGAATTAAGGTTTCAAGAATTTAATAAATTAAATATATATATATATATAAGAAATACAAATTTATTTTTAAATTTAATTTCTATAGCTTATGCAAAAGAACAATTAAACTCGTTGTGGTATTAAATTTTCTTCTAGATTCTTTGTAATGAATATAAATATGAGAATGCTTTCCACATTTGTGAACTAGGTTTTGCGTTAGAGAAAATATCAAATTACATTTCTTTTTTATGTTTATTTAATTCCTTTTCATTTTTCTTTTTGATTTAGGGTGTAATTTCTACACAATTGATTATTTCAATTTGCTTCCTAGTACAAGAAAATATTGTTTTTCTTTTAGTATTCAACTATTATTTTCTCTTTCTAGATGTTTGTGGTAAATCATCCACTCTTTTGGGATGAAAACCTGATGAAACCTTCTAGAACAGTTAGGTTAGGCATTTTGAGGAATAAATATTACATCATACTTGTTTTATGGTATTGGAAAGTAAATAATTAAATATTTAAAGAGTTTTAATGATCACTTTGCATCATAAACATTTTCTCTAAGGATTTTTTTTTTGCAAATATTTATTATTTAAACTTGTTTGAAAATCGTTGCAGAAGTCTATATAGAAATTGGATAAAACATGCATTTATTTATTCCCTATTGCATTAATTTAATTATCCTCTTTAAATTTTCCTTTCTCCATCATTCATTTAAAAGATCCTCCCACAATATAATTTAGTGTAAATATTGTAATACATTAATTGTATGTGATTTACAATAAAGGGATTCTCCCTTATAATAGTGGAGGGAATTTGTCTTCTCAATATATTTTGAAAGATTATATTTATATTCACATAGAAAAATCCCACCCATACATTACTTAAGATTTTTTTACCCATGTTTGACTCCACTTTAGATTCTCAACATCCATGTCATATCCAAAAGTGATACATATGTTTCATTTTTAGAAAACATTAAGAAAATTTATGAATAAGTATGTAGATTGGTTGAAATAATTTCATCTTATGATAGAAAAACAACCTAAAAGTTACAGTCAAACTCTAGTCAATCTTCTTTATATATTCACACTTGGGTTGATTACTTTATTTACATACCACACACCCATAACATAATTATTAATAGTTAGTCAAGTATTCCATTTTGTAATTCTTTTTTATTCTAGCCATTTATAGACATATACCATGTACCACCCAACATGGAATCATGCAAACAAGAAGAGGAATGAGTAAAAGTGAAAATGTTTTTAAATCATGTAGAATATATTCACCATCCCCTCATAGTCAAAAAATAATTACACACACCTCATGCATTATGCTTTCATGATAAAATATGGTTACATGTTAAGAAGCAAGACTTGAAGGGTACACACACAAATAATAATCCATTGTGTTATGGTCTTTACACTGTTCTTTACATAACTAGAGGGAGTTTGTTTATTCTTAGTATTCCCACATAATCAGGAATGAACCAAATATTGAAATTTGATATCATAAAGATTTAGTTCAATCCAATTATTGATTAAAAAAAATAACAAAAATATGGATCCCAAACACATTCACCCAAAAATATGGACTGGATTATCTAAGTGACACACATGCTTCCAACATGACAATCCAAGTTTTTCACAATGGTCAAGCATATGAAGTATGTCGATGAAACTAAGTTAAAAAAACTTACGTAGTTTCTAGTTCAATTCCCATTACAAGCCAGATGTGGAGTTAAAGATAATTTCTTCTCAATATAGGGTGAATTTGATTTTTTTTGAAATAGTAGTAAACATATAAAAATATGTTATCATCATAAAAATTTTGGCGATAAATATTAAGTGCTTCATGTTTATTATGAAACAGAATCCCTACATATTTTTATAGGAGAAATATGCTATAATGAATAATTGAATGATATAGTAGGTGGTTGATATTACACATTCCACAACATTCCCTTTAATCTATATGCCCAATATAAATTACTTCAAGATAGGGAAATTTTGAAGACCCCCTGTGATCGGTCCAAAGTACGCCTTTGTGTTGGATGGGCTATTTGATTCTGACTTCGACCAGTACAATGGGATCTCCTCCGACTTGTGGGTGCCTCAGACTAAAGAGAACCTCCATAAAGGGATGGTTCCCTTAATGGATCACCTAAAACTTCTAAATATGACTGAGTTGAGGGTTAGGAAAATTGTAAAGAATTAAAAGCTTAAAAAGTGATACACCAAATGTTTATGGGACTTAACTTGTAAAAAAACACACTTAAAACTGATAACAAATTGATTATTCATTTCGAATGACTATTTGACAAGTTCTACACTCAAAAGGTGCTTACACACACTTGAAGGAATTGTAAAATAAGGAAAAAAGCTTGATAGAGGTATTGAAATATTGTGAACATGTAAGGAAAGATAAATTTCACTGAACACACTACAAAATAGCTTTAAACACACTGCAAAAAGCTTGACAATGAAGAAAAATTTCAGTCTTTATTTCTTAGCCAAGGTGCACAGTACAATATTTTGGCAGCATAAGTCTACCAAAAGAAATCAAGCCCCCCTTATTATTTGCAAAAGCAAACAATATATACTAATGGATTCACCCACTAAGGACTCAAAAAATAGGACATGCATCTGAAAAAAAATTCCTTCCACGCATGCCTCTAGATGTTAGAAATGCAATTTTGATTAAATACAATAATATCAAAATCTAAAATTAGCCTCCATGGCCTTGAACTCCTCTAGTTAACTATTGTTGACTCTCTTTTTTGCCGACTTGACTAACCCTTTTGCTGAGGCTAAGGCTTTGTAGGAAATTCCTAGGAAAAGAAAAGGTATTTGGCATGTATTATTAGTCAAAAAGGTTATTCTTGTCTTCTTATGAAAAAGCTATCTTTAGCTTCACTTAACATGCATGGAATAATTGGTCTTTAATTGGCCAATTGTGCAAAAGTTGGATTTTTTGGTCCTTTAACAACACATCATTTGGCTAAGGTATATGATAATCATTATTTTCCACCCAACATGTAACTTTAACCATATTTATTGCTCTACATAATTTTATCTAATTCACACAACCAAAAATAGGGATGAAACCCTAAACATTCACACTTTTGGAACTTGGAAATTTAGAGAGGGGTTACTCTGTGGCTGCCATGTTTAATGCTTGGTGTCCCTTATTTTTATTGTTAAATTACGTGTGGTCTTTTTCCTTATACACTCGTGTATTCTTTTCTTGTGCATCAAATACGCTTGTTTTGGGTTTTATGAGCTTGAAGCTATGCATACTTTTCATATGGCCACCATGAGGGTTCAAGCTACTATTTTTCCTAATATCACTTTGTTTTGTTTATTGGGCTTGTTGTTTATCTATAAATGGATGTTTCCCCACGAGGTTGACATTGGGTTTTTTTGGAAAGGCTGATTTTCTTGTCATGCCCGAGTTGTTCAAGCTATTCATTCCTAGCCATTTGTTTTCTATTTGATTGTTTCTAGCTCTCTACTACATTTTTCAAGGATTCGAGCTGCTCTTATAGCTAGTAATACCATTTTATATTTATGTTATTCATGCTCACATTTGTCGTATTTTCTTATGGCTACTGCTGAGGTGCCATTTATCTGCCTGAATCTTGATCTGGGTATCTATTTTCCTTTATTATCAAGATGCCATGTTTGTATTTTTTGGGGAACTCTACTACTCTAGGTGCATTTTTAGGCCTTGATTCAAGCACCTCACCATTGCAAAAGGTAAGCTCAGTTTCATATCCACTTCATAGTGCATTCCCCATGATTTAGGTATAACTGATTTTTAGATTTTCTGTGTTAGCTTTGTTGAGCTTGTCGTGGCCAATTTCTAAAAGAAGGGTTCAACTTGATCTCCACCCCATTTTCTCACCATTATGAGTTATGGATTGGTAAGTTGAAAGGACCTTGCCCCCATTTTTTGAGTGGATTTACTGGTGAAGGGGTTTCCCATTGTTATTCTTGTCTTCTTTGTTTTAAATGGTGAGATTTGCATTATTTATGGCTTGGATATGTAGCTCGATTATACTGCTTTCCTCCATGCATTTACATATTGATGTTCTTCCATTTTGTTTGATGTTTATTAATGATTTGAATTTCTCATTATTTAGCCGAAATCGGCTGTAAAATTTTATGAGCTTGTCTCCCTAATTAACATGGCTTGGCATATGGTTATCCTCATAAATCAGTTTGACTCCATAGCTCACCTTACACACTCCTACAATTTATTGTAATGCTCACAACAAATGACATTCTAAAACAACATTAAACCTTAGTAATTATCCAAAACGTTGCCGCAATATTTTTTTGTTTTAAAAGATTGCAAGGCTGTCAACCCTATAATACATTTAATTAATTCCTACCAAAAAATTTCTACATTACATTAAATGGAGCTGGTCTAGAATAATAATTAAATATTCTTAACCCACGTTTCTAAGGTCAATATAATTACAATCCATTAGAAAAGTGTCCATTAATTATTTTACTTGGTTAAATAGTTTTCCCCCTCTAAAATTAACATTCAAACTGACTTTTATTAAACCCTTAACCTTAGTTACTTTAGTTCACTTAAATTACTAGCCTTAATGTCCATTGAAAACATTTGTTAAAACATACTAGGAGAGTTACATAATTAAATTAACATTCAAGGGTAGTTATGTCGGGCCCATTCACTCATTTTTAGATGCCTTTAAATTATTTTTTAAAAACCATAATATATATTCTCACCTAACAATTGTATGGTGGATTCTTAACCCTTAGATCAAATCAATTGAGGTTTATAGATCTTAGAGTTCTAAGTTAACCCTAACCATCCTTATGAAATTTCATTTAACCTTTCTTCTTGCCCTGGCCTTCTCATTTGGTCTCTTTTCTTTTCTTTAATTTTTGGAGGAGTGGATGCCATGAAAGCAAGGAGAGAAGAAGCCATGAAGGGATTCTCTAGGATCAAGCTTAGTTTGGTTTATTTTATGGATTTATTATAGAAATGTATTCCATTTATTGATTGTAGAGGTTTCCACTCTAAATCTGGAGTAGTTACTTAGTTAATTCCATTTTTGAGTTCTATATTTGGGAAAAACCCTACTTCTAATTAATCTATGAGATTGAATACATTTAAATGTCCATTCAAGTTTTTAAATACTTAAAACAATGATTTTGTTCCCTTATATTTTGCTGGTAGTTTCCTTTTTACATTTTATAAGCTTAGATTTTAATTTAATCAATTTCAAATTTGCACAATCATGGATTTTAATTTTTTCTCTAGACATTGATGAAACCACAGCCCAAAGAAGGTCCATGGTCATGTGACTAGCATCCCTACTTGGGTGATGATTCGTAAACTACCTCCTTGCTTGGGTGGTGGTTTAGAGACTTCCTCTAATCAGGTCGACGGTCTGGAGACCACTGCTCTACAACGGGCAGCGGTCCTGTTCTTTGAAAACAAAACCATCAATTCCAAAAAATTTCCAAAAAAAAAGTTTACCAGGGTGATTTATAGTTTATCCTTATCTTAAATTTACATTCCTAAACAATTCTAGTTGAAAATTCAAACCATTTATTCATTTGATGACTTAAATAATTAAAGTACATAGATTTTCTATTTCAGTGGCATACAAGAAAACAACTAAATGATTATTTTTCTAATGAAATTGCTTTTAAGCTCAAATGAAGAAATGAATTTAAATCTATTTCTAAGTATTATTTCTATCTTTTCAACAAAAAGAATGTAATTTTCAAACAAATTAACTCATTATAATTTAGTGCATCCTTTCATTTCAACTATAACCATGTATTCAATGAAGCAAAAGCAACTATTATACATTTAAGATTTACTATTAATACATTCTCAATGATTTACAACTTCTATGTTTTCCCTTCATTATTACAATAATGCAGCTTCTAAAAATAATAATGAACTTTCTTTTTCCTTGAGCATAGCTCATTTCTTACAATGCAAAGAGCTTTCTTTCCAACAATACATTATAACTTAAAAAAAAAATATACAATACAACTATTCTTTTAAATGCAAGACTACTAGCCTTCCACCTTCAGTGGGAATTACAAGAAAAGTTTCTACAATGAAGGATTTTGTTGTTGTCTTCTACAAATGCTTAAAGACCCAAATATTTTACAAGATCTCCATAATTTCTTCACTTCAATCACAACAACGTAAAAATGGGGGAGAGGCAACACTCTCCATCCAGCCAATAATCTAATGAGGAGAAGAAGCTATCCTCCTCATTGGCCCCCTGAGCCCTGACCAAATTGTAATAAGGAATGGATACAACTCATGGAAACTAACTCAATGCTTCCACATCATAGTAAAAAATTTCAACTCAATGGAAACTAACTATTCTTTTAAATGCGAGACAAGACTATCCTTCCACCTTAAGTGGGAATTACAAGAAAAGTTTCTATAATGAAGGATTTCCTCCCAATGGGATTTGTCTTCTACAAATTCTTGAAGACCCAAATATTCAACAAAAGATCCACAATTTCTTCACTTCAATCACAACTCTTATTTCTCCCCTGAAATGGGGGAGAGGCAACACTCTCTAGTCCAACCAATAAGAAACTAATGAGGAGAAGAAGCTATCCTCCTTATTGGCCCCATACCCAACCCCAACCAAAGTATAGTAAGGAATGGATACAACTCATGGAAAGTAACTCAATTCTTCCACATCACAATAGAAAATTTACCCAGAACCATTTAACACACATTCAAACACAAGATAAAAATCAAAAGAATTCAACTTTTGAAAATACACTTTCCAAGGCTTTAAAACTCAAAGCCAATGGAGCAAGGATCTATAGGGAGATCACTTATGCCTCCTAATGGGATTAGGTGCCCATCTTAAAAATCCTCCAAAACACAACTCAAAACCCTTACACAACTCTTATGCCTCCCTCAATAATCCTCTTATTCCTCCCACATTCTCATATGCATCTCTACAATCTCTTATGTCACTCCTAAAAAAAACCACGTAAGAAAAGAAAACATTTTCTTATCTAAGGTGGGGCACCCAACCCAAATCCAATCCCAAATCATGAAATCAAAACTCTTATGCCTCCCTACAATAGAAAATCCCCATAACCTTCTCTTACACCATACTTAGGAATTCTACCCAAGATCCATAACAAGCACACAAACCATTCACTTACATGTAATACACACATATTACAACAAACAAGTAAAACAAGGGTGTATCTCCTACCTTTCCATGGTAAGTGTATGGTGCTCAATTTAATCTTTCCTTGTTCATTCAAAAAACATCTCAGCCTGCATGGTTTGAAGTTTTCTTCATCTCCCTGTATTGATGTGTGAAATCTTGTTCCTTCATTTGGTTGCCATGGTCAGTCTTTTCCTTTGGTCGAGGGTCACATTAAGTGCAGATATTGTTTTCACATTTCTCAATACAAAAATGAGGAAGAATTTATAATTTGGGTGTGAATTCAGGTTTTCCCCTTCCTTTTGTTTTTCCACAATCATGTTTCCCTATCAATTTTTGTCCCAACATTTGTGAAAATGTAGTCCTTTTTAATTGGATGTGGCCCAATCAGGTCTTTTTGGTTAAATTTGCCACTTTTGTCACATTTGTTAAAAATACCAAATTGGCCCCACGGCCCCATGCATTGTCTCTGATTGGCTATTCAACAAATAGGAAGAGGAAGGGAAAAAGTATTACTTTGACCCTGAAGAAGGAAACATGGTAGTTTTTCATGTTACAAGAGGGGAAGCAATACGTGGCATTTTTGTACGAGGAAGAAAAGTTATAAAATAATCTGCAACTCTGCTGGGGCCCCATCAAAATCAAAGGGCTAAGGCCCACTTCAACTCAAATATTGTCCATGTGGAGGGATAACTCACTTGAGGATATTTCTCTAGGTCCTACCTTAGTAGTTGCGCCAAGGAGACAAATGGAGGCTTCTACAAGATCCTCTCTATACTTTATAATTTTCAAGCAAAATTTCTAAGCTCTAGGACACATGGAGGGCCTACCTCAACAGTTTGGGACCTGCCCTCTATAATTACGTGCTGATGAAGACAACGTGGGATCACTTAAAAAAATTTCCACTAGCCTTGTATTTTACTATGGAATCATCACTTCTCACCTTTTGGAATACTGGAGGGAATAGTACTTGTTTGAAATATCTGGGCCATACCCTTTATCATGCATCAGGTACCATGGCACCCTGATATACGGGTATGTATCAATGTTTACATCAATGTAAATATATAATAGATCCTGATATACATATGCGTGATATCATGTTGTTAGGGAGACCACTTTTGGGCACTTTGTAACGACACCCAAAAAATAACAACACAAGGACAACACAGTGAAATACAGGATAACTTTTTTTTTTCGACTTGCTTTGACACAACACGACACAACATGTCGTCACAAGGTTACAACCAACACCAAGAACCACTTGTTATGGGGGAGACCACAAAGTCAGCACAGAAACGTTCACACCTATCAAGGACAATGTACTCTTCTTTTGACAAGACAACATGGAAGTCCAATCCACATGACACACACTCACAGCTAGGGCATCCCATGAGGAATTTCTTGTTAAATTTTATTGTTTACTAAAGTGTCTCTTAATTCTTAACTTACGTTCTTATAAAATTTCATGTAATGATTCACACAATTCTTTTCACAAGGGAGAACTTCTTTATTTTCAACTATTGACTAAATAGCTTAAGGCCAAGCTTTCTAAACTAGGATCATCAAATTTTATGTCCAAATCTTTCTTATTCATTTGATTTTAGAACATTTTCCATTTCTTACAAGGTTAATTAATCTTACTCAAGCCACTAACACATGTTCCACACCTCTATTGCACAGGTGAAGGCATAAGCTCCGATTGAGTGGAAAGTACCGCTTAGGGTTCATAACAATAACCTTCTTGTCTAAGGATCAAATTTTTGACCTTGCTTAAGAAATATCACCATGAATTAAGGCATGGGTTAACAGAACAGGACAACAGAATTTAGCTTCAGGGTCACATTGTTTACTATCAATCTTTTATTGAGGTTAAGAGTTTATCAAGATTGGTTAAATGTTCCATCTAGACTTTACTTAATTAAGTTTGACAAAGGAGAAACATTTCAAACGATAAAGAGATATTTAAGGTTTTATTAATCACTTTCACTCCTACTTATTAAATCCTATCATCTTCTAAAATCTAACCATTGCTTTCACCATGAGGTCATTTAAGGTTTCACTGATAAAAGGATAATGTTTATTAGCTTGGCTCAAAATAATAATAATAAGAAATAAGTTATCATATTTCGTTACAAAAGATAGTTTCCTCTTGATTGTTCCAGGTCTCAAAGGTTATCAAGTAGATCACATCTACATTAATATATTCATATATATAAATTTTTAGTTTAACTTTTATCAGGACTATCCAGCTCACTTTATAGTACTTACAAACTCATTGCTACTAAGCCTTAGAAGGATTTACAACTCAACATTTTAACTCAAGAGCAAATTTTAACAGTACTCGTTTGCGGAAACAAAACAAGGTTATATCAATTCATTCCAACATGATGCACAAATCAAAGGGACATACCATCTCTATTGAACCATGACTAGGGAGCAAGAGAGTAATAACATGGGACATGCCCCGCTACTATACTAAGGGTTAAAATTCACTAGAATATCCCATAACCAAGCGGTAATCAAATTTCATCTTTCACATGATAACCAAACAAGCCAAAGTTTCAACAGTTACAACAACAATACTCTACAATACATTTACTAGGCACTGACCCTTCTTCTAAAATGTCCAAAGGCCCTTTCCAAATTTTTATAACATAATACACATTCGTACAAAGGAACATCATAACCAAGATTGATGCAATAATCTACAAGTCTTTCCATCATCTAACCACGTAAGCCATCTGCAACAATTAATAACCTGAGTCAGTTCGTGAGAACTGAGCAAGATAAGACTATACATAGCAACAATAAGCTACTAGCTAACAATACCATGAAAGGAAACATTCTATTTCAGGAAATGGATCAAAGTTCTAACCTCTAACAACCTTTTGAAACAAGATGTAATTTTCAACATATCAACTAAGAAGAAAACCATAAGTTTTAGTTATGAAAATACCTCTAAAACTACAAAAGTTTTGACAACCAAATACGCAAGACTATGAAATTTAAATGATTAGACACAAGAGTTGAGAGTATTAGGATTTCAATCATGTAATCCCATAGATTACGTGATTGAAATCTAAAGTGTAACCCATCAATCCACATTCTCAAGGTGAAGTCAAAAGATAAAAACCAGACCCGATCTTAGCTGCCAAAAAGAATATAGTTTTGGAATCGTTCCGTAGGGCCATAGGCCTAATAGGCTATAAACGAACAACGAGGGTAAAAAAAAATTTCCATCATGTAATCAAAAAGGTTTAAAGGATGAAAATCTTATATTCAAACCCACAACCATTATATCTTAGGTAATAAGTGACTTCATAGCTAATAAGGATGAGTGGAAATGACGGTAAGAATGTCTGGAATAGGCATTGTCTAACAAGCCTACCTACTGAACATAACCAGGGCCGGAATAGCGAAAAGCCTCATTAATACCCAAGTTGAGTAGGCAATCTAGCATTCTAAACACATCCTTGCAATTTTCATAATACTTTAGATTTATAATCCTCCCGTTTTAGAGGAACATAGCCATGAATCTAGACTTGGTTGAAATTTTCCGACATCAACTCACTTCCTAATATCATAAACGATGTATACAAAGGAAAAGGTCTCTCAACTCTCCTTAATTTACATCTCATCACTAAGTTTATGGTAACCTATGCAGAGATTAAACACATAATATACCATTGAAGATAGATATCCTCCAATAACGAACTTCTATAACGATGTAATTACAATTATTACGTTCGACACATAAACAAACTATTCCATAGCTTCTTTTCCCTTTTTTGACAAAAAAATATATTCACGGCCTTCCATCACAATCATTCTAAATTTGCAATGAAAGGTCACTCATCAAGAAGGAAGTACAAAACAAGTTTGACTAAATTAAGGAACTTCATGTTACCTTAAGCAGTTGATGAAAACCTTAACTTTCACGAACCGTGAAAGATATTACCTTACTCCATCAAGGCATTATGTCTATACATGATTAAATCGATCACACAAGGAATCATCAACATACCATATCTTAACACCATAAAGGTCATTAATTTTATCAAATTTTACTCATAGAAAGAGTAGAATCAAAATGGGGTTCTATCAATAATTTATGCCCTTCTATCAACCCAGGACATATTTTCGGCCCAAAACTTCCTTCTTAACAAGCATATATATTGAACTTCTAATTTCTCAAAAGCCCTAATAATTTGCACAATACACGAAGTGCATAATCACGCTTATCATAAAAAAATAATAAATAATTTAACTGTATGTTTTCCTCTAGGGCAACAACATAACAGGAAACCAATACTAGTCAACGCTGCAACGTTCTAGGGGCGATTACATACCCAGGTTCACAAAAGAAACAACGACATTTTTGAAGAAGGAAGTAACTTTAAAATTATATATATATATATACATATTTCATATGATCAATCAAAAGCATACACTGAGAACGTTTGTTTGTTTTATATATAAACGGGTTTGATCACGTCAACAAGAACAACCAACAGAGGCAAATCCAGAAGTAACAAAACTGTTAACCATATACTGAAACACAAATCCACAAAATCACTGATTTAAACCAATTTCTATAAAGAAAAAGTTTCATTTCAAGAGGTTTTATTAGATACTAGCATATTATGTATATGGTTAGTCTCTATCTTGCCTGTTTTAACACATTCACCAGTCGTGTACATCTCAGCAAGGACTGCTACAGCCACATGCACCTTCCGCTTTATCCTCTGTTTTCACTGGTCTTTTCTTTGCAATATAATACACCAGTGATTTCCCTTTTGAAGGCACGACTAGAGAGTATGCAATAGGTGGCTGTCCAAACACTAGATTGCTTCTATGCAGCTGCTTTGGGGGGTGAGAGTCGAACTGCTTACCACTCAGTCCGAGAGCACTTCTGCGGTAGAAAGCTAAAACACCGGACCATGATTTTGAAGCTCGGACACAAGACATAATGATTACATCGCTCCTGGTTCTGAAAGGAATCTACCGTATTGATACACAATCCTTTTTCGTTTATCAAATTTGGGGACAGCATCAAACTCTCGGTGTAAAACATTGCAGCTGAAGCTTGTAAGGTGTGATAATTCCAATATAAACCTTTATGCCTGCCAACATAGATCAAGGGCACTAAAACAGACCCCAATGCATCTCCACTGAACAAGGACACTCCCCTGATGATTTTCTTATTATTCAAAAATAATGTTTGCAGGGAAATCCCCTGTCTAAAGTCCTCGCCCCAACTGTTGTCACCCATGGTGACAGATTGGTGACAGAAAGCTCCCCGGGACCTTCACTGCCTGCAAAAGTAGACACAAACACAACTTGGCATTTCCATCCCCTAAAATCGAAACTGAATCCCTTGGTAGGGCAGTAAGGCCTGGTTGCCCCAAATTGGCACCAATACGTGGCAAAACAGTTGTTGCAACCATATGTGTAGGGGAAACCTTCTGCCTCAATGCCCCTACAGACTTTGACCTTGCAACCTCATGCAGTATTTGCAGGCTCGACTGCATGGACTCTATCCAAATCATTTCCAAAATTCAGATGGCAGAAATCTCTTGATGGTTCCAACCTCCTCGATTGCCTTGATAAAGATAATCTGATCCATCATTTGTGTCCCTCCCATTGTGGAGATGACAACATCCACTTTTGATTGTCCCCACAAAACTTGCATGATCTTCCAGAGATCCATGGACTATATTAGTACCAAAGGCCAAGAAGCTCGGCCTGCTGAGGATTTGAAGCTATGGACTGTCTAAAAAAACCTCCTGAAGGAAAACTCCAATCAATATTAATCAAAACATATCTTCCAAGAGGGTATCTCTTTAGGAATTCAATAAAATAACTAATATGCCTTGTCTATCTTTTGATAGCTGCAAGTCACAAAACATTGCAGCTTCGAATAAGTTGTTATTGATTAAAATTTGATAAGCAGGAAGAGTTTGGTCTGGAAAAATACCAGACAGTCCACCACGAACTATGACCAGTGGTGGTTGACCGCTAAGAGACTTCCAAGAACTATTCCTCTGAGCATAGATCCCTATATCATGCAGAGAAAGAGAAGCACAAGAGCTTGAATAAACACTAATGGCACCGGCCGCCCTCGCTAGAATCACCCTCATCGGATTTTTTGGCGTGTAGCCTGGCTGGAAGTGACTTTCCAAAATGAAAAGGCAAGGCAGCACCACTAAAACTTTACCTCGTTCTCCAACTACAGCTGCAAGATTTTACAACTGATCAAGAATGTGGTCACATGCAACCAGAACAGTAGGAAGATCGTTACAGAAAACAACCTGTACAGCACGATTTTTGGAGAATCCACTGTCCAGAACACGCTGTAGCAATTCATCTGTTGCAACATCTGATGGAGTGCAAAACAAGCATTCGTGGTTTTGGGCAGAAGAGGTAGACCACGTGACAGGAGATGGTAAGTCAAAAGAATTAAAGACTGGGTAGGTGCGGCCACTAACCGGGAAGAAAAACTGAACACGCCAAACAGGAAACATCATTCGCCACCTAACTGCCAGGTAGCCAAAGCATAAATTTTTTTATTTTATCTCATTTTGGAGCCCTGCGATGTGGGGACAGGCCGCCTGCCTTGAGTAAATAAGGAATGGGAATTACAGGCACCATATCAAAAGTGCACCAAATAGACACGTGGAGGCTTGTGCTAGCTCCTTCTTATAATGATACTTTTTAAAAGGCCAAAAGGCAATTTTCTTGGGCCCAGGACACGTGGAGAGCATACACTTGTTTGAGGTCTGGCCTCTAAACTTCATCTTCGAAGTTACACCGAATGAACACGTGGAAGCTTCCGCTAGTTCCTCTTTGCGCTTGGCCAACTGGGACTCGTAGCACATGTAATGTGGGATAATCCATGCACAGACAATCATTTATGAAAGGCACGAATATAGAAATCCATGCGAGGGCACTCATTTCTCAAAGTGTATTCTCGACGGTGAAGAGGATTACTTGTAAGAACCAACTATACATAACCACTTGAAAATGATTGAAAAGGGGATTTCTCACACAACAAAATAAAAGAATGATTAGAAGAATTGTCAAAAATTTGAGTCATGGAATCCCAGTCATGGTTGAGGGTCTGTGAAATGTGATCAGTTCATGATTTGTCCACCTGGAAACTTCGGGTGTAAATTTGTTAAACATCACTTTCTAAGACAAATTGGTAACAAGCAAAGGATTCCTCGAATATTATTCTTTTTGGGGGGAAAATTTTGGATGAATGACCGAGTGAATTGTATAAATGCAACGAGGATACTCTTGCAAATGTTTGGGGGTTTAATTCTTATGAGAAATTTTGAGAAAGCCCATCTTTCTGAGAGACCATCTGAGAAACCTATTAATTTCTTGTGTTTTAGATTTGATCGTGTCAAGATGGTTGCAAGTGTATAGCCATTGACAAGCTCTGAGACTGTTCAAGAAACTTTCCCCTACTGATAAATCTAATAGATCTCGAATTAATCTGTGTTGATTTTGGGAAAAAATATGTCTTCTTTTATTTCAGAATGTTTTCAAATGGTTTTGATGTTTCTGTTGCAATCTTATGTTAAAATCCCTCTGAATCATAGATGATCTCATCCCTATGATATTTTAGTGGCATTTGTAATTTCATTATGAGAAAAGCCTTCATCTTGTAATGAAATAAACAATTTAAAATCACTTTACTTTCATTTTGTTGATAAAGATTATCTGTAAACCTTTGAGTGTATCTTAGGCATGATGATTCAGGGTTCTTTAATGTTTAATTGAGTCTTTATCTCGAGGCTTCATGTTGAATTCTCCAAGTTTGTGTGAAAACTATGCAGATCTAGGGATCCATTGATGCACACCTTCTGGTTGAAGGAATATTTTGGCTATTCTGAAGCTTTCTGTTGTTAAGTTGTCTAATTTTTGTAAATGTTCTCAAAGATCCAGTGAATTCATCTTCATCTTGGTTAATCCCCACCAAAATTTTCAAATAACAATCACTCTTACCCGAAGTACCCTTGTTTGTGTTGTGTATCCACAAATGAGTGATTTCTACTGCCAAAATATACAGAAGCAAGCAAGTTTTAAGAGTTTTTGGTAACCCAAACTTGGTTTAGAAAATATCTCCATTCTTTAGAAGTGAAAACTCGTGAGAGTTAAATTGTGGGGTATTGATCATATTTTCTTAAGGTTCCCCTAAAAATTATGCAAAGAAGGATCTCTTCATGTGCTTCACCAACAAAGGTTACAAAACGGGTCATCTCACCCTAGTTGAAAGGCACAACCTAAAGTAGTGAGAATAGATAAAATTCTTTTATATGGTGCTATCCATTTCTCTGATTCAGGAGTGACACCAAGCTAGCTGAATCTCCTCCCAAACTTTAAAACGACTCATAATATGATCAGTCTGTATCTAAGTGTCTTGTTAAATCTATGATGTTGTTTAACCTCTAAGGGAGAATCAATTTGGATACCGACACCATTTTGGGACCGTTGTTGGGGACCATCAAAGGCACTCTTATCCAAAAAGTGGGGAATGTTGGTACTCAATTTAATCTCGACTTGTTCCTTCAAAAAACTTCTCATCATGAATGATTTGAAGATTTCTCCGTCTACCTATATTGATGCATGAAATATTTTTCCTTCATTTGGTTGTCATGGTCGGTCCTTTCCTTTGGTCTGGGATCACATGAAGTCAAGATATTGTTTTCCATTTCTCTATACATGAGGAAGAATTTGTAATTTGGGCGTGAATTTAGGTTTTCCCCTTCCTTTGATTTTCCACAGTCATGTTTCCTGTCAATTTTTGTCCCAACGTCCATGGAAACGTGGTCCTTTCTGATTGGATGTGGCCCAACGGGTACTTTTGGTGAAATTTTCCACTTTTGTAAAAAATACCAAATTGGCCATGCGGCACCGATAGTCTCTAATTCGCTATTCAGCAAATATAAAGTCGTAGGGATAAAGTCTTACTTTGACCCCAAAGAAGGACACATGGAATTTTTTCATGTTATAAGTTGGAAAGCGTCGGTGGAACATTTTGAAGTTTGTTGCCTTTTTGTATGAGGGAGAAAAGTTATAAAATAATCCACAACTCCCCAGGGGCACACATCAAAAGTTAGAAGCAGAGAGATGGGTCACCGGGGAATTTTGAAACTCTAAGGCCCACTTCAACTCAAATCTTGTTCACGTGGTGGGACAACAATCATTTGAGGATCTGCCTCTAAGTCCTACCTTAGCTGTTACGCCAAGGAGACACATGGAGGCTTTCGCTGGCTCCTCTCTATACTTAAACTTTTCAAGAAACTTTGTAAGGCCTGGGACACGTGGAGGGTCCATGCCTGTTTGGGACTTGCCTCTGTACTTTAGTTTTGAAGAAGTACCGAAGGGATACTTGGAGGTTTGTGCTGATTCCTTCTGATACATACACTTTTCAATGGCTGAAGAAACTTTCTCGGACCCTAGGCACATGATACCTTCTGCTGGGCCTTAAATGTTTTCAACAAATTTGCTAGGATGAGACACGTGGTGAGCCCGCACTTGTTTAGAGTCTCCATTTTTGGGAATAATATCAAAAGTGCGCCAAAGAGACACGTGGAGGCTTCCACTGGCTCCTTTTGATAATTGTCCAACCAACCTATAAGCATAGTTTGAGATAATCCTTAATACATTCTTAATGACAACTCATAATTAATGAAAATAGAGAAAATACTATAGAATGTTTAATAGGAAATTATTTCTAATATCATACAAGAAAGTAGGAATAAGATGAATCCTTTCTATTTTTGACCAATGTACATTGGTGGCTAATCCTTGTCTTGATTACCTCCCTAGTGGATATATTTCGACGGTCAAGTAAATGAGCTTACAATTGTAATCTTGATTGAAATTGGATATTTCTGTCATTGACCATCTTGTTTCTTGGTTGAGAAAGGGCATATGGATATTCAAGTGAACATTTTCAGATGGTCATTGAAAACATGGCTTCTCGAGGGAAGGAACCTACATTTTGTATGGGAGATGACATTCCACTAGCTATGTTGTCTCGAAAATCACACATGCTTTATAACTACTTCAAGCAATGTTTTGCACAGGTACACTTTTTAGCATCATTAACCTCTACACTTAGTATTTCTTTTAATTTATCTTTGTTCCTTCAACTATTTTTTGTAAACACACAAAAAACATGGAAGTATACATAATACATGGAGTGCAACATTTTATTTTTCCTAAAACAAGCAAAAAATAGTTTTCTTTCATGCAACCTTCTATATTTGAGTTGCTGGTCCTTGTTTTGTGTGATATCCAAAGGAGGAAGCAAGGAATAGCTGCTTGGATTTCATGCAATGTTTAATACATTAGATGCTAGTGTTGTACTATATGTTACTCCTGTACATCATAGGGATTGATATACACTTCTTCATCATCATTGCTCCTACTATAAAGTAGAAAATGTTGCAAGTGTCAAAATATAGAGCATTATATAACATATAATGCAGTTATGTAGTTATCATTTGGTTGATAACTATTCAACCAATCTGTAAGCACATTTCCACCCATTGAGTTCTTCCTTAACTGGATGACGAAGGAAGGATCGTATTAGAACCTTAAGGTATTCTGTATAAATGTAAAGAAATATTACAGACCCGAGTCATTACCGAGTATTTGATCAAGTGGAAGAATATGAATATTGAGGATGCAACATCAGAGGATGAAGCGTTTCTACAGCAACATGTGTCGCTTACCAACATTAGGGACAATGTTGCTTTTAAGGGGAGGTTCATGTTATGCTCTTAGTCCTATTGCTTATATTCGATATGTAGTGCCGACTTGTAGCTTACATAATCTCTTTTCTTGTCTTATGTTATTCATTTAGGCTTTCATATGTTTAGTAGGTTGGCCTAGGTGTTGGACTTAGGACAAGATTGATATATACAGGTGGTAGTAAGGAGTAATCAAATATCATAGAGAGCATTTAATTCTTGTTTTAAGGTTCACAGGTCACCCCCTTGTATTTTCTAAGCTATTCTCCTGCATATTGCGATCATTTATCTATAATCTTGTGTTCTATTGCTGTTGATATTTAGATTTATAGAAGTAATTTCATTACACATCATCTGCATCGTATCCTTCCTCAAACTTGGCATGAATCTTGGATTCCTTGTTCCACACATTGAACAAGAACCACTATGTCCATAAATTTTAGGTTTCCTCTATTATTTATTCTTTCACTCTTTAGAGCTTTATTTCAGTCTCTCAAGGGATGCATGTCTCCATACTTACTCGCATTACTAGTAACATATTATGGTATGGGTGGAAGGGTGTGGCCTAATGGTGGGGTTTGAGTGCTCACAAGCCACCCACCTAGGTTCTAATCTCCCAGGCCCTAGGGGACCAGTTACCCTTTCATTTACACAGCCGGTTAGGAGGAATCACCCTACATTAACGCACCAAGATTTCGTCATTAACTCCTCTAGTATCTAGTCATACGAGTGACATTTTCTCACATGTTCACGATCTATCTTCCACATGGGAATAAAATTCCCTTTTTACCTATTGAATTCACCATGAATCCACTAGACAGCTCTGGTAGATCTAAGAGCAAAAAGAAAACTCCACTTTTTTGTTTTTGTCTCCAAACCACAACATTTTGGTCCAAAACAAGTAGCTCCAAATTTTATTTTGTTGCATACTTCTAGTATAGTGTTCCACACCCTTATGCTGGTTTGTAGGTAGGTAAAAAACCACATCTAGCAATCTAAAAAATCGGTCTGATGTATTCCCAAAAAAACCTTCACAATATTGGCCAAAGTATTATAGAAGGTATTGTTACTTCTGCTGTCACGTCTTTGAAAACAAATGTCTGCAAGTAGGACAATTAAACGTGGAATTCCTATGTTCACATAGTCACAAAACTAGGTCTAAAATAGATCTATTTCCATGAGAATTTTTGTGACATATATTGGGAAAAAACAGCCATGCACGTAGGTCCTCAAGTTTGGTCTAGATCATACTTTAACACAAGGAATCGTGCAAGTAGCTTAATACAAGAAAATGTGATGTGGGAGTGAAAACCTAATGAGGTAAGAGAGGTGTAAGGTCATGAGTAGGTGGAAATGAATAGAACAATGCATAAGCAAGTGGGGTGGTCAATGTAATATTTGTAGCATTCCTTGTAGATCTAGAAAGATAAATTTTATCTTGCACAGAAGAACAAATTTGTATCTATAGCTTCATAGATCAACCACAAAGAAAAACATAACTTTTCTGATAAAAAAGAAAACAGAGTAGCTACAAAAAAATGGAGCATTCAACAGATATTAATCATATTAAATTTCTCACAGATTAGAAATTACAATATACTATATATTAGAAAGAAAGCACCATATGAAGCACAACAAATAGGATGAAGAATGAAGTTAACAACCTTGATTGAGTAGAAGGAATGGATCTTAAGGGAGCTGAAAGAAGTAATCCACAATCTGCCCTAGGTGAATTGAAGTGTGGTTAGTTGGAATTAACCACTAATAATATTCTACATTATCGCTAGAATGGGGTTCTAGAGTGATTCCTATCTATTACACTCTGACCTATCTCAACAAACACATCTTATACCATAAAATTTTTTTTGGGTTAAAAACATAACCTTGACTCTATGGTTATGATAACCTATAACATTGGTTTATAAATGAGGATGTAATGGCTAATATTGAATAATGTCATGCATACATAAAATATATAAGTTGTGTTAGGTACACAACATATAAGAATACCATGAAACAATTTTGAGGTCAATGGAGGATAGGAGAATATCTAATGCATTTGGATTCTTGGGGTAAAAGGTGAGAAACAATATAGATAAGAATATAGATAGTTATTTGAGGATATATTCATCAAAGTAAAATGTTCCAAATTTTCCTTTTCTTACGACACTAACAATATGGAGGTCCTCATGTGAATGAGTGGAATTTGTTATAAATTACGATATTAACATAATATCTACATATTCAACTCGGAAGCGACAGTAAACAAGACTGGTTTGTTCCAGGCGAGACCACTGGTTGGGGTGTAGGAGCTTCCAGATCTTCAAATGGAGGTGGCATCCCTGCATTTTCTACTGAGGTTGGTTGTAACCGGGCTCTGCATGGCATCCACACAACATTCCATGTTAATGAGAAGAGATCCTCTACTTCAGATCCATTCCAACACCCTGTATCTCCCCTGAAGCCGAAAGGATTAAACGTCATTGGCCAAAAACTTGGAAATATAGGGGATGCTAGTGATGGAAATGCCCTGTCCTTTGGGCAACCTAGTGTTGCTGAACTCCTCCATCCAGAAATCACAGCTGCTCGTGATTTCCTAGGGGGTAAATCCAATGGATATGATGGTGGCTCTTTTAAAGAGGCACTGAACAGAAAGAAATATGTCATATCCCCTACTGAAATGTCCCCCTAATATCAATTTTGGCGAGGAGGTTATTGAATCTGAGGTTTTTTACCAAAAAAATTCTTTGATCTGTAGATTTGGGGGTTTTTTGGCCTACCCTACTAGTGTTGCATGCTTGGATCTCCAAACACTGGAGCCCACTTATAGACGGAAGGTTGGACCTCTACCCATATGCGAAAGGTATTTTTATTGTTGTTTTCTCTTCAATACATGATAAGGAAATCATAGAGTCAAATCTATGGATCTGTCAATCACACTATCTCATTATAAAACCATGGTTTCCCTCTTTTAATCCACTCACTGAATCCTTCTCTTGTAAACCTGTATGGATCAGATTGCCCCATCTACCCTTGCAATTTTGGTCCAGTGAATGTCTTGTCTCCAAAGAGGGGAAGGAATATAGTATATTTCCCCTTTTGGGACAAAGGTGAAATTTACCTCCCCACGCCCATGAGCCCATACGGGGACACATGTCCAAAATATTCAAACCAAAGGGAAAGTGGGTCGCCGGAAAAATTTAAGAGATTTAGATTTTTTTGCCAAAAAATGTTAAGGGATCAAAATGATTCGCGCCTCCTCCATCGCCCAAGGCGCCACGTGTTAATCCCTGATTCATGTGGAGAAAATGGACTTACAGGGAAAATTAAGAGTTTAATACTTTTGTGATAAGAACTGCAAAGGCTAAAATTAACCTGCACCTCCTCTGACACCATACGATGCCACTTGTCAGGCTCTGATTGGCTGCGAGTGGCAGGGTGGTGAAGAAACTTTAAAATTTTTGCCAAAAGAATTTTAAAACATTAAGCTTCATAAATCAACCACTCCTCCACTGTCATTTTGTGAAGCCACATGTTAGCCAATCATTGGCTGTGGGGAGGAAGGCCAACCGAGAAATTTTTAGAAAATTTCCAAAAAATTTAAAAAGTTAAGTTTTAGAACGCGGGCCTGGGCACTCGCGGAAATGCTTTTCTAAGGAAAGGGAGGGGATACAAAACCACAGAGAAAAGTAGGAATTTTTTCCAGTAATTTTGAAAGGTTAAGTTAAGGGTTGCGTGCCCACATGCAAGTGGAAATGCTTCAAAAATTGAAGGGTGGGGCGATGAGGCCACAAGGAAAATTTTCCAAATTTTCCTTTTTCAAACTTAGATTATTTTTGACAAAAAAGATGGTTTTGGGCCAATGGAGCGATGAGAAACTTCATGTCTTTTGCATTTTTAAGGCAAAAAGTGAAAAAGGAAGCTTTTCACCCATAGGTTCACCAGGGAATATTTAAATAATTAAATTTGACATTTAGAATATTTTTGAAGCCAAATGAAGTAAAAACTTCAGAAGGCCATAACGTTTGATAGGAAACTCAGTTCTTGGCAAACGAGGACTTTCTGGAAAGCTCTCGACATCCTATTTGCACAACAACCCTAAAATTTTAATTTGGATAAATTATTAAGGGTCAATTTTGATAATATGTTTTTCTGTCACTTAGAAAGTGAATTGGTATTTTTTTACTTATCAATTTTGTTCACATTTTCCATGAACTCATTCTCAACATGCCAAACAGGCATGGAGGATTTCACTTGGAATATTTTAGGATAGATTGCAAGGTTAAATTTTCTTGATTGATTTGCATTCGAAATTACCAATGTTTACATAGAAAAAAGCTTGTAATTTTGCCTTTCCTCAATTTGAAAGGTTCTTTAATAAAAAATTCTTAAGTGTTTTAGTTTTTTTTGGGGTCTTTTTCATCTTACAAGTCCAATTTGGTATTTATTTTTTTCTTTTTGATGTTACATGGTCATTCTATTCAATTTTCTAATTCATTTGCAAAGTTTGAAATTTATCTAACAGAGGTCAGATTCAGATGGGTATATTTCAGTTATCATCTTCTAAGTTGTAAAAGTCATTCCAAAACCAGTTCTAAACTATTAAGTTGATTCAAGCAAAGTATTCAAATGCCAAATTACAATTATGATTTCTAAAACATTTGTTTTTGTTAGCATACATTTAATAATCTATATTTTTAGGAGTATATATTCTGTTCTATCTCTTTATCTTCTCCTTCTAGGTGTATTCCATTATTCTCGCCTTCTATTTTGTAACCTCTCCATTAATTTAGGGGATTCTCATTCAATTTCTTTCCTATAAATAATGTACGTGAGTTTTATGTTTAATAGAATAATATGAGATATTTAATCTCTATTCTTTCTCCTCCATTTCTACCTCGCAATTTGGTATCAGAGCACAAGACCTCTAACCTGTGTGCAGTGTCTTTCTCCTGCCTGTACGTGAAAATCACAATTTGGCTATTTAGAAAATCACTCTTGCTACTTGCGTGAAGAATCTACTTAGCGTGGAAAGAAAGAAAGAAAGAAAAGAATTTACTTTTTTTATAGAAGGAAAGAAACAAAAACGTTTTTGTTCTTAAAACTTGAATTTTTTTATATCTGTGCATTTTTTTTTCTTGTTTTTTCTACACTAAATAGAGGATTTTTTTCCACCTGCTGCATGGAGGAATAGAAATATTAGAGTAGGCTCAAGCTGTGTGTTTAGATCTGTGCTAGAAAAGAGAAAACTTTTTTAGAAACATGGACATTTTAAAAAAAAGAATGTTGTCTTGTTGTTGCGCATGATTTTTTGTTGTTTTGTGCGCTAAAAAAAAAAAATCTACCTATGCGTGTTGAGGATGAGAAGATAAAATGGGTTGCGTGGGAAATTCAATCCCATCTGCTGCTACTATTGCTGTCTTTGAATCCTTGCCTAGAAAGTTTGAAGGAAAAAAAAAGAAATCAAATAAAAAAAAACACGGGGAAGCTGATAGCTGTTGTTGCGTGGAACCTGTGTGAAGGTGTTGGGACAGACATATAAACATTCACTTATCTATGTGTAAGAAGTATTGTAAGGAGGAATTTTTTTTTAGAACTAATGAAGCTCAATTGTGCATGATCTGTGCTATAACTGAGATCCAGAGAGAAGATTGCTGCGTGGAATTCTTTCTCTCATATGTGAAGACTTGCATCCAAATAACGTGAAGTTTGGATTTTTTCACTTGCTGCTCCGTGGAGGAAAAGACCAGCTACCTACGTGAAGAGGTAGAACAACATGAGGAGAAGAAACTTGGAGAAACTACAAAGACTACACTAAATGTCGAGTGTAGACAACTCGATTGAAAGCGTCAACAATACTGTTCGCCACAGCTGAAAGCCACAACATCAACTCGCCAGCTAGAGAACACCGTGGAGAAGCTCCTGAGAGCTCCGGGTTCTACTTTGCCTTGCTGAACGAGCTTCAAAATTGCGGCAATCTTGCATTCGACAAACTTGTTCGAGAAGGACTCCTTGAGTACTTTCTTTTCGACGTCAGCTGCCAAGCAAAGCGAGTATGGGAAGAATTAGAAGTCGGATACGACGCAGATTGTGACGACGAAGAAGAACACCCTGCAAAGCGTCGCCGTCTCACAGCACGTGAATATCGCGAGCATCTACAAGCCAATCATTCTTGACAGTGAGTCCAAATTGTAATAAGTTTTTCAAATAAATAAATTTTTTTTTTATTACAATGTCTGCTCCGAAGTTACTTCTGTCTGACGCTCAGTTACTCAAAGGGCCTAATTTTGCAGCCTGGAAGACAAAAATGAAGACAATCCTTCAGTTTGAAGGATTATGGGGAATTGTCATAGGGTCTGTGCCTGCTCCCACAGCCCCCGATGAACTAATAAAATATGACATGGCTAGTGCTAAAGCCTTGATGCTAATAATGCTCAGTATCAGTGATGACGTGCAACCGCATGTTCGGAATGCGGAGAAACCCAAGGAGGCCTGGGACAAGTTGGCAACCATTTATGAAGCCAAAAATCAGGCAAAGATTCTTCATCTTCAGTCGAAGCTGCATACCCTGTCTATGGGGTCTGACGAGAAAGTGGAGGAATTCCTGCGTCGCGTGGCTGAGTTGAGATCGGAGTTATTGGTGCTCGGTGAAACGGTAGACGATAAACTACTCGTCCCAATCACCTTGAGAGCACTCCCTTCTCAATTTCGAGTGTTTGTTACAACACTGAATGTGTCTAAACAAACAGTGACATTCGAAGAGCTTGTGAATTTGCTGCAGCAGGAAGAAGCTATCACTTCATCGCATGGGGAGTCTTAGGACAAAGCCTTGTTCTCAAAGCCTAATCGTGGCCAGAAGAATCAGAAAGGTCCCACAGAGAAGCCAAATCCAGCGCAATCCAAACAGAAAGATCAAAAGTCAAAGAGATGGTGTCACATTTACAGAACCAATACTCACGACACTGATCACTATTGGCACAACAGCCTGAAACAAGGGCCTTCAAGCCATACAAGCACATCTGGGTGCGAAGATTTTCAAAAGTCTAAACGACGTCCCCGCTGGAGAAAGCAAAAAGGGACATCTTGCAGCCCAACAAGAGGATGATGAATCTAATGAGGAGACATCAGAAGGAGCCCATTGTAGTAAGAATCTTGTACTCGTCTCTCAAACTTCTCAGCCCACGAAGAAAGTCTGGTTGATAGACTCTGGTGCAAGCAAGCATATGTCAGGTGAAAAGAAGCTATTTGATTTACTACACGAAGAGCCAACTGGAGATCGAGTTTGGATATCGGATGACAAAGAATACACTGCAGAAGGAATAGGGAATGTGACCATTCCTCTGGGGCCACGAAAATGTACACTTACAAAGGTACTATATGTTCCTGGCTTGACTAAAAATCTTTTGTCAGTTACTCAACTCTTGAATCATCACCTTAAGGTTGAATTTCTTGTTCAAAATGGCATTAAATCATGCTTAATCTCCCGACAAGGTACGGTTCTTGCTAAAGCCTTTGTAAAAGATAAGTTATTTGCTTTAGATACTGTTTCATCTTCTGTAGTAGCTTTATCTGCTTCAACAATAGAATCAACTACCTTATGGCATTATAGATATGGACACTTGTCGGTTGGTTCACTGCACCATATGAGTTCAAAAGCAATGGTCCATGGACTACCCAAATTGTCCAGTTCCTTGCCTATTTTCCCTGGTTGTCTTGCAGGAAAACAACATAGAGATCCGTTTCAAGTGAGCACCTTCCATGCCAAGAAGTGTCTGGAGATAGTTCATACCGATCTGAACGGCCCATTGCCTACTTCGTTTTCAGGATACAAATACTTCCAGTTGTTCACGGATGACCACTCTCGCAAGATGTGGGTATATTTCCTAAAGCAGAAAAGTGAGGCTCTTCAACACTTTCAGAACTTGTATCATCGTGTTGTCAAAGAATATGGACAACCACTTCTTCTACTCAGATTGAGGGGGGGAATTCACATCAAAGAAGTTCTTGGCCTTCCTAAACCATCACGACATTAAGCAGCACCTGACTGCTCCCTACACGCCCCAGCAAAATGGCATTGTTGAGCGTCGCAATCGCACAGTGATGGAGATGGCTCGCTGCATGCTATCAACTGCAAAGCGAGGAGAATGCTATTGGGATGAAGTAGTACAAATGGCTGTATATCTTCTCAACAGGGCACCAACAAAGATTCTACTAAACAAGATGCCAGAAGAGGTATGGAGTGGTAAAAAAGCCATCAATTTCTCATTTGTGAGTATTTGGTTGCACAGCATACATGCATGTTCCAGCTCAGAAGAGAAAGAAGGTAGAGCCAAAAACACTCCCGTGTATCCTTCTTGGCTACAGTACTACCTCGAAGGCGTATCGTCTCATGGATCCTGAGACAAAGAAAGTATACGAGAGTCGGGATGTGGTTTGTGACGAGTCATCCTTTGACTCAATAGTATCAACAGAAGATTCACTTCCAAACACATCTCACTGATTAGTCTCTGAATCAGATGATGAGCTGGAGGAGACTACTCAGAGAAAAGAAATGCTACCAGGAGAACTATTTGTTGACCTTGGAGAACTGCAGAATGTGAATCCACATCAATCCTCACGGCAACGACACAGTTCTTCTCAAAAGCAGTCAAGTTCTCATCCGAAGTGGGTACAAAGAACTATCAAGGACTCAAATTTGCAACAACTCCCAGATACATCATCCGGAGTCAAAACAAGGAGTCAAACAAGAAATGAGGTAAAATTTGCACTCATGAGTTCACTGATGAATAGCTCCGAGCCAGATAATGTTCGTGAAGCACTCAGTCAAACTCAGTGGAAGGAAGCTATGGAAACAAAATATGACTCACTCATGAAAAATCAGACATGGGAACTTGTCGATCTGCCTACAGGAAAGAAACCCATAGGCTGCAAATGGGTCTTCAAGACAAAATATAAGGCAGATGGATCCATCGACAAACATAAAGCACGACTTGTAGCCAAAGGATATGCTCAGAAAGAAGGCATCGACTATGAAGAAACCTTTGCACCCACTGCGAAGATGAAGACCATCAGGGTAGTTTGCGCACTTGCAGCACAGAAAGGATGGAGACTTCAGCAGATGGACGTCAAGAGTGCTTTCCTAAATGGTGATCTGAAAGAAGAAGTATACATGACCCAACCTGAACTGATTTGTTGATGAAAAGTCAGCCTAAAAAGGTATGTCGTCTCATCAAATCTCTTTACGGACTGAAACAAGCTCCCAGGGCATGGTATATCAAGATCAATGATCACCTTTTACAGCATGGGTTCACTCGTAGTCCCTCAGATTCAAATTTGTATATAAAGAAGGTAGGCAAAGAAATTATCATTCTGGTTGTTTATGTAGATGATCTTGTGATCACTGGTAGTTCAGAAGATCAGGTTGATATTGTAAAGAATGATCTCAAAAGAACCTTCGACATGACAGATTTGGGGCTACTACATTACTGTCTTGGCTTGGAAATATGGCAAAAGGAGCATCACATCTTTGTCTCCCAGACAAAGTATGCCAAGACACTCCTGGAAAAGTATAGAATGTCTGATTGTAAACCTATATCCACTCCCATGGAAAAAGGCTTGCAACTTTCAAGATTCCAGGACTCACCTCAAGTAGATGCTACTCTCTACAGGAAATTGGTTGGAGGGCTCATCTATTTGACATACACCAGACCAGATCTCTGCTATACTGTCAGCTATCTTTCCAGGTTCATGCAAGAGCCAAAGAAATGTCACTGGAATGCAGCAAAGCATGTTTTGAGATATGTCCGAGGAACAACTAATTATGGTCTGGAATATAAAAAGAATGATCAATTCTTCCTATAGGGATATGTCGACTCGGACCATGCTGGATCTGTTGATGATAGGAAGTCAACTACAGGATACATATTTCATCTCGGATCTGGACCAATCTCGTGGATAAGTAAGAAGCAGAATGTTGTTTCTATCTCATCCACAGAGGCAGAATATTACGCCGCACGAGGAGCTGTGTGCGAAGTGATATGGATACGTCACATTATGGATGACCTGGGAATTCCTGAAAAATAGTCACCTATTCTCTATTGCGACAATCAGAGTGTGTTGAAGCTCGTGCAGAATCCAGTCTTTCATGAATGAACAAAGCATATTGAAATTGACTGCCATTTCATTCGAGAGCACATCTTGAACCATCAAATTCAGCTCCAGTAATGTCCTACTGAAGCAAAAGTTGCTGACATTCTCACTAAATCCCTTGGTAAAGTGAAATTTGAATTTTTCAGGGGTCACATTTACAAGAATAATGTAATAAGAGGGGGAATATTAGCATACATTGAATAATCTATATTTTTAGAAGTATATATTTTGTTCTATCCCTTTATCTTCTCCTTCTAGGTGTATTTCCTATATATACTTCTCTCCTTCTATTTTGTAACCTCTCCATTCATTTAGGGGAGTCTTGTTCAATTCCTTTAATCTATAAATAATGTACGTGAGTTCTATGTTCAATAGAATAATATGAGATATTCAATCTCTATTCTTTCTCCTCCAAGTCTGGGAATTCCTCACAATTTTTTAGGAATAGAGCATTATGACATTTCTCTGTACGTATTCACTTTTTCATCTTTCCAATCATAATTTCAAAATACATTCAATTCAATAGAGATTTCAATACCTAATAATTTTGTTTGAGAAAAGTAATACAATCTTTTATTGATTAAAAAATATATACCTTTACAACTTATTATTGCATTCCTCAATTATAATATACAGAATACAATTTCTTTCACATTCATTCAAAGATAGAAAAAGGAGTATATCTCTTTCACATTTTGAATTACAACTTTCATAGCCAATAAATAACATCTTTCCATCACAAATAATGTATAAGGTCATCCACTTCAAGTGGGAAAAGGTTACAATAAGAAATAATCTCAACAAGGACTGTCAACTTGTCTTTTTTTCTCTACTCTAGAACAATAACGTGAATATCCTCCATTTTCTTTATTTCAATTTGATCACAATCAGAACATGGGAAAAGGCAAAACTCTCCACCCAACCAAGAAATCCAATGAAGGGGATAAGTCATCCGTCTTCATTGGCCTTCGAGCCCCAACCACATTGCAATAGAAGAATTGTTTTCAACTCATGGCAACAATAGGCTTCCACAAAATAAGTAGAATTTCACATTTAAAACACAATCCATAAAAACATGCAGTTTAAAACCACATTAAAACATAACAAATAAAACTCAAAATTCACCATGCAAGCCAAAGGAGCAAGAAACTATGGGGGATGCTTCTTATGGCTCCCAAGGGGAAATGGGTATCAACATCTGAGAGAAAACAACCAAAATATATCAATTCAAAACCTTGACATGCCCTTATGCCTCCCCCAAGTACCCCTTATTCCTCCCATTTTCTTATTCCTCCCTAACCTCTTATGGCACCCCATAACGAGTAAAGAAATGCAAGATATTTCTTGGTAAGGTGGAACCCAAATCCCAACTCCCTCCACACTTATACCTCCCCAAAATAGTTATGCCTCTGGTAAAAATACCCCATAGTATTCTCCTACACCATTCCTAGGTAGTCTACGTAACCAAACAACAATAAAACAACACATTCAAACATTCAGCCATTCCTAAGTGCATAAAAATGATAAGAGATCCTTTCAAGAGCCAAGATCCTACCTCTCCATGATGGATTTTTGTTCCAAGGTTCCAAAATTACAAGTTTTCCAATGCAAAGCATGGTCCAAGATCAGCCAATCTACAAGCATGCAACAGTCTCCAATCTTCTCCAAAAGCAAGAGATCAAAACAATAAAATAATTCGCTCCAAACGAAGTATGTAAAAAGTGAAGCAACCAAAAGCAAGCCAAGGAAATTTGAATTTATAGAAGAGGGAAGAGAATAAGATGAGGTGGATCCATGTAGGATGCCACTTCACACATCCTCAACTCCAACATCAAGGTAGACTTCCTTCTCCAATGCATAATAAATAGGTGGTTGAATAAATGATAGTTTTACTTACTAACTCAAATCAAGCCCAAACCCCATAAGGACTGAAATTAAAAATATGTAAGAAAGTGCAATTACAACTTACAACTTGACTTACAAAAATGCATAATGAAGGCTAATTTTATCTCTCCAACCATATGTAAGGTTGGTATGAAAATTTAAGAGGTATGGGACAAGTTTAACTTGTCCCACAAGCCTCCAAAATCAGCCTCCAAGGAAAAAATCTAATTTAAAAATAAGGTGGAGTGTTTCATACTAAAAAATTAACTTACACATCTCTTACACATCACTTACACATTACTTACACATATCTTACAACATTTAATACAAGGCCAACAACTCCAATAATTACTTTCTTATGTCCCAATTGATTTATTAGTTTTTAACAATATGTTTTCTCACATTATATTTACCACAATTTACTTAAATAATAAGGGGGACACATCACTTATAAAATATATACACAGTAAATAAAGGAACCAAATAAATAAATAATACACATAACCCTTGGTCACATTTTAAAGGTGATCCCCCCATGGAAATCCATAACACAATCAAACACACACAAACAAATACAACTTGCCATGGTGACCTTGTTGAATTCATCTTTAATTCCAATGTGGTTGGTCTCCAATCCTCTGATGTTTATTGTGATATATTTTAATCTACAAAACACAAATACCTCCTTTGGCCTCGTGGCCAAATCAGACATCCAAAATGAATATAAATATAATTTCAAAATCATCTATATATATGAATCACAACAACATCAAGGCAAACTAACAATATCATTTGTAATTTTATCAACAATTATATCATAATCAAATAAATTTCATTTTCTAGGTCTACTCAAAATATCCAAATATCACATGTCTGAACAACATCTATAATATAACCATGTCAAAAATTATATCAACATCAATGTATAGAATGTCTCCAATAAACATAATACATCATATATGAATCAAAGTCAACAATAATCCATGATCTAACATCTAACGTCATACTAAATCAAAACTATAACAATGTCCATAATATAATTAGCAGTATCATAGGCCAATATCAAAAGGTGTCGAAGGGAAATGGGCACTACAATATGTACATAAAGAATATACCTTAAGAACTTATGGGCTAAGGTTGTAAATTTTGTAATTAAGTACTTTACTTACGAATGAAGGAACTCTAGATTAAGTAAAGTTCATTTCAAATTGTTAACATCTAAAGAATAATAGTCAAGTATATGTACCTAATTTATTACATGAAATATTGAAGATAATGAGTAATGAAGTACAAATAGGTAGGGATGCATTATCACATAATTTCCTTATAATCCCGTTAAAGAAACATACCTTGCTGAGGGATTATCCTCATTGTTAGTGGCAAGATTTTGTAGAGGAAACTAGTATAGATAATTTAATGGGAAACAAAATAAAGAGGAAAATAACTCATAGCTATTCTTCCTATGTAGCCAAGAATGCAACATCCACCTCCCATCCTTAAGAGCCCATAATTACTAAAAATCCAACTCCTACTGAAGAACACCATGTACCTATCTCTCCTGAGAGAATTTTCATTGTTGAAACCCTATTGGAGTTTTCCACTCCTGAATCCTCAAACTCTAAGAGTAAATGGAAGTCTTCTAAATCCACTCCTACACCACCTAGGTGCTTCCATAGGCTCAAAACAAAAATAACAATGACCTACAACCTAAACTAGTCAAATTTCATCTCACTAGATAGTAATGTTGAATCTATAGAAGGAAGCTTTGAGAATCCAAAAATCGAGACACATCAGAGAGATATTTATGCCCCTATTCATGAGCAAGAATTTCTTGTGGAACCCATGAAGGAACACAAAGAACAAGCTCAAAATCAGGAGACCGTTCATGTAGTGGAAGTTCATGAGGAGAAAGAGAGAGAGAGAAACAAGAAGGAGAACTTTAGAAAATGCCTATAATTGATGAACAAGTACTTGATCAAATTTTTGAGCAAGTCATCGAGCATCACAGACAAAGAAATATAGATGAGAAGATCTCTTAATTAGTTGAACCAGTCATGGAAGAACAACAACAACACATTCCTATATTTGTCGACAAAGTAATTGATTACACTTGAGAAATTTTTAGAACATTCACAATATGATATTGTGCGGGAATAAATTATAACACCATTCCAACAAAAAATTGTTATTCAGGAAATTATAAGGGAACCTATCAAACCAGTTTGTAAGGAGATGGCTACATAGACTATGCTATCAAATATTGAATTTCTGATGTTGTAATTTGAGAGCTATGTTAATAGGATAAAAGGATGATGGCAAAAAAAAAAAAGGCCCTTATCTCCAATAATCAGAAAGACTTGAAAGTTAAGGACAAAGATATAAAGAGGATGATGAAAAAGAAATAAGAGATAGTCTAGGTGGCCTATGAGATATTCAAATATAAACCTCCATAAAATGTTTATGCTATCATCTTGAAGGAAAATATGTTGCAACTCAAACTCACCTGTATCAATTCTAACATATAATATGATATCAATGCACCTAGGAGCTTCTTTACGCTATATCATAACAACACCCATGAACTTCAACTCTTATTATGTGAACTTTACATCTTTAACTATGATCTTGAATGTAATGATGATTTTATTCCAATCCTATACATTGGATATGTTTGATTCTAAGCCCTATGCTCTTATTTTATGAATGGGATAGATAGAGAAAGGAAAATGGAAAAGTATAGGAATTTGGAAAAGGTGCAACCAATGATGGTAATGGATGAGGCCACCAAAAATGGATAAGTTGCAAAATAGTATGCAAAGTATGTAGAGAAAAAGGTGATCAAGAGGACAGTTTGGAAAATGAGAAAAGAAGATCATACAATACTCAATGCCATTATTAATAATCATGGGATACAAGTGGTACATGCATGCAAGATGTGGTGGTATGAGCTATATCCTAAACTGAAAAATAAGGAGATGCACTCTTACCTTAATATAATGGGAAATTTTAGGAGAGTCAATACATACATTTATATTACTATTGAATGTGTAGATAATTGGATTCCTATTGGATATCACCCACCAATATGTAAATTTTTGATACCTCCATGTATAGGTTTAAGACCACTCAGTGAAAGGATACACAAAAGAGTTATGCACTAGTTCATGATAAACAATTACTACTTCATGTTAGAAGAATAAGAGACGGACACCCCAATCGATTTCATGTGTGAGTGTTATTTTTAACAGTAAAAATATGAACCAATTGAATGAGGACATTCAAGATATTAAGCTTTGGGTTTGATGAGTTGGGTAAATCTCCTTTATAAACAACTCATCTTCTGTACTTTTGCTAACCCATTATAGCTATGTCCTTGAATTTCCTAGTCACATTGTTGAACAATATCATCACAACCATAAAACTTATGGAATAAATACTGATTAATATAGTTATAACTAGTTGTCTTTATTTTGTGGTATTTGGTGTGTGAATTTATTCTTATGATTTCAATAAGTTATTTGAATGACGATATGTGTAATGCCACTCTTGTTTGTAAGCAAATTGCTATATGCAGCAAAGGAACCATCTGTAGCCACTCATCTGTAGCTAAAGGGAATAAAATATACTAAAGAAGCCACGTTATGAAGATATTTTCAAACAAGAAGAATGACACTGAAGGATTTATGTGTCATTGAAGAAGCATTTATAACTTAAACATGAAGAAATAATAAATATCTCAGCCATGATTTCATTATTTATTATAAACTATTGAAGAATTGATCGTTTGAGTTAATACATGATTTATGGAACTGGTGAATTTTTTGAGTTATGTGTTTGATATTTGAACACCTATTAAAATATTCGTAGCATGTGTTGAATCTCTTTTTTTTCTTTTCGACATATTCCACTTATTTTACCGAAGATATTTACTTAGTTTGTTAAAATTTGAGTTGAACTCTTCTTCCCACATCTTGTCGTAAATGAGAAGTATTAAAGAAAAGAGTTAATGCTTGAAATATATCAAGAAGAGAATAAAAATATAGAATAAAAGATACATAGATATAAAAATATTCCTTTATTTCTAGATGTAATATTCATGCCAATTCAATAAAATATTTGAGTTCTGTTCATTAGCCTTTAGTTACAATATTTAGGAGGGATTAGAACCCAAGGAAAGGACCAACATTTTTTTGGTAAACCACTCCATAGTTTTTTTACTGTGTTTCATTGCATGATTAGACTAGGAATCAATTTATCCTATTTAAGTGTATTTCTAAATCTACAAGCTTTGCCTTAGTTATAGTGAATAGAAACAATTAAATTATTTTAGTTCTAAGTTTCATTTACTTTCAAGAATTGTTCTTTCAATTATATTATGGAAATATATTTCTTTCCATACCTACTAAATTCTTTGTAACTGTGCATACTAGAAAGAGATTATTTAAATTTTACATCCCCTAGTTTAATGATTAAATGATTGTGATTTAATAAACAAGATATTAATTTTTGCAAGTTGATTTACACCACCATGAACCTTAATGCCATACACTATTGTAGTTTTTACACTAATTTTCACCTTCTGAAGTAATTATATAGGCGTCTTAAAAGTCCTTTTTAGTTGAGTATATTGATACCTAGTGTAATAAGTTGTGGTTGTGTATCCAATACTATGAATAGTGCATGATCTAATACTAAACCAACTCAATATCATTCTTAATTATCATTACCCTCTATGTGTATTTTATCAAGAAATGGATCTATAGCATGTAAGTCATCCACTTAAAGTGGTGTCTGATCCAAGTCTTATTCTATGTCTCAAAAAATGAATGTTTCTTATGAGGAGAATGCGTGGTATTCTCCCGCCTGAAGGTATAGTGGCACCATTACATAACTTCTTCCAAAAATTAAATACAACTTATTATCAGAGATAGAGTACATTTTAAAATTAGCATTGAAGATATATGAGTAGTACAAGACTAGATGTCCATGTTGCATGAGTATCACACTGAGTGTATAGTAATATGTATCAATACGAATTTAAATAAAGTATGTGTAATATTAAAAATTTTAAGGATAGAGGATACATGGAGGAATTGTTTAAAATCTTTCAAAAAGTTTTATTATACAAGAATAAAAAAAATCACATTGGCATGTGTGATCTATGTAAGAGGCTCCAACTTGAGAGAAATTGATAACAAACTTATAGCGTAAGTTGGCATAAGCAATGAAAATCCTCAATTTTTATAGATTATGTGGAGAGTATTAAGAAAAATATTGGATAACCTTGATATTTTAGGATCTACATTTGTACCATTATTTTTAATGATTCATCCAAACAATTGGATGTTAAGGATGGTAAATGTATAACTAGATAAGTAAAATTGTAACCTTTTATCACATGCAAAAATTTCTAAGCAGTGTGAAATGTGATCTAAGTGTATCCATAAATTTTTATTGATGAAAAAGGTATCATCTAGGTAGATGATGTTGGAGGAGTTGATACCTTAAAAAATTATAATATCAATAAATTGCATCAACGTTTTTGATGTGTTAAAGTCAAGGAGAAAGGAAAAATCAACCTTCAATAAAATACCTCTCGTTTTGAAAGTTGTCTTCCATACGTATTTAGCATGGACTTGAAGTTAGTGATATCAGGAACTTAGGTAAATCTTTGTGATGTATTGACTTCCCAAAATTAGATACAAGTGCTCCCCATCTCATGAAATTGAATACATATTCCTAAACTTTTTGTTTATGCAATTGTGATGAAATGTTAAAAATTGAATCAAAGTAAGTTCTAGTAATACAACATCAAATAAAATGTGCATGTGTCTATATATTTTATATAATTTGTAAAATGGATTTTTTTAAATGAATACATCCCTTTTATAAAGAGCACATCGTACAATGCCCACATAGCTACATAAAATATTAATGTCTACAACCCTAGACAAGATAATCTGCTTCAAAAAATAGTTAAACAATCTAAAAAATAGAAATAAGATGAAGGGGGATCTTTTACTACCCCCTCAACAATCCATTTGTGAGTGCATGGTAACCTTAGATTGATCATTTATAATAATTTTCGGCCATTTTATCTTCTTAGGATCCTTTGTACATTTTCCTCCTCTGGGGAGAGAGACATATCCATTTTCAAATTTAAATCTAGAGAGACACCATCATATGGATTACACTCCTCAAATTTAAAATGGATCTTAATAGATAGCATTGTTTATTCCATGGTCATCGAATCCAATGAAAACAAGTCTGTATAGAATTGGAACTCAACTCTATCATTGACAGTTAGGTCTATTAACATTTTCATTTTCCTCTTTAAATGGGGGAGTTTCAAGAATAATGTCTTCAAGATCCTCAGTCCCTAATTATGATAGTGAATAAATCTTTCCCTTACCCTTCACTACAAAGTGGGGGGTAAAAGCGTATTTTGACCATCATCCATACCTTGCAAATTTCATGTCAGGATATAGAAACTAGATACCAAGTGTCCTAATGAAAATGAAAACATTCATAATCAATTTCCTGAGTATAAATTAAATTTAGAAACTTGTTGTCTATAAGTTCTAGAAGATGTTTTTATGTGTCCATATCCACCAAAATATGGACATTATTAGAGTGTTCTAATTACATCTTTTAGCATCAACAACCAAAAGGTAATCAATAGCACTTCCAATGGAGATAGAATGATCTTCACACTAAAATTAGAGAGAGAGATGAGGTTGTTAGGATTATACCAGTTGTACAAATAAACAAGCATGCAATGAATAATGCAGAAAATGTAAAATAGAAATAAATGAAATAAAACAGAGACACAAATTCAATGTGGTTCACCCAAAAATGGGCTATGTCCACCAGAAATAGCCAATCCTTTTATTCAGTCCAAAAAAACTCTCTCACAGTGCCTCCACTGATAAAATGAGCCTCATACATCATGACCCTTTAAATATATTAGGGTTTTTATTATTACGGGGAAACATGGAAAACCACCTGTTAGATCTGTGACCTAATAAGGAATAGTCCAGATTTCACAATGCATAAATACATATAAAATGTGGTTTACGGGGGTACTGTCCCCAAACGTCGGCTGGGGGGTCATCCTCCTCAGACCTCGCAAGGGGGGCAAAGTCCCCCTTACAACACCCATCGCCATTAGGCTCCACAACCAACAGAGGTAGGCTAACAAATAGACTTGGTTAAATAATATTTTAGTAAGGGAATTGAAAGAAAGGAACCAAGTTTCAGAAAACAATTTATGAGATTATTAAACAGAAAGTATTTAAAGGATGGAATCCATGTCCTTGATTAACTCATAAAAATTGAAAAACACGTCTTGTGCATGGATAAATATTGACTTTACCATCTGTCAAGGGGCACCAGTTAGATGGCGTACACAAGTGAAGGGTGGGAAGATCATCCCAAAATTTATTGAAATGATAGATGAGGCCATGAATAGTGATGTAAATCTTAACACCTCCCCAAATGACAATGGGGGAATGGTAGACACACATGTTAAATACTTGGCCACCTAGATAAAACATTTAGTATCACTATATGCCACAAATAAGAAAGAAAAAGTGGGTGTTATAACAGCTTCAACCGCCACATCAAAAGGAGATAGGGTAGTAGAGGAACATGTCTACAAGAGATCAGAAGCATCCATTGTAAGTTTTTCTTTTAATGGACAAATATCCTGGGGTCCTAGTGAAACTAGGGAGGAAGAGTGCCATCCAATTACCTTCATCGACATACTTCAAGGACCGCCGCTAGAATCACCATTTGTAGCCTGATTAGGAGATATTTAACCTGCACATCTTTAAAAAGGATTTCTTTGGGAGGCAGCTAGATTGAGGAGATAGGGGCTTGAGATGCCGAATGTTCACCAGAGTGAAGGACCATTCAATTGCCCACCAAAGGTGACTTTATAACTATTCATGTTCACTGTTATCAATGATAACGCCTTGGTTTTAGGTTTAGAGCAGCCAAAATCCATTGTAGCCAATCTTTCCTCCATGTGAATATAATTTTAATATTAACTACATGAATGTATTTTTTTTTATAGTGATAGACTTAACCTATAATTTATAGTGATAGACTTAACGTATAATAACCATAGAAAGAGGGATAATAGTGATGGTGGTATAATACAATAAGATGTCAATAAAAATCATCAAATGTTAATGAATGTAATATAGTTTGGATTTTTAATTCAAAAAGTAGATAGGAAAACAAAATATCTTAATAATCGTCTTAAACATATGATAAACTTTGGAACTATTTGTTTGCTCCAAACCTCTAATGTAATTGTATAAACATATTAAGACCATATACTTTTATTTCTTTTTAATTAACAGTCATTCCCTTAAAGTGTTTTAAGAGTCCTTCCCTTAGATAAATGTATAATAGTTTAAATCGACAAACAAGGTCCTAAAATTTCCACACTTTTGGCTTTTGTGCCCATTATTGTTTGTCTCGAACCCAGATACCAAACTTGTCGTTCATCTCCATTGACTTTTGAGTAGAATGTGGTCCACAATATTTCAATTCCGCAAAGCACAAATTATTAATACACAAGTTGGGCAATGTTTCTTAAATAAAAGTTCATTGTATCTTATCGCAACAATATTTACAAGATTCCAGGCTGTAACTAAGAAATTTGGAATTCATGTGGAAAGATTTTCTTAAACGTCGTCACTCAATATGAAATTGAAATTCAGGTGCAGAGACTGGCTTATGAAAGTTCCCATGCAATACTTGCCTCGATGGTTAATAGGAGGATCACCTGAAAAGCTGTCCTCCTATTAAACAAGTAATTAATTGGTGACGTTAGTGTCATAACCAAAAATAAATATAAATTCACCTTGCCAAAAAATAATGCATCACATACTCTCTTAAAATATAATTTTCTTATAACTACTATTTAAATTACCACACATATGAGCTGTGAAATGGAAACACTGTTAGCAAAGCTTACAAGAAATTAATGTTAAAGTGTTGAAGGTGAAATGGTGTAGAGGGATATGGATGATTGAGAAGGGAGTAGATAAATTTGAAAGAAATCTCATTTCATCCGATACTCCCAATATCAATAATTACTTTTTGTATTTTCATCTTTAACAATTTGAAAACAACTAATTTTAATAGATTTTTATTTTTTCGGGAATACTGCAATGACATTATTATGTGTATTAAAAACATAAGCATTCAATTAATAAAAAGTGGTTAAGAATAAATTTTGACGCATAGTCTAAGTGTCACATGAAATGTGACAACTTGCAATACTCTTAATGAAACCCATGTCAGATATATTTGAAGGACAGGAACATTTAACAAATAATAATCATTAGAAAATAACATTAATTAACATTTGACTAATACTAATATGAGGTGGAATAATATCAAGTGTATATGCTACATGTTGACCATGGTGGTGGTTGTCATAGGAATACAAATCATTCCATCATCCATGTTGGTGGTACTTTCTACTTTTCACATTGCATCTAGTAAAAGAACATCCAATGAATAAAAAATATCTTCTTATGGTGATTCACCAATATGATTATTGTGAAAAAATGCATAGAAAAGTAGTGAAAATGTACAAATTAATATTAAAAAAGAGAGCAATTTGATTATGACATGAGAGTCTCCCATTTATTGAAATGAGCCTTTATAAGAGTATATACATTTGTAATGACAAAGGTTCAAGAATTTATTTCTCTCTTCTATGGTTTGGGGTGAACAATTCTTGGTCATACCATGGTCCTTTGGGATGTTGAGGAATATTGGAACTTCTACCTTTTCTTGGTAACGTGAATCGATCTGCAAGAGGTTGAAATACCTCCAGAACACACATAAACAAATTTTCAAATAATAAATAGGAACTTCAAATAAGATTTCTTCTCATTATAGAACCCACACTAAATCTTTAACATCATTACAATCCACCATTTAATTCAAATCTACTCTAAAAACCCTAAAACTCCAAAAAAAAACCTAAATTGCCAAAAACCCTAAAATACCAAAAATTACCAACTAGAAAAACATCTTTGATGGGCCCCAAAATTTGCATGCCAAATATAACTTCATAAATTAAGGCTCACGAAAAATTTTGACTTAATCTAACAAGCACAATAAAAGTTATTAAAGTTCTAAGACCTAGTCAAAAGTGAAAAAAAAATGTTTGTAGCCAATTTTAGGCCATGAGATGAAGGAATCCAGGCCCGAAAAATGTGCCAAGGTGGCCACATTATTTCAAGAAATGTTAACCGCAACATTTTACTAATGTATATAAACCACCCTATAAAATTTCAAGACGATCCAACAGTCTAATCAAAAGTTATGGTCTCCATAAGTTATGCTCCCGCATCATTCTCCCCTGGTTGAAAAGAATTCAGCCCCTGTAAATTTGGTTGACGAAATTCATCTAAATTTTAAATTTCAATATTATTCAACTCCCACTCAGTAATCCAAGTATTTTCTTCTGGCTGCAAACCTTCCCATTGTACCAAATATCTGTTATATCTCCCATGTCTAATAGTGAAAGTATTTTGGTCAAAGACACACATTACCATTTCCTTTTTCTTCTTCAGCATCTTCTACTCCTAGTTAATTTATTCCTCCTCTAAAACATTTTCATCATGACCTAGAAACTTATATAAGTCAGAAACATGAATAACTGGTGAGATAGAAAAGTTTTCACATAGCTACATCTTGTAGGCATTATAACTCATTTTGTTCAGAATCCTGCATGGCCCAATCTTCTTATACTTGAGTTTAATATTTGTCCCTTTCAGAAACCTCTCCTTTCTAATATGAACCATCACCATATATCCTTCTTCGAATATACTTACTCTCTGACTATCATCTGCAACTACTTTATATTGCACATTACTCACTTTCAGCTTTTCCCTCACTTCATCTAGTAGCTGTAGAATGTGTTATGCGAATGCTTCTGCATCATCACTAGTTTTATCTTCACTAGGTAGCACAATCAAATCTAGGACCCCTTTGGGATTCCTACCATAAACAATCTATAAAGGATACCTCCCTATTGACCTATTTACCAAGTTATTATAGGTAAAATTAGCTTTCTGTAAAGCTAAGTCCCATTGTTTTGGATTTTCTCTAATTATGCAACGTAGGTTATTTCCGAAGATTTTGTTCACTAATTTCACCTGCACACAAGTCTGGGGATGATATGCACTATTGAACTATATCTCTATCCCCATTTTCCTCCGTAGAGTCTTCCAAAAGTGACTAAAAAAATTCATGTCGCAATTTGAGGTGATCATTTTTGGAACTCCTTGCAATCTAACCACTTTTGAAAAAAAAAAATTGTAACTCTCGAAGCATCATTAGTTCTTTTACAAGAAATGAAATATTCCATTTTAGATAATCTTTCAACCACAAAAAATATAGAATCATTCCCTCTTTGTGTTTTAGAAAGTCCTAACATGAAATCCATACTTAAATCAAACCATGGCCCTGTAGGGACACGTAATGGCATATACAACCCAGTATTCTATGCATGGCCCTTAGCCATTTGTAACACTCTACATCTTGTTACAATCCTACTTATGTCCCTCTTTACCTTTGGCCTGTAATACTTTTGTAAAAAAAGAAATTGTCTTACTTATACTAAAGTGTCCAACCAACCCCCCACTATGTAATTATCTTATTATATTTTCTCTCATTGAACCAATAGGGATGCAAAAATTATTCCCCCTTGAACAAATAACCATCCTGCATCAAATAATTAGAAGAACCACTACCTAATGTAGGGTCATTAAGTTGTCTCACAACATCATCAATCTTGGATGACCTTCATACAATTCCCTAACTGCCTCAAACCCTACTACTTCATTTTCCATTGTAGTCAAAAGTGTTACACGCCTAATAAAGGCATCAGCAACTAGATTCTTCTTACTCAACTTATGCTTTAAGACAAAATTATATTCTTGCAAAAATTAAACTCATTTTCCAAGCCTACTATTTAGTTTCTTCTTTGTGTTTACATACCTCAAGGCTTCATGGTCAGCGAAGAGTAAAAATTCTTTTTCTACCGAGTAATGTCTCGAGTGCCTTAATGCCTAGACAATAGCATAAAATTCCACATCAAAAGTAGAATATTTCCTCCTTACTTCATTTAGATTTTTAATGAAAAATGACATATGTCTTCCTTCTTGACTCAGTACAACTCCAATCCTGACATGTGAGGCATCAAAATCAACCTCTAAGACCTTCCTAAAATATGGAAATACCAAAACTGGTGCTTCTAACACTTTCTTCTTCAACAATTCAGAAGTATATGTTCCTACCTTGGACCATACAAACTCCCTTCCTTTTGTAAACTCTGTTATGGGTGTAACAATGCAAATTAAATTCCTGATGAAATTCCTATAAAAAGTTTCCAATACTTCCTTAAGTTTGCATATAGAATCTCTCTACCTACCAAGTCTAACACCAATTTCATATGTAACAAGTGTTCTTCCACTGTCTTACTGAATATCAGAATATCATAAAAAAATAGACAACAAAAAAAATTACTATTGTATTCTTGGAGTACTGAGATCATCATCCTCATGAATTTATTGGGAGCATTAGATAGCCCAAATGGCATCACCATCTACTCGTATAATCCTTTTTTTTTTAAATATGTTTTCCATTCATCCCCTTCATGGATCTGGATCTGGTATTACCCACTCCATAGGTCAATCTAGCTAAAATATTGGCCTCTCGCTAGCACATCCATCATATCATCCAATCTTGGAATTAGGAATTGATACTTAATTGTGATCTTATTTATGGCCTTGCTCTCTACACACATTATCCATTCTCCATTGTTTTTTTGGAGTCAATAGTTATTGAGTTACACATGGAATCATGTTTTATCTCATTAACCCTTTCTTTATTAGATATGTTACTTGTCTTTTCAACCCTTCACTTTGTGTCACACTCATCTGATAAGCTGCTTGGTTTGGAAGGTTCAATCCTGGGATCAAATAAATATGGTGTTGAATATATCTCTTCAGAAGTAACCCATCTGGTAGCTCATCTGGTATGACATCTTTGTATTCGTTTAGTACCTTTTCCATAGTAATAGATATATTAAAATACTCTATTTCTACCTTATTTTACATTAATGCATAACACCAACCAAATTTTTCCATTTCTGTAACAAACTCTTTTATATCCAACAAGCCCTCACTCTTCTCTTCTTCCTTAATGGGTAACAAGACCACCTTTACACCATCCTTCCAAAAAGTAGTTGTATTTTTCCCTCCATCATGTGAAACCTTTATATCATATTTCTAAGGCCTCCCCAGTAATATATGGAATGCATCCATTTGTGTAATAGCACACCACACATCATCCTTGTAGGTATTCCCAATCAAAAACTTTATAAGGCATCTTTTATCTATGTTTACCTCATTCCCTTTCTTGTACCATGATATACGATAGGGATATGGGTTTTTCTCACATTTTAGATTGTATTTATCAACCATCACATTTGAAACCATATTTTAACAGCGACCACCATCAATAATAATTTTAAATACATGTCCTCTAGAGGTGCATGTTGTTTGAAATATATTTGTTCGTAACCACGAATCAGCACTAACAACATCTTGTTATTTTTCCTTTTTTGGGGAACTCATCATCCTCATTTTCATGAGGGTTTCACCCAAGTTTAAAACAACCTCAATTTCTTCTTCCTCTTCACCTTTAACCAGATTTACTTATGGTTGTTCTATTGATGCAAAATTACAGCACCCCTTGAATGACCTGATTTCGAATGGGGCATCCAATATAACCTGCATAACATGGGACTATTTCTAAAGTTGTGGGACTTGTGAACTTGAGATGATCCTCTAGAGAAGGTCAAATTCCTCTGCTTAATTCTAATGGTAAACTACTTCTAAGGAAGTAAATGTAACTATCTACTCCTAATATAACAATTCCAAGGAACCAAGGAGAGAGCGAACATGAAAATTAAGAAATCTTACACTACATGTTAGGTTGTGGAGCCTATTTTTATGTGTGAAAGTGTAAAATATTATACACTAAGAGTACTTTACATTTTCCACAATTGTCTCACTAGGTTTTGGGGCCAGGTCGGGCCCTTAGTGGGGATCTGGGGGTGGCAGCACCCAGTATCAGGGGTTCAGGGGTGCAGCCCCTGAAAAACTTTTTTTGGGCCTTAAAACATGCCTGATATACCGGGAATGATTTTCTCATATGGATGTAATTTGACCTATAGGTCAAGGAGATGGGTTTTTCCAATGGTTTTGATACACACGATTTTGTAAACCTTCTTAAGAAGTTATCTACTTATATATTTTTAAGCATATGGTAGGATTATGCAAAAAATTTAGATGTGTTTTGAATTCGGGTGTGACTTCTATAGAGTTTTTTTAGCATAGCTCCAAACAGATCTCGGTATTGTATTGAGAGAGCGGTGGCTTGTAATAAAATATCAGCAAGTGATTCTTGGTGGACATAGCCCAAATTAGGTGAACCACATTAAATACTATCTCTTTGTGTTTTGTTATTTTATTTTGCACTTTTATTTGAGATCTGTAATACTTTCTACATATTAGTTTCTACTGTTGTGATTCTGTGAGATATTATTCCACATATTTTATTCCTTATTTCCTCACAATTGGTATGAGAGCCTGGTTTGGTTTACTGAAGTGTTGAATCGCAGGGAAATTTTTATCTTGAGTGGGAGCTATGGTAGATGATGGAAGATCATGGGTTGATAAATTCAATGGGAAGAATTTCAGTCTTTGGAAGATGCAGATGGAAGCTTACCTTTATCAGAAGGATCTTTATATTCCACTGTCTGAGAAGGTGAACAAACCCTCGAGCATGACAGATGCATAATGGGATTTTTTGGATAGGAAGGCACTTGGGATAATCCAGCTGTGTCTTGCATCTTCAGTATTATTTAATGTTTCAAAGGAAAAGACTACAAAAGAACTGATGGATGCATAAGGGAAGTTTTATTAAAATCCCTCTATCTCTAATAAAAAAATTTAATGAAAAAGTTGTTTAATATGAAAATTTCTAAGAATGATTTAGTAGATGATCATTTAAATGATTTTAATATGGTTGTAAATCTACTAGCTTCAGTTATAATAGAATTTTATGAAGAATTTGGGGATTTATTAGTTTGTGCTCTTTACCTAAGAGTTGGAATAGCTTGGTAATGGTGGTAAGAAACTCGGTTCCAACTAATTCAAAGTTAAAGTTTGAGGAATTTGTAGGGTTAATTCATCTAATCTCCATTGAGTGTGGGCGAAAAGGTGGTAAATGGCTGGGTGTGGAGGTCCATCAAGTGCAGAGAATGATGTGGATGCATGGAGGGTACCGGAAACATCATACATGCCCGAGTTTGGCATGAGGCATGTTACAGATCTGACGGGTTCACATGGGATGTCAATGTGGCTGAAATAGTTGGTGCGGGACTACAAAAGCTATGAGGAATGGGCCGGGGAGAGATTAGTTCCCCATAGTGGGGTAACCCCTGTAATACATAACACGATGAATGAGGCGATAAGGATCACCGAGTCGAAAACTGTCCGCCAAATCACATAGGGTGTGGCAGTCAAAGCATTACAACATGTCCTCTGCCAATGTAAAAAAGGGAATGTTGAGGTGGATATGATATGTGAATTCCATATTGGAGGTGTAGAATGGTTGGCTTGATGTAAAATAAACGTAACCCAATCTTTAGATAGGGAGTCGATTGATGCAATGTAGAGCAGCAATCAGAGTTTCCCATGGCTCCAAGTTGACAGGGAGGTAGGTGCAAGGGGTATAGTAATTGATGGAAAATAAAAGAGCTTGATACATAAGGAAAAGGAATCAGTAGCGACTAAGGGTTTCAGCTCTACCGAGTTGGCTCTTCATTTAAGTTCTCAAACATTAAATAGTCCACCCTACCCAAAGATAAAAGTGACGGATTAGTGGGTTTCCCAAAGATTTTCTTTTAATGCCTCAAGTTATTTAAAATATGTTATAAAAACATTATAGGAAAAGGGTAATTAAAATTTTTTTTCTTCCTGCTACCAAATTAATTCACAGTCCTGGAACAGAAAAGGCAAACTTGGGAAACTTAGAGAGCTACCTTCACTCCGATGGCATAAATTTTGCATTTCTTAACGAAATCATGTAAAAGTGGATTAATTGGATTTGTATCCTAGATCTCTATACATATAAATCAAGAAATTTTAATATTGATGGATTTTAATTAAAGATAATTTTATAATGCAATATTAGCTTCTATAACAATTTTTAGGTACTTGAAATAACCGTAAATACGGATGGGCCGCCGCTTTTCTTCAGCTGCAAGTTATGAGATAGTATGGGATGGATTATTTTATGTCACATATCATAATTTTACAACATGTTTGGAAACTTGAAAGTTGTTAGAAATAAAAATTTGAGATTGCACTTCTCTCTCTCTTTCTCATTCTATAAATTATAAGGGTGAGCTCATTTGTGACAAAGTTGGACAATTTTTGGTGTTGCCCCTTGCTCTTTCTCTCTCTCTCTTGGTTGATGAGAGCTTAAAGCCTCCTCTCCAATAATTGTAATGGAATATTCTTAGCTCTTTCTCACCAATGATGTATTGTGCATACTTTAATGGAGAAATAGATTTATGTTTTTTGATGTATTTTATCCATCCTTTGCATGATTTGTTGTCTCTAACTTGCCTCTCTTCATTAATGTGGTATATTGTGCATATTCTTAGAGTTCATTGAATTTTTTGGGAGTTGTGTTTACTTAGGGATGAAATGGTGTGTTGTGCTTACCTGTATTTGGTCTATGGTGCATCTTGTCCACCCTCTCCATTGGTCACTATAGTCACAAAATCACGCACTTACTATTAAATTTATATTGATAGGTATTTTAATTCATATATGGATCTTGGGTGATAAAAGTATTCACTAGTGACCCATTTCTAGGTCTTGTGGTTAGTTACTCATGTATCATTGTGGTTTTTTGGATCATTCATTAGTTTTCTCTGTAGTATTGGCCATCTTTCAGAGTGTCTCAGATGTTGTAATATGTTTAGTTGTCATCTTTATGTTTACACTAGGGTGGCTAGGGTTGCACGGGGGTGCCCTAGGGCTCCCTAGGGTGTCCAAGTCCATAATTTTAGGAACCCGTGTCATTTTAATTTATGGTCTACATTTTTTAGTTTGAGGTCTACCCAAATGATTACCCGTGTATTCTCCTAGGTCATAGTCGATGGTTTCGGATCACTAGAGTGGAAATTTGAGCAAGACATCCCTATATAAACAAAGCATACTCACTACATTAGGGGCAAATATCTCACACATCAAGGGAAAGTACATACTAAGGTAAGGGACTGCATTTGGGATTCTTTTGCATCTTCATCACACAAGGATAGGGGAAAGGGTTGTACTCTTTCCATTCCATCCATCATTTTGCATTTTACATCTAGTTATTTCCCCTACTACCATGTCAATGGCGCTAGGGCATCCTACGCACAAAATTTCACACCCATGCACATAGAACTTCATTGGTTCCAAAATATAGTGCAACGCTTAGTCATAAGACCACTACTTTGGTAGCTGAGGTCAGCCTAACCTATTCATATGTAGTTTTCCTTTTTAGGGATTGGTGTTTTGGATAGGGTTTTGCAAGTAAATTTTCATACATCGGTTGTAACAATATAGGTGACATTAGTGTGACACCTGAGTGACAGGAGCGAAGATAACATAGAGATATTGTGACACTACAAGTTGTAGGTTTTGAGCATTTCCTCAATCTGCAGTGCCCAAAACACAAACCAGGGTGACCCGAGGCACCCAAATACACTCCAAGAGGCATCAATAGAGAAAAAGAATCATCGTTTTCCCTTTTTGAAGTCATTTAATCATAGATTTTCTAGCCTATCATAGTCCAGTGCACAATAAGGTAAGATATTTACATGTTAGTAACATATCCCTCATATTTCCATTATTTCAATGTATTTAATTATAAAAGAAAAATATTTAGATTTAGCACTTCAATATAACAATTATATTTTCAAAAGTAGCCTAAATCAATCTAAGTTTTCATGGAGTAGGAGCTGGAGATGTAACAGTTGGAAGGTCGGTTTCAAGGAAAAAGGGACCATCACATGGGCAGAAAAATTATTTTTTGAATTTCATCATGAGACGGTAAAGCTCATTCTAGTTTGGAGAAAGGAGGAACCATTGTTAGAGACTTGCCAAACTATCATCATTAGAGCCCAACAATGGTTTCATTCTTCTTTAGTTGGTTGATTCCCAAGGCTTCAACCAAATATTGATTCATTCGGTGAATGGGGAAAGAGGAAATGGGAATGAAAGATTGATGTTCGTGCTCTAAATGGAGAAGGTTTCCTTTTTTACTTCCAATTCGAGCAGGATATGTAGAAATTTCAACTTGAAGGGTCGTAGCTTTTTGGAAATGTGGATTTCACCTTCCATCTCTAGGAACTTGTTATATCTCATTATTTCTATTTCCAAACCCTTTTGGTTTGGATTAGGCTCCCAGGTCTTTCGTTGGAATTCTGGGAACCGTAGGTGTTTTTGGGTATTGTTAGATCAATGATAATGCTTATAGATGTGGATCCTACTACCAAAAATTGATATAGACTCATTTTTTCCAGTCTTTGCATCAACATTACTATGGGATTCAAGATTCCCAAGAGAATTTTCTTGACTTCACCCAATGGGGAATGTGCACATGATATTGATGTAGAGAGCTCAAAGATCTTATGCAACAAGTGTAGAAAAGTAAGATACAAAATGAAATATTATTATGGACCTATGGAATTGCTTGTTAAATTCAAGTCATTTCAAAGTGATGATGAAATGGATTTAGATGAGGAAGAGGGAGAATTTATTGAACATGAGGTTAAATCCCATAGGGCATATCAAACGATGCCTTTGGCGAGATTTGAACTTTTGGTGGTGGCTTCTCTTGAAAATTGTGGTAATCTCTTTGCGCTAGGTAATACAGTGGGTGGGGGAGAGTTTTAAACCTAGGCCGAGGATGGATCAGTGATGGGGATGGGGAGATTTGATGTTGTTGACTGAGTGAATGGGTTGGACCAGATTCACCTAAAAATTTGAGTTCTTCAGCTTCAGTCAGTTTTTATGTGGGCTCGATGGAAGTCCACTATAAAAAAATTATGCAATGCGAAGCCTCTCTTGGTTGGTTTCTTTTGGGGAACTCTTATCTTTCCTTTTCTTTTATCTCCTTCTTGTTTTTTTCAGCTTTGTTGACTGCTAGTATAGGTCGGTCCATTGGTTTTTATTGCATCATATTTTTCTCCATTGTGTCTCTTATGATGTATCTCTCTTTGTAAGGCCTCTGGGAGCCATAATCCCTTCTTTTTTGCCAAGTTTACTAAAAAAACTTAGTTTCTATTTATATTTACTTATAAAATAGGTATGAAACCTAAAACCATTTTTTTAGTAAATCAATATGGTGAACCCATCCTTTCGAACAAAATTATTTTCTTATCATCTTTCATTAGCATAACTCTTCTTTTATTATCATGTCACATTTTAGTGTCAATCCTATTTATGAATAGGCTACCATCGTTGAACTTATAACCTTATATAGTGTGTAGTGCCCACTTCCCTTTCACACCTTTTGATACTAATCATTATACTATTGATTTCGTTATGGACATGATTATGGACTTTATTATAGTATGATGTTAGATGTTAGATCATGGATTATTGTTGACCGTGATTCAGTTATGATGCATGATGATTATTAGAGACATTTTTATATATTGATGATGATATTTCGTTTGACATGGTTATATTATGGATGTTGTTCGGATGTGTTATTTGGATATTGTGGGTAGACCTAGAAATGGAAATTATTTGATGACGATATAGTTATTGAGTAAAATTGTAAATGATCTTGTTGGTTGGTTGGATGTTATTGTGATCCATATATCTAAATGATTTTAAAATTTTATTTATATTATTTTGGATGTTTTGATGTGGCTACGAGGCCGAAGGAGGTATTCATGTTTTACAGGTTGCAATATCACAACAAACATCGAGACAGGATTGGAGACCAACCACATTGGAATTCTAGATGAATTCAACAAGGTCACCATGACAACTTGTATTGTTTGTGTGTGTTTGTATTTTGTTAGGGATTCCAATTGTAGGGATCACCTTTAAATGTGACCAAGGGGTTTTATGTATTTATTTTATTTGGTCCCCTTGTTAATGTTTACATGTGTTTATTTTGTGGTGAATTTACCCCTTTCATTATTTATTTAATGTGGTGTTAATATTGTGAGTAATTATGTTGTTAAGTTAATTAATTAAAAGATATCATGAGAAGGTAATTAATAGATTTCTTGGTCTTGGTTTTAGTGTTAAGAGATGTGTAAGAGATGTGTAAGTGATGTGTACGTTGATTTTAGAGTACGAAACACTCCACCTTTTTGGAAATTCGAATTTGTCCTTGGAGGCTGTTTTTGGAGGCTTGTGGGACAAGTCAAACTTGTCCCATACCTCTTAAATTTATTTACCAACCATACCTATGGTTGGAGAATTGAATTTATACTTTCTTTATGCATTTTGAGAAGACAAATTGTAAGTTTTAATTGCACTTTTCTTACATGGTTTTAATTTAAGTTGTTTGGGGTGTGGGTTGGATTTGAGTATGTAAGTAAACTATCATATTATTCACCCACATATTTATCATGCATTGGATAATGAAGTTGTCTTTTGGGTTGAGGTTGAGAATGTGTGATGTGGCATCCTACATGGATCCACCTCATCCTCTTCTCTTCCCTCTTCTATAAAATTTGAATTGATTACCTTGTTTTGGGTTATTGCTTATCTTTTGGAAACTCCTTTTGGGGAAAATTCTTTTACTATTTTGGATTTCTTACTTTGAAGAAGTATTTGGAATATTGTTGCATGCTTGTGCTTGGCTGATTTGGATTGCTTGCATTGGGTTAAAGCTTGGTTTTTTGTAACTTGGAGCAACTCCATCATGGAGAGGTAGGAGCTTGGATCTTGAAATGCTTCTTTTTTGTTTATGAAATTGTTATTGTTGTGGATGTTTTGGCATGCTTGTGGGATGTTGGGTAGATGGCCTCAGGAATGGTGTAGGAGAAGACTATGTGGTTTATTTTGTGGGAGGCATAAGTGTTTTGGGGAGGTACAAGTGTGGAGGGAGTTGGGATTTGGGTTCCACCTTACAAAGAAATAGCTTGCATTTCTTTACTAATTATGGGGTGCCATAAGAGGTTGAGAAGGTATAAGGGAATGTGAGAAATAAGGGGTACTTTAGGGAGGCATAACAACATGTTAGGGATTTGATATACTATATTATGGCAGTTCGAAATCAGGTGGTGATACCCATTTCCCCTTTTGGGAGGCATAAGTAGCATCCCCCATGGTTTCTTGCTCTTTTGGCTTGCTTGATGAAGCCTCAGTGTTGTTTGTCATGCTTTAATGAAGTTGTAAACTATATTTTATTTTTGGACTATGTTTTAAATGTAAAAATGTTGCTTGTGGGTTGTGGAAGCCCTTGTTGCCATGAGTTGAATCACATCTTCTATTACATTATGTTTGGGGCTCGGGGGCCAATGAAGAAGGATGGATTCTCTTTTTTATTGGATGTCTTGGTTGGGTGGAGAGTGTTTCCTTTCCCCTCCCCTTGTTGTGATCAAAATTGGAAGAATGATAAATCAACATGTTGTTGTTCTGGAGCAAAGGAAGAAAAAAAAGAGAAGTTTGACAGTCCCTTGTTGAAATGAAATCTTATTGTAACCTTTCCCACTTGAAGTGGATGAACTTGTATATGTTTTGTAATAGAAATATGTTGTATTGAATATGAAAGTTGTAATTTTTAAATGTAAAGGAAAGATATACTTTGTTTCTGTCTTGAAAGAAAGAGATGTATTTTGTATATTGTATTGTGAAAATCAACAAAAAAGAGAAGTTGTAAAAGAAGGAAATCTTGTCTTTTCAATAAAAGTTGCATTTATTTCCACAATTGGAACTACTGCTGTTTAAAATCTGAGTTTGAAATATATTTGAAATCTCTGTTTGAAAGGAAGAAATGTGTGTGAAGAAAATACAGAACTCTATCTTTTGAAATGTGTAAAATTGGAAATCAGAATTTCATTTTGGTTCTGAATAGTTTGATTTGAATTAACTAAATGTATTAGATTAGAATTGGAATGAATTCTTATACTTGGAAGATGAAAATGGAAAATAAATCCTTTAAAATTTGATCTTTATTTTGTATTTTCAAATTGGGAAATACTTTATCCAAAAATGCATAGTTCAAACCTGCAACAATGAAATAATAAATTAAATGATTAAATTGAAGTAGTATGCCCTTAAACGAATTCAATTGGACAAAAATACTTAAGGAATTTCTTAGAAAACTTAGCAAAATTAGGCTCAAACCATTTTGTTGTCGTTTTGCTGTCAAAGTTTTTTTTTAAAAAAATGGGAGTCAATCAAACAAACTTACCTTCCAAATCCATCTAAGAAAAATTCTCCATGTCTAATTGACATGTTGAGAGAGGAAGAAGATCAATTGATTAAAATTTCATAAATTAAAATTTTCCAGCTTGCCTTTTCAAAGCCTACATATCATTTTCATGAAATTGACCCCTTAAACATAATCAAAATAAAAAAATTATGGTTCATGTGCAAAGAGGATGTCGAGATATTTCCAAAAAGTCCTCGTTTTCCCAATAAGCAATCTCCCAATCAAAATTTATGGCCTTTTAAAGTTTTACTTCATTTTGGCGTACAAAAAAACATTCTAACTGTAAACAAAATTTTTTTTAGGAAACATTTCCTTGGTAGACCCATGGGCCCGAATGTTCCTTTTGTGCTTTTTGGTCAAAAATGACCAAAGGAACAAAACTCCCCTACCGCTTTGCTAACCCACAAGCCTTTCCTTTTGTCAAAAATTGTCTAAGTTTTAAAAAAAAAGAAATTCCCTTGGACCCATCGCCCCACTTTTCCTTTTTGGTTTTATTTCACAGTTGTGCCGCAACATTTAAATTAACCTTTTTGGAATTTTTTTTCTAATTTTCCCTTCGCCCCGCCTCAGCCAATAAGGTGCTGCCACGTGGCATCATGAGGCATCGGTGGACAACATCCTTTAAAAAAAACTTAGCACCTTTAAAATTTTTTGGAAATTTTTGCTAATTTTCCCTGTCACTCTGCCTGCCCTTTTTCGTAGTTAATAAGGTGCTCTAAAATGCCTGATGGCGGAATGGGCCACAACCAATCAAAGACTAACATGTGGTGCCTTGGGTGTCAGCGGAGGCGCAGATCATTTTGATCCTTTAGTGCTTTTTAGTAAACAAGGATAAAGAGTCTTAAATTTCTCCAATGGCTCGACTTTCCGCCAAAGTTTGGAAAAGTCAACACATGTCCTTTCGGGCTCGAGGGATCATGTGTGGAGGCAAATTAGTGCTTTTTTCCCAAAAGGGAAAAATTACTAAAGTTCTTCCCCAACTCCACAGGCCTGCACATGGGAAAAAATTGCTTCCCCACCCTGCCGGTTCGCATTCCTCCTTCGGGAAAAATTTCTCTCTGAAGTTTGCATGCCTCGAGCTAGGGAAAAATTTTCTTCCCCAGGCTTGTAGACCCACGCATGGGAAAAATTTCTTATCCAGGCCCATAGACTCGCGCATGGGAAAATTTTCCTCCCTAAGCTCGCAAGGCCCACTCTTGGGGAAAATTTTCACCCCAAGGCCCGCTGGCCCATAACTTGAGAAATTTGAGGAGTTAGGAAGACTTATTTATATCATCGGAAAGGTGAGGAAATTTCCTATCTAATGGAAATGTGTTTGGGAAGTTTTTATTGCATTAATTTTGAAAAAAAGAAGTTGAATATTTTAATCCTTTTATAGAGTGGTATAGTGAGAAATTACCCTCTTAACCTAATTGATTAATCTAACCCTAAGTTTGGACCTTGAGATCTTTTATAATTATTCTATTAATAAAAAATTAAGATATTAAAAGCATTTCATTTGAAAACTTTCTTACGACAACTGTTGTCTTGTAACCTGGTTGTAGACTCTTTTAAACAAAAAAAATTATTCCATATTTTTCCTAACTAATCCTAGGTTGTTCTTAGGTCTCAAGTGGGTTGTTTTTATGGGCATTACATAGTGCTCCTATTACATTATGTGATGTTACTTATGATGTGCCAAAATCCCCAATAGTGTATTTATTAAAAAATAATAATAATAAATCAATAAGTAAATTATTGTGAGCACTTTGGAATATTATTATGTATTTCCAAAATTAAAAGTTAAAAGGTTTAAATGGAGAGAAACTTGTCGATAAAATATTATTTATATTAAACTAATTATAAATTTGTAATTGGAAATTTACCATTGTAACCTTTGGAAATCCAACCGAATTGGGAAAATTATTATTTAAATGCCTTGTAAAAATTGTTGACAATCCTAGAGGATTAAAAGATTTTTGGAAATTTCAAAGAGCTTGTGGATATTTTTCAGGGAAGCTAGGTTTGAAAGTCAGGCTGTGGGTAGGAGGGAGGGGCTCTAGAGGAGTCCTAACTAAGGGTAAAGAGTACAACTCTAGATGGTTCCTGGTTAGGGCATCGGTTTGTGCTTTTAAGAATATTTTCTTCCCCTCATTAATGTGTTTATGGTTCTGATGTTTACATCTAATTGGACCAGGAACTAACATAGAAAATCCATTGCCAAATTGAGATAAGTTCCTTCTCTGTATTTTGGTTTTATATTGTGCAAATTAAATAAAGGAGTAAATTATTATGGTTCTTTTATTTGTAATATTTGTTGGAATGAATATTTAATGTAGTGCCCACTTACCTTTGAAACTTTTAATATTTATCATGATACTGTTGACTATATTATGGACATTATTATAGTTTTGATTTAGTATGGTGTTAGATGTCAAATCATGGATTATTGTTGACTCTGATTCATATATGATGCATGATGATTGTTAGAGACATTTTATATAGATGTTGACATGTTTTTGGAAATGGTTATATATATTTATGGATGTTGTTAGGACATGTGATATTTGGATATATTGAGTAGACCAAGAAAATTGAATTTAAAAATTGATGACTATATAGTTATTGATGAAATTGTAAGTGATATGGTTAGATTACTTTGATGTTGTTGTGATTAATGTATCTAGATGATTTTGTAAATTTAATTATATTTATATTATTTTGGATGTTCTAATATGGCCATGAGGACAAAAGAGGTATTTGTGTTTTACAGGTTAAAATATCACAACAAACATCAGGGGATTGGAGACCAACCACATTGGAATTCTAGATGAATTCAACAAGGTCATCATGGCAACATGTTTTGTGTGTGTGTGTGTGTTGTATATGTTAGGGATTCCCATGGGGGGATTACCTTTGAATGTTAGCAAGGGGATTTATGTATTTATTAATGTGTTTTCTTTTATTAATGTTTGCATGTGTTTATTTTGTGGTGCTTTTACCCTTTTTCATTAGTTATTAAATGTTGTGTTAATGTTGTGAATAATCATGTTGTTAAAGTAAACAAATCAAAATGTCATAAAAAATTAATTAGTGAAGTGGTTTGATTTTGTTTTAAATGTTGTAAGTATGTGTAAGTGATCTTGTAAGTGATGTGTAAGTTTACTTCTGAGTGTGAAACACTCCACCTTCTTGGAAATTCAAATTTTTTCGGAGGCTGATTTTGGAGGCTTGTAGGACAAGTTAAACTTGTCCCATACCTCTTAAATTTATATACCAACCTTGCCTATGGTTGGAGGGATAAATTTAGAATTTTATAATGCATTTTGGGAAGACAAATTGTAAATTTTAATTGCACTCTTCTTACATTTTATTAAATTCAGTCCTTATGGGGTGTGGGCTTTTTGGAGTGTGTAAGTTTATTGTCATATTATTCACCCACCTCTTTATTGTGCATTGGAGAATGAATTTGACTTTTGTGTTGGAGTTGAGGATGTGTGATGTGGCATCCAACATGGATCCACCTCATCCTCTTCTCTTCCCTCTTCTATAAAATTAGAACTCCTTGCTTTGTTTTGGGTTGTTGAACTTTTTCTTATTTCCTTTTGGGGAATTTCTTTGCTGTTTTGGAGCTCTTGCTTTTGGAGTAGATTGAAGACTATTGCATGATTGTTGGTTGTTGATCTTGGACTATATTTTAGCATTGGAAAGCTTGTTGTTCTTGTAACAAACTCCATCATGGAGAGGTAGGAGCTTGACTCTTTAAAAATGCTTCTTTCTTTTGTATGCATGTATGAAATGGTGAATGTTTTTTGTGTGTTTGTTGGCTGCTTGGGTAGATTACCTAGGAATTGTGTAGGAGAAGGCTATGGGGAATCCATGTGGGGAGGGGGCATAAGGGAATGCCAGTGGCATCAAAATTATCGTGGAGGGACTTGGGATAGGGTGTCCACCTTGGAAAAGAAATAGCTTGAATTTCTTACTTTATGGGGGGCATAAGAAAATTTTTGGGGGGCATAAAGAGGGATTGTGGGGGGCATAAGGATATGTGAGATGATATATATTGGTGGGTTGTTACAGGTGGTTACCCATTTCCCATTGGGAGGCATAAGTAGCTTCCCCCATAGTTCCTTGCTCCTTTGGATTTCTTGATGGATACTTAGTCTTGTTTATATATTTTGATGTAGTTGTAAACTAAATTCTATTTTGAACTGTGTTTTAAATGTGAAAATCTACATGTGTGTTTGTGGAATCCTGTTGTTGCCATGAGTTGAATCACACCTTCTATTACATTGTGGTTAGGGCTCGGGGGCCAATGAAATGGCTTCACTTTTCATTGGATGTCTTGGTTGGGTGGAGAGCGTTGCCTTTCCCCTGCCCTTGTTTGTGATCCAAAAGGAAAAATGCATGCTGTTGTTCTAGAGTAGAGGAGAAAGACAGTTTGACAGTACCTTGCGAAATAAATTCTCATTGTAACCTTTCTCACTTTGGAGTGGATGAATTTTTAAATGTTTTGAAATGGAAAGATGTTGTATGGATCATGAAATTTGTAAAGTGAAATGAAAAAGAGATAGACTCTATTTTTGCTTTGAAAGAATGTGAAGGAAATGTAATCTGTATGATGAATTTCAAAGTATGAAAAAGGGAAGTTGTAAGTTGTCCTTTGGAATCAATAGATGGTGTCCTATCTTTCTCAAGTTGTAATGTTATATTGAAATCTAATCATTTAATTGTTACTGAAATCTCTTTTTGAAAGAAAGAAATTGGAATCTGTTATTTACATTCAAGAAATTGAAAGATGTACAATTGTATATTTGAAATCAATAAAAGATTGCACTAACTTTATCAATTTACAGTGTTTCATTGAACTTGATCATCAATATGTGATTTGAAACCTCTGTTTGGAAAATTGAAAGAGGAATATGTAATAAGGAAATATATGGAACTTTGTTCTTTTGAAATATGTTAAAATTGGAAATCAGACCTTGCATTTTATTTGTTAAATGGTTTGTTTGTATCAACTAAATGTATTATACTGGAATGGAAATGAATCTCCATATTTGGAAGATGAAAAATAATAAATAGTCCTTTTAAATCTAATCTCTATTTTAAATTTTAAAAATGGAAAATAATTTATCTAAAATGAACAGTTGGAACCTGCAAACAATAAATAACATTGAAACATTGAAATCTAACATGTCATGATATACATGAACTCAATTGGACTAAAACACTTAAGGAAAAAAACTTGAAACATTGCAAAACCGGGCCCAAACCTTTCACAGTTATTTTGTTGTCTGAAGTTGTAAAAATTTGAATTAGAAATTAATCAAGAAAAATTACATTCCAATACATCCTAAAATTATTCTTAGAACAATCCTCCATGTTCATTTGACATGTTAAAGGATAAAGAATGACAAAATTGAACAAAATTTATAAGTTAAAATTTACCAGTTTGCTTTTAAAAAGCCTGCAGGCCATTTTCTTAAAATTGACCCCTTAAACTTTATCAAAACAAAAAATTAATGAGCTCTATGCAAATAGGACGTTGAGATATTTCCAGAAATTCCTCGTTTTCCCAAACCTAAGCTCTCTATCAAAAGTTATGGCCTTCTGAAGTTTTCTTCACTTGGAAAATTTTGGGGAAAAATTTCCTTGGCTGGGCCCGTGGCCTGAATTTTTCCATTGGGACTTAGGAAATTTTTTGGGAAAATTTACAAAAGTTTCTCTACCTCCCCAAAGGCCTGCAGCCAATCAGAGGCTACCACATGGCACCATAAGGTGTTAGCGGATGGGCAGATCCCCTTTTTAACTTAGCACTTTCAGAAAAAAATTGGGAAAATTTTCCAACTTTTCCCCACCGCTCCACCGTCCCGCAGCCAATTAGCACTTTTAAACCTTAAATTTCTTGAAAATTCTTAAAAAAATTTCTTGGTTTCCTCCGCCTCCCCGCTGGTCCACGACCAATAAGGTGATGACACGTGGCTTCATCTTGGAGCAGTGGAGGTGCACAGGAAGTTTATCCCCTTGTGTTTTGCATCTCGAAAGGCTTAATGCCTTAAATCTCTCTGATGGCCCGAATTTCCACCAGAGCTTTCTCAAGCCAGATACATGTCCTTTTCAGGCCCATGGGCACGTCAGAGGAAAATTTTCTTTTTCCTTGAAAAGGAAAAAAAAATGCCAAAACTCTTCACCGACCCACGCAAGGGAAAAGTTTCACCCCTGGGCCCACAGGCTCACCCTTGGGGAAAATTTTCACCCCAAGACCCTCTAGCTGATAACTTGAAAAATATGAGGAGTTAGGAGGAATTATTTATATCAAAGGAAAGGTGATGAAATTTCCTATGCAATGGGAGTAATTTAGGAAACTTTTGAATGTGTTAAGTGTGATAAAAATCAAGTTGAAACTTTAATCCTGTTAAGGAGTGGGTTTGGTGAAGAATTACCCTCTGAACCTAATTGAAACTTCTAACCCTAAATTTTGGAGCTTGTGACCTCTAATAATTATTAATAAAATAAAATTATACTCTAGTAGATTTGAATTGTTCCTGAACCTGTTAGGGACAACTGTTGCCTTATAACATGGTTGTAGATTCTTTTAATCAAAAAAAAATTATTCCATAATTTTCCTAACTAATCCTAGGTTGTTCTTGGGTCTCAAGTGGGTTGTTTTAACGGGAGTTACATTTAATTTAACTGTGATATGTAACTATATTAAGTGATATTGTATTGCTAATTTAATTTTATAGATTGGTATTACTTCTTTGTGTGTTGATTTCCATAAAACAAAATAAATTTCACACAGGTGTTTTATGGTTGGTTATTTAACATTAATTCTAGTTTATATTAAAGTAAAATTGTTAGCTCTTGTTTCTACTTGTATATTAAAGTCAAAATAAAATACTCAAATTATTTTAGTGCATTTCAATAGTTAACTTCCAGGTGGACTTAGTGAATATTGATTTGCACAAATAAATAAAGAAAATAAATTTTCATTTGTTTTATTAATATTGGCTTTGAAAACTGTGTAAATGATTAAAAAAAGACTAGCATGTAAATTTTATATTTTGTAAACCCATTTTAAAAAGTTCTAATCACCTTAAAATATTAACTTACCCTTATATTAAAACCATCATATTTAAGTGTGATCATTTATGTTTTAAAGGATAAGTAAATTCAATTTACCTAAGGTTTTATAGGAGACAATCTAGAATAGGAAAGTAATTTAAATGGGGCCAAAATTCAATTCTAACTATTAATATTTAAATTATGGGTTATGTAACCTATGTCTATCATATGTTACGTGGTTAATTAAAATAAAATTACCACCTAACCTAATTTTAAATTTTAAATTAAATTTAACCTATAGATTTGGCCTAGGTCTTCGAACCCATATTTAAAATCTTATAGGATATGAATTATAAATTGAATAAACTATAGTAATTGTGCCACATTCATATTGATGCTTAATATTAAATTCTAAACCTTGTTTTTTTAATTAAAACATAGATTATTAAAAATCATATATTTAAAAATATTTCATCATCATTAATTTATTAATGTGGAGAAAAGTCACAATCACATTTTTGTATCAGAGCCATAAATCCAATAAAAAAATCTACTTCTCGTAGAAATATTACAATTTTTATTTTAATACTTTTCACATAATTAGATTTATTTTTTTATTGTTTTCTTAGTGCGTGAAAATATGTGTAAAATTAATTTACCTAATGTTTCATACACAGAGACATACACTCCTTGAAAATAGAAATTCAATTTTTCCTATTGGCTCATACTAATTTAATGTCTCCCCAGTATTGTGTTATTAATTTTTAAATCTCTATTGTTTGAAATAAATTTTATCTTTGTCTAAATATCTTCTTTATTAAAAAGTGTTGAATAAAAAAATATATATACTACAGTTTAATTTTACTAAATGTTTAAATTTAAAACCTATTTAAAATTGTTATTTGTAACTTTATACTATAATAAAATGTGAGCTAATTTTAAATTAAAACATAGTATTAAATCTATTTATGTTTAAATACTTGCCTATATTAAATATATATTATATTATTTCTAATCTACGCATATTAACTACCTAACTATGTATGTGTGTCTACTTTAAAAATTAAACACTTATTAAACGTAAATATATAAACATAAGTATAGGTAATAATGAAGGGTTTAATAAGTTAAAATGAAGGGCTAACATTTATTATTCAAAATGGAGGAGTGGAAATGTGGAATATATAATTTTTATTGTAAAAAGAAAATGTAGGTGAAAAATATTTGGGAATGCCTGCGAGCTTACATTATATGCAGAATGAGTGGATTGCCATAGAAGAATTCATATGTTGAAAAACTTAAGAATTAAGTGTGAGAAACTATGAGAAAGTGAGAAACTTTTTAGAGTAAGTTAGATTAAATAATAATAGTAATAATAAAGTTTTTGCCCATTTTTTCACTATATGTAAAATTGAGATTTTATATATCTATTACATATTTATCATATGGAGTAAATTGATAACCATAAAATGTTAGTGATATCTATTTTAGTGCATACCTAAAATAATATTTTTTAATCTCTCCATTAAAATTTAAAAGTAAGTGAATTGAGTTTAAGAAAACTAAAATATATATTTTATTTTAATAATAATAAAGAGTGAGTTTTACATTGAAAAATATAACACTCAAAGTTAGTGAAGATAATACATATAAACCTATATACCTTTAGACATCTCAAGTATGTGTACATTACATTAATTAATAACTCTAATTAACTGGGATCCAAATCCTATCATATATTCAAGATATTATTATTACTATTACATATACATTTCTACCAAATAAGGTGAAAGAAGCTCCACCTCTTTAGTGAAATGACAATTTAGTTAATTAAATACATCATATTAGAAATATTTAAATGATATGTTAACCTTTGTAAAGTTGTACAAATTTTATATTGATTTTCTAATGTGAAAATTTATTGGTCAAACTAATGGGTGATAAGTATGTGTTGGTACCCAAATTTGTTCTCCTTTTAAGTCTGAGCAACATCAGAGATAAGACATGAAGCTTGAAGTTAGATAGATCATGATGTGTGTCCTTTTGTAACCAAGGAGGTGATCTAACTGACATTCAGATTTGTAGAGAGATGGATAGCACTTTGAAAGGATTTTGATCTAACCCTCACTATTTTCGGTTGTTCCATTCAACCAAGGTAAGAGAACCTATATTGCAGCCTCTATTTTATGTAGGAGGCGGAGATATCCTTATACTGTGCATATTGTATGGAGACGACCTTGGGAAAACATGATCAATATTCCATTATTCAAACTCAACAGAGCTCTCACTACTAAATGATGGAAATGCTTTCAAGACAAGGCTGAGGATGCTAGAGACATAGTGTGATCCTGATTTTCCTTGTGCATTTTTGTAGATGGGTTAGATCATTTTGTTGACACACAATGCAATGCAGGGGTAGTATAGGTGGGATTAGTTTGTTTGAATGAATTTTTGTGGTGGGGTGTTGACAAGAAATATTGGGATATATAATATCTTTGACAACCTCTACAATACTTGAACAACTATCAGATAAAATTCTTCAAATAATTAGGATATTCTTTCAACAAGAAGAGGCATAAATGGAAGCCTAGGTTGTACTCTACACACAATATTTGAGAATTCACCACAAAATATTGAAGTAAAGAACTCAATTAAATACAAAAATCCTTGATTAAACCACACCTAAAGTACCCCCAAAGGCTTACAAGCAATCTCTGTAGTCAAGGAAGGTAAAGTGATTTTAAATTTGTTTATCTCTTTATCAGATGAAGGCTCTTCTGAAACATGAGATTGCAAATGCCACTAAATTATCAACAATAAAATGGAGATTCTATGTGATTTCTAAAGAATTTTCAATGCAAGATTGAAACAAGAACAATGAAAACTATTTGTAGGCATCTAAAAATGATAACAGACAACAAATTGCCAAAAAAAAATTTAACTCAAAAGCTTGTCAGGTTCATCAACAGGGGAGAGTTTCATGAACAATCTAAGAGCTGTGTGATGGCTATACACTTGTAACCAACTCACACACATGAAGATCCAACACAAAAAAATTATTCTGGTTCTTTGGTGGTTTTTTTTTAAAATGAACTTTCTTTTAGAATTTTCTTGAGATTTTGAACTTCCAACCCCCTTCAAAATTTCTCCAAAAATGCATTATATATCTCTTGCCACATTTGATCCTTCTTTCCCAAGCAAAATAATATGCCATGGGATCAAGTTTGGGACAAAAAAATCCTCATGATTTAATGAAAATGACACCAAACATAAAAACGTTTGCAGGTTGTTAGGTCTGCCAAAAAGATTAAATCATTACAAATATCTGGATCATCATCCATCCCGGAGGCATGTTTTTCATCATTGAGGCATAAAAACACCTTTTAATCATCATTTTCACCTTTTTTACCTTTTTAAATTACATTCTGCAACTTTTGATTTTTTCATTTGATATGTTTTCTTGGGCTGAGTAAAACTTTATTACAAAAACAACTCAAATTAAAGAATTACACCATGAAAGTAATGTCAATGATCCTAGAAGGCAAGGATGACACAAAATCACTATAAATTTGATGTAAAATTCATGATTCCAAGCTTCTTGGAAGAAAAATGGAAGCTAAAAATGAAAATACACAATTTCCCTTGATCTGCTACATGTCAAACTATGATTGGGAACGAATTCGGGCTTATTTTTGACTTTTTGACATTTTTGAAAAAATGGAAAAAAATTGACTTTTTCTCCCGCCACTCCGCATTTGAATTTTAGAGCTAATGCATGGCACATGGTGAGTCCCATTTAAATCATGCTTAAATTCTATGCATTTTGACCCTTTTTGGAAATTGGGAAAATTTTCACTTTTTTCCCCGCGGATCCACACCTCTGATTTTTCCCCTGCCACGTGTCTCTAGAGGGCCGTGTGCTTCAAATTTTTATTTTGAGTCCTTTTTGTAAAAGGGAAAAAATTCCCTCCTGCCTCTACTGGCCCGCCAACCCGTCGTGCCCTCTGCTACGCATCCATCTCTCATTTACCGAGGGACCCCTGGGCTTAATCTTCATTTTACTCCCTTTAAGTGAAGGGAAAATTCTCCACTTTGTCTCTGCGGGCCCACGCCTCCGAAACTATCCCCACCACGTGGCACTCTCCTATTCGCTATGGATCCAAGTCTCCCTTTCTTCCTTCAAACCTCCGTTATAAATTTTTGAAGATTCACAAACTTCAACGTTGAACCACACCCCTCTTTGACCCTTAAAATGTTACACGTGTCTCACCTGGATTGGTCGCGGGCTTTCGGGCCAAATTTACTTTAACCTTTTTGTGAAAAAGGGAAAAAATCCCCCTTTCCCTCCGTTGGCCTGCCGACCTACGTTCTGAACCACTATGCTTTCAGTGTTTCTTTCTGTGATTGGAGTGGAGGGAAAAACTGGTTTTGAAACTTTATAGAATTACAACCAAAAAACTAAGTCCCCCTTCAGCCCGCATTTCCATTTTGAAACTTTTAGGACATGTGTCCTTTCCCGATTGGCTGTAGGGTTTTGGGCCAATATTTGAATTAATTTTTTTTTGAAAATAAGGTCAAAAAAATTTAAGGGAATCTAACCACCCGCCTTCTCGCCTGCGAATCGGAACATGCCATATAGGAAAATTTAGAAAAAAAACGGGTCCCTGGGCCCGAAAATTCCCCATTTGCTTGAAAAGGAAAAAAATGGAAAGTTAGAGCGCCTCCCCACCCTTCCTCAGCAAATGCAAACCTACCATGTTTCCAATGCCTTCTAAGGATGAATTTGACAGGAAAATGATGCCCGTCTAACCATAAAAATGTAAAAATTCTAGGGATGCCCTAGAATTGAATTTTTTCACCAAGGACAACAGATTTTTTATTTTGAATCAACTTAACCGTGTTCTTTACAACATTCCCGATCTAGGATTTGGATTTTCAAATACAAACAAGTATGAATTGATCAATTTTGATTTTTCCATGATCTGGCAAAGGGAAAAATGACATAGCCCACAAAAAATAGAAAAACTAGGGCACAAAAATGGGAAAACTTGGATTATTCTTTCAAATTAGGGAAAAATAACAAGTTTGGGAGCATTTTTAAAGCATTCAATTGGAGGGGAAGAATTTCAGACCATCAATTCAAAGGGTAAAACATTTTTTTAGCACATATAGATTTGGAAAATTTAGGGCAACATGGTGCAAGCTCAAAAATGGAACCAATAGTATGATGCATATATATATATATATATATATATATATATATATATATATATATATATATATATATATATATGTATGTATGTATATATATGTATGTATGTATATGTACATGTATATATGTATATGTACATAGATATGCATATACATATACATACATACATACATACATACATACATACATACATACATATATATATATCTATGTATGTATGTATGTATGTATATGTATATGTATATATATATATATATATACATATATATGTATGTATATATATATATACATATACATATACATACATACATACATACATAGATATATATATATATATGTATGTATGTATATGTACATGTATATATGTATATGTACATAGATATGCATATACATATACATACATACATATATATGTACATAGATATGCATATACATATACATACATACATACATAGATATGCATATACATATACATACATACATACATACATACATACATACATACATATATATATATATATCTATGTATGTATGTATGTATGTATATGTATATGTATATATATATATATACATATATATGTATGTATATATATATACACACACACACACACAAATATATATTCTTAGGCATAGAAGCAGGGCCGAATTAAGGTTTCTGAGTGCCCTAGGTAGTACTCGGAGTGTGCGCCCCCTCCCACTCGGGACCAACATCGAACGACCCACCTATATGTGAATACACCTCACTGTCTCTATCTGTGGTCTAAGTCACAAACTCACAATACACCAAGGGTGAAGGGTCCACCATCCAAGTCCAACAATACGGCAAAAATAAATTCAACCTGTCAACATGAATAGGCTACAGGTTGACATATCAAAATCCTGTTACCGGATGCGGTATTTATTCTTCATTTTTTTCTTAAAAATATGTATTAGGTAAGAAGTGTTCGATTTTTGACCTTTACCCCGAACCCGCTTACCAAAAAGGCCACGCTGTAAACACTAAAAAGCTTCGAACCTACATCTGGGTGGAATCGATATCTTGCTAGATGAGGTTGTAGGCATGTTGAAACAACTCAAGTCTGCACTTTAAAATTTTAAAGAATAATGCCAAAACCCTAAATGTTGCAGCTTGGCCTTGCTAATTAAATACAATGTATAAAATTATAAACAATAAATTGTTAATTTGTAAATAGCTGCCAATGATGTCATTGCTATCAATAGTCAGCTGAGGGAATCACATAAACATTCACAAATATGAAATCACGGAATCACAAAATCACGAATTTGTCTCCCGAATCAATAGCTGAGCGAATCAGGCTATCAGCGAAAATCATGAATTTTTAATTTGAAACTTCAAACTTTACACTTAATATCAATGAAAATTATTTTTTGTAATGGACTGCCTAACCGACCTACGGCTGCCACGGTGCCAATTGAATTTTTTTTTAAAAAAATGGCGCCCTCCCTTTTGTGTGCCCTAGGAAACTACTTAGGTTGCCTAGGGTAAGACACGCCCCTGCATAGAATTTCTCCGCAAATATTGCATGAAGTTTTATAACTTGGTGTGTAATGACTATGATGGTATATGATTAATGTGCAACATTTGTAATTAGATGATAAATATAATTCATGCAATAGTTATCATGTATTATTGATATTGATCTTATAAGTGAGCATTTTGAATTTGAAATAATGGACTGAATTTTAAAGTATAATGTGAAGGAGATGGTTAATAAGGGTAATGCATATAAGGTGTCCAAAAAAACGAGTATATATGATGTACAACTTGACATTATCTCATTTAATGACTTCATTGAGTAACGAAATATTAACATTTAGGGTCTTACATAGGAGTAAAATTAAGATATCTAAAATTACTTGTTTAGAAAATTAACCTTTAAAACTTAAGTTTTGACCATATGTTACTTTATAGCGATCTTATGTTGAATAACTAAGTTAGGAGGAAATTATTAATAATTGGTGATCTCCATTCATCTTGTCAATATTAGAGATGTCTTATATATTTTATGATACAATATTATCCTTAGGTTGCCTATTACAAAATAAAGAATAATGAATGTATAATTGTGAATTGCTGAAATCTTATGTTTATTTTTATTTGTAATATTAAAATTATTTAGTTGATAAAATAGTTTTAATGATTTTTTAAAAAAATAGATAGGCTTTTGGAGTAATAAATAGTGTGATATAAAACCTTAAACAAAATAATGTGTTCTTTATGTATAAAACTTATGTATTTATGTTTAGGATAAGCCGATTTTAGTACAAAAAGACACTTACGAATCAAACGCTGGTGAAGTCATAATGTAAGAAACTTTTCCATTTAAAATCTTTGTTGTTACTTGAATGAATTACACCATGAAATACTAATTTTGGTGGAGACTATATCAATCAATAAAATATTCTTATAACTAAGGATGTACCTCTATTTCTAAGATGCCACCTTATAAATTTGTTTATGGTTAAAAATTTAATATTATTATATTGGAAGAAATTATAAGTAAATCAAGATAAAACATGAAAGCTGCCCAAGATAGGTATAAGAGTTAGACTCTTTTCAAATGGTTTTATAAGAAAATTAAAATTGGTAATCAATGTTTTCCTTAGAGTTGAACCTATGCATAGTTTACAAACACCTGGTAAATATGGTAAATTAGATCATCTTTTTGAGGTATTTTTGAGTTATTGGAATGAATAGTAGAAATTATTTACAAACTAGCCCTCCATGAGTTATATATTTGTAATCTATGTTTAAACTATAAGAGCTAAGTTGTATATTAAAACTAAAAAAACTAGCCTTTAAGTTAAAATATAAAACAACTAACCATTTGTAATAGTTTGTTATTAGATTAAAATATTTAATATTATTCCAATAGCTTAATATTATATCGTAATATAGTATTATCTAATACCTTTATAGGGTTATTATTACAATATAGTTTTAACTATTACAAAAACACTAATATACTATTGACAATTGCAATAATAGCCATTTTCTATTATAATCAAATTAAAAATTATATATAAAATTATTGTTATCTATCTTAAAATATAAAAGTAATATTTTAAAGCTCAAAAGTGGAAATATATTCCTAATATAGTAATCTCTACTTTTCCCTAGCATTCTGGTCATTTTGCATATTATTTTTTTTCGTTATGTTAATTGGAGTTGTCAGCCCTTTTTCCTAATATGCGGAAAAGTGGTGTTACATTTCGGTTTCAAATTGAAGTAGAAATGATTTTTGAAAGTAGAATAAGGAAAACAAGAAATAGATAAATTAAATAAATTAAAGTAAAATGGTCTTCTTCTGATGTTGATAGCGCTACTTGGGAAAGATAAGATTATATTAAAAGAGAAAAATCCTGATCTATTTGACTAATCAATGGTGTTTTTCATGTTGTGATTTTCAATGAAGCTTTGGATCTACCAAGGAGAATAGCTAATTCAAGGAGAGGAGGATTGTGATGTGTCAAAATCCCTAATATTGTATTTGTTAAAAAATAATAATAATAGATAAATAAGTAAATTATTGTGAGCACTTTGGAATACTATTATGTAGTTCCAAAAGTAAAAGTGAAAAATGTTTAATTAGAGAGGAACTTGTTAGGACACTATTATTTATATTAAACTAATTGTAAATTTTTAATTGGAACTTTACCGTTGTAACCTTTTGTAATGCAACTGAATTGGGAAAATTATTATTTAAATGGCTTGTATGATTTGTTGAGGATCTCGTAGAAGAAAAATATTTTTGGAAATTTCAAAGAGCTTGTGGATATTTTTTAGGGAAGATAGGTTTGTATGTATGGTTGTGGGTAGGAGGGAGATGATTTGGATGAGTCCTAATTGGGGGTAAAGAGTACAACCCTGGATGCTTGCTTACTAGGGCATCAATTTGTGATTTTAATAATATTTTCTTCCCATCATTAATGTGGTCATGGTTCTGGGGCTTACATCCAAGTGATCCAGGAATTGACATAGAAAATTCATTACAAGATTGAGATAAGTTCCTTCTCTATATTTTGGTTGTATATTGAGAAAAATTAATAAAGGAGTAAATTATTATGGTTGTTTTATTTGTAATATTTGTTGCAATGGATATATAATTCAATTGTGATATGAAACTATTTTAATTGATATTGTATTGCTAATTTATTTGTACATTGTCATATTGCTTCTCTGTGTGTTGATTTCCAGAATAAATAAATAAATTTTACACTGGTGTTTTGTGAATGGTTATTTAAAATAAATTCTAGTTTATATTAAAGTAAATTTTTTTACTCTTTTTTCTACTTGTATAATAAAGTTAAAATAAAATACTCAACTTATTTTAGTGCAATTCAATAGTTAACTTCTAGCTGGACTTATTGAATATTGATTTGCACAAATTAATAAAGAAAATAATTCTTTTTTTTAATTAATATATGGATTTGAAAACAATGTAAATGATTAAAGAAAAAGACTAGCACATAAATTTTATATTTTGTAAACCCTTTTTAAACATTTCTAGCCACTTTCAAATATTAACGTACCCTTACTTTAAAACCATCATATTTAAGTGTGATCATTTATGTTTTAAAGGATAAGTAAATTCAATTTACCTAAGGTATAATAGGGAGGCAATCCTCCTCGAGAATAAGATCCTTCTTTCATTGATTATTTGTTAGGCATTACTTCCTGACTATATATGCCTCATACCTCTCCTCAGGCCACTCCTATCACTACTCCCATATCACCTACCACTTCTCATTATGTTACTTTGACATCCCATTCTTGTTCATTAGCACATTCTTATTACCTTGACGATCTTATTGATAGTAATGTTTTGGCTGACATTGACCATACCACTTTGTCTCTCATTCCCAAGGAGTCTCCCTATTTCTACACTACTGAGAGTGTCTCCCATCTTCCATTTTATTCTTCTCCTGGTATAGCTTCTACCATAGTGCATGAGTCTTCACCTTCTGTTGTTTCTTCTCCTTCTACTTCTACCTTATTTATGCTTCCTTTTTCCACTTCCTCCACACCACATGTTCCTTCCCATACTCTTAGTGAAACTTCCACTTCATCATCTCATGTGGATCCATCGACACACACTCCTCATGCATCTTTATCTTCGAAGCCTACTATCTCACCTCTTGATATACCTATGATCACACACAATGGTAAGCTCCATCCTATTATTATATTGTTTCCATATTATTTTATTTCATCACAGGAAATTCTATCCCTCATTTATGTTGTAGGTCAACTTCAGTCTCAGGTTCACTCTCTCACCTTAAAAAGTAGGAATTACTACGTATCTATAGATAACAATTCCTTGCATGGTAATCCATTTCCCCAAAAAATCGACAACTCAGCCTTTCCAAAGGATTTCATCGTGCCCAAATTTACATGCTTTTATGTTACTGGAGACACCATGCTCATATTACACATTACCGAACTCTCATGGCCTCTTATTCAAATGATCAAATATTTCTTAAAACCTTTTGGTTTAGTATAGATGACAATGCACTTCAATGGTATACCCATCTCCCTTTTGGATCTATTATCACTTTCTAGTACATAGAGGATGCCTTCCTTCATACATTTATTATCAATATTATTCCTAGGGTAACATATGATCATATTCCTACTCTCCATTAGGACTCTTCTGAACCTATTCAGGATTACATATTACCCTTTAATGCATGCATACAAACTTATCTTTCATCCTAATGACTTGGAAAAGTAGTTCCTCTCCTATCATAGTCTTATTCCTCCTCTCAAAAAATGCTTATATTATGATACTAATGAGTCCTTTATACTTTTGTGTTAAAAGGTTACTCATCTAGAATATGACCTTCTTGCCTCTCCTCTAGTAGAGAATTCCCAAATTTCTCTGACTATTATGTCTTCTACTATTCCACGTACACCTCCAATTGTACATCCTCAACAACCTTCACCCTTGGCTAAAAAAAAGTAAAGTGTGCTCCTCCTACTGGACCTCCTAGAAAAAATCCAAAATAACCCCTATCTCAACCCAAAGTACAACAAAGAAACCTCATTCTTCTCCTCCATATCATACACGTCTCTCCACCTCTGCGACCAATTAATATTACTACTACTTCACCTCTTTACCATGAACCTCTGTGTTTTTCACCTAATTCTAGAACTCATGATGCCTTATGTATATTACTTGATGAGAAATTAATTTGGCTTCCTTCCAATCACCACCACCATTGACACAGTTTACAACTCCAACATGATCAATATTACTGTAATTTCCATCTTATTAGTGTCCATTGCGACAATGAATGTCTTGCTTTATGTGAGAGGTTACAAAATTTAGAGGATATTGTTGTCATATCTTTTACATTTCATGAGCGATCATTATCTCCTTCACCACAACAACGCAGACATACACCCCCTGAGTCTTCTCTATTTGGTACTCAGTTTGTTTTTCATTCACCACCGTCACATTCATGTTATCCACCACCTCCATATTCATTGAATCCATATCACTTACACTATCCATCGCATGCATCCCATGGGTTTCCACTAGTCTCTACATATCCCATGTTCACTCCATATGACATGTACTTTGGTCCATTCATTCCATATGCATCCACCTCCACCCACCATTCTAGTCCTTTGTAGGTGATTCTTATCATCTTACCCCACAATGATGCACTTGTGTTCTTATGGTTCTTACACGACTGTTGAGGGATTAACTTTAAGAACCATTCATCATGTGCTCTGTTTTTCATCTAGAGCACCTCAATCATTTCCCGATGACGTGCTCTTTCTTATGTGGCTAATAATTGACTATTGAGGGGTCTTATTGCATGAGCCTATTCATCCATACGTTGGGGGGTATCGTTACTCTCATCACCCATCCTATTTTTCATCACTTTATCCTATTACATTATATTTTCACATATGCATTACAATACATTTATCTATATCCACATTTATTATATTTTCATCTTTCCATTACCTACATGCTACATATTGTATTCATTAGATATTTCATCCATCACATTGCATTACTTATCTACAACCTCATGTTACCATACATATTTTATCTACCACTATTACTACATAATCAGGAACATTTATATTCATCACATATAATGTAATATACAAGCTCAAATAATCAACGTATCAGCATACAATATCCATTACACCACAATAGCAACACGACGCAAATATCGTCCTCGTATATATAAAAAATAGGTGTCCATACATATATCAGTCATACAATCATCATAGTAAAAATATGTCTCATCACTATGGGACAAGGCCTCCTACATCGTATACCATTATCACCATCCAACCTCATCATCATTATCGATCTTGTGTACCACGAGATCCCTAAAACTAGATGCCTTGCTGAAAATGCAACACCACGTTTCACAGCCCCAATACTTCTCCACCTATCTACGTAACATAACAATCTCCATAATCTTCTCTGAGAACTGATTCTACAAATCTACATATCGAGTGAACACATCCTATCCCAAGGGACCACCACCTACTGCCTCTCAGGTACATCAAGTCTCCTAACATGCCTCGTCCCTCTTGCTAAGAAACATTGTACATGTCACCACTACTATGGCCACTATCTCAAGAAAATGGGTCTGCTCCCCGGCGGTGTCATCCACGCGCTCTAATATCCATTTGCATAACACATCACTAGGTACATTCCATGTCAATGTGTAGATCAAAGTGTTTACTATGAATGAATAATAGGCATCTCCTACATACATCACATAAAACCTCATATTAGTCAACCACATATACAAAAAACCATCAGCAATATATTAACCACAACTTTCAGTATACACTAATACTTATGCTCTACCAAAGCCACCGCTACATTGTCAAGGACACCTCCCTCACCCATGCCTCTTACTCGTAACTCCATAGACCCCAAAAATATTAGGTATAGCAACACCCATTGATGCACTGTCCACCATGCTCGATAATCCTCCGTACACACCACATCATCACCATCCATCACCATTAATGTTGGGTCTACAAAGTCTAACCCCGATGGTGCCAACTACTCCGCTATGGGTCCTGGCATGTCACCTTCCCTCCTAGGGGATCTTATATCCTGTAACCATATATATGGTTATTGGGGTACATCCTGTGCCATCCTGAACTACCATGATACTCTGTTGACATGCAATAACTCCGTTACACCTAGAATGTTGTCCTCTAACCACATGGTTCTATGAATACATTGTAAATTTTTTGCATCCTTAGGACATCCCTCATAATCAAGAAATGACATCCATGTTAAGGACTCACATCCCATACTATTTATTATGGCCTTGAAGCTATCAATGTCCATTTTCGTGCCCCGAATCTCCACCCACCATCAAGAGAATATCTCTTACCAAACCCGCTCTCATCATCATCCTTCAACTAGTCTCAATACAACTATATGATCAAATGCCCACTCATATAGCACTGTGGTGGCCCCTATACCCCCACCATGCTCATCATGTGTAAACCAATACAAGTCCCTATACATGTGGGCCAATACACACCGCACCCACACATATCTTTTCCCATCCTCATCTATCCACTGACATATGTCGATCCTCTTATATAAGATGCCGACACCCCTTCCCTCCAATGCTATACAAAACACTATCACCACTACGATGAACTTCTGTAAACTTGAAACCCTCAACTATAAACAAAGTAAAAACAAAATCCTTGAAGGAATATGCATTTCCTTCATGAAGGCAGGAATCACAGTTTAGGTGAAATGTTAAATTTAGGAACAATAAACAAAGTTGTATTTTACATGAAGGAAAGTTCATTATTGAAGTTATAGGTACCTCAAAAATCATTAATTTTTTCAAGGTAAATACATTTAATTATGTGATTGAGTTTTTTATTCCATTAATCAATCAATATCCATCATTAAATATGAATGCAGAAAGAAGTATACAACTTAGTTACAGATATTAATGTTCTTCATTCATGAAGAAATTTAATTTTTCCCACACAATCTGTGGGATGTAACTAATTACTACTAAAGAAATAAGTACATGTGCATAGAGTTAAAAAATAAAATATTCTATAAGAAACCCATCATTGTCTTTCGATTTTCTTCTAGTCTTCTTTGTTTTCCAATTCCAGCTCCATCTTTTATCCATGTTGCAAGAAGCTACAAGTGTACTTGAAAAGTAATATAAAATCACATCAGTCAAGAACTCAGGGTTTTATCTATATTCATGTATTATCTACGTACATGAAAATGGATTTCTTAATATCAAAATCATACGGTACATTAGAGACAGATATAGAATTGATAAAATAGTATTCTAGATTAGCACATATGATCCCAGAATCATGAGAGAAGAAGAAAGAGAAAAAAAAAGGGAATATGGAACATAAGAGAGGCCAAAAAATCCTAAATTATTTTCTAAATATTCTCTTAATTTTATAGGTACATTTATTAGATGAAGAAAAACAAAATTTGCATTAATTATTACTATACTAAAAGAAATCATTTAGGATTTTAATTTCTCAAGAATACAAGTACAACTCTCTATCAAAGCAATCATGGCTTAACAAATGTAGATGGTACAATATTGTGAGTTGTTCCAATGAAAAGGAAAATCCAAGCAGAACAATATCAGTTTTCATCAAATTACTATCAATTATAGGAGTGAGTATAAAAATATACATCAAATTCTCAAATAAGGCATGATCTATAGGAAGAAGGCATTGGAACCAAGAATAAGAAGTAAGGAAGAAGAGTAAAAGTAAAATTCCCTTATTTTTAACAAAGTTTTCATCAAAGCACAAAAAATGGGGTGGTTATCTTCCAGTTTTAATGAACAAACCTCTTCAAGAACCCATGAAGAGGATAGTTACAAGAGATACCAAAAAACTAAGAAAACTCCAAGGATTTAGAAAAATAAAAGGAATAAATTTAAGAGACCATGAGCTGGTGGTAGAACAATAAAAAGATGATAAAAGAGTGTTACATTCATCAATAGGAGGATAAGTGTAGTTGTCAAATTTGCAACATCATTTATAAACTCAAAACACATCATGAAGGGAGGATTTCAATGACTTTAAGTCAATAGTGAAACAGACGAACTTCAAGAAGTAACATGATAAATTTGAATTTTCAAACAGAATATAATTACTTCATTTCAAAATATAGTTTTTTCATCAAATTAGAGATTAGAAAGAGATAAAAAAATATGCAACAAGTAACATTTCACATTTACAATCCATATGAGAAAATTGTAGATATTAAAAAAAAGGGAATATGCATCAAGAGATCAAGTTTCCAAGCATTAAGGCAAAAAAGTTTATAAGTTTGGAAAACGAAATTTTTAGAGTTTATGATGGTCTTCTAAAGTGTTGGAATCCAAAGAAACTAATTTTCCATCATAATGCCAACCATGCAAATTTTAGTTGAAATAAACAACTCAATGAATAATAAACTTGCACCTTACGGTTTCCAAAAAAAAGTATAGGTACTGATTGCATCATTATTTAAAACATAATTTATTCCTTTTTGCAATGATCAAGTCACCAATATAGGTGCTCAAGTTATCTAATTAAGATAAAGTAAGCTATTGAAAGTTTAGAATAACTTGCACAAAGGGAAAATTATAGCTATGAAGCAACTCATGTAAATTAGTGAAGATGCAACAGATACAATCAACAATAAGGATGAACTTTCACGTAAGTTTTGCAATCATGCATAAACATAGAAGAGAACAAATTTCTCAAGTAAAGGCACCATTTTTATCAGCTTATTAATATCCTAAATGAAGCAGGTTCACATTAAAACAAATTTATAAGACTACATTCATGATATTGGGGTTCATCACAAAGAAAGATTCAAAAACATGTTTTTAGATATTGGAATGTTGTAATTACTCATAAAATTGGAACACAAATATCCATTATTTATCAAAGGAAATTTTAGATAGCTGACATCCTAGTACAAATTTTATTCCCAAAAGATCGAATCAAGAAAACAAATAAGGTACTTTTCTTTAGAAGATACAGTTAGTAGAATAAGATATCGTCATTTCGAACAACTTACAACATTGATTCAGAAAAAAAATTTAAATTCATCTTATCTTTGCAAAAGATACAAATCAGCCATTTATCTTCATGCTATAAGGTTTTAAAGAATTGCAGATTTTAGATAATTCAATTTACAGGTGCCACATTTCAGTTTCTAAAGGAATGTTTAATGAGTTTGAGATCAAAACAAAGATACACGTTTCATAGAGCATGAAGAATGATTAATAAAATCAAATAGAGATATAAATGATAGATGAAACTTAAATTAAATAAGAAGAAAATTTACAACACAATAACATGGTACAATTTCTCCAGAACATGATTGAAAAAGCTACAGTTGCACTAATAAAGAAAAATATGCACAAAATGTAACATAAATTGAAAATACTGAAGTAGATAGGAGTACAGATTGTAGAACTTCACAAACTTTTAGACTTCATGACATGACAACGATACAAATTTTGAGGGATACATCAGAAATCAAGTTCCTCTTTCATACCATACTACACAAAGCCCAAATATCAGACAATGTATCAGCTTAAAATCAATCTATATAAATGTAGTTGTTGTTGGATTAACATAAGAAACTCATAATCAAATAAAAATCATAGTAATGATAAAACCTTAAGGAAATGAATGGCAAGTTTGAAGGAGCAATTACCCCCACTTAGTTCCAATTTAAAAGTCAATCTATGCAAATAGGAATCAACTCAATATAATAGTGTTCCTGAAATCATGTATGTATAATAAAATACATAATAGAAGCTCAACACAAAGGAAAATCATAGGTTTATCCAAATCAGTTAAGTCATTAGCTTCACAGATAGAACAAAAGACTTGTATATGCAAAGTAAGCATGAATGAGAGTAACTATGGTTTGAAACCATTTTTCCTTCTCAATACAGGGAATCTGAATAGAGCATGGAAAGGATAGTGGCAACTTCAAAGGATAAATGAGCTCGAGTTTTGAAAAGAACAGAAGAAATAATGCATAGAACAACTCATTAAACCATACTCAGGGGGAACACATCATACTCTTAGCCATGTAATCATAATGGGACAACAATTATAGAAGATAATAATTTTGAGTTCAAAAAATAGACAACCAATAGATACTGAGTCCAACTCATGAAACACACAAAACTATTCATACGTAGTAAAAAGTAGTGACACCCAGAATGAATTTTCGAACTCAATTTTGAAAAAGAACACATACAATTATCAAAGAATAAATAATTTAATAAGTGTGAAGTAATGATAATATTCATCAAGAAATAAACCTCACCTCCTTGTACGTAATGGCCAAGAGTCACAGGCTTGTATCAGATCTCAAAAAGATCAATAATGGTAGTAATTCATACTTTCAACATCATAACCCTCAACACAGAGTAAGATGACAAAATATCAATCATAAAAAATATTCACAGAACTCGTAGAGTTCAAAAAATACAAGAAAATGAGCTCCAAACTCATGGAAAACCCAAACTAATCAAGAGAGAGCAAGTAAAAACAAAAGTGTAGTGGAAAATATAAATATTTAGAGATCTGAAACGATATTTACCTTGAAGAAGTTAACTTCTAATGGTCTAAATATGTAATGAATTTCCAAGTCTCGACTCATTCCAAGATCAAATGATCAAATGAAGCTATTATAAGTTTTAAGAGCTCAAAGAAGAGCAAGAGCAATCAAATGTGTAAGTTTTATCAGATACAAAGTTTTAAAAGTAAAGAGAATTTTTTTTTTGAGTCCAGGGATGCATAAAAATGACAGTGACTAATTTTTTTTCTAGGGCTTCCCCTGCAAGATGGAATGTGTAAATGAGAATATTGATTAGGGTTTAAGCTATTTAACTCACATAAACTCAACCAACTTGCAACCTAATGAAATCATGGTTAAATATCAATGGTGTAAAATAAACCATGTAAAATCAACGACGTAAAAACAACAACTTGCAACTCATCACAGGAAACCGTAGTTTGACCATCAACAACCACCATTGATAAGTACCAACATCAACATTGAAGAAAAAATCCACAGTCCAACTACCCCTCTGTCAAAGTTTAGAAGATGAACGGTTATAATGAAATAGTTACAAAGATCAAGAGGCCAGATATAATTGGCTATTAAATACCACCACAAACCAATCAATGGTGAATATTAAACATTTACAAAGATCAAATGTGGATATCAGAGCCATCAAAATCAACCAAGGTTTGCAAAAACCCCACCACATTTGTCAAGAACATACATTTCAACACCTCAAAAGTGCTAGGTTAACCATATTAAAATTGATCACTAACAAAGCAATCAAGGGTCAAGTCCTCATGGGAGGAGACTTCCCCTCCCCCTTTTTGAATATATCATTAGTTTTTGACTATAGTTTTTCTACAGAATAATCAAAGGAGAAACAATCAAATGAGCAAGGTCTTGTTGACCGTAATTTTTCCAAAGTAAGCATGTATTATTATATGTGATATGATAAAAAAAAAGGAGACCCAAAAGGTGTAAATTTATAACCTTATGAGGAGTAGTATATTCCATGTCCAATCATAAAGGGGCCTGACTATTATAAATAAAAATACATGCCAATGAAAAATTATTCCATGATTATATGTGTTGAAGGTTAAAGGGATAATGATAACAAAATAAATACTTTTAACTTTTAAAGGAAATAGCTTAATCTTTCCAAAAGACCCTATACTCTCTAAGATGAATTAAGGTGAGGAACCATATTTAAGCATGTGGAAAAAAAAGCCAAGACAGAGTATGTAAAAGTGAGGTGTCACATCAGAAGGAGTATTATTCTTGCATATACACAGGTGGTCACCACGGTGGATGAACACTTTTTCTAAGGATGGAATAAATACATTATTTTGCTTTTAGGAATATTATCATGCATGTAATCATAAAGAAAAAGAGATGTCATTATCAGCAGGAGTTATCCTTCTTGCATAGATTTCAATATCAGAGGAATAAATGATTAAAGAGAGGTCCTAATTACCTAATTTTTCACAAAATAAGGGTATTATTTTCTTCCACATGCTTGAAAGTTGTGCCCACACATTGGGTGAATGTTTTGCTAATTTTTGAAGAAAAAAGAATTATTTACACTTACTATTAGTGCAAAATCATAGCACCCCTGAATGGCCTAGTTTTGTGTGGGGCATTCGGTGTGATGTGCATAACATTGGACCATCTCTCAAGCTGTAGGACTTGCAAATGTAAGATGGAACTCCAGAGAAAGCTTGTTCTTGTTCCTAAACTACCTGCCATGATCTACTTTAATGCAGGAAACACCAATCTATCCTAATCTAACCATTCTAAGGAACTAGAGAGAAAGAGATCCTACACTAAAGCAGTCATACACTAGAGAAGGAAAGATATTAGAAATCTGCTAAGGGATGATGATATAGAGGAAAAAAGGAGATGGGGAGGCCTGATAGAAGTGACATAGGCCCAGATCCTAATCCACCATCAAAAATCCATGAAACACGACATCTTACATCTGCAAACATGAGATGCATGCACAGGAAGCAACCACGAAATGGAGAGGCACTGAGAAACAACAAAATGATACAAAGGGTTGAAGAACAACACAAAAACATGATTTTAGTGCTCTATAAGATGCCCAAACCATTACATTAATGCTCAGAGGCATAAAATCCACTTGCTAGGTGTAGGAGAAGGCTTACAAATTGAATAGAGTCAGAAAACAATTTTGATAGAATTTTCCCACACCCAAAATGTTTTCCCTTATCAAATGAGAAGTGTTTACAATATATAGACGATGAAAAACAAAGAGGAAGAAGAAAAACAGATCTCTCTTTGAAATCTCAACCACCAACCGTTAATCCCTACAAATCTACCTACAATCTATCAATTCTGGTTCTCCGTGTCTTTTGGTGTGTTGGAGAAGGAAAATGGTAGAACAAAATAAAAAATGTTGGTTGTTAAAGCAATCAGATCCTATATTAATGGGGTGAAAGACGATTTACATATTTTCACTCACCAAATCCTATGAAAATAATATTTTATGTTTCCATGGCGTAGTAGAGGTTGAGATCTTTCCAACGATATGCCCATTTGAATATTTGAGTCAAATTCATGCAAAAATGGTGAAAAACCAATTTTGTAAAATGGATCCACGGACCCAAAATTCACTTTGGTGCCTTTTGCACAAAAATCCAAAATTATAAAAAAACCTCCTGCATCCCCACAGGCCTAAAATCCACTTTAGCCAAAAAGCTCTGCGGGGCCAAAAATTTAAATTGCACTTTTCTAAGAAAGTGGAAAAAAAATCCAGAGTTTCCCCATTGACCCGATTCTCTGCAACTGACAACAGCCTAACATGTGGCTTCTCTAGGTGTTGGTGGAGGTGTGGATTACTTTTATACTTTATGCCTTATAAAACAAAATCTAAAATTCCAAAGTTTCCTACAATGACCCTCCTTCCCACTTTGACTTGGAATGTGGCCCACGTGTCCCTTTGCATACCTTAGGAATTTTTTCTTCATTTGGTGTAAAGATCCTCTGTCGGCTCATGGTCACGCAATTGTGAATTTCACATTTTTCAAAAATTGCAAAAGTTTTAAAATGACCTACAGACCCACTGACCCGAATTTACACTTGGGAAAAATTTCCTCTGTGGCCCCACAACTTTATATTTTCCAAAAGTCATCCCTGGGCCTATCGACATGCATTTTCCACTTTGGAAAAATTCTAAAATATCTCCCACCACCCTGCTTTTGGAATTTTTCCCCTTTGGCAAAAATTCTTCCCCAAGCCCATCGGTGTACTTTTGGGAAAAAATCCCTCCAAGGCCCACCTTTTAGCAAAAATCCTTCCAAGGCCTTCCGGCCTGTCATTTACAAAATATGAGGAGTTAGAAGGACTTACTTATATTTTTGGAAAGGGGAAGAAATTTCCTACATGATGGAAGTGCTTTTAGGGGACTTTAAGTGCTTAAAACATATACAAATTCAGATTGAAGCATAAAAGGGGGAAAACGGTGTTAGTTGACCAAAAATAAGTGTGAGCTTATTTTGGTCAAAAATTTTGGTGACTCATAGGGATCACCTGCATGCTAGGTGAAATGATCAGTTGCATTGAAGCATCTATTGGGGATTGAGTCATGAATGATATCTTGATACTGATCTTTAACTCTAAAATCTAATCCTTGAGCCACTTGGAACATCATTAAAATTAGAGCTGATCTCACCAAATGCCACTTCCAATGTACTATGCACGAGCAACAAAACACCACAACACACTATGTACAAAAGTGAAAATCATACACATCCTAAGTGGGATATGTAGAGTGTGTAAAACCACTTATTTGGTTGAAAGAAAACCTACCTGCTCTACTATAACCAGAGAGAAAGGCAATTTCAAACAAAACCTGCTACTGGTGATGAGAAATAACTACCCTTCCTTATAATTGGCATCCATGCAAATGATTTGACATTGAATATGGCTTCTTATATGAGTGAAAAACTTACTATAAGCTGATCCTAAACCCAAATCATCAAGGGTGTCAACTAGAAACAAGACAAATACCTCTTTTAGTTGCTCTGTATTTGGATTGAAGAGACATTATAGTTGATCCTTGGTACTTTGATACTCTCCCTCATGCTTAGAAGCAAGCATGACTGGTTTTGGGTCCTCTCTTGGATTCAATGAAGCCAAGTACCTAATTGGGAAAGGTCTGATTCAATGAATGTGCCCATTGTTTTGAATTTCAACTCCAAGAATGGAGTCTTCTTATAGATCTTCTTGGATGGATGGTGTGGAAGAGATGATGAAATCCTCTTGCTCTTTTCCTTCCTTCTCATGTGAAGAACATGGAAGATACATATCTTCCAACCTTGGTTCCAGAGTGCTGTTGTGAAATGCAGGATGTAGTCCTTGAATTCTCAGCTTCATGTCAATAGGCTCATGTGATTGGAAGGTGGATGATGGAGTAGAAAATGGTGTGATATCCATGGGCTCCTCTCCATCAAATAAATCCTCCAAGTCACACAGATAATCTACCTCCTTTTCGCCCTACTACTTGTGCTCAACCTCTTGCTATGAAACTTTCTCACCATGGTTACCCTCATCTTCAGACATGAATTTTGAAAGCACAAACTCTTCTTCAACATTGGATCTCGAAGGGGATGAAGTGGGAGGAAGAACTGAAGGTTCTTTTGTTGCCTTCTTTGTGCTCAAATATTTTATAACTGTATAGTTTTCCTCCATAGCTGGAATTTACTCCTTTTTTAGATTTGGAGTAGCTTCTTCTTCCCTCATGGATTCATCAATTAAATCAGACCCTTCAAATGAAAGAAAAAAATCTTCAATAATGATTCCTTCATCAAGAGGTTTTAACTCTTATTTGATCTCTTCTAGTTGCTCCTCTTCAATAGGACTTGGAGCTGATTGTTCCTCTTTCTTGATGACTGATTGCGAAACTTGGATTAGATCAACATCCTCTCTAGAAAAAATGCTATCATGGACACTACATTAAGAGCATATGGACTATTGATCTTCTTGTTCCACTTCTTGTTCTTCTTCTGCTGTAAACTCGGCCTTAGCCACCACTAGATATTCAACCTTGAATTCCTCTGTTGGATTAACCATCAAAGGAATCTTTGCCATCCCAAATTTGAGAGCTAAGATCACCAAGCTCCTAATCTTTTCTTCTTTTCTTGGCTATTGTTCTTTCTTCCCTTGGCTAGTTGTCTAATTTTCATCTTCCCAACATGGATTTGGGGATGCAAGAGGAAGGGTAGGTTGGGATTCAACCAATTTTGGTACTGTTTGTGGTGGAGAGGGAAGTGGAACTTCTTGTTTTTCTGGAGGGAATTACTTCTTGGAAGAGAAAAGGGAAAAAGAATTGAGATGAGATGGAAGATTAGGAGATAGAGAAGAGAAATAAACATGTGGGACAATAGAGGGGAAGTTTGGAAATTGTAGATTGGGTTTACATGGTGTTACTTGAGAAAGAGGAAAAAAAAATCTATGAGATGGTGACTTACCCATTGACAAGGTTGTCTTGTATCCAACTCATCTACCTCAATATCCTCATTCCATTGTGCAAGTTGGGGCAGCATTTCAACCATGAAGTGAAGCTTCTCCTAAGTGCTGTAATGTCTTGGGAAATGGAAAACCCATGGAGTAGGTGCCTTGCAACCAATCTGGAATGCCTTCATCTGTATTGTAGCCCTTGACTGAACCATGCCAGCCTCCATTTTTTGAATCTTCTTCAGCAAATCAACATTTTCCATTTGATTGTTATCATCATATGCATACCCTTTCTTTTGATAAGATCCATAGTGTGGTGGATGACCAAAATGATTTGTATTATGCTCATATGGGTAAGCATGATTATTCTGGATACAATTATAATGTTGCTCTGGAGTATTTGTGAAATACATTGGAGGTGGAATGCATTGCTGTAAGTGTGAATTCCAAGATGGAAACAAAGTCATCATTGCACAACTTCATGGGATGGAAAGAAATGAAATATGTGGAAAGAAAGATGAATGAAGATGGATGGAAATGGATGGAAAAGGTCTATAACTCATAGGATGGGTTGTTAACCATATGGAGTCGCCAGAAGTGCTTTGCATGTACCTCCAAAGGCTGAATCTCACCAAGAACACATCAAATTGATGAAATGAAGTGGTAAGATGCTTCAAACCTGTTGGACTGGGTGTGCCAAAATTGTTATTGCAAAATTACAGCACCCTTGAATGGCCTAGTTTTGTGTGGGGCATTCAGTGTGATGTACATAACATTGGACCATCTCTCAAGCTATAGAACTTACAAACCTGAGATGGACCTCTAGTGAAAGATGGTTTTTGCTCCTAAAATATCTGCCACAATGTACTCTAATACAGGAAAACTTAATATATCCTAATCTAACCATTCCAAGGAACTAGAGAGAAAGAGAGAGAAAAAGATACCCTACACTAAAGTGGTGATACGACATAGAAGGAAAGAGGTGAGATACTCTGCTGAGGGAGGGTGAAACAGAGGAAAAAGGAGATGGGGAGGCTTGATAGAAGTGACATAGACCTAGATCCTAATCCACCATCAAAAATCCATTAAACATAACATCTTAGACCTACAAACATGAAATGCATGCATGGGAATAAACCACGAAATGGATGGCATAGAGAAACAACAAAAAAATGTGAAGGGTTGAAGAACACCACAAAAACATGATTTTATTTCTCTATAAGATGCACAGACCATTACATTAATGCTCAGATGCAAAAAATCCACTTGTTAAGTGTAGGAGAAGGCTTACATGTCAAATGGAGTTAGAAAACAAGTTTGGCAGAATTTCCTCACACCCAGAATGTCTTCCCTTCTCAAATGAGAAGTGTTTACAATTCACAGATGATGAAAAATAGAGAGGAAGAAGAAAAATAGATCTTTCTTTGAAAGCTCAACCACCAACCATCAATCCCTACAAATCCACCTACAATCTGTCAAGTCTGGTTCCCCGTGTCTTTTGGTGTTTTGGAGAAGAAAGATGGCAGACCAAAATCAAAAATGCTGGTAGTTGAAGAAATCAGATCCTATATTAATGGGGTGAAATATGTTTTCACGATTTTCAACCACAAAATCATTGTGAAAATAATATTTTATGTTTCCATGGCGTAGTGGAGGTTGAGATCTTTCGATCAATACAAAATTTGTTGAATTTTGAGCACTAGATCAAGAGATATGCCCATTTGAATATTTGAGTCGAATCTAGGCAAAATTGGCAAGAAACTAGTTTTGCAAAATGGATCCGCGGGCCCAAAATTCACTTTGGCACCTTTTGCACAAAAATTATAAATTATAAAAAACCTCAAACAGCCCCGACAGGTCCAAAATCCACTTTGGCCAAAAATCTCCGCGGGCCCAAAATTGAAATTGCACTTTTTTAAGAAAGTGGTAAAAACTCCAAAGTTTCCCCCACCAACCCGCTTCTCTGCAGCTGAAAAAGGCCTAACATGTGGCTTCTCAGGGCATTGGCAGAGGTTTATCTTACTTTAATACTATACACCTTTTAAAACAAAAGCCAAAATTCCAACCTTTCCTCCAATGACTCGCCTTCCCACTTTGACCTTGAACATGGCCGCGTGTCCCTTTACGGGCCTTAGGAATTTTTTCTTCATTTGGTGCGAAGATCCTCTACAGGCTCACGGGCCCACAATTGCAACTTTTGCAAAAAAATGCAAAATTTTCAAAATTCCCCATAGACCCGTTGACCAGAATTTACACTTGGGCAAAATTTCGTCCACAGTCCCGTAACTTTACATTTTCAAAAATTCATCACCATGCCCACCATCCCACATTTTCCACTTTGGAAAAATGCCAAAATATCTCCCACCCACCTTGCTTTTGGCAATTTTCCCCTTTGGCAAAAATTCTTCCCTAGGCCCGCCGGCCTGCTTTTGGCAAAAAATACCTCCCAGGCCTGTCTTTTGGCAAAAATGCCTTCCAAGGCCTGTATTTTGTCAAAAAATCCTTCTACGGCTTGCTGGCATGCCATTTGCAAAATATGAGGAGTTAGAAGGACTTATTTATATTTTTGGAAAGGAGAAGAAATTTCCTACCTGATGGAAGTTAGAAAATTACTTTGATCTAATATATAGAATACATGAAATAGCTACATATATAATAATTGAAATCAGCAACTCTATATTATATTTTCACCTTTTCATTACACTCCATTATATAGGAAATGTATAATAACAATCCTCACAACAACCTTTGTCTACATATACAACCATACACTCATATGATTTCAAATTCTCACCAATATACTAATAAAACAATATTAATTGTTTTGTTATTCTAACTTACTAACTTACCATAATAATAATTACACATGTAATTATTATTCACCCATACATACAAATGGAGCACTAAGATATATTTCCTAACATTCCCCCCCCTTAGTGTGAACATGGGGAAAACTTGCCTTTGTACTTACACTTACTTTCATGATTTGATGATTTTACATGATGATCATAAACCTAATGGATGGTTTTTCATAGGGTTGACCATAAATTGAAAATGACGGTTTTGCAACTAGTTTACCACAAACCAAAAGGGTGATGGTTTTACATAGGGTTTACCAACAACTAAAAATGGTGGTTTTACAACTCCATCATCAACAGGAGCTTTAACTTTTGCTAGTTGTCTAAGAAGAGATCTCAATTCATTTATATGACTTGACATTGTGACTTCTCCATTCATTTTGAATTTGGTAATAATTGCAACTTTAAAGAGAATTTTACATTATTCGTTTTAGCCCCAAAAGTTTTGTTTAGTAAATCCCATATTTCTATAGAAATAGGTTTTTCTAAATCTACATGATGTAATTCAAAATCTGAAAGACCAAGTCAAATTATTGCTTTGGCTTTGTCATCTCTAGTTTTCCATTCTAAAATTTTGCTTACATCTATAGGTACTTTTTCTTTTCCATCTACTATCCTCCATAGGTTTTTAATCATTAACTGCATCTGGATTTTTAAGCTCCATGTATGGAAGTTCAGCCCATTAAATTTATCTAATGGTGTATCCATTTTACTGAATCTAAATATCCAAAAAAAATTGAATGTAGTTTTAAATTACATTTAATTCTCTTATTTCTTCAACAAACAACAGTGATCAATGCGTTGTATAGTAAATTTCACGTTTCTCCCAAATGACGAACTAGGTTTGGCTGAACTTTCTATTGTAGTTGCCTATATAGGAGATCGTTCCACGTGTAAAATTGTGGAGAAACCTAGATCATGAAACAAAAGTTACAAGATCTTCTTCAAGATAGATTTAACCTGCTCTGATACCAAATGAGAAAATTACTCTAATCTAATACACATAATACATGAAATAGCTATAGAGATAATAATTTAAATCAGCAACTCTATATTACATTTGCACTATTTCATTACACTCCATTATATAGGAGATGTATAATAACAATCCTCACAACAACCTTTGTCTGCATATACAACCATACACCCGTATGGTTTCAACTTCTCACCAATATAATAATAAAACAATACTAATTGTTTTATTATTCTAACTTACTTACCATAATAATAATTACACATGTAATTATTATTCACCCATACATACAAATGGAGCACTAAGATATATTTCCTAATAGGAAGTGATTTCAAGGGACTTTAAGTTCTTAAAACATATAAAAATTCAGATTGAAGCACCAAAGGGGAAAAATGGTGTTAGTTGACAAAAAATAAGTGTGAGCTTATTTTGGTCAACACTTACATAGGGATATTAATTTTGCATGTGTATCCAAGGGGCGGAATTGAAGAATGCCAAAAGTATCATTGCAAGTGGATCTATTTGCAAGTGTCACATCAAGCAGAAGAAGACAAATATCTCATGCACATTGGAGAAGACTTCCATAACAAGCAAGAGCTATTATTATCTATATTTTTCACCCAAGTTTTATTAAAAATAGATTTGTCAACTACACTTACATACTAGAATTTATTTTTGTAACTAAGGCTATTAATGCCTCATTGTAATCAACATGTCTATTTTTTTGAATTTATTTATTCATGATAAAGGGGTAAAATTATCATGCATGGTCGAGTAAAAAGTTTAGCCTATTTTTAGGATGAGTTGGGTGAATAATTTTTCTATATATTGTTTTCATTGGCAAAGCACAAGGAGGAGGATGTTTTGGACATAGGAGTGCTGAAGCAATTTTCTTGCTTGTTTTGCCTTGAATGAGAACTGATTTTTGCCTTTCCAAATATTTGCATTGGTGTGTATCTCTTTTTTTAATTCTTATGAATGTCAATTCCTTGATTAAAATATTACCTTTCTGTAATATGGTAATTTTCTGCATAATATTAGTGTGTATGTTTATCTTTTTGTGTTGTTGTGATTTATCCCTCAATATATAAAGTTTTTTGCCTTAATATTCTGCTGGAAAACCATTGGCTCGTGCATCCAAAATTCATTCTCAATTTTATTTTACATATACTCAGTCAAAGACCTCAATAATTTTTGGTGTATCACCCTTTTCAATTTTAGCTACAGTCATCTTTTTGAAACCCTCAAAACCCCAAAAAAATTAGCTTAAAATACATCAAAAAGGAACCAAGCCTTAATACCATGAGACTCCTACCTCAACAATAGGTATACCCACATACTTGAGGTGTTTTCATTGTACCTACGAAAGTGAGATATTCAAAGAACACTTATAACCTATGTTTACATCTCTCAACCTGGCTGCAATTTAAAGAGATAAAAGCTGAATTTATGCACGCCCAATGGGACACATATCAGATGTGTGTCAATTGATTGACAACAGATTACAACAATTTACAGCAAAATAAAGTCACTTTTGGAGAAGCACGATGAAACAATTTATTCTAAAGATCAAACTATTTATTTGTGCGACTCTGTAAGGCTGATTTTAGACCATGTTTTTCTAGTATGATTCCATGCCTAAAGTAACTCTCAAGATTCATTCAGTAAGAAATAAGGAATTTCTGCTTAAATCTTATACAAGATCATTTACCTTTGAATTCTATAGGAAGAAGAAAAGTTGGCAATAGCTTACCTTATAATAGAATTGGTTATTGGAAACCCTCCTAATATTCCTTCACCATGTATTAATATTTTTGATTTAAATCCTAGTTATTCCAATGGTATATAAAACCACCTATAAACTTTGTGACCTTTACTAAATGAAAACCCTTTATTAATTTACTCAGTTTATCATGATATACTTGTTGCTTTCCTATTTAAAGATTTACCTTCATTCTCTTGTGAAAATCAGATTACCCCTGAAGAGCACATTAAATATGTTGTATCCCTTTATGTTGTAACTTTTATATAACTAAATAAGATGTAGCCTTAAGCCTTCTAGCTACATTATTTAGAGGACACGCTTTGCAATGGTAAAGAACCTTAGAAATAAGGAGTATAAGAATTAGGGATGAGTTAGGAGAGAAATTACTTGAGCAATTTCATAAGACCATTGTTGATCATTTATCTCTCATAGAAAAACTATCTCAATAGCCTAAGATATTGCCATTAGCACTGAATTAAACAACATGTTATCTATGAATCACAACACCCTTTATGTTTGCACAAGTGTGTGTGCTTGAACTCACAGTGTGATTGGATAACATGGGTACTATCTCCAAGTTGTGGGACTTGCTACTTGAGATAGACCTCAAGAGAAAGCTAGTTCTTTCTCCTAAACTATGCCATAATCTACTTTAATGCAGGAAAAACTATCTGTCCTAATCTAACTTTCCAAGGGACCAAGGAGAGAGAGTGCATGAAAAAACAAATCCTACACTAAGCAAAGTGATAGTGTGAGAATAGGAGAGTGTGAGAATAGCATCCAATGTGTGAAAAATATAAGCAAAGTGCATACTAGAAGGGGTGATAACAGTTCTCCACAATCTAGCAACTGCATTCACAACAATATTTAATGCAAACACAATGATAATGAATCCCTGTAATAGCATAAAATAGACACAATATATTTGCAATGATATTGAAAGGGAAAGAAGAATGCAAACAAACACAACAGGGGAAGAAGTGTCCAGAAACTTGTATCTATTGCTTCATTGATTATGCACAATCCAATCTATTACAAAATAAGGGTCTGGATCACCATGCAAGGAGTACACTACAAGGGCCTATGCAGAACATTGATTTCACAAAATATTTTTTATAGATTTATGCTACCCAAAACTATCTCCCCTTACAATGATCCCAACACTCCAATTTATAGAAATCTGAGAAGAGAGATATATAGGGAAAATGAAAGTACTAAAATATTTCCTTTAACCACTTTCAAGAGGTATTATATGAAGTGAAATTATGTTATGTTACTTACAAAATGCCCCGCATATAGTCCCATAAATTTTAGCAGTGAAATATGTCATCCCATGCTTCATTGAATTCATCCCAACTACCAAATAAAACATTGTTCTGAAATAGGGCATATTTTTTGCAAAATCACCATTATACCTTCATCAAATTCAAAATTTCTTGATTTATTTTGCTGCATCGGGATCAGAAACATGATTCCAAATGGTATTATTTTTCATACACTTTTTGTTGATAATTCCAAAATTTATGGCCTTTTGAGTGCGTGCAGCTATTTTGGATTGCTAAGAGGCATTTCTGTTATTTAACGGGAATGAGCACTTGATTGACTAGATCTGAAGATGTTTAGTTTATTCTCATATATATAACTATCATAAAAATTAATAAATCTATTTTTTTGGCATAGACAGGATGTCGTGCTCATTCCAGAAAGTCAAATTTCATGAAAATCGGAGTTTGAGGTCAAAAGTTATGGCCGTTTGAAGTTTAGGAGGGGTCATAAATTGAATTTTCCCTTATATGGGGCTATTTCATTGAAATCAGGTTTTTGTGTCTCGCTTGTCCCAACATTAACTAGGCCATGAGGGCCATTTAACTCCACATTCATCTGCATCATATCGACCCTTTGCATAAATTAGACTTAGCTAGCATTTTTAGGTCCCATGTGCGTCCCAACGTTTCCCAACTATCCCACGGAACGTGCGGGACAAAAACATCTGACTTTTGCTGATTCCTTGCTTGACTATGGAGATTTTTCAGTGATGCATGTCCCAAATGTCCTAATCTCCCATGTGCTAGAATGGGACATTTCTACCGGACTTAACTGATTTTCACTATTTTTGGCCATTTCGGGAAAATAAGGTTTTTGGGTCCTGACTCCCGAAACCTATGTGGCCTAGGACAAAAATATCCAGTTTTTCAACATTTCAATATCTTGTTAAAATTTTAGTCCCGAATTTGGTACGATGAACCCTAAGGTAAAATCCACCTCGGTTCCATCCGTAGTTATCAGACCTGATTTGCATTAAAATAGGCCAGTAACCTCAATTTTTTAGATTTTTACAAATTTTTACCGACTCTTTAGATTTTTCTTGGATAGGGGAGTTAGATAAAATTAGAGAGGCACCCAAAAAATCACAAATTTTGGACTCTCGAACCATTTAAACCTACTTGACCCTGAAAAATGATGCAAGTTATCAAAATTACCTTGAGGGGTGGATTCTTGATAACAATTTTTGGTGACTCAGTGGGGTTATCTTCCTGCCAGATGAAGTATGGCCAAAACTTATGGCAATCTATTAGGCATGGAGTCTTCCTGAGATTCTCACATCTGATTTGGAACTTTTAGATCTGCATCCTTGAGTCACTAAGACACTAATTCTTAACCTGGGACTGTCTTCCCTGCTTTCACTCTCAGTTTGATAATATAATCTTGAAAATAAGATTTTTGAGAGTAGAAAATTGCTTGAAAACTAGATTTCATCCATTTCTGCAACTGTGATCCATGGGGCTGAATGATGAGTATCTTTGAATTCTACCTCAACATCTGATTTTAGTTACTTTGCATTTGTTTAAATTTTAAATATCCAACTATTGCAAGCAACTTATGAGCTTCCCACTGCAGCAATCCCCTCATTCATGGAAGCTCGATGAACTGTACACAAAGCATATACTAGAAGCAATAGAGCATGTGCACCAACACTTAGGAAAATAAAAACCTACACTAACAACAAAAACAATGTGCATAAGCACTTGGGGGAATTGGAAATCCTAGACTAATATGTACAAGGTTTGAGAAATTTTCCTTCTAGTAACAATGTTTGAGATAGATTCCATTGACTGGAATCTGCAATTCTTCAGCATCCAACTTAGCCAAATGGAAAGAATTGCTACCTTTGTATTCAGTGATCATGTATGGACCACTCCATATGGCATCAAACTTGGAATGCTTTCCTTTATTTGCATGACAGCATCCCACTTCAGTACCAAGTCTCCAACTTGGAATGTCCTGGCTTTAGCTTTCTTGTCAAATATCTTCTTGATCAATGCTTGATCCGTTTCCATGGTCCGTACACTGCATGTTCTCTTGCTTCTTCTAACTCCATTAGCTATGCATACCTGATTTCCATGGGTTCAATTTTAGCTATTTCAATCTGTTTCATGAGTTCCAATGTTGGTAATTCAAGTGATATAGGTATTATTGCTTCTTTTCCGTATACAAGCTTGTATGGAGAGCTGCATGTAGACCTCTTGGGTGTGATCCTATCAGCCCACAGAGCTGATTTGAGTTTCATGTGCCACGTTCTCTGATTCTCATCAACAGTTTCTTCTGATGATCCTTAGTAGGTTATTATTTGTAGACTCTACTTGGCCATTACCCTAAGGGTAATATTTTGATGAAGTGTTGAGGTATACACCATTCTTGACAACCCATTTATTGATCTTTTTGCCAAGAAATGCCAATGCATTATCTGATATGATAGTGGCAGGGGTACCAAACCTTGTGACTATCCCTTCATATAATTCCAAGATGTTGGATTCATTTTCCTCCTTAAGTTCCACTGCTTCAGTCCACTTGGTGAAATAGTTCTGTTTCCATAAGTATCCACTTGTGGCCTTGACTTGAATTTGGATTGATAAATTTAATGAAATCCAATCCCCATTGAATGAATGTCTGATCTATTGAGATTGTATGAAGATGTATGGATGCTAACCTTTCTTTCCCTATGAATAATGCACATTTCTTGCATTTCTTGATCCATGAGTAGTAATCATTAAACACCGTAGGCCAATAGTAACCATCCTTCATGATTTTGAGAGCTGTTAATCGTGGAGAAAAAGTGGCCTCCTACTTCACCATCATGAAACTCATGTAATATATTCTCAACTTGACTTGTTCTAATGCATCTCAAAAGAACACCATTGATGTCCTTCTTGAATAAAACACCATGAATAAGCGCATATGGGATGAATTGCAACCTGAAATATCATCTATTTGCTATTTACTCATTTCTGGAGGGTACAAACCTTTCTAGAGATAATATACCAAGTATTGAGTCCAACATGGAATGAGTGCTTCATCAGCTAGTCATTCTTACTCATTTTTCAGTAGTAGGACAACCTCTTCTTCATATGTTGACTCATCTTGTTGTTTGGAAGTGAGCTGCTCACATAAACCTTTTCCATGAACCATACTTAATCACCTTAATTTCAATATCACACTCCATTACATGGGTGATCCATTCTGCTCTTTTCTCATTCAAGAATTTATTTAGGAGAAAGTCCTTGACACCAACGTGAGTCACTAGAAATTAAATCTTATTGTTCGAGACTAGGTGTCTGAAATTCTTCAAACTCCTAATGACATAAAGAACATGCTTTTCAATGAAAGAATAATTTACTTCTTAATCTTCTAGGATTTGAATGAAGAATGCTATGGGCTGTTCTAAACCTTTCCTATTCAGCTATACCAAGATAGTTGAGATTGTATCTGATCCTCCAAAAGCATCCATCATGAAGTCCTTTGAAAATTCTGGGTTGATAAGAGTTGGAGATTTTGATATTGCATTCTTGATGGCCTCAAAACTCTCTTTTCCTTATGCTGTCCATTTGAATGCAAGACTCTTCTTCAACATCATTTATAAAGGATTCACAAGAGTGGAAAAATCAAGCACAAATCTATGGAAATGTTTATCCATCCTAAGAAGATTTGGATATATTTCTTGTGGTGTGGCAATGGAAGTGTTTAGATGGCTTCAAATATTTCAGGGTCAATTGTTAACCCTTATCTTGAGACAATATGGCCTAAAACATTTCCCTTGTGTACCAAAAATACACACTTCTTTGTATTTAATGACACTCTGAACCTTCTACACATTCGAAATACTTTCCTGAGGTGAAAGAGGTGGTCTGCTACATTCTTTGAGAAAACGGTGATATCATCTAGATATACAAGCACTATCTTGTTAATTAATACTTTGAATGCCATATCCATAGCTCACTAAAATGTTGATTTGACATTTGAAAATCCAAATGGTATCTTTTTATAATAATATGTTCTCCATTTTGTAGTGAAGGATGTCTTGAATTGATCTTCTTCTTTCACTATTAACTAATTATAGCTTGAGTAGCCATATAGTAATGAAAACCTTTCGGAACCAACTACAACCTATAAGATTTGTTCCATTAATGGAAGTGGACAATGATCCTTATGTGATGCTCTATTTAGATCATGAAAGTCTACACACAATCTTATTTCTCCATTTCTCTTTCTAATCGACAAAAACTTTGCAACCTAACTTGAATGCTTAATGGGAAAGATGATGCCAGCTTCAATCAACTTGTTCAATTCTTTCCTCACGAGATGTTCAATATGGGGATCCACTGGCCTTTGTTCTATTCGATAGGCTTGGATCCCGGATCCAGCTCAATAGTATGCTATGGAAACTTTAGGTTGAAACCTCCTAAGTCATTTTAATTCCAAACAAATATATATGGGAATTCTTGACAAAGTTGAACAAATTCAGCTTTCTCTTGTGGGGTACTAACTTTTCCAATTTGTTATGTCTTGCCTTCATCTATTGAAATGGGCTCTGAATCTTCACCCTTCACCTAAATGTTCGATTTCTCTCTTCGAAATTGATCATTTTGGTTGAAGATTGACTCTAAATTTATAAGACCCTTTGGTAATTTTTTAGTTCTCAGCTACACCACTTGGTCACCATACTGTTGTTTCAACTTTTCTTGGTTTCTGGTGGAGAACTTAGATTCTTCTTGTAGAAAATTTACAATTTGTTGATCATTCTCAAAGAATTTCCAACTTGTATTGTTATCTGAAACAACTGGTCTTACAACCACTTTGATATGGGGTTGATATTTCTCACTTTTTATACTTTTTACAACATCAAATGTTTCCGAAATATCTGCTAATCTTTTTGCTTCTTCATTCTTCTTTTTTGGAATGGAATTGATGCTAAAAGCATCAAAATATTCAATGATATCCCATACTTGATTCTTGTAGTTCTTCAACAAATCATTCTTAGCAACATTTTGTCTTCTGACTTGATTTACAATTAGCTGGTTATCACCAAATACTTGAAAGTTTCTTATACCTCTCTTTCTTGCCCAATGTAATCCATGAATCAAGGTTTCATACTCAGTTGTGTTGTTTGAGCAAGAAAACTAGAAACGGAAAGATCATTAATATTTTGTACCTTGAGGTGAAACAAGCATAGCTCCTCCTCTTGCACCTTATCTACTTCTTGATCCGTTAAAGAATAACTGCCATACCTCATTATCATCCTTGTGGTATGGCTTGGTGATGTTAGGGAGAGGATGATTCTCTTCATGTAAACAATAAAATCCTAGCTCAGATTCCTCCATTTCTTTGTAAGGGTCAAAATCATGCCTCTTATTTTCCCATTCATCAAGAGTCAAGTCCGGAATGCATCTGACCTTGGTGTCTTCTTCATGAGTGCTTGGGTAATCATCTTGATCAAAGGTTGAAAAATTTGAATTGATTGTATTTGGTGTATGAGAATCTATGTGAAATTTTGCAATGGACTCAGATCTTATTGTAGCCTTAGCTCAATACATTGTTCTGAATAACATATGTGACCAATCATAAAATAAATAGCCTCCAATTTTAGCATTGAAGTCTCTTGATAAACACAAGGCAAAGAGTGGTGGCAAGTCTATGACTGATACATCTTTTAAGACAGTAACATTGGGACATACATGTAATGTGAGGCTGAAATCATTGATTAATCCAACCGTCATTACTGATGTATCATCCAGTTGCACCAAATCTTTAGAGATGACTTCATATTGAAGGCCCAATTGATAAAATATCTATTTTGGCATGACTAAGCTACTTGCTCCTGAATCAATCATGCAATTATGCACCCACTTATCTCCAATGATCAATGGGATATAGAATGGAGGAGGATTCAAATATTTACCTTTGTGATCTCCATGATTTCCTTCTTGCTGAGCTAAATTGGTAAGCACCTTTTCTTGTTGATTGGGTGGCTGATTTGATACTAACCAATTCACCATAACAACTTGTAATAGGTCTCTTTGTACCGGGATAGCTAATGAATCCCACATTGAGATGTTTAGATTCATTTTCTTCATCTTTTGAATGATGTTGAATGGAGATGAAATATCCCTTTGCTATCCCTTTCCTTGCACATTCTTCTCTTTCACATGGGATGTTATGACCAAAATTTGAACTGGTCTAGAAGGCATCTTGGGTTGACCCTACACATTGGGAGGTGCACTTTGATTACCCATACCTTATTGAGTGATATAGGGTTGTGGATCATTTGAATTTGATAAATTTTCTTCTCCAATATTCCTTTTCTTGGACCTTGTATTGGCTGCTACACTTTGAGAAGGTGTTTGATTCATACCGTAGAAATCTTCAACCTACCAATTCACAAGTGTGGTCTCATCTAGAGGTGCCTCTTGCTGATTTGCTTCCTACATTTGATTTCCTTCTTATTCTATCTCTTGTTCCACACAAATTTTTGTCACCATAAGGGATTGATTCAAATCACCATTGAAACACATTGACTGGATATGAAGTTTATTGCATGGGAAACACTATTCATATTCCTGAGCCATGTTATTTTGCACTAGTACCAAGGCTCTAGATGTTGATGCAGAATTAGGATTGTAAGCATGAAATGGTCTATTAGTAAGGGGGGCGACTTAGTTCTGATTTGTAGTTTGAATGAGCGGCCTATTAGGGTTATATGGAGGTCTATTGGGTTGAGTTTGAGGCTGATATGATCTAAAAAAAATTTCTTGCTACCTCTTAATTATCAGTAACTCATTACCCTAGTTTTTCAGTTGCTTTATGACTTCTTGGAGCTCATTTGAGGTGCTATAGGATGAAGTAGAACATTCTCTCGAATTCTGATTGCTTGGGGAAACAATAGGAGCTAATGTAGGTGCTTGACTAATACTTTGAGCTTGTAGTTCTTGATATAGAGGCATAGGAGGTCTAGGTTCAATTTTTTCGGCTTGAATTAAGAAATTTTCAGCTTTAATAGAAATGTTATAGGCTACAGGTAAATTTATACCTCCCATAGGCTGTATCATCATGGAAATATAAAAATTTAAAGCTTTAAGGAAGTATAGGAAAAGACCTTTAGCTATTGGTCTTAAGGCCAACAGAATCCTATCCTACGTCCTTTGGAATATGAAGTTGAAGTTGGTCAACTATTCATTAGGGTCCCTCTTGATTGTTTCCAATTTTTCCAATAAAGACAAATTATCTCCCTTTTCTCCAAATTGATTGTGAAGAGTTGTGCATAAAAGGTCCCAATTCTAGATAGACCCTGTTGTTAGGCTTCTGAACTATTGCAATGCTTTACCATTAAAGGAGGATGCAAACTACTTGTCAACAATGTCCATTTGAATAATTTTTTGAATTGTGTAGACATTTATAGTGTCCTAGATGTGGTCAATCGGAGTTCTTTGGTTGTCTCTAGTGAAATATAGAGTATTCTTTAATGTTGCAAGCGGAACTAGATTTTGTGAACTGGGAGCAAGCGGGCTGTTACTAGTGAAGTTGAGATAGGGGTTGGTTTACACCATTCTGATTGGTTGGAGAAATCTTGTTGATAGAATGAAAGGCCTTCCAGGTGGAGGTGTTGATAAGGTTCTATTCGGTGGGGATGGAGACCTTTCATCTCTTCTTCCTCTTTTTGCTCTATCTAGGGACAAGTGTAGATAGACAAATAGTCCCTTTTATCTAGTTCTTAACCTTGTTTGGATTCATCTCATGAATATGAAAAGCTTTGAATACTGAAGCCAGTGAATTCTACCTCTTAGGAGTCACCAAATGTGCAATTTTAGAGCTTCTTACATGCTACAAACTTACAACAAGTACATATCAGTCTTGCTATAATTAAAATGAAGACCTCTTGGTCCCATCGAGCATGTGAGAAATGTTATCTATGAATCAAGACATTGTTTAGTTTGCACAAGTGTGTGTGCTTGAACTCACAATGTGATTGGATAACATGGGTACTATCTCCAAGTTGTGGGAATTTCTACTTGAGATAGACCTCTAGAGAAAGCTAGTTCTTTATCCTAAACTACCTGCCAATGCAGGAAAAAATATCTATCCTAATCTAAATTTCTAAGGGACCAAGGAGAGAGAGTGCATTAAATTTTTTTTTCGTAAACTAAAGTGGTGATACACCAGAAAAGGAGAGTTTGATAATAGCACCCAATGTGTGAAAAATATAAACAAAGTGCATACTAGAAGGGGTGATAACATTTCTCCACAATCTAGCAATTGCATTCACAACAATATTTTATGCACACACAATGATAATGAATCCCTATAATAGCATAAAATAGACACAATATATTTGCAATGAGTTGGAAAGAGAAAGAAGAATGCAAACAAACATAGCAGGGGAAGAAGTATCCACAAACTTGTACCTATTGCTTCATTGATTATGCAAAATCTGATATATTACAAAATAAGGTTCTGAATCATCATGCAATGAGTCCACTATAAGGGAATGCAACACATTGGTTTCACAAAATTTTTTTTACAGAGATTTACTACCCAAAACTATCTCCCCTTACAATGATCCCAACACTCTAATTTAAAGAAATCTTAGAAGAGAGAGAGAGAAAGAAAATTAAAATCCCGAAATATATCCTTCAACCACTTGCAAGAGGTAGTAATTAAAGTGAAAAAATGTTATTTTTATTTTAAAAGGTCCCCCATACTGTCCCATAACTTGTAGTAGTGAAATATGGCAACCCATGCGTTATTGAATGCGTCCTAACTTCCAAATAAAACATTGTTCTGAACTAGGCACATTTTTGTAAAATCACCATTGATACTTTAAAAAAAATTGGATTTCTTGATGTTTGTGCAATGATCTCAGAAACATGAATCCGATGGTATCAATATTGTGAATTTCTTTGAGAATTGTAAAATTTATGGCCCTTTGAGTGCAGGAAGCTATTTTGGGTCTGGTAGGCATTTCTGTCATTTAATGGGAAAGAGCATTTGATCGACTAGAGCTGAATATGATTCCTTTATTTTCATATATATACCCTCATAAAAATTAATAAATGTAGTTTTTGTGGCATAGAGGATGTATTTCTTATTCAGAAAAGAAAAATTTCATGAAAATTAGAGCTTGCGGTCAAAAGTTATGGCCGTTTGAAGTTCGGGGGGTGGGGTCTAAAGTTAAATTTTTCTTTGTATGCGGCTATTTCGGTGAAATAGGGTTTTGGTTTCTTGAATTTCCCTCATTGACTGGGCCATGAGGGCCATTGACCTCTATTTCATCTGCATCATACTAGACCCACTTTACAAATATGACAAGTCAACTTTTTGGGTCTCACGCGTACTTGTGTCCCAGCCGTCCTACACACCGTGTGGGAAAAAAATTCTGACTAAATTGATTCCTTATTCTTGCAGTGATTTTAGATTTTTTCGTTTTGTATGTCTCAATTTCCCATGGAATGCCTAGGACATTTCAACCTAACTTAGTTGATTTCACTATTTTCGGCCATTTTTTGCAAATCAAGTTTTCAGGTCCCGACGGAACTTGTGCGGCTTAGGACCAAAATATCCTTTTTTTTGCATTTCACTATCTCCTTAGCATTTTAGGCCCAAATTTGATACAATGAACCCTTGTATGATCCTCCTTGGTTCCATCCACAATTCTCAGACCCAATTTGAATTAAAATAGGCATGCGACCTCATTTTTAAAAAAATTCACAAATTTTTACAAACTCCTTGGATTTTTCATAAATAGGGGAGTTAGAGAAAATCAAGGAGTTACCCAAAAAAATCCAAATTTTGGCCCTTGAACCACTACAACCTAGTTGACCCTGAAGAAATGATGCAAGTTATGAAAATTACCTTGAGGCGTGGATTTTGGATAACACAACCTTATTCAAGCTAGAAAATTAGCACCAAGGCCTTTAATGCCTCTTATAGTAGATTTGGCACCTATTACACATCCTATTATCATTATATAAAAATATTCTATAGATCCATTAGATGATTTATTTAAGTCTTTAAAGACTATGGGAAATAATTTAACTTCAAGTGAGAACAAACTAGCTCCTCCTAGGAGGCCTTATCAAGCATCTTATCATCAAAATCAGTAGAATAGGTAGCCTTACCCAAAAAATCAATACTATAGACAACCATATCAGCCAAATAAATTTTATCCAAAGGCTCCTAGTTCATATAACACTCTTATTCCAATCAATATGGTTCCAAAAGAATGGTGTCCACCTTGTAATCGGCCTTATTCAACTGTCAATTGTCAAAATGCATTTCTGAATATAAGCCTTGTTTCACAACCTCTGTCTAAAGAATTATTCATGTCTCAAATGGAGGGTTCAAAGCAATATGCTCATATTCAGAAACCACCAGAATAAAATCTATTCATATTTAGAGAGGAAGATTTTATTGCGGTGATAACTAGGTCTCAAGAAACGGCTCAGGATAAAGAAAAACAACAAAACATACCTATTTTTCCTACAGTCACTGATAAAACAACAACTGAAAATTAAAAAACAATAAACATATTTGCTTTTCCTTAAAAATAGTAAGCAATTAATCTCAAAAAGAGAAGCAAAAACAATTATAGCCTGATACTAGAAGATTATTCATACCTTGGATTTCAAAATTTGTTGAAGTAGAGTTAGTTTTTGCTAAAGCTTATGCTAAAATTGTAGAAGCTGTTTCAAATAATATCACTTTTTATAATATTTTTGAGGTAAAAAAAATCATAATATCAATATTTCTTTATGTTATTCTCGAAGTATTCCAGGACAACAAGAGTTACTCGCTCATGAGCTTGCTAAGTTGGATATTTCTTTGAAACCAATAGAAAAAGAAGCTCAGAAATGTGATATGGTCCTTGGTACAATGGAAACAGATCGTATGAAGAAGGTTAAGTGGATGGTTCGAAAAGTTTTAAATGCTCATGATATTAAGAAACCACCACCCTTTTATTTATCTTTTATTATTGGAGATCATCTAGTTCATAACTACATGGTTGATAGTGGTGCAAGTAGCAGAGTAATGCCAAAAACAATTGTAGAAAAAATGGGCCTATAGTATGAACCTATAGAGAAAAATTTGTTTCCACTAGAGGGAACAACTAACACAATTGACATCATCATATATTTGGAGGTAACTTTACATGATTTCCCACATGTTACTATCTTACAAGATGTTACTATTGTAGATTTACCTTCCTACTTTTCCTTATGCTTATCAAGAAATTTTACAACAAAGATAAGAGGTTATCTTTCTTCAGATTGGTCATTTTTATTCTTTACTACAAGCCATGGAACTAAAGTTACTATAAATTTAGATCCTCTTGCTATATTTCATATTGAGCCTCATGCTTCAAATCCTAGAGCAAATTATGTACCTTTATATAAATCTTGTTTTGATGTTACAACACATGTTTATAAATTAGTGTTAGCATAGTCTACGTATTTGTTTTTATTATTAGACTTGTTGTTCTATCTATTCCATTATTCTCTCCTTATTTGTAACCTCTCCATCCATTTAGGGGAGTCTTGTTTATTACCGTACCTATAAATAATGTACGTGGGTTCTTTGTTCTTAAGAATAATATGAGATAACATATCTCTATTCTTTCTCCTCTATTTTTGCCTCATAGTTTGGTATCAGAGTGGCCAAATCTCTTACCTATGTGTAGTGTTATTTTTCTCTGGTGTCTTTCCTTGTTACTGTGAAAAGCATTCTGCCTGCTTAAAGTGAAGATGCACTATGCGTGAGGAGAACAGACTTGCAACTAAGAGGAGATTTGCGTGAAAATCCAGGAGGAGGGTATTTTAAACCTGCATGCTTTTATCAATACAAAATCTGCTATGTGGAAATCTATTTTTCTTGTGTGAATATTCACCTACGTGGAATATTTCCTTTCTCGTGGATATGTGGAGGTGAAGTTGTGTGGAGGATATAAGAGTGGATTGCATTATACTACGTGCGTGGAGAGGAGAAAAAGAAACCTGCGCAAGAGAAGATAAAACATTTTCTTTTAAACATGCACATTAAAAAAGTGTTGTTTATACCTGTGCATGTTTTCTTGTTTTTTGCATTGAAAGGTGAAGCCATCCACCTGCTGCATGGAGAAATATTAGCAAAACCAAGTTAAATAAATTCTTATATGGAATTATGTGAAGAGATCAAAATGTGGAAGAACTTCAGCCTGCCTGTTTGCATGGAGAGCCTGGTAAAGCTACATGCAAGAAGACAAAATTAAATTCTCTTCACTTCCTGCATGGATTGTTGATACATGATCTAGAGGAATTGGAGTGGATTGAATGTGTATTGATTGTCTCTTTGATGTAGAAGAAACAATAGCCTAGGTGGAAGTATTAAGTTTGTGTGTGAAATCTAACCATAGCTGCGTGGAAGGCCAGATTTCTCAATACAAAAGCTCAACGTGAAAAGCTTGTGTTGTTGTGTGGAGAGAGGATGCATGATTTTGTCTAGATGATTCTCAACCTGTGTGGAAGTTAAAAGGTACATGTAATGTGCAGAATCTCACGTGAAGAATTAGAGTGGCTCGAGAAGAGAATAATTTGTCATTGTGAAGCCTGAATACCTCTCCACCAAGACAACGAAGGACAAGAAGTAGATCATACACCACTTTGTCGAATGTCAAGTGTAGACAATTCAATTAAGAGTGTCAATAACATAGCCGCCATAGCTGAAAGTTGTAATATCAACTCACCAGTTAGAGAACTCCTTGAAGAAGCTGTTGAGAGCTCTAGGTTCTACTTTGCTTTACTGAACGAGCTTTGGAACACTGGAAATATAGCATTCAACAAGCTAGTTCAAGAAGGACTTCTTGAATACTTTCTTTTCGACGTCAGCTGCCAAGAAAATCAAGTACAAGAAGAATTAGAAGACGAGTATGATGCTGACTATGACAATGAAGAAGAATGCCCTACAAAGCATCACCATCTCACAGCACGTGAATAGCGTGAGCATCTATGAGCAAGTAATTCTCATCGGTGAGTCAAAATTGTAATAACTCTTCAAATATATATATATATATTTTATTACGATGTATGCTCCAAAGTTACTTATGTCTGATGCTCTGTTGCTCAAAGGGTCCAATTTTGTGTCCTGGAAGACAAAAATGTAGACAATCCTTTAGTTTGAAGGATTATGGGGAATTGTCACAGGGTCTGTTCCCACACCCACAGCCCCCGATGAACTAATAAAATATGAAATGGCTAGTGCTAAAGCCTTGATGCTGATAATGCTCAATATTAGTGATGATGTGCAACTACATGTTCAAAATGTGGAGAAACCCAAGGAGGCCTGACACAAGTTGGTAACCATTTATGAAGCCAAAAATTAGATGAAGATACTTCATCTTCAATCAAATTTACACACCCTCTCTATGGGGTCAGATGAGAAAGTGGAGGAATTCTTACGTCACGTGGCTGAGCTAAGATCAGAGTTATCAGCGCTCAGTGAAATGGTGGATGATAAACTTCTCGTTGCAATCACCTTGAGAGCACTCCCTTCATAATTCCGAGTTTTCGTTATGACACTGAATGTGTCTAAACAAAAAGTGACATTCAAAGAGCTTGTGAATTTTCTATAGTAGGAAGAGGCCATCACTTCATCCCATGAGGAGTCTCAGGATAAAGCCTTATTCTCAAAGCCTTATCGTGGAAAAAAGAATCAGAAGGGTCCCCCAGAGAAGCAAAATCAAGCACAACCCAAACAACAGCAGAAAGATCAAAACTCAAAGAGATGGTGTCACATTTGTAGAACCAATACTCATGAAACTAATCACTACTGGCATAATAGCTTGAAATAGGGGTCTTCAAGCCATACAAGCACATCTAGGTGTAAGGATTTTTAAAAGTCCAAACAACGTCCCCACTGGAGAAAGTACAAGGGACATCTTGCAGCCCAAGAAGAATATGATCAATCTGATGAGGAGACATCAAAAGGAGCCCATTGTCATACGAACCTTGTAATTGTCTCTCAAACTTCTCATCCCACGAAGAAATTCTAGTTGATAGACTCTGGTGTAAGCAAGCATATGTCAGGTGAAAAAAACATGTTTGATTCACTACACGAAGAACCAATTGGAGATCGAGTTTAGATAGCAGATGAAAAAGAGTACATTGCAAAAGGAATAGGTAATGTCACCATTCCTCTGGGACCACGAAAATGTACACTTACAAAGGTACTATATGTTCCTTGCTTGACTAGCAATCTCTTGTCTATTACACAACTCTTGAATCATCACCTTAACGTAGAATTTCTTATTGAAAATGGAATTAAATCATGATTAATATCCAGAAAAGGTACGGTTCTTGCTAAAGCATTTGTATGAGATAAGTTATTTGCTTTAGATATTGTTTCATCTTGTACAGTAGATTTATCTATTTCAAAAATAGAATCAACTGGCCTATGGCATTTTAGATATGGACAATTGTTGGTCAGTTCATTACACCAGATGAGTTCAAAAGTAATGGTCCGTGGACCACCCAAATTGTGTAGTTCCTTGCCTATTTTCCCTGGCTGTCTTGCAAGAAAAAAACACAGAGATCCATTTCAAGCGAGCACCTTCTATGCCAATAAGTGTCTAGAGGTAGTTCATACCGATCTGAATGGCCCCTTGTCTGCTTCATTTTTAGGATACAAGTACTTCCAACTATTTGTGGATGACCACTCTCACAAGATGTGGGTATATTTCCTGAAGAAGAAAAGTGAGGCTCTTTAACACTTACAGAACTTCTATCATCATGTTTTCAAAGAGTCTGGACAACCACTTCTTCTACTCTGTTCATATCGAGGGGGGGAATTCACATCAAAGAATTTCTTGGCCTTCCTGAACCAACAAGGCATTAAGTAGCACCTGACTGCTCCCTACACACCACAGGAAAATGGCTTTGTTAAGGGTCGCAATCACACAATGATGGACATGGCTCACTGCATGCTAACAACAACAAAGCTAGAGGAACGCTATTGGATTGAAGTAGTACAGATAGCTGTATATCTACTCAATCGGGCACTGACAAAGATTCTATAGAAAAAAATTCCAGAAGAGGTATGGAGTGGTAGAAAGCCATCAATTTCTCATTTGCGAGTATTTGGTTGCACAACATACATGCATGTCCTAGCTCAAAAGAGAAATAAGGTTGAGCCAAAACCACTCCAGTGTATCCTTCTTGGTTACAATACTACCTCGAAGGAATACCATCTCATGGATCCTGAGACAAAGAAAATATACGAGATTCGGGACATGGTTTGTGATGAGTCATCCTTTGACTCAATAGTATCAACAGAAGATCCACTTCCAACCACATCTCACCAATTAGTCTCCGAATCAAATGATGAGCTAGAGGAGACTACTTAGAGAAAATAAATGCTACCAGGAGAACTATTTTTTGACCTTGGAGAACTGGAGAATGTGACTCCACATCAATGCACATGGCAATGACACATTTCTTCTTAAAAGTAGCCAAGTTCTCGTCCGAAGTGGGTATAAAGCACTATCAAGGACTCACATTTACAATAACTCCCAGATACATCATCTGGAGTCAAACAAGAAATGAGGTAAACTTTGTACTCATGAGTTCACTGATGGATAGCTCCAAGCCAAATAATGTTCGTGAAGCACTCAGTCAACATCAGTGGAAGGAAACCATGGATATAGAATATGACTCACTCATGAAAAATTGGACATGGGAAATTATCGATCTACCTGTAGGAAAGAAACCCATAGGCTACAAATGGGTTTTCAAGACAAAATATAAGGTAGATGGATCCATCGACAAACATAAAGCACAAATTGTAGAAAAATGATATGCTCAAAAAGAAGGCATTGACTATGAAGAAACCTTTGCACCCACTATGAAGATGAAGACCATAAGAGTAGTTTGCGCACTTGTAACACAAAAAGGATGTAGACTTCAGCAGATGGACGTCAAGCATTATTTCCTAAATGGGGATCTGAAAGAAGAAGTATACACGACCCAACCTGAAGGATTTGTTGATGAAGAACAGCCTAAGAAGGTATGTCGTGTCATCAAATCACTTTACAGACTGAAACAAGCTCCCAGGGCATGGTATATCAAGATCAACGATTACCTTTTGTAGCATGGGTTCACTCATAGCCCCTTAGATTCAAATTTGTATATAAAGAAGGTAGGTAAATAATTTCCATTCTAGTTGTATATGTAGATGATCTTGTGATCACTGGAACTTCAGAAGATCAATTTGATATTGTAAAGAATGATCTCAAAAGAACCTTCGACATGAAAAATTTTGGGCTACTATATTACTTTCTTGGCTTGGAGATATGGCAAAAGGAGTATCACATTTTTGTCTCCTAGAAAAAGTACACCAAGACACTCCTAGAAAAGTATAGAATGTCTGAATGTAAACCTATATCCACTCCCATGGAAAAAGGCTTGCAACTTTCACGATTCCAGGACTCACCTCAAGTAGATGCTACTCTCTACAGGAAATTTGTTGGAGGGCTCATCTATTTGACATATACCAGACTAGATCTTTGCTATGCTATTAGCTATCTTTCCAAGTTCATGCAGGAGCCAAAGAAATATCACTGGAATGTAGCAAAACATGTTCTAAGATATGTCCTAGGAACAACTTATTATGGTATTGAATATAAGAAGAATGATCAATTCTTCTTAGAGGGATACGTCGACTCAGATGATGCCAGATCTGTTGATGATAGGAATTCAACTACTGGATACATATTTCATCTCGGATCTAGACCTATCTCATGGATAAGGAAAAAGTAGAATGTTGTTTCTATCTCATCCATAGAGGTAGAATATCTCGCCACACGAGGAGTTGTGTGTGAAGTTATATGGTTATGTCACTTTCTGGATGACCTGGGAATTCCTGAAAAACAGTCACCTATTCTCTATTTCAACAATCAGAGTGTGTTGAAGCTTGTGCAAAATCCAGTCTTTCATGAACGAACAAAGCATATTGAAATTTACTGCCATTTCATTTGAGAGCACGTCTTGAACCATCAAATTCAGCTCTAGTACTATCCCACTGAAGCATAAGTTGCCGACATTCTCACTAAATCTGTTGGAAAAGTGAAATTTGAAGTTTTTAGGGGTCACATTTGCAAGAATAATGTAATAAGGGGGGAATGTTATCATATTCTATGTATTTGTTTTTATTATTAGACTAGTTGTTCTATCTGTTCCATTATTCTCTCCTTCTTATTTGTAACCTCTCCATCCTTTTGGAGGAGTCTTGTTTATTCCCATACCTATAAATAATGTATGTGGGTTCTTTGTTCTTAAGAATAATATGAGATAACATATCTTTGTCCTTTCTCCTCTATTTGTCCCTCATAATTAGATGGTGTTTCTAGTCTGTTTATGGATGAAAAAACTCAATAAGAACATGCTTATGATGCTTTCAAAGAAGTAGAGGAAGATGTGTTTGGATTTTATTGCTTGTGTGAAGAAAATGCACCAATTCTCTTATTTTCCAAAAAAAAAAAAAAAAGAAGGGATATCGAAGATTCTTTTTGATGGAGCCAAGAACAAGAAATGAAAGGTGCAGGTTTGATGCTCAAATCGCCTATGTAAACGAAAGATATTTTTTAGGTTTATGTCTATAATTTTCATGCACTTGTAACATGAATGAATACGAAGCATTAATTCATGGCTTACAATGGGTCAGAAAAAGAGGTATCAGTACTTTATAAGTTTTTTCTAATTCAGAGTTAGTTATCAATCAAGAAAATACTTTAGTGTGTGTAAAAAATCACTACTAAAATCTTACAAACATAGATTTTCAGAATTAATGGAATATTTTTATGCTATTAACATGCAATCTGTGCCAAGAGCTGAAAACAAACTCGCAGAAAAAATCACAACAGTTCATGCTATCTTTAAGGTGATAGAACAGATCGAAAACAAATAAGTATAGCCGTATATAAAGTTCATTATTAAACCTTCAGTGCCTGATAATGAAGAAAACTAGAAATTTTTCGAAGATGATGAACAAATCTACAGATTTTTGTAGTAAAAGGCTGAATTTTCTGTAGTAAATCAAGAAAAAATGTAGTATTTCTATGGTGACTAGATTTTTCAATAATAGAAAAACAAGTTGCCTCAAGAAATGTTCATGTTAGAGGAAATTTTCATTTGTAATGATCATTTAAGAAAGGATAAAGGCAAGATTTCAAATCATGCAGATAACTACGAAGAGATCTTGGTGGATAATGAATAGAAATTATTTATCGGAAAGGTATGTTCCTCAGCTAAGAAACAATATTTTATTAATTTATATAAAGAATTCAGAGAAGTTTTATCTTAGAAATACCAAGACTTGAGAGGTTTTGATCCCAGTTTATCTTAGTATACCATATAATTACAACTAAATTCTAAGCCATTTGGGTAGAAACAAAGGCCTTTAAATCCAAAGATTGAATCATTTATGAGAAAAGAGTTATCCAAGTTGATTGAATCAGGTATTATCTTTCCAATTAAGCATTCAAGTTGAGTAGCTAATCTTGTTCCATATTCTGAAAAAGAATGTAGAAATCTAGCTATTTGTGGACTTTAGATATCTTAACAAAGATTCATTAAACTATAATTATCCTGCTACCCAATATGGATAAGATTTTAGGAACAATTTTAGGTTTAGAAAGGTTGTCCCTTTTGGATGGTTATAAGTAGATATAGTCAGATTCTTGTGCGTGAAGAATACAAATAGAAAACAGACATTCACCATAAAGTGGGGTACTTATTCTTACAAAATAATTCCTTTTGGACTTTCTAATGTCAAGTCGCAACATTTCAACGTGCAATGGAGATGAATTTTTATAGCCTATTAAATGAATGCATAATGGTATATTTATATGATGATTACTGTATTTTTGAAGAATTCTAATGATCATCTTCTTCATTTAAGGTATACTTTTCAATCTTTGTAGGTATTTTGGAATATCATTGAATCCCAAAAATTCTATATCTTTTAAGTCCATCAAGGTAAATTACTTGGACATATTGTTTCTAGACAAGGTTTAGATATTGATCCTTTCATAATTGAAGAAATTTGGCATAGCTTTCCTTCCCTCATCATAAGAAATCATTACAAAGTTTTCTTCGGAAGATAAAATTTGTTAGAATATTTTTTCCTAGATTTTGTAGCATTAGTCAAGCAATTAATAGCCATTGTTAAAGAAAGATAAAACTTTCTCTTGGACCAACGAAGGAAGAAAAGGATTTGAAGCTATCAAGACATCTATTTCACAAGCTCCAACTTTGGAAAATCTAAATTTTGATTAAGAATCTACATGATCTATGAACTTGCATGAGCTAAAACCATTTTAGCCATATTAACTTAGGCTAATGATGAAAATATTGAGAAGCCAATTGCTTTCTTTGGGTAGAGTTTGCATGACTATGAGACAAGGTACACTCTTCTTGAAAAACAAGTACTTGATGTAGTTAAAGGACTAAGGAATTTCAAGTACATGTTTTCCAATATTAAGATACATGTCTTCAGTCTCTCACCCAAGTGTTAAAGAATTCTTATTGAACAAATACCTAAATGAGAAGAGAATATCGGGTTGAATTACAAAGGTTACAAAGTATGATGTGTGACATACGTGCTGCAAAAATAAATTGAGGACAAAGGATTGTGTGAACATATAATTGTTGGTATGGAAAAACACCAGGCTATGCAAAATTAGAAAATTCATTACAGCATGTTGAAATCATGTATCAGTCAATCAAAAATGTTATTACATCCTAAAAATCAGCAACTAGAACTCAATCCATAGGGTTAAGGAATCAAGTTGGATGACTTATTTTTTTAACTACTTACAAAACTGGTACTTATCCGGAAGTTATGGAAAAGAATAAATGAATATATTTTAGATTACAATCTATACCTTATGTTTTCATTGATGGTGTGTTGTTCAAAAGGTATATAAATGGAAATTTTCTGTGCAATTTGTTGATTATGATAGAGTGTCAGCAATTATTATCTGAGTTTCATCAACGAATGTGCAGGAGGCCATTTTTCTCGCACATGTACCACAAATTTATAATATTATGAAAGCTAGTTATTGTTGGCCTAGCATATTGAAGGACTGATTTAAATGGATTAGAAAGGTGTAAGAAATGTGCATCTGTTTGTTGGAAAAGAACATTTAGCTTCACTTCCCTTGTCAAACTATTTCAGTGGATTAACCTTTCATGCAGTGGGGTCTTGACTTCATTGGCATGATAAATCCACCTTCACCACAAGGACAAAAAGTGGATATTTTAGCTACCATAGATTAATTTCACACATGCTGGAATGAAGAAGTAACCTTGAAAGAAGCTAATAAGACTGTCAATATTATTATTTTATGAAAGGTATATTTTACAGATTTGGTGTTCTAGCAATTATCATTTAAGATAATGCCTTAGCATTCTTTGGTGCAAATATAACATATTGGGTTTTCAAACATGATATTTATTTGAGTACTTTATCTAATTATTACCCACAAGGTAATGGATTATCTTGAAATACTAACAAAAATATTTTAAATATCATCAAAATAACAATCAAGGATAACACAAAGAGCTTCGGTATCTAATGCTACAATTTTCAACACTTTATTGGGCTAAAATAGTGAGTTCCTACAAAGATCAATCACTGTAAGGTTCATCATACAAACTTGTTTATGGATGTGAGGCAAGAATAGCTATTTTAGTTGAGTTTCCCGCATTGGATTTAATACATATAAATGAAATCCTACTTGAGAATTAACCAATGTATAGTTCATTACGCAGAATTACATGGAGCTACAGGAGTTTAGAGATCAAGCTCGATCTAAGACTTTTGGAAAATAATTAGAGATAGATCAAGAGAACGTTTAATAAAAAGGATAAGTTTAGAGTATTTAATGAATGATACATTGTGCTAAAATGCAAGATGTTGATCGTGAAAGCGATAGGAAAATACAAAATTTTGATACAATTTGGAGTGGTCCTTACATGATTTCAAAGTCTTATAAAGAGCACAATGCATTTAATATTTTAATGTTGAATGGAGAAACTTATCATTCCTAATGAATGGCATGTTTCTTAAAAAGTGTTATTGAAAATCCTATAGTGTCTGGTTATACGAAGGAATTTGGGAATTTCAATAAGTGCAGTTTATGCTCATTGCAATATTTTTAAATTCAATAAGTGCATTTCTGCATGTGATCTAGTTTACGAGATCCTTTCCATCTTTATTTTGTTTTTTTAGAAAGGTCAGTTTTTTAGAAAAGGAAGCCCTTGTCAACTGCGGGGAAGCGGGTCATCGGGGGAATTTTTTGAAATTTTCCAACTTCTGCAAATCGTGTAATTTTAATTTTGGTCATGCGGAGACTTTTTTGACAAAAGTGATTTTAGCCTTGCGGGGATGTGGGAGTTTTTTTGTAATTTTGGATTTTTGTGAAAAATTTCCAAAATGAATTTCGGGCCGACGGATCTATTTTGCAAAATTGGTGTTTTGCCATTTTTGTATAGATTCGATTAAAAAATTCAAATCAAAAAATTTGGATTTTGTGGAAAGATCTTGACCTCCTCTATACCATAGAGGCATCAATTATTAATTTTGGCAAAGTATGGTAGGAGAAAAATGAGAAAATGTGCTCATCTCAGGAAAAACATAGAACCAGTCCCAACCACAAAAATTTAATGCAGTACGGCACCAATTTCTTCTCCAGCAAGCTCGAATGCATTGGGAAATGAATTTTTTAAGGTGACCTTGACTTTTGGGATCAATTTTAATGAACCTGTTGTTTTGTGGATGTGAAATTTGATTTCTCTCTTTCCCTTTCTCATATTTTCATTTGATATATTGTAAAACTTCTCATTTGAGAAGGAGAGACATTCTGGACATAGGGAAACTCTGTCAATTTGTTTCCCAAATCCATTTGAGTTGAAAAACTTCTCCTACACTTGGTAAGTAGATTTGAGCCTTTGAGCAAGAAATGTAATGGTCTATGCACCCATATAGAGCAATCAAACATGTTTTTATGGTGTTTTTTCAACCATTTGCATTGTTTTATAGTTTCCCTATGCCTCTCCCTTTCAAACATGTTTTCTATGCATGTATTTCACGTATGTAGGTACATGATGTTTTGTTTCATGGAGTTTTAATGGTGGATTTAGATCTGGGTTTGTGTCAGTTCTGTCTGACCTCCCTAGCTTCCTTTTTCCCCTATTTCATCCTCCCTTAACAGAGTATCTCACGCTTTTCCTTCTCTGGTGTATCACCGCTTTAGTGTAGGATTTCGTTCATTCTCTATTTCTCACTAGTTCCTTGGAATGGTTAGATTAGGATAGTTTATATTTTCCTATATTAGAGTAGCTTGTGGCAGGTAGTTGTTATCACCGAATCACCGCACCCCTGGATGTTGATCAGATTTCTAGTTTGATCACTCTAAGCATCCAGTGTGATTGGATAACATGGGTACTATCTCCAAGTTGTGGGACTTGGTACTTGAGATAGACCTCCAGAGAAAGCTGGTTCTTGCTCCTAAACTACCTGCCACAATCTACTCCAGTGCAAGCAGGCTAACTGTTCTAATCTAAAATTTCCAAGGGACCAGGGAGAGAAAATACATAAAAATAAAGCCTACACTAAAGCGGTGATACACCAGAAAAAGAGGGTGTGAGAGTAATCTCCAAATGTGTGAAATAGAGAGGCAAAGTGCACACTAGAAGAGGTGATGACAGTTCACCATAATCCAGCAAAATGCATTCACAGCAATATTCCAAGCACACACAATAATAAAGAATTCCTGCAAGAACATAATAAATAGACACAATATACTTGTAGAAAGATTAAAGAGGAAAGAAGAATGCAAGGAAACATAGTAGGGGAAGATATATCCACAAACTGATATTTTATTGCTTCATGATATGCACAGTTCAATCTATTACAAGATAAGGGCCTGGATCACCTTGCAAGGAGTCCACTACAAATGCCTGCAACACACTGGCTTCACAAAGCAATTTTGACAGAGATTTGTTACCCAAAAACTCTCTCCTTTTTTTTACAATGAGGCCCAACACTTCATTTTATAGAAAAAATGAGAAGGAAAAGAGAAGGGAAAATGGAAATCCCGAAATCTGTCCTTCAACCACCTGTAAGAGGCATTAAATTGAGTGGAATAGGCATACATTACTTGGAAAAGGCTCCCCCATACTGTCCCATGTGCTGCAGCAGAGAAGGAATGATGACCATGCCTCTTAAATGCACTCCCAGCTACCAAATAAAACACTGTTCTGAATCCGGCCACGTTTCCCCTAAAAAACTCAATCAATTTCTGATCAAATCCAGAATTTCTTGATTTCTGTGCATCGGGCTCAGAACCACGATTCCAACAATACCAATTTTTGTGTGATTTCGTTGAGAAATGCAAAAGTTATGGCCTTCTGAGTGCGGGCAGCTATTTTGGGCCTGGCAGGCGTTTTCTGTCATTTGACGGGAAAGAGCATTTACTGACTGGAGCCGAACACGTTTCCTTAATTTAAATATATCTACCCTCATTAAAAATAATAAATCCAGTTTTTGTGGCGTAGAGGACGTCGTGCTCGTTCCAGAAAGTCCAATTTTATCAAAATCGGAGCTCGGAGTCAAAAGTTATGGCCGTTTGAAGTTTCACGGACCAAACGTTGACTTTTCCTCCTGTGACACGTGGCAGCTTCTGATTGGTCCTCGGCTGATTCGGCGTCCTTCGCGTACTTCGCGTTCTTTCGTTCCGGATGTCCCAGTGCTTCCTGGTGACAAAAACCTCCGATTCGCCCGAAATGGGCTTCGGCTCGATCCTCTTTTTAGCCGAAGTTCACGTGGCACCTTTTGATTGGCTTTCGCGCGTCCAGTGGCTTCTTCGCATATTTCGGGTCTTTTTGTCCCGGACGTTCCATTTTGATTTTGGACCTTTTGGGACAATTTCGGCCGGTTCGGGCATTTTTGGCCCAACTTGTCCCACTTTGCTTCGGACTGACTCGACCTTATTTCGCCCGGTTCGGCCGGGTTCGCGTACTTTTCGGCCCAGCGCGTCCCAGATCAATTTTTTAGGCTGTCTGTGACTCATTTCGGCCGGATCAGCCGGTTCGGGTACTTTTTGTCCCAAATGTCCCAAAGGCAACACTCTCAGCCAGTTAGTCGATTTTCTTCCTCTTTCGAACCGGATCGGCTTTTCGCGCCCGCCGCGTACTTTTGGCCCGATTGTCCCTGCTGCGTTTTGGACTGTTTGTGCTTGATTTCGGGCGAACCGGCCGGTTCGCGCTTTTCTGTCCCAAACGTCCCGGAGGCGACCTTGAGCAGGACTTAGCCAATTTTCATGATTTTTCTTGGATCAACCTATTTGCCTTCTGCAACCCCTTTTTTTTGCATTTTCTCAGAACTTACTTTCTTCCTCTTGGACAGGGGAGTTAGACAAATATGAGGGGACCCTAGAAACATGACTTTTCGCCCTGAATCAATATAATTGCTTGCATGTTATCAAAATTACCTTGGGGGTGAATTTTGGATAACACAACTTTCTTCATATTCTTCTGCTTGTCTATATCTACCTGGGGGAAGATATATACAAAAATTTGGTGACTCAATGGGATTACCTGCCTTCTAGGTAGAAGATCAATGGCCTTTTTAGCAATCCATTGGGCATGGAGTTGTAATCAATAACCTAAAACCAACCTGATGTCTGATCCCAAGCCTGATACCGACAACTTCTTGAATGAGAGCACGCTAAATTGTAGAAATCCAACCTAGAGAGAAACAAAAACCTATACTAAAGCACCTAGGGAAACTGAAACCTAACTACAACAAGACAATGTGCATACGCACTTAGAGGAATTGAAAACTAGGCTAATATTTACAAGGGGTAAACCCTTTTCCTTTTAGTAGCAATGTTTAAGATAGATTCCGCTAACCAGAATCGGGGAATTCTCCTCCATCAAAAGTAGACAATTGGAAGGCATTACTACTTTTACATCCTGTGATCATGTAGGGGCCACTCCAAATGGCATCAAACTTGGAATGCCTTCCTGGTTTTGCCCGATCTGCATCCCATTTCAGAACTATGTCCCCTTCCTGGAAGGTCCTTGCTCTTGCTTTCTTATCAAACCATCTTTTTACTAAGGCCTGATCCTTTCTCAATTGTTTGAATTACATGTTTTTCTAATTTCTTCCAATTCGAACAACTTTGCATACCTGGCCTCCATTGGTTCAAACTCAGCCAACTCCAACTACTTCATGAACTCCAATGCATGGCAGTTCTAATGATATAGGCAATACTGCCTCTTTTCCATAGACCAACTTGTAAGGGAGAATTACCTGTAGACCTCTTTTGTATTATTCTGTCAGCCCATAATGCTGATTTTAGCTTGGTATGCCATGTTCTTTGATTTTCGTCTAGAGTCCTCCTGATGATTCTTAGCAAATTTTTGTTCGTGAACTCTGCCTGCCCATTACCCTGTGGGTAATAATTTGAAGAGGTGCTCAAATAGATTCCATTCTTGACAGCCCATTATGTAATCTTGGAACCTATAAATGCCAATGCATTGTCTGATATGATAGTGGGCCGGCACACCAAACCTGGTCACTATTCCTTCATAAAAGTCTAGTATGTTAGACTCATTTGCTTCTTTGAGCGCTGTTGCTTCGGTCCACTTGGTGAAATAGTCCGTTGCCAATGAGAATCCATTTGTGGCCTTGGCTTGAGTTTGGATTGATGACCCCGACGAAGTCCAATCCCCATTGCATAAATGGTTGGTCAACCAGAATTGGATGCAATTGGAAGTGCTGCGAGTCTTTCTTTGCCTGTGAAGAGTGCACATTTCTTGCACTTTCTTATCCATGTATAGCAGTCACTGAAGACTGTCGGCCAATAATACCCTTCCTTCATTATCTTGAGAGCTATTACTCGTGGGGCGAAATGTCCTCCAGAATCTCTATCGTGAAAATCTCGTAACACCCTTTCAATTTGATTTGTCCCAATGCACCTCAATAGAACTCCATTGATGTCTTTCTTAAACAAAAAACCATCAACAAGCACATATGGAATGGCTTATAATCTGAAGTATCTCCCCTTTGCTTTTCTCATTTCTGGAGGGCATAGGCCTGTCTGTAGGAAGTGTATCACATTCTGAGTCTAACAAGGAGGTAGGCACATCATCATTTCCTTGTTCTTGATCATCCTGTAGTACCAAGGCAGTCTCTTTTTCATCACCTGCTTCAACTTGTTGACTCAAGGCTAGCTGCTCACATAGTCCCTTCCCGCGTACTAGTTTGGTGACCTTGATCTCGATGTCATATTCCATGACACGAGTTATCCATCCTACACGTTTCTCATTCAGATCCTTGTTTAGAAGGAAGTCCCTGACTCCCGCATGAGAGACCAATAATTGGATCTTATTGTTTGAGACTAGGTGCTTGAATTTCTTTAAGCTCCTGATTACTGAAAGGACATGATTTTCAATGAAAGAGTACCTAGTTTTGTATTCCTCCAAGCCTTGACTGAAGAAAGCAAACTATTTTTTCTAATCCTTCTTTGTTTTATTGTACCAGGATTGCAGAAATCGTGTCCCCACCACCAAAGGCATATAGCACGAAGTCCCTGGAGAAGTCTAGATTGACAAGAGTCGGAGCTTGAGATATAGCCTCTTTTATTGCCTCAAAACTTGCCTTTCCTTCAGATGTCCACTTAAATGCCATACTCTTCTTTAACATCAGCGTTATTGGCTTCACAAGAGCTACAAAGTTTGGAACAAACCTGCGTACAAAATTGATCCTTCCTAGGAAGCTTTGAAGAGCCTTATTATGACTTGGCAATGGCAACGCTCGAATTGCTTCAACTCTCTTTGGGTCGATCGTCAACCCTTCCTTTGAAACAATATGGCCTAGAAGTTTTCCGTCGTGAGCCAAGAATATGCATTTTTTGGGATTCAATGATACCCCAAATCTTCTACACCTCTGAAATACTTGCCTCAAATGACAAAGGTGATCCTCTTCATTTTTTGAGAATATAGTGATGTCGTCAAGATACATCAAAACTATTTTATTGATCAACCCCTTAAATGCCATATCCATTGCCCTTTGGAAAGTTGCCCCAGCATTTGATAGCCCAAATGGCATCCTTTTGTAGGCATAGGTCCCCCATTTGGTGGTGAAAGTCATCTTGAATTGGTCATCTTATTTCACCATCACCTGATTGTACCCTGAGTAGCCATCTAGGAGAGAGAATCTATCTGAACTGGATACTACTTGCAATATTTGTTCCATTGAAGGAAGTGGGTAATGATCTTTGAGAGATGCCCTGTTTAGGTCTCGGAAATCCACGCACAACCTAATTTCTCCACTCTTCTTCCTGACCGGAACCAATTTTGCAACCCAGCTTGAGTGCTTGATCGGGAATATAATGCTTTCCTCTATTAGCTTATTTAGTTCTTTCTTCATTAGAGGCTCAATGTGAGGGTTGACCGATCTCTGTTTCTGCCTGACAGGCTTAGCATCTAGATCCAATTCTATGGTATGTTGTGCCAAATTTGGATCGAATCCTCTTAAGTCTTCATAGCTCCAAGCGAAGACATCTGGAAATTCTTGGCAAAGTTGTATGAAATCTGATTTCTCCTGTTCAGTGGCCACTTTGCCAATTTGAATTGTTTTGCCTTCCCCAACCGGAATTGGCTCTAAATCTTCTCTCTTGACCTGTATGTTTTCCTTTTCCTTACGAAACTGGTCATTAGGGTTAAAGATAGACTCCAATGTTACCAAAACCTTAGGAAGCTTGTTTGTCTACAGCTGTACTACTTGATCCCCATACTGCTGCTCTAATCTGTCCTGATTCCTAGCTGAAAATTCAGCATCTTCTTGTAAGAAATTGACGATCTGTTGATCGTTCTCAAACACCTGCCAGCTTGTGTTATTATCTGGAACTGCTGGCCTCACAATCACATGGATATGTGGCTATGTTTTTCCCCTTCTGATGTTGTCAACCACATCAAATGTTTCTCCAACTGCTGCAAGCCTATCTGCGACTTCATTTTTCTTCCTGGGTATGGACACAATGTTGAAAGCTTCGAAATCCTCAATGAGGTCCCATACCCTATTCTTGTAGCTCCTCAGCAAGTCATTCTTTTTAGCATGTTGTCCCCTAACTTGGTTGACAATCAACTCACTATCTCCAAACACCTGCAAGTTCTTTATACCCCTTTTCCTGGCCCAATGAATTCCATGAATCAATGCTTCGTATTCAGCCGTGTTGTTCGAACAGGAAAATTGGAAATGAAAAGCTGAAAAATATTTGATGTCTTGTGGTGAAATCAACATTGCACCACCTCCAGCACCTTGTCTGCTTCTCGAACCATCGAAAAATAATTTCAAAACTTTGTTTTCATCCTTTTGTTCAGGTTGAATGATGTCGGGAATGGGTGAATTTTCTTCGTGTATACAATACACGCCCAATTCAGAGTCTTCAATTTCCTTGTATGGGTCAAATTCATGACTCTTGTTTTTCCCATTCATCCAAAGTTAAATCAGGAATTCCCTCGACCTTAGTACCTGTTTCTAGATCAGTTGAACACTCCTCTTGGTCAAAAGATGAGCAATTTGCATTGATAGGATTTGGTACATGAGGCTCGATATGGAAATTGGCAATTGGTTCTGACCTAATTGTTGCTTTGGCTCCATACCTTGTCCTAAAAATCATGTGTGACCAATCTACAGATAAATATCCACTGATTTTTTTAGTGAAGTCTCTTGATAGACACAACGCAAAGAGTGGTGGAAGGTCAATCACAGACACATCTTGCAGAACTATAACATTAGGACAGGAATGTAGTGTTAAGCTTAACCCCTTGATGACTCCAACAGTTCCTACTGCCGTTCCATCTAGCTGTACTACTCCTTTCAGCACTGGCTCATATTTCAAACCCAGCTGATCCGCTATTTGCTTCCGCATCACTGAACTACTTGCCCCAGAATAAATCATGCAATTGTGTACTAATTTATCCCCGATGATTAATGAAATATAGAATGGAGGGGGTTTCAAAACTTTACCTTGTTGTCCTCCATGATTCCCTTCAGGATGAGCAGCATTCGTGAGGACCTTCTCTTGCATGTGGGCCTGTTGGTTCGAAGTTGACCAATTCTTCATGGTAGCTTGTAGAAGATCTCTTTTTCCTGGGATGGATAAAGATTCCCACATTGATTGATTCACGTTCGTCTTCTTCATTTGATCAATGATGCTGAAAGGGGATGAATTGTCCTTTTGCTGTCCCTTACTTGGTGCAAACGTTTCTGGAGATTGAGAATGTGCGTGTGTTGCTACAACAGGTACCTTGGTTTGATTTTGCACATTTGGAGCTGCGTTTAGTCTACTGACCCCTTGTTGTGTAAGAGTGGGTTGAGAAATAACTGGATTACACGGTTGTCCCTCTCCTATATTTCTCTTCTTTGACCATGTGTTGGCAGCCACGCCTTGAAAAGGCTATTGGTTAACCCCACAGAAGTCTTCCGTTTGCCAATTTGCCAATGTGATTTCTGTTGGAGGTCCTTCTTGCTGCGTTTGTTGCTGTTGATTCTCCTCCTGGTTTGGTTCTTGAGCAACACCAATGGTTTGCACCATCAAGGCCTGATTTAGTGCACCATTGAAACATGCTGACTGATTGTGAGGTAGATTGCAAGCGTAACACCAGTCGTACTCCTATGCCATGTTATTTTGTGTCGCGACCAAAGCTCTTGAGGACGTCATTGCATTTGGATCATACGGTCGAAACGGCCTGGCAGCTTGAGGTTGTCCTTGGTTTTGGTTTTGATTTGCAGCCTGAGGTGGTGGTCTATTTTGTTGGTATGGGGGCCTAGCTTGGTACTGTGCTTGAGGCTGATACGGTCTAGCACTTTGAGCTTGCTTCCTTTTGATAGTCACAAGCTCATTTCCAAGGTTCTGTAGCTATTTCATAACCTCCTGCAATTCCTTTGAAGTATCTAAAGAAGTCGATGCCCCATTATTGCTTTGATTTCTAGGAGTTGGAATGGGATTCAACTCTGGTGCTTGGCTGGTTGTAGGATTTCCCATATCCAGATAGAGAGGCATTGGTGGGCTTGGTGCAAGCTTGCTAGCTTGGATCAAACAGTTCTCTACTCTGATAGCTATGTCATAGGCCCCTGGCAGCGTTGTTCCTCCCATTGATTGGATCATCATGGCTATGTCTGAATTTATAGAATTTAAGAAATAAAGAAATGCTCCTTCGACGGTTGGTCTCATAGCTATTGGAATCTTGTCGCATGTCCGTTGGAATCTAAATTTGAAATCTGTCATTTGTTCGTTAGGAGCCCTTTTGATTGTTTTCAGTTGTTCCAATAAGGACAAATTGTCTGCCCTCTCCCTGAACTGGTTGCAAAGAGCTGAACAAATTTGGTTCCAATTCGTAATAGACCCTGCTGTTAGGCTCCTAAACCATTGTAAGGCCTTGCCTTTGAAAGATGAAGCCAACAACTTGACTGCAACATCCATTTCATTTATTTCGTGGATTGCACATGCATTAGCAATATCTTGGATGTGATCAATAGGAGTAGTATGATTTTCTCCTGTGAAATAGGGTATGTTCTTTAGTGCTGCAACTGGAATTTGATTCTGAGCATTTAGGGCAAGTGGACTACTACCCATGAAATTGAAAAAGGGATTCGGTGGTAGATGTGCCATTATGATTGGCCTAAGAACCCTGTTCAATGCGAGAAAAGGCCTACCAGGTGGAGGTGTAGACAAAGTCCTGTTAGGTGGAGATGGTGATCTTTGTGGTCTTCTTCCTCTCCTTCCTCTACTTGGTGAAAGTTGCAAGTGGACAAATAGCCCCTCTTCTCAAGTATTGGACCTGGTTTGAATTCTTTTCATATGTCTGGGCAACCTTTGCTGCTACACCGCTGAATTCTATCCCCTTCGGAGTCGCCAGATGTGTTAGAAAGTGAGCCTCAAAAGGCTAGATTCCGCCAAGTTACACACCAAACCTGACAATATTTTTAAAAAAAAATGAATTTTGAAAGACCTGTATTTTTGATATTTTAGAGTTTGGAACTTGATTTGGAATGACAGTCCCGAAAATCCAAAAATGCCAGACTTCCAAAAACCTGAAATCCGAGAATCAAAAAACCATGAAATTTTGAAAGTCAAAATATCAAAAATATAAGAATACCCTTTTGAAGATTATCCCCCGATCTATCACTTGGTGAAATTTTTACTTGTTTTGAGCAAGTTAAGTCCTTGAAAATTGATTTCAAAGTTAAGCCTGGAAGGTGAAAAAACCTGAAACTGTAAAACCTATAATTTTTAAGGTTGAATGGCCTTCAAGAAAAATCCTTCAAATCTTGTGGAATGACCTCTTGGTCCCACCAGGCATGCCAAAACTGTTGATGTCGAATCGCAGCACCCTTAAATGTCTGCAACACGATGGGTTGAGACTCTCAGTACGATTGCATAACATGGAGCTTTTCCCAAGTGTGGGACCTTGCGAAATCGGAAAAGCTCTCCGGATGAAGGCCGGTTCCTATTCCTCTGTTCAGATGCACACGTAGAAGATGCAGAGGGTTTACTAAAAACCTAATCTAACTTGCCAAGGAGACAGGGGTAAGAAAATACATAAAATAAAACCTAAACTACAAAGGTGATGCACCGAGGAATGAAGAACACCTGTCTTGCCAATAAACACAGACCATTAAAATGCAATACAAGATCATACACAGATAGCCAGATTCACAGTGAAAGATCAAAGGGATGCAAATGAATATAGAGAGGGTTGAGAATTATCCACAGACATGCATTAATTTTCTCCAAAGATTGATACAACACACTGCAAAACGCCAAGAGGCAAGGTTACATTACAGTTTCAAAATGGGAGGTTTTAACTCCACAAGTTCATCTGCCAAAGAGAAGAAGGGAGGGGCAAAACAAAAAAAATGTCCAACCTTTAGAAAGAAGTCCCTCCTTACAATTTATAGGAAGAATGAGAGAGGGAAGAGAGAGAAATTCCAAATCTACCCCACCCACCGCAGGTTGTATTTAATTCATCTCATTATGGTGGTAGGTGAGAACCCTAGCGACCCCCAAAAGTGGCTAACTGTATTTTTAATTTTTAAGAATTTTTTATCACACAATTAAAGATATCCAGTCGTAGTTGGACAGAATTGCGAAGGACCTTGTAATCTTTCCAGAATGTCCAACCTTGCATGAATCTGAGCTCCCAGTCAAAAGTTATGGCCATCTGAATATCTGTGCTAGGGTCTGCTTCCTGCCAGCACTCAGAATGTTGCACCTCCTGAAGGTGCACCTTGGCGCATTCATGTGTGTGTCGACATCCTCAAAAGTGGTGAAACTGTATTTTGCATTTTAACATGCGCCAAGGCACAACTTTTCCTATGTCGACACTCCGTGTCATGCACCATTTCTGTGCGCCAAGGTGCAACTTTTCCTGTGTCGACACTCCATGTCATGCGCCATTTCTGTGCGCCAAGGCGCAACTTTTTCTGTGTCGACACTCCATGTCATGCGCCATTTCTGTGTCCCAAGGCGCAACTTTTCCTGTGTCGACACTCCGTGTCATGCACCATTTCTGTGCACCAAGGTGTAACTTTTCCTGTGTCGACACTCCGTGTCATGTGCCACTTCTGTGCGCCAAGACGCAACTTTTCCTGTGTCGACACTCCGTGTCATGCGCCATTTCTATGCGCCAAGGTGCATCTTTTCCTGTGTCGACACTCCGTGTCATGCGCCATTTCTGTGCGCCAAGATGCAACTTTTCATGTGTCGACACTCCGTGTCATGCGCCATTTCTGTGCGTCAAGGCACAACTTTCTTCATATTCTTCTGCTTGTCTATATCTACCTGGGGGAAGATATATACAACAAGGCCATAGTACACAAAGCCCAAATATCAGACAATGTATCAAGTTACAATCAATCTATTTAAATGGAGTTATTGTTAGATTGAAAAAAAAATCATTCTCCACTAAACATCATAGTAATGATATGACCCTAAGTAAAGGAACAATGAGTTTAAAGGAGAAATTACCCTACTAAGTTAACATTTAAAAGTCAATCTATGTAAATAAGAATCAACTCAATATAATAGTGTTCCCAAAATCATTTTATCCAAATAAGTTTAGTCATCAGATTCACAGAAAAAGTATATATTTATATGTAAATTAAGTATGAATGAGAGTAACTATGGTTTGAACCCTTTTTTCATTCTCAATACAGGGAGTCCAAATAGAGCACAAAAAGGATAGTAGCGAATGAAAAGGACAAATGAGCTCATGTTTTTGAAAGAACAGAAGAAATAATGCACATAACAACTCACTAAACCATACTCAAGGGGAACACATCATACTCTTATCCATGTAATAATAATGGCATACCAATAAGAGAATATAACCATTTCATTTTCACACAAGTAGACAACCAACATATATTGAGTCCAACTCATGAAACCCACAAAAAAGTCCATACGCAGTAAAAAGTAATGAAACCCGGAATGAGATTTTGAACTCGGTTTCAACAAAGAACACATATAATTATCAGAAAATATACAATGCAAGAAGTGTGAAGTAATGATCATATTGATCGAGAAATAAATCGCACATCCTTACTAGTAACAGCCAAAATTGTAGGCGCGTATCAGAGCTCGAAGGAATAATAATGGCAGTTGTTTGTTCTTTCAGAATCATAACCCTCAAAACGGAGTAAGAAGACAAAAGATCAATCATCACAAATATTCTTACAACTTACAGATTTCAAAAAATGCAAGAAAACAAGCTCCAAACTCATGATGAACCCAAACTAATCAAGAGCTAGTAAGTGTTGGTGCTCAATTTGATCTCACCCCCATTTGTCCTTGAAATTTTTTCAATTTGTGGGCTCTATCCTCCTTTTCTATCTCCCTATATTGATGAATGAAAAATCTATCCTCCATTTTTTTTCCATGATCAGTCCCTTCATTTGGTCGAGGATCACTTTAAGTCAAGAAATTTTTTTCATTCCTTTGTCCATGTGAAAAGATTTGCAACTTTGGTGTAAAATCAGATTTTTTCCCTTCTTTCCATTTTTCCACAGTCATGTTTTTTTTTCCTGTCAACTTTTTTCCCAATATATTTTGAAACGTGATTGGATGCAGCTCCAAGGATCATATTTGGGCCTTATATCATTTCCAAATTATTTGTCTTGAGAGAAAGCTTCATTTCTAGGTGCAAATGGTGATTTTCCTGCATTTTACAGTTTGAAGGGTGTGTTTTTCCCCATCAAATTTACATCTCAGCATCTGTAGAAACATGGCCATTTCTAGTTGGATGTGGATCAGTGGGTCACTTTGAAACTCTAAGGCACGAGTCAACTCAAAGCTTGTCCAAGTGAAGGGTCGGCGCTCATTTGAAAATTCACCTTTTGGTTTGACCTTGGAGTTGTGCTGGTGAGACATGTGGAGGTTTCCACTGCCTTGGCAAAACTTAGACATTTTTTTCATGTGGCCGGTACACCTTTGGAGGATCATGGACATGTGGAGGGTCGACGCTCATTTGAGGATCTACCTCAGGGTCCCACCTTAACAGTTGCATTGGGAAGACACATGGAGGGACCACGCCTATTTTGGGATCGACCCCTAAATTTTATTTTGAAGAAGTTCTAGGAGGACACTTGGAGGCTTCTACTCACTCTACCCTTGCTTGGAATTTCCAATGGCCAAGGAAAACTATCTCAGACCCTAGACACATGGCACCTTCCGTACATCCTTCAAAATTTTTAACTCCTGCAGACTAAGACACGTGGTGAGCCCACACTTTTTTGGGGTCTCTACTTTTGAGGAGCATACCAAAGGTGTGCCAAGGCGACACATGGAGGATTCTATTGGATCCCTTTTTATTGAGAAATTTTCAAAGCCCAAAAGGAATTTTTCTTGGGCCCAAGGTATGTGGAAGGCCTACGCCTATTTGGAAACTTGCTACTATACCTCACCTTTGCAGTTGCGCTAAGAAAACACATGGACGACTCTAATCTAATGTTGAGAAGGGGAAGAATCGAGGGTTTCTATGCAATTTATCTGTTTCTATGCCATTTTTGCTCTAAGACTCTTAGAGATGTGAATAAGCACTATTTTTCATCATTTTTGATGAAATTCCTTATCGCTTTTTTCTACAAAGTCCCATTGAATGGATTTAGAACTTAATTTATGAGTCCAAGAATTGTTAAGGTTGATATTTTTAATTTGGAAATGCACGAGCACTTGCAAACACATGAATTAATAGAGAAGATGGATGTGGGGTAGAGTTATAGAGGAAAGAGAGGGAAAAGGATGAAATGGAGGTTTAGGCAAAAATGATGAAAAAGGTGTTGCCTCGAGAGCGAAAAGGATTACCTATTAGATCCAACTGTATAGAGCCTCTAGAAAAAGATTAAAATGGGGATTTCTCATATGACAGAATCAGATTGATTAAGAGAACTATCAAAAATGTTGTGGCATGGCATCCTATTCATTAGTTAAGGGTCTGATAAACGTGATCAGTTCATAATTGGTCCACCCAACAGCTTTTGGATGTGAATTTAATAAACATCGCTCTCTGAGGAAAATTGGAAACAAACAAAGGTCCCTCAAACATTCATATTTTTTGGAGCAAAAATTTGGAATGAGTGAGTGAGTGAGTGAAATGTATAAATAAGATGAGAATACTCTTGTAAATGGTCAGGGGTTGAATTCTTAAGAGAAAAATTGAGAGATCCCATCTTCCTGAGAGACCAATCCGAGATACCTGGTTAATTTCTTCTGTGTCATATTTTCAATCATGTCAAGTTGGTTACAAGTGCACAACCATTGAAAAGCTCTGAAATTATATGAAGAAACTTTCTCCTACTAATGAATCTAATAAATTTAGTGTTAATTTTTGACAATCTTGGAGATATTTTTGTCTAATTTTTTTCATAATGTCTACAAGTAGTTTTTCTTATTCCTATTGCAATATTGTGTTAAAGTCCCTCCAAATCACACAGGATCTCATCCCTATGACAGTTTAGTGGTATTTGTAATTTCATTTCAAGAATATCTTTCATCCTGTGATGAGATAAAAAACTTAAAATCACTTCATTGTCATTTGTTGATAAATATTGTCTATAAGCCTTCAAGTGTAGCTTAGGTGTGAGGAAGCATGATTCTTTAATGTTTTATTCAATCTTTAGCTCGAGCCTTCATGTTAAATTCTTGGAGATTGTGTGAAAGTGTGTAAATCTGGCCCTCCATTGATGCATACCTTCTGGTTGAATGAATATCTTAGCTATTATGAATATTTTTATCATTTATCTTTCCTATTGTTGTGAAGTCTCTCAAAGATCTAGTATAATCAATTTTATTCTACTTAATCTCTCACCAAAATTATTCAAAAACTATGAATATATCCTAGACTACCCTTCTTTGTCCTGTGTATCTAGAAATGTATAAATTCTACTACTAAAATATGCAGAAGCAATCAAGATTTCATAATTTCTTTAGTAACGTTAGCCTTGGTTTGAAATTATCTCCATCATTTAGAAGTGACAACTCTTGAGAGTTAAATTATGGAGTATTCATCATAATTTCCCAAGGTTTTCTTCATAAAATTTGTGCAAAACAAGGATATTTCCATCTCCTTCATCAAAAAGAGGTTATAAAATGGGTCCTCTCACCCTGGTCGAAAGGCATTACCTAAAGCAGTGAGGATAGATCAAATCCTGAATGAAGGTGTTATACATCTCTCCAAAATCTAAGTGATAAATGGCCAGTTAGATCTCATCCCTGGCTATAAAACAACATACATTATGATCTTTATGTCTCTAAGCTCCATGTCAAATCTTTGATGCTGCTCCACTTGAAAAGGAAGACAAATTTGGATACCAACACTTGTGGTGCCATTCCCATGAATTATTTGAGCTCTAAGATTTATTTTTGCGGTAACAACACTCATGGCACCATTTCTGGGGATAATTTGAGCTTTTAGATTTATTTGTGTGGAAAGAAAACTTGTGGTAATACTTCTTACACATGTTGTGTGCTAATACATTGCGGAAACATCAATATCTATTCATATCTGTAAGAATTGTTCAAAGTTTTAAGTTCTGAGTGCAATATTTCCAGCTTATATAGTTATTGCACTAAAGTTTGTATCATCATTGACAAATTCAGGTAGAAGAAGAGATCTTGTAATCTTTACGTGAATATTGTATTGATAGACATTTGATAGGTCTTTCATAGTGCATTTTCACAGATTTAAGGTGAAAATCCTTAGTGGCGACTTCATGTTGTTTAAATTCGTAATAAATACCAATCTTTTAACATATATCAAGTAAGATTTTTCATTAATCTTTGCAAAGCTAGAAGGAAGAAGATATTTCTTCACCAAGGACCCTAGTAAAAGGTTGTTTCTAGAGTTGGGAAATTTTAATTCATAAGGAAGAAGAATTTGGAAGGTTGTTGGAGATCAAGCATTAAGAAAAGATATCTCCATTGGTGAAATTGATAAGCTCGTGATTGAAGATTGCAATACTTTCTCAAGTTAATCTGAATCAGGTAGTCTCTTTGTCGAATTGAATTTTCCATCTAGAGAGAGGCCTTCATTTGTATTTGAAAAATTTCTTCTCAATCTACACCTATATTTTCCAAATCTGACAGAGTTTTCCAAGAAATAGAGCCTTTAGAGGGCAGTCATTCTAAGAATTGCATCCCTGTACCTCACAGAATTCTCACTCCTCATCACTTTGCATCTTCTCCAAGGTCATCTCCTCAAAATACTATGGCTCAGCCTCCACCAAGACCTCCATTTGTTGTTAATACTTTTGATCCCATCAATTTTAGAGGTATGGTTGGCTATCCAAATGTTGTGCCACAAGATGTAAGAAATATATTGCCTAAGTTTCAAGGAAATAATGCAATCACTAGTGATCAACACTTGAAGCTCTTTGTCAATATGATGGAGGACTTTAAAATAGAATTTGAGGATGTGTAAATTAAATTATTTATCCATACTCTAGAAGAAGATGCAAGGGATTGGTATAAATATTTGCCAAGTAATTTCATTGATTCTTGGATAGAAATGAATAATGATTTTAGACTGAAGTATGGTGATAAAACACACCCTAGGTTTCTATTATCATATTCTAAAAATATTAAGAAGAATCCTAATGAATCAGTGCATGATTTCAATACAAGATTCAACAAAAAATTGAGAAGACTTCTTGTTAATTTGAGGCAATGTGATAAATCATGTGTGATAAAGTATTCAAATGCATTTGATAAGAAAATTTCTTACTATTTGAGGGATAAGAACGCTAAAACTTTGAGACAGGCCTTTACCATGGCTCTACAAATTAAGAACAACATCAAAGTAGTTAGAAAGCCTCCTAAGAGGGAGGGTGTTAAACTAATCAACCCAAAGAAGACTCAATCAAATAAGGTTGTGGATCTTGAGGAAGTTGTAAAGACTTTAGTGAGAGTTATCAAAGAAATCTCTTACGAGCTAGCTAGGGTAGGGAAAGGAATTGGACAAGGTTCTCAAGGTCAACATAGGCAACAAAGACAAGATAGATTTTCAAATCATCCTAGAAATGATCAGATATCTGATGACAAAGGTAAAGGACCCATGGGAACTAGACAAACACAAGCTAGGGAAAATAGAGTAGTGTTTGATCCTCTAAATACTAGATTTGTTATTGTTGAAGAGACAAATGAAATTGATTGATGTGAAAAAAATTTCTTACCCCACCAGCCATGTGAAGTAGATTAGCAAGTTGAAGAAGATGATGATGATGCATGCATGGTGGTTTTCTCTACAAGTGCACAGTAAGGAGCAACTTCAACTAGAGTAATAAGTGTAAGAACCGATGTATGTTTTTGGGATTGCACTCACTGGGTACCTCTTCTTACTCCCTGTCATACTTCAGAAATAGTTATGGTACAAGCTTTTGAACTTCCTAATAATGATTTTGAGTACCTAAGACCTCTAATGATTAAGAAGTATGATGCAAGAATCCCATCAGAAGAGAATAGACAATTGTTAATGAATGTTGTTGTTTCCCAAGAAAAAGAGTAGAACACAAGAAGTAAATCTGTCAAAGGGGTAGGCCCTCAAGCCAAACAAAAAACTCCAGTTCTCACCAATATCCCAAATGAAAACTCGAAAGAAAGATGTATCTGGAAAAGTCGTTGTTGTCTCAAATAGAATTGGCATTCCAACCCATGCCAAAAATGTGAAAAATCTTGTGCCATCTAATGAGTTTGTCAATATTTCTCCGAATGATACTTTTCCCAAATACATTCCTTATGACATTGCCCAAGTCTTTATTCAGATCAAAAATTTTGTTCCATTTGTTGAGCTTCTTAGGATTCCTGAGCACTAGAAGAGGGCCTTTGATTATTTTGGTTTGGAAGAAGATAGGACTACCCAAGGTAGAAATATAAATAATGTAAACACTCGTCCAACCATTGTACACCTAGAAAAACCACCAGCATTGGAGGAGATAGGTGAACCACTTGAAGTTTAATTTGGAACATCTGTGGTTGAGTCTCAATTAAATGTTGATCCATTATTTACAACACTGATTATTGAGAACATTCTACTGCACAATTGTATGTTTGATTCCAGAGCATCATGTAATGTTATGACTCTAGAGGTGATGAATGAATTGAACATTAAAGTGACAGCAGCTTATGGAAAGTGTTCTGCAATGGATTCTAGAGAGGTGCTAATTGTAGGGTGTGTAAAAGGTTTGGTGGTACAACTTACAGCTTATCTGGGTAAGAACTTGAAACTTGATGTTGTTATTGTTGATTTTCCTACCAAATGGGGCACACTGTTATCAAAAAAGTGGGCTGCAAGTGTTAGTGTTCAGAAGGATATTTCTTTTGCCACCATTCCTATTGAAGGTAATCTTTTAAAGTTGTATGGAGAGAAGAAGATGTTGCACCTCATTGAAGATCCCAATAATGCTTCTTATGAAGTGTTGTATGCTGATGTAGATGTTGATAACTTTGTTGGATTTACTGATGTCAAAGAACACAAGATTGATCAATGTAAATTTCTTGAACAAGTAGGTTTTCCATAGACCTTGTTATTCGATGGAGCTTGTTCCAAGTTTTGAAATGGTGCTGGTATTGTTCTTATTTCTCTAGGCTAGAAAGAGTTTTTTTTTTCTTTCAAACTCAACTTTGAATGCACTAACAACATTGCTAAATATGAAGCACTGTTATTGGGTTTGAGAATTACATGGAAATATGGTGTAAAGGATATCATTGTCAAAGGAGATTCAAAACTAATTGTCAAGCAGATTAGAAAACTATATGCTACTATAAATTAGAGAATGAAACAATACAAGCATGCAGTCTGGGATTTGATTGAAATGTTTGACTCATTTAATATCGTGCACCATGATAGCAATTTTAATGTTGTTGTAGACAAGTTAGAAGTGCTAGAATTGTCAACACTAAAATTTTCCTCCATAATTTCTATTTCATTAATGTATGTATTAGTAATAGGATGTTATTAAATATAATTAGTAGTGGCATCGGATAGAAGATTAAGGCGTTTCGATTACGATGCTACCAATAATGTATAGTATGGTAACAGTCAAAGTACCAAAGGAATGTTGTGGTAGAAAGTAAATATTTGTCGTAAGTGGTTGGGTAATGTTAAAATGTCAAAGTTAGGGTAAGTAGAGAAGTAGGGTCTACATGATTAGGAATTATAAATATTATATTTTTAATAAGGACAAGGAGTGATGTCATAAATATTTTGTGTATTTTATTTGTAAAAAATTCTAAAAAGGTGGAACCCATGTGAAATGATAAGGTTTATCTTATCTTAAGAGATAAGCCTAAATGTAAAGATAAGAGTTAAGGTATGGAATATGATTCATCAGAGTAGATTTCTTATCCTATCTTAGATATATGGTGGGTAATCCTAAAAGTTCTATAAATAGAGAGGCCACCCACCTCATTCAACAGAGAAGGAAGTAGTGAGAAATATTGTATGATAATGTGTGTGAAGGAAGCCATCATTTAGAAGGTGTGTTAAATAAGCTATTAAGAGGTGTAATTGTGAAGTCTATCTCATAGTTATTGTTGGAAGGAAAGTGGAGTTCATAACACTTAAAGTACCTCATGTGTGAGATTGTAACAATGTCATGTTGATAATATAATTTACACTTATATTTCAGATTTGTCATCATTCCTTTGTATCATAGTATATGGTATTCTTGTGTTATGTCTGTTATTGTGTTTCTAGATTACTACCACCAAACTAAAATTTGTGCATTAGTAAATAATCATAGCAAGAGGAGTTCCTGGTGGAGAATTATCATAGTGCTGGATTGGTGATGACATGATCAAGATTTGGAAATTGTATAGTATCTCCATTTTGTAAGTATGATGTTAAAATACTAACAAGGCCATCTGTCTCTGACAAAGTTAAAAATTGGCAAGTGTTCGATGATGATGCCGAGGTGAAACAGTTTCTACAGAACCAAGGTGAGTTTGCTGACCAAAATATAGATTGGGAGCCAATGGTGTGTGTTGCTGAAGGAAAGGAAACTTTATTTGGGAAAGAAATTATCTAACTAAAGACAAAAAAGATTCCCAAAGGTTTAATGGCACTTGAATCAAACTTTGATACTATTGATTTCATGATTAACAGAAGTATGTCAGTTTCAATAAATGTGGAAGAGAAAAACCTGGGCACAAAGGAAAAACCATGTAAAATATGGTTAGGAAGTAATCTAAGCAGGGAAGAGAAGCAGACTTGTGTTCAATTGTTGAAGAAATATCAATATTTCCTAGCTTGGTATTTCTCTAAGTTGAAGGCATACAGGGAAGATTTGTTCCAACATGAAATTCCTCTTGAATCTAATGCCAAGCCTTTCAGGAAAAAACAGAGGCCGATCAATCTACTCCTTTCTTTGAAGATGCAAGAAAAATTAAAGAAGTTGAGGGATGGAGGGATCATTCAGCCCACAAGGTACTCATCTTGGGTTACAAATTTAGTACCTGTCAGAAAAATGAATGGTGATATAAGGTTGTGCTTAGACTTTAAGAACTTGAATAAAGCATCATTGAAAGATAATTACCACTGGTAACTGGTTATGAATTGTTATCTACTTTGGATGGTTTCTCTGGCTATAATCAAGTTGTTGTGAAGGATTTAGAAAGAATAAAGACTCCCTTTACCACTCCTTAGGGAGCTTATTGCTATGTCAGGATGCCTTTTGGCTTAATGAATGTTGGAGTAACTTTCCAAAGAGCAATGGATATAGTGTTTATTGGTTATATTAATTATTTCATTGTTGTTTATCAAGATGATGTAAATGTGTTTTCTATAAAAATAAATGATCACTTGCAACACTTGGAGAGAATGTTGTTAATGTGTAGAGAGTATGGCTTATCATTGAATCCCAAGAAGTGCCATTTTGGAGTGTAAAAGGAAAAGTTTCTTGGTCACATTGTATCAAAGGAATGGGTTATGATTAATCTTGAAAGAGTGGAAGCCATCAGCAAGGTTCCAATTCTGAGAACTAAGAAGGGAGTTCAATCCTTCTTTGGACAAATAAAATTTATCATAATATTTGTATCTAACTTTACTGAGCTAACCATTCCCATTACTAGCATGCTTAAAAAGAACCAAGTTATCAAATGGGAAGAAGCTTCCATTCAATCTTTCAATGGGATCAAAGAAGCATTAAAGCATGCCCCTGTTTTTGGATTTTGTAAATTACAAGAATCCTTTTCAAATGTTTTCTTTTGCTTTAGAAAACACTATTGCATCTGTCTTGTTACAAAAGGATGATGAAGGTGTTGAGACACCAATTGATTTTTTCAGTAAGGAATTGCAAGGAGCTGAGTTAAAGTACACCATCATGGAGAAGCAATCATTTGCGTTGGTGAAAGAAAAAAAGGCTTTCAGACCTTACATCTTGAGCTCTAAATTTTTTGCTTATGTTCCCCACACCATGGTGAAAGATGTCTTATCAGAGATAGAGGTCTCAAGAAAAAGATACAGATAGGTAAACAAGTTGAAGGAATAACACACGGATATCCAAACCATGAAATTGATAAGAGGTTTTGACCTAGCTAAGCTTATGGCTGAGAGAAACTTGTGAACTATTGAGGGAATGAAGTAGAAGGAGAAAGGCTAAATTTCCTTGAAAATTTGGTAAGCTTTGAATGGTATAAAGATATAATATTTTATCTCAGACATCTATGTTTCCCTCAACATTTCACTAAAAATCATAAAAGAGCTCTTAATTTTTCCTCCCTAAAATATGTCATTACTGATTTTTGGTTCAATTAGAAGAACCCCGCGGGAGTGATCTTGAGATGCATCACTGAAGATGAGCCCCCCAAAAAAATTTCCGATCTCCATGGAGGAGTTTTTTGGAGACATTTTGCTGGAAGAGTTACAACACATAAAATCTTGAGGGCTGGTTATTAGTGGCCAACTCTTTTCCAGGATACAACTATATTGGTTAGGAAATGTGAAAGTTGCCAACATTTTTGTGGAAGACTAAAAGCTTCAGGTTCCCTTCCTTTATAGCCTGTGTCAATTAAAGCCCCATTTAAGAAATGGGAAATGGATTTCATTGGTGATATTTCAGATCCTTCTAGTGATGGTCATAAATGGATTCATGTAGCTAGTGATTATTTCACTAAGTGGTTGGAAGCAATACCCACCAACCAAGTAACACACCAAGTCATCATCGACTTCATACTGAATCAAATCATATGTAGATTTGGAGTGCTAGCTAAGATTGTTGGTTATAATGCCATGAGTTTTAGAGCCGAACCTTTGGTGTCAATGTGTAAATGGTAAGGAATAAATTTGACATATGCTTCTAACTACAATCCCCATGGAAATGGACAAGTTGAGTCCAACAATAAAAAATTGTTGAGGATCATTATAAAAACCTTAGAGCTGAACAAAAAGAAGTGGGGTGAGAAACTAAAGATTTTTGTTTGAGCTAACATAATCACTGTCAAAATAGATACTAGTAAAAGTGCATTTGAGTTGGTATATGAAACTCAAGCTTTGTTGCCCCTTCATTTACAATTGTCTTCAGTTCAATTTTTTCAACAATTTGAAGATCAAGAAGTTAGTCCATATGTTGCCAATTAGATTATTGAGTTAGATGAAGAAAGAAGGGAATCCCATCAACGACATGTGAAGTTAAGAGAAAAGTTGAAGAACATATTTGATAGAAAGGTGACTCCAAGAGCTTTCAGCATTAGCGATCTTATGCAATTATGGGATAGCAAGGATGTGGATAAGGGAAAGCATGGTAAATTTGATGCATTGTGGATGGGTGCTTATTCAATTGACATTTGAATTGGTGAAAACACCTTCTTCCTTAAAGACTTAGATGGGGAATTGCTTGAATTATCTATTAATGGAAGGCATTTGAAACATTTCCTTGATTGAATTCTCATAATCAAGGTATAATCCATTGTACAGTATATAGTCTTTTGGTTTCTTTATGCTTTCCTATTTTTCTGTTTTTGTTTGTCCTGATGCTTGGCGGCTGTTTTTTTGGTTTCTCGGTTCATTTTTGGGGGAATTGGTTATTATTGTTCAGTACTGTAAGCTTATTATTTGACTTCGTTACAAAATGGTTTAATTTTGACACTTTTTATGCTATTTTTTCTTGTGACACTCACAGCGAGTGCCCATCCCCGAGTCAGAGCCGATGTTTGTGCTTAATTTGATCTCGCCCTATTTGTCCTTGAAATTCTTCAATTTTTGGGCTCTGTCATCTTTTCTATCTCCCCGTATTTAAGCATGAAAACTCTATCCTCCATTTAGTTGCCATGACCGGTCCCTTCCTTTAGTAGAGGATCACTTTAAGTGTCGAATTTGTTTTTCATTCCTATATCTATGTGAAAAGATTTGTAACTTGGGTGTAAAATCATGTTTTTTCCCTTCCTTCCATTTTTCCATAGTCACATTTTGTTTTCCCTATCAATTTTTATCCCAATATCTATGTAAACATGATTGGATTCAACTTGGAAGATTATATTTGGGCCTTATATCATTTCCAAATTCTGTCTTCAAAGAAAAATTCATTTCCAGGCACAAATGGTGATTTTCCTACATTTTACAGTTTGACGGGTGTGTTTTTCCCCGTCAAATTTACATCTCAACATCTGTGGAAACATGGCCCTTTCTAGTGGGATGTAGCTCGGTGGGGCACTTCGAAACTCTAAGACCCGATTCAACTCAAATCTTGTCCACATGGAGGGTGGGCAATCATTTGAAAATTTTCCTTTTGGTTTGACCTTGGAGTTGCGTCGGGGAGACACGTGGAGGTTTTCGTTTCCTTACTAAGAATTTTTTTTCATGTAGCCAGTATAGCTTTGGTAGATCATGGAAACGTCGAGGGCCGACACTCTTTTGAGGATCTATCTCAAGGTCCCACCTTAACATTTTCACCAGGGAGACATGTGGAGGCTTCCACCAACTTTGTTGTATACTTATACTTCACAAAGAAATTTTCTAAGGCCTGGAACATGTGGAGGAACCGCACCTATTTGGGGACTGACCCCTAAATTTTATTTGTAAGAAGCGCAAGGAGGACACTTGGATGCTTTTGCTCACTTTGTCCTTTCTTGGACTTTTCAATAGCCAAGGAAAACTATCTCGAACCCTAGACACATGGCACCTTCCATTGATCCTTCAAATTTTTTAAGAACTCTGCTAGACTGAGACATGTGGTAAGCCTACACTTGTTTGGGGATTCTAGTTTTTAGGACCATACCAAAGGTGTGCCAAGGCGACACGTGGAGGCTTCCGCTGGCTCCTTTTATACTGATAATTTTTCAAAGTCCAAAAGGCATTTTTCTTGGGCCTAGGGCACGTGGAAGGCCCATGCTTGTTCAAAAACTTGCCACTATACCTCACCTTTGCAATTGCACCAAGAAAACATGTTGATGGCTCTAATATAGAGTTGAGAAGGGTTAGAATAAACGGTTTTTGTGCATTTCACCTGTATTTCCACCATTTTTGCTCCAAGACTCCTAGAGATGCAAATACGCACTATTTTTCATCATTTTTTATGAAATTCCTTGTCATTTTTGTCTATAAAGTGACATTGAATGGATTTAGAACTTAATTTGTGAGTCCAAGAATTGTTAAGGTTGATTTTTTGAAATTGGAAATGCTCGGGCACTTGTAAAAATGTGAATTACCAGAGAAGATGGATGTGGGGAAGATTTACAGGGGAAAGAGAGGGAAAAGGATGAAATGATGGAGGTTGTAGGTGTAAAAGATAAAAAAGGTGTTGCCTCGAGAGAGAAAAGGATTACCTGTTAAATCCAGCTGTACAAAGCCTCTAGAGAATGATTAAAATGGGGATTCTCACATGACAGAATCAAAATTATTAAAAGGACTATCAAAAAGGTTGTGGCATGGCATCCTAGTCATTTTTCGAGGGTCTGAGAAATGTGATCAGTTCATAATTGGTTCAGTTGGCAGCTTTTAGATGTAAATTTTTTTAACGTCGCTCTCTGAGGAAAATTGGAAACTAGAAAAGGTCCCTCGAACATTCTTCTTTTTTTGGGGCGAAAATTTGGAATGAGTGAGTGAGTGAAATGTATAAATGAAATGAGAATACTCTTGCTAATGGTCGGGGGTTGAATTCTTAAGAGAAAATTTGAGAGAGCCCATCTTCCTGAGAGACCAATCCGAGATACCTGGTTAATTTATTGTGTTATATTTTCTATCATTTCATGTTGGTTGCAAGTGCATAGCCATTGACAAGCTCTGAGACTATTCGAAGAAAATTTCTGCTGCTGATGAATATAATCAATTTCGAGTTAATTTGTGTCAATATTCAAGAAATTTGTGTCTTCTTTGTTTCATAATGTCTACAAGTATTTTTTTATTCCTATTGCAATCTTGTATTAAATTCCCTCCAAATCACACATGATATCGTCCCTGTGATAGTTTAGTGGCATTTACAATTTCATTTCAAGAAGAGCTTTCATCCAGTGATGAGATAAATAATTTAAAATCAATTCACTGTCATTTGTTGATAATGATTGTTTGTAAGCCTTCGAGTGTATCTTAGGCGTTAGGAACCAGGGGTATTTGATGTTTTGTTGAGTCTTTAGCTCGAGCCTGCATGTTAAATTATTGGAGATTGTGTCAAACTGTGTAAAACTGGGCCTCCATTGATGCACACCTTCTGGTTGAAGGAATATCTTAGCTATTCCAAAGCTTTCTGTCATTTAGCTTTCCAATTGTTGTGAAGTCTCTCAAAGATCTGGTTTAATAAATTTTATCCTACTTAATCTCTCACTAAAATTATTCAAAAACCATGAATCCATCCTTAACTACCCCAATTCTTCCTTTGTGTCCACAAATGTATAAATTCTATTGCCAAAATATACAAAAGCAATTAAGATTCCATAATTTCTTTAATAACCTTAGCTTTGTTTTAAAAGTATCTCCATCATTTAGAATTGACAAATCTTAAGAGTTAAATTATTGAGTATTGATCATACTTGACCAAGTTTTTCTTCATAAATTTTGTGCAAAATAAGGATATCTCCATCTCCTTCATCAAACAAAGGTTACACTAAGGGTCCTCTCACCCTGGTTGAAGAGGCACAACCTAAATTAGTGAAGATAGGTCAAATCCTCTTGAAGGTTCTATCCATCTCTGCACAATCTAAGTGATAAAGGGCCAATTAGATCTCATCCGCGGCTACAAAATGACATACATTATGATCTATCTATCTGTAAGCTCCATTTCAAATCTATGATGCTTCTCATCTTGAAAAGTAGAACAAATTTGGATTCCAACAACAAGTAAAAACAAAAGAGCAGTGGAAAATCAAAATTTTCATAGATCTAAAATGATATTTACCTTGAAGAAGTTAACTATTGACAATATAAGTATGTAAATAATTTCCAAGTCTCAACTCATTCCAAGATCAAATGATTGAATTATGGTCTTACAACTTTTCAAAGCTCAACCAAGAGAAAGATGAATAAAACATGCAAGTTTTTATAGACGCAGAGTTTCAATACTCAAGATAAGATTGTTTTCGAGCCCAGAGATGCGTAACAATGGAAGCAAATAAAAATAATTTCTAGGGGTTCGCCACACAATATGGAATATGGAAATAAGAATATTTATTAGGGTTTGAGCTATTTCACCCACCTGATCTAAACAAACTTGCAACCTAACCCAATCAGCATTAAATATGAGTGGTGTAAAATATACTATGCTAAATCAATGATGCAAAAAATAAAAATCACAACTCATCGCAAGACACTATAGTTTCACCATCAATGATCACGGTTGATAATTACCAAGATTGAAGGTGAAGAAAAGAGCCACAATCCAACTATCCCTCTGCCAAATTTCAAAAGATCAACAATTGTCACAAAATAGGTACAAAGATCAGTGGGCTAGATATAATCAGTGATTAAATACCATCATAGGCCGATCAAAGGTGAATATTAAATATGTACAAAGATCAAAGGTGTATATCAAAACTGTCAAACTAAACCAAGGTTTTCGGAAACCCCACCATAGTTTCCAAGTACATATGTGTCAACACCTCAGAAGCGCTATGTTAACCATAGTAAAATTGAACATGGAAAAAGCAATCAAGGGTCAAGGCATCATGGGAGGGGACTTCCCCTCCCCCTTTTTGAATTAATCATTGTGTTTTGACTCTAGTTTTTCCATGGAATAATCAAAGGAGAACCGATCAAATGAATAAGGTCTTATTGACCTTAATTTTTTCAAAGTAAACATATATTATTATGTGTGTTATGATCAACAAAAAGGAGGCCCAAAAGGTATAAATGTATAACCTTATGAGGAGTAGTATATTCCATGTCCTAGTAGAAAGGGGGCCAACTATTATAAATAATGATACATGCCAATGAAAAAATATTCCTTGATTATATGTGGTCAAGGTTTAGGGGATAATGATGCCAAAACATATACTTTTAACTTTTAAAAGAAATACCTTAATCTTGCTAAAATACCATGTACTCTCCAAGAATAATTAACATGAGGGACCATATTTAAGCATTTGGACAATAAAGCCAAGACAAAGTATGTAAAAGTGAAGTGTCACAATAAAAGGAGTATTTTTCTTGCATATACACATGTGGTCCCCACTGTGGATGAATAATTTTATTAAAGATGGAATAAATACATTATTTTGCTTGTAGGAATATTTTTAGGCATTTAATCATAAAGAGACAAAGATGTCATTAACAACATGAGTTAACCTTCTTACACATATGTCAACATCGGAGGCCTAAATTATTAAAGAGAGGTTGTAATTACCTTATTTTTCACAAAATAATGGTATTATTTTCTTGGATTGGGTGAATGTTTTTCCAAGTTTTGAAGACAAAATTATTTATGCTTACACAAGTCTATTAATTTTACATTTGCATCCAAGGGGGAAAAATTAAAGAATGCCAAAAATATCATTACAAGTCGATCCATTTGCAAGGTTAGATCAAGTAGAAGAAGACAAATATTGCACACACATTAGAGAATACTTGCATAACAAACAAGAGCTATTCTTAGCTAGATTATTCACCCAATTTTTATTAAAAATAGATCAGTCAACCGCACTTTGACAGGAATTTATTTTTGTAAATAAGGCTATTAATGCCTTATTGTAATCAACATGTATTTATTTATTCATTATAATGGGGTAAAATTAACATGCATGGATGGGTAAAACTTTTAGGCTATTTTCAGGATGGGTTGAGTGAATAATTTTGCTATATATTGTGTGCATTAGAAAAGTACAAGGAGGATGTTTTTGAGATAGGAGTGGTGAAGCAATTTTTTGCTAGTTTTGCCTTGAATGAGAACTGATTTTTTCATTTCCAATTATTTGTAGTGATGTGTATCTCTTTCATTAATTCTCGTGAATGTCAATTCCCTGATTAATAATCTTACCTTGCTGCAAACTAATATTTTTTGCATAATATTAGTGTGCATGTTTATCTTGTTGTGTTGTTGTGATTTATCCCTCAATACATAACGTGTTTTGCCTTAATTTTCTATGGAAAACTATTGGCTCATGATTCCAAAATTCATTCTCGATTTTATTGTATATGCTCAGTGAAATCCCTCAATAAATTTTGTGAATTACCATTTTCAATTTAATTTACAGTCATCTTTTTACCCTCAAAACTACAAAAATTTAGTTTAAAATACATAAAAAAGGAACAGACCTTGATACTAGAGACTCACTTAAAAAATTGGTATACTCATAGACCTGAGATATTTCCATTGTATTTACGAAAGTGAGAGACTCAAAGCCATCTTATAACACCTGATGTCATCTCTCAACTAGGGTGAACTTTTGAGAGATAACAGGCCTTCGTCAGAACCTAGGCCCTTGTAAAATATCATCTCATGTGCCGCTCAATATCCACTACTGCCATCACCTATACTCTTTCCCCAACCACTAGCAAATGCAGTATGCGATATACATCCATCCAACATCACTAATATCTCTCCCGTAGGTAACCAAATTGTGCATGTGTCTGCACACCACCTCTTACAAAATGCAATCAACATATGCATATTATGGGGCACATCCCTCATCTGTGTTATATTCCATAGGATGGTGCGGTCCAACACAACCCACTCATCATTAGATAAACACAATCCTAGTAGTGTACTCAAGTTTTGACTACCACAGAAATACCTCAAGTGAATATCCCTCTGCACAACACAAAATAACAACAAACGCAAAAATAAACACAATTTACATGATAAAAAACAATTTCTCAACAACTTAGAAACACATTCCATAGCAGTATCAAAAAAATGAAAATTTTTAGGACCAGGGCACCTAACACCAGGACTGAAGCACCCCAGAGTAGGTCACTAGCACCACGATCTGGGTGCTTCAGTCCCAAGGGTCACTAGTGCCCTCACTGCTTATGTTTAGGTCGTAAATGTTGAGAAAGCTAAAAATATAAATAATGCAAAATTTCACCTCATTATCCTATTATACCTTATAGTTAAGTAAAAAAAAAATCACTTACCAACTTCGCAATAGTACATGCGATGCTACCATGGTTGCTACTCTCTAAAATCAGGTTAGATGTAATGGTCTCGCTTGGGGAGTCCTCACCCACTCCATATACACTCATACATTTACACCAAAAACAAGTGAAGTGATAAGTTACCTTTTCACTTTAATATTTCTAACCACATTACAATGGCCACCTTTACTATGTTCTACATTTTACGCTTATCTCTAAAACAAATACACACAACACTATTTCGGTCATATCTTGAGCATGTTTACTTCGATTTATACCCTATTTATGGCATTCTTTCCATAATTCCACCTACCATTATACTACACATGTATCTCCCATTTTATACACCTTACTGATATTTTATATTCCTTATGACCTCATTTTAACCTCTTGTTGTTACTTTTAGCTAGGAGTCTATTCCACTCACCACTCCCTCTTTCACTAAATTTGGGGGCATATCATTGGGGGTCATCCTATAATCCTCCTTATGTCACTGCACATTCAAAAAATCATGAATCCAACACCTCACAATTTATAATATGACATTTCACCATCAATCTCTCCTATTGACCTAATCTGGGGGCAGTAATTATTTAACACCTTCACACATCATAATTTATCAAATCCTTCCTAATAACCTAACTTGGGTAAAACAAGTGATTAAAAATCAATTAATGTGACATCTTTTAAATTTCTAGCAAATTTCCCCTAATGACCTAACTTGAAGGAAATTAGGGAAAAATCTTCTCCATTAGTAACCAATCAAGATTAACACATTTGAATCAGACTATTCAAATCCACAAGCGGTTTCTTAGATTACCTAACTTGGGAGTTATATTCACTAATTTCATTCCCCAAACGACATAACTTGGGACTGTATTCTATATTTTCCATTCGGTTCCAGATGACCCAACCTGGAAGCCATCTCATTCTCTATTGCGTCCTCTTTCAGATGACATAACTTGGAAGCCTTTACATTACAGCGAAACTTGTAAAGTGGGGGAAAGAGTGATTTTCCCCTTATCACTCCTATATGGGTCGACTATTTAACTAAAATCATCTAGATCATAAAACCATGACTTTTTTATCTGAGTCCATAAGCAACAGCTAGATTTTGAGGATGTAGTTAAAGCTTTGAGAATAACACACTTTTCTCCCTACACTCTTCCTATGGTATCAGGACTCCAAAATCCTCCCATCATTCCATTCACATACAAGCGTTCGAGTTGGAAATTGATCACGCCCTACCCCACCTATTCGATATTTAACTACGTTCAAAATCATCTAATAATCATTTTAATTTTCCAGACTTCGTCGCAACATTTTCACTTGTACTACACATGGTTTGGCATAATTTTATAGTTCTATCGATAAGCTTCTACTACACATCTCCACGTTCTTCTGTAGCTTGGGATTCTTTGAATATTCTTTACGTACACATCTCCATATAATTTATGTTACCAAGCTTTCCACTCACTAACATAAAGTGGAGTAAAATGTAGTCACAAAATCACACAGTATTACATTTATACCACCGGGTGTGTTAATTCATAAATGGATCTTGTATGATAAAAGTATTCCCTAGTGACCCATTTTTAGGTCTTGGGCTCAATTAGTTAGGGTCATTGTGTTTTTTGTTATTCAGTTGTCAGTTGTCTCTACAATTTTGGCCATCTTTCAAGGTATTTATTCAATTTTCGTCTTCAGGTTTATACTGGGGCACCCCGAGGCGCCGCTAGTCCATCATTTTAGGCACCCATGTCATTATAATTTATGGTCTTAATTTATTTTTTTGAGGTCGGTATTAACAGTTACCTCATGTATTCCCCTAGGTCATAGTTGGTAGTTTTGGGTCACTAGTGTCAAAATTTAAGCAAGAGATCCCTATAAGATTAAAGCATACTCACTACATTAGGGGCGGAAATATCACACATCAAGGTCAGCTATTTACAAAGGAAAGGGACTAAATTAGGGATTCTATTACATCTACATCACACAAGCATAGAAGGCAAGGGTTGTATTCTTTCCATTCCATCCACCATTTTCCATTTTACATCTAGTTATTGCCCCTACTACCACGTCATTGGCACCAGGGCATCCTAGGTAGAAAATTGCACACACGCGCACATATAAATACATTGGGTCCAAAATGTAGATCAATGCTCAGTCCTAAGACATCTAGTTTTATAGCTGTAGTAATTGTAACCTATTCATATGCAATTTTATTTTTTAGATATTGATGCTTTGGATAGGGTTTTGTAGGTAAATATTCATAAAAATGGTTGCAGTGATGTATCTGACATTATTGTGACACCTGATTGACAGAATCAAAGATAACACAAACACACTGCGATGCTACCAGTTGTAGGTTTAAAGATTCTCAATAGTCTGTAGTTCCTAGAACGTAGACTAGGGTGCCCCGGGGCACCCCAGTACACTCTCTGACGCCTCATTATAGACAAACAATCAGCTTCTACCCTTCCAAAAGTAATTGGATCATAACCTCCCCGGTCCACATACTAGTATGCTATAGTCTAATGCATAGTGAGGTAATTTATTTACAAGTTAGTAAAATATCCCTCTTGTTTCCATTATTTAAATCCTTTCAAATATAAAAGCAAAATATTTAGATTTATCACTTCAATATAACAATTAGTTTCTATTTACATTAAATTATAAGTTAGATAAAAAACCTAAAACCCTATTTTTAGTTAATCACTCACCTTCATCTATTTTAGGCATATAGTTTTTCCAACAACCCCTTCTCTTGGTGTTATCACCTCTGTAGTGTAGGATTTCCCTTTTCATGCACTCCCTCTCTCCATGTCTCCTTAGAATTATTAGACTAGGAGTTATTAATAATTTTCCTTCCATCAGAGTTAGTTGTTCCACTAGTTTAGGAAGAGGAACTGAACCTTCTCTGGAGGTCCATCTCAGGCATGCAAGTCCCACAACTTGAGATATGGCCCAATGTTAGAAAAAAGTAAGGATCTTCCATTGCAATATCCCAGTGTGCTGCTTTTTTGTGATAACAATTCCTTCCACCACACTGGGTTTTTTTTTTTCTGTTACATCTGTAGTACTTGTAGTCATCTGAAGTATTCCTTGTTTGAAAGCATTTCCAACATCTGAAGACTAAACCCTCATATTTGATCCTCTCATCTAATGTCTATAACTGATTTATAGATTAATTTTTGCTGGAAGGTCTTCAGAGGTCTAAATATCTACCAAGACTCTATAATAAGTTGTATCAATTTACTCAAAAGTTTTAACATCTAGTTTTTTAAAAATATCCTTAAGTATCACCTCTAGTAGGAAGGCATGAGTTGTTCTAGAGTTATAATGGTAGTCCTAAAAGGAAAACCCAAATAGGCTAGATATCAAAAGGATTGTTTTAGGGGATTAAAAGATGGACACCAGGGCTTGAACATAAACTCCTGTTCACCCCAAACCCAATACTATCCTTAAATTAAATCCCTTTCTTCATGGGTTTTAAAGATAAAAATGAAATAAGATTTAGCACAGGGATAAAGCTCAATTTTACTCTTAATATTTTCCCTCCATATTTGAGAAATCTAGTCTTAGAGCTGTGATATCTTAGGATAAAACTTTAGAAATTTACATATGAGGCTAGGCTAGGAGAGATTGGCCTCCTCTTTGAGAACCTCTTGTGACAAATCCCCTTCTACTTTCAGCATTCGATTTTTTTGTGAGGTTTTTAAAAATATTCCAATTTTTTTTGCAATATCCTTTGACTGTTTGGAAACAATGTCAACATAGGACCTTACTTATCCTCTAATCCTCAATCCATTAACCTAACATTGAATATGGGATGAATGAGTATCATTTTCATTCTAAATGGGTCCACTACCTACATGCCCTCCATCATCATCTCTACAAGTTCTAATCCCGCCTCACTCCAAATCATGGCTACCGATATCATTGTCCTATTTGCAGGGCATATGAGAGGTGCATTTATCTTCTTTGTGGTTTATGTTTTTGTTGTCACCCTAAAAAATCCCTCCCTCATTTTCTAAGTCAAATTTTAATATTTGGAGCTCACACCCTCCAGAAGTGTTCAAGTAAAGTTAGAAGTCTAAAAAGATAGAGAAATTCATGCTTTGAAGTTGTTTAAACTCTCCAGTCTGCACATTTTGATGAATTTTCCATTTTTCTGTTAGGACGTGTGAAAATTTTATTGTTGTCCTCATTTGAATGAAATTTTCAATATTTATATAGCAATGGATTGTCGAACCCTGTATTGTTTTCAATTCCTTGGCTCGCAAAAGAAATTCAAAAATCAGATGCGAAATGGTGGAGTTTTGTTCTTCTCTGCATTTTTTCCACAGTCAGGAACGATGTGTGTTTTCCTCCCCATCAAATTTTGTTTCCATCATCGATGAGTACATGGACATATATAATTGGAAGTGGGCCATCGAGGAATTTTGAGAGTTTGATCCTCTTTGTAAAAAAGGTGAAAAGTCATAAAGTGATCCGCAGCCCCGATTAGGCTTAAAGGAAAAATGCAAATCTTAAGCCTGCATCAAAAGAGTCAAAGATAAGAGGTAGATCATCGGAGAGATTCGAGAATTTGAGATTTTTTCATTAAAGGGGCTTAAAGTTAAAAAAGTGACCCTCAGCCCCACCAAACACAAAGGAAAAATTCAAATCTTGAGACCACCGTTGGAAAGTCAAAGTGGGTCGGTAGAGAAATTTGTGTTTTTAAGCCTCTTATTAAAGAAGGCATACAGTCAAAAAGTGACCCGCAACCTCGACCATGCTATAACGGAGAAAGTCAAATATTAAGCCTGGATTGAAGGTCAAAGTAGGTGGGTAGGCTGGTGGAGTAATTTGTGTTTTTGAGCCCACATTGGAAAAAAGGTAAAATTATAAAAGTGACCCATGACTCTCTCTCCACTCAAGTGAGGCCACATGTCAAGACCATATGAAAAGCGAGTGAGCGGGCAAAAATGTTCCAAAAGGCCAAATCTCTATAAATTCACAAAACTTTAAAAGGAATCCTCCATACCCGCTCCAGTAAATTTCTACCATGTGTATGAATCTAACTTAAAGTTTCAAAGGCAATATGAACAGTTCAAATTCAAAGTTACAAAACAAGTGTAATGACTGCATTATGAAAAGTCTAGTTTTTTCTCCGTTAGCATTTCCTCACGAATCAAGAATCTGAATGGACGTGAATGATTGAAAATGTATTGTAAACCATTTCTTGCTAACAAAGAAGAAGTTTTAACTGTTTCTTGGAGGAGATTTAACAGCTTCTTCACGCCATTGTAAAGGGGGTAATTGATCTTGTAAACTTACATGTATATTGTACTTTGAGATAGCAAAGGACATAGCCATTTTCTTTCGTTTCCCCCCCCTTCTCAAACTCCTTCATTTCTCCACTATGTACAAATTTTGTTTAAGAAGCAATATAAGAAGAAGGATTTTATAGCCTCTTTGATGAGGAGATTTCAGAAACTTTGAGTTCACAATATTTTCTTGTCTTGTTTCGATTTACAGGGTTGTTTCTTCCCATGAATGCGTGTGATGCATTTTCTAACTAGTGTGTGCAGAAATCTGATTTCCTACCTGCAACATTAGTTCTTCTACCTGTTTTCTCACTCCCTTTCCCACTTTCAGAAAAAGTTCTCTCTCCCAAGTATCTGCAAGCTTTTCCGCAGTGTCAGTGGAGTGCCCTTTTTTGATCCCCAACTGAAAGTACACCACAAAAATCCACCTTTTCATGCACATGTATATATAGTAGTTGCACTGGTTAAGTTGAGGGAATTAGTTTCCCAAAGCGTTGGAAATCAATCCACAAGTTTTTCCACCTAAAACATTTCCTCGCCAATAGTTTTTGGTGCCCACCATGGGGCAGATTTAGCAGCATCTACACCCAATATACGATAGCAACGTCTGTAAATTCAAAGAAAATCAAATATTGAAAAATAAAAAGAACGAGTTCATGAAAATTTATTGCTAAAAGATACACTAATGATTTCTACACGTGTCTTTTCATATTCTCACTTAAATAATTTTAAAATTTGGCTGAAGGAAGACACACCAGGTTGAGTAGGTAGAGAGGTGTTGATGATTTCAGTTTCGAGGCTTCACAAAATCAGAAAGAATGAATTAGAGATAATCCATACTTCTTCTCTCAAGTCTCCTCTCCATCTGGATCTTCATGAAGTTCACCGAGAAATCCTATCAAAACTCTTGTGGATGCTCCCCCTTCAAATTCTCCCATTTTTCAACCACCATTGAGCATTGAGCTCCCAGAAGAAGAAGAATTTGAATAAGATTTTTTAGAAGCAAGAGTAGAAGTAGAAATGACAAGGGCAGATGAAGAAGAAATAACTATACCCATTGTTCCATGGGGAAGGAATATGGGCCCATTTTCTCTTGAACCACCTCTCCATGATCTACCAACAAGTTCTTGCAGGAAATTGCCAAAATTCAATAGCAACAAAACACAAAATCCGGAACAACACATCACTAATTTCATGACATCATGTGGAATTCGTGGTGTACAACATGAATATGTTGCTATGAGATTGTTCATTGAGTCCCTCCAAGAAAAAGAAGGATAATGGTTTTACCTCATGCCTTCCTGATCCATCACTAGTTGGGATGACATCAACACTTCCTTTAATGAAAGATTTAAATCAATTGAAGATGTCAAGACCTCTTGGTGCAGTTGGCTCAAATGAGGAAAGGAGAAAGTGAAATGATGAGAGACTTCTTGGCTCATTTGGAATAGTTTCTTCATAGGATACAGGAAGAAGATTCACCCTCTTAGAACAATATCAAAAGATTCTTCATAAATGCTCAATCACCAGGGGTAGGCTTTCTACTACGAAGATTTCAACCAAGGAACATTGTAGAAGAAAAAAGGAGGGCCATTGAACTAGATGATGATCTCATCCTCTCTAGAAAGATCAAGAACCCATCAAAGGGTAAGACCCAACATCCTGAAGATGAGAGAACCAATCCATTGCTGTAAATTTGGTGAATGAGATAGCATATTTGAAGAGGGAAATATTTGAACGCATTTCTTCCCAAAGAAGAAACAAAAATCAGATTGTAGGAGCACCCCAAAGGCTCACCTTTGGAGGCCCTACCCATGAACATAAATGGCAGATTTCTAGAAAGTGAAGAAGAGATTGAACAAAAAAGTGAAGGTGGTGATTTCCTAGAAAATGATGAGTTTGAGAAAGATACACAAATAAGATTCTATAATTATTCTGGATGTAATGAAGAAGATGGCGAAGATGCACCCATTTTCTCATGTGCGGTATTAAATCATTCTCAATCTAAGAAAATATCCTCTTCCTCCACTGCTACTAAGAAAAAGAAGGTTGATGATCCTCTTGTGGTGAATCCATAAAAAAAAATCAGTCAAGGATCTTTAGTTCCACCTTCCATGGAGTCAGCATTGCTAAATCTTGATCCTGTAACAAGTAAGAAGGCTACCGCTTTTCCAAGTAATTCTTTTGATGCCTCTCCCAATTTTTAATCTAAATCTCCTACTACAAAATATAATACCTTGAAAGATCCTATTGTGCCATGCAAAGTACCCTCCATTCCTTAAACATCAAATCCTTCTCCTAAGCCTATCCAGACTCCTAAACCAGTCCCTTCACCCCCCTTATCTGAATGTACTCCCTATGACTTCATAGAATATGGAAAGAAAGACAAAGTGCAGATTTTTGAAACTGAATATTTATGGGTTCACCTTGAATAATTCGAGACATTTGTCCTATACATTAGAAATGGTAGTCTAACACCCAATGATGTAGCTCATCATCCTAAAGGAGTACTACCAAACCCACCTACACCTCCCTCACATAACATGCTCTCCCTGAGTGCAACAAAGAATTATAAAGTTGAACCTTTCTACGCCTCCCTGCTTGTTGGAGGATATGCACTGAGCAATTGCATAATAGATTTTGGTGCCTTAGATAATGTGATGCCTTTGAATGTTGCTAAATCTCTCAAACTCACCATGGCTCCACCTGGTGGCTCTTGTTACTCTTTGGAGTCAAGAAAGGTCCCACTTGTAGGGAAGGTCAAAGATGCACATGTGTCTCTCACCAAATTTCCATACAAGAATATTTCAGTGATGATTTTGGTAGCTGATGTCTTAGCCTCATTCGGAATGTTGCTGAGTAGAAGTTTCTGCTGAGACTTGGAAGGTAAAATTAAGATGAATTGATCATTTGTAACCATACCAGTGAAGGGAAACATGGAGAAATTACTTCTAGGAAATAAGATGAGTTACATTGTACAAAAGTTCGGAAGCCCGGAAGCTAACATTTTGTACCAGGGTAGTAGGTGGATGAATCACTTTGTGGCAACAGAGGAGGAAGAGGATATACCCATCTTGATAGGTCCAGACATGCATTACTAGAGATATTTGGATTTTGAAGAAGCATTGAGGAGATTTGAGTTACAAGACTGCATCTCTGAATTTCCAGATGATGCGAATCGTGAAGAAGAGGAAATGGTTCTTGGTGATTTTCAAGCAAAAAAATCAGCATATGTGTTTATCCATGATGAGGAGTTATTCACATTCCCATTTATGGATGAAGATGACCTCAGCCAAGCCATCTATAGAAAGAAAAAAACAGCTTCTGATGAGCCCATAAAAGGTTTGAAAGAAATTTCAGTACAATAAATTCTTAGAGCCACAGAAGAAACTAAAGATCTTGAGCTCACTCTCGAGCTCCTGATGTAAGCCAAAAATATGTAAGACAAGTGTGAAGCTGATTTGGAAGCCTTAATTAATGTGAAGGTTGGCCATATTGAACAGTATGATGTTGTTTTTGAGCTAATGGTTTATGGATGCAATAATGAAATGGAGGTATTTTCTTTCCCATTTGAGGAAGAAAAATGTTTCCACAATGAACAAACTAAAGTAAGAAGTTTTGAGGCCTTTGAGTTTGAAGCTCCTCTAGACAAAGGAGTGATAAAATGCAATGGTTTCCAATATTATGAGGTAATCCCTCTAGATAGTTTCCTTGAGCTGCAAAATAAAAATCCTTTAAAGGCGTACAAAGAGGAGCTGCAAGAAAAAATCAAGCATAACTCCGTGCAAAAAATATTGGATGAAATAGAAGTTGTGGAAGATCCTAAGCTAATTCTTGATCTTTTCACTAGTGTCATGGACATACAAGACAAATATTATTTTCCCTCTAATTCTCCTGTCAGTACTCAAATGTCTCACAGTGAAGTAGAGATAAATGATGAATCAAATGTTTCTCATGGAGAGTATGTAAATGAGCATAGACCCAGAAACAAAAGTAACTCAGAATATACACGGAATTTGAATGAAAAGAAGCCTTGAGGTAGCAAAAGAGATGTTTGATGGAGAATCAACTATATGGATAAAGATGGAAGCACTTGGATGCTATGAACAACTTAGGATGGGAGGGTACTTCTTGGAATTAATAAACAACTTTGTAGAAAATAATCACTCGGTGTTGCCCACTCACAGGTAACTTTCGAGAAATGGAAAGTTTTTCATAAAAGTAGGTTGTCCCCCCTCCTTGTACCATAGGTGTGTTTCCCTTTCTGTTGTGTGGTTTTACTCTCCCTTCTATTCTATGTCATGTGTTTCTTTCTTATTTATCTCTTGTTATAGGTTGTACATGACTCTGTAAGGCCCAATGGATAAGGAACTGGTTAACAAATTACAGGTTCTAGAGGTTGAGATTCTGGATTCCCATGTCATGTCTTCACTATGCTCAGTCCATGTCATATCCCCAAGCTAGAGCCAACTTTTGTCGTCCTTAAAATCCCTCCCTCATTTTATAAGTCAAATTCTAAGATTTTGAGCTCACACCCTCCAGAAGTGTTCAAGTAAAGTTGTAATTTTGAAAAGATAGAGAAATTCATGCTTTGAAGTTGTTTAAACTCTCCAGTCTACATGTTTTGATAAATTGTATGTTTTCTTGTTTGGATGCGTGAAAATTTTATTTTTGTCCTCATTTAAATGAAAATTTAAATCTTTCTATGGCCATGGATTGATCGAACCTTGTATTGTTTTCAATTCCTTGGCTCACGAAAGAAATTCAAAAATCAAACACAAAATTGTGGAGTTTTCTTCTTCTCTGCATTTTTTCCATAGTCAAGAATGATGGGCATTTTATTCCACATCAAATTTTGGTTCCATAATCCATGGGTATGTGGACATATCTTATTGGAAGTGGACCCTTGGGGCATTTGGATATTTTGAGTCTTTTTGTAAAAAAGGAGAAAAGTCATAAAGTTACCCGTAGCCCTGATCAGGCTTAAAGGAAAAAGTCAAATCTTTAGCCTACATCAAAAGAGTTAAAGATTGGAGGTGGATTGTCAGAGAGATTTGAGACTTAGAGAATTTTTCATTAATGGGGCTTAAAGTTAAAAAAGAGACCCGCAAGCCTTGCCAAGCACAAAGGAGAAAGTCATATCTTGAGCCCGCCATTGGAAAGTCAAAGCGGGTCAGTGGAGCAATTTGTGTTTTTGAGCCTCTTTGCAAAAAAGGTTTAAAGCCATAAAGTTACCCGCAGCCTGGACCATGCTATAAGGGAGAAAGTCAAATATTAAGCCCACATTGAAGGTCAAAGCAGGTGGGTGGGCCGGCGGAACAATTTGTTTTTTTGAGCCCGCATTGGAAAAAAGGTAAAATTATAAAAGTGGCCTGTGAATTTGTCTCCACTTAAGTGAGGCCACGTGTCAAGACCGTATCAAAAGTGGGTGAGGGGGCTAAAATGTTCCAAAAGGAAAAATATCTATAAAGTCACAAAAATGCAAAAGGAATCCTCCACGCCCACTCCAGTAAATTTCTCCCACATTTATGACTTTGATTTAAAGTTTCGAAGGAAAGATGAACGGTTGAAATTCAAAGTTACAAAACAAGTGTAATGACTACATTATGAAAAGTGTAGTTTTTCTGCCATTGGCATTTCTTCACGAATGAAGAATCTGAACGGACATGAATGATTGAAAAGAAATTGTAAACTGTTCTTGCTAACAAAGAGGAATTTCTAACTGTTTCTTAGAGGAGATTTAATGGCTTCTTCACACCATTGATCTTGTAAACTAATGGGTATATTGTACTTTGAGAGAATAAAGGAGATAGCTATTTTCTTCCATCCTCCCCCCCCTCTTCTCAAATTCCTCCATTTCTCCACTATGTACAACTTCTGTTTAAGCAGCAATACAAGAAGAAGGATTTTGTAGCCTCTTTGATGAGGAGATTTCAGAAAGTTTGTGTTCACAATCATATCTCATCTTGTTTCCATTTGCAGGGTTGTTTCTTCCCATGAATGCATGAGATGAATTTTCTAACTAGTGTGTGCAAGAATTTGATTTCCTACCTGCAACATTAGTTCTTCTACCTGTTTTCTCACTCCCTTTCCCACTTTCAGAAAAAGTTCTCTATTACAAGTATCTGCAAGCTTTTTCGTAGGGTTAGTGGAGTTCCCTTGTTGGATCCCTAGCCGAAAGGCCACCACAAAAATCCACATTTTCATGTGCATGCATATATGGTAGCTGTTAGGTTATGGAGCCTATTTTCATGTGTGAAAGTGTTGAAGATTGTACACTTTTCATGTATCCTCACTGGGGTTTGAGGCCGGGCTAGGCCCCGAGTGGGGGTCCGGGGGTGGCAGCCCCTGGTAGCAAGGGTTCAAAAAAAAAATTTAGGTGTAAAATTTTTTGGCCTCGAAAAATGCACCCAACATATCGAGAAACATGATTTTCTCATATGGGCGAGTTTTTTGACCCATAGGTTTATGGGACGGATTTTGCCCATGGTTTTGATACCCACGGTTTTGTAAAATTGCTTAAGCAGTTGTCTATTTATATGGTCTTATGCATATGATAGATGAACAAGAAAATGTATTGCAGATGTGTTTTGAATTTGGCTGTGAATTTTTTAGAGTTTGTTGAGCATAGCTCCAAATGGATCTGGGTATTGTATTGAGAGAGCGGTGGCTTGTAATAAAATCTGAGCAAGTGATTCTTGGTGGACGTAGCCCAAATTGGGTGAACCACGTTAAATATTGTCTCTTTGTTTTCTGTTATTTTATTCTGCAATTTTAGTTGAGATCTGTAATAATTTTTGCATATTAGTTTCTACTGTTACGATTCTGTGAGGGATTATTCCGCATATTTTATCCATTTCCTAATAGTAGCTATACCGGTTAAGTAGAGGGACTTAGATTCCCAGAGCATTGGCAAGGATACCACAAGTTTGTCCACCTGACAAATTTCCTCGGCAACATTTTTCATATCCACTCTTGCCACTGCTTGAAATGTGTCCCCTATCTATGCCACTTAAGGTTAATGGATGCGCTATTTTGAATCATGGAGCCCCCAATACGAGATCCAACATCTCCATGTTCTTCATCGCTACCATGTTTTCCTATAATATTAGGTTACATATTCGATGTAATGTTGAATTTTAAAACATTGCATCGTAAACTCTTTTATTATAATAGAGATATGAACTAAAGTCATGGAGGAGCACTTTATCTAAGTGGGACATGCGGGTGGGATAGGTCTTTAATTTCTACCAAGTGATCTACATTCGGAGCATCCTGATATGTTCTGCTTGGTTCATATGGAGAATTTTGAACACTACCTCAAGGTGTTCACATGGCCACTTATTAAAATCATATAGTGAACCAAATGGGAATGAAACTTGGGTTAATGATTGAAAAGTACTTGTAACTCACCAATATCCCAACACCTTGAATTCTACTTGTAACAAATTGATTTTTAATATTTTGTTTTATTATTTTACGAAGGATAGTGGTTTATATAGATCCATCTTTGTGTGATTAATATTTTATCTCTGCATGAAAAATAATTTCTTTCTATACTCAACAAAACACACACCAAACATATAAAACCATGAAAAACATCTCTAATTAGTAACAAAAAAAATATTCACAGGAAAGTAGAAATATGAATACAAGAGTGCATATTAAATTGTTCAAAAATTTAAAAAATATGTCACAACTATAAATAGAGTTCCAATTCACAATTACACTTGTATACATACAAAAAGTGGCTGATTAATTTTTGAAGACATACATGTTTTCAGAGAGAATTTTCAGCCCGTAAAATTATTAAATTATGGGTTATCAATTTCTTCTCAAAACTTCTAGAAAAGTTCTATCATTTAAGTGCACACTATGACAGAATCCTCTTCTATGCCAATAATTATGAGTCATAGTTGTACTAACGTATGCTAGACGGAATAAAAAAGGAAAATTTGGTTTGCCACTATCTTTTAATTGCTATGTAATTGTCAGAATCGTGAAAACACACTTATCACATCCTGAAAATAATAGTGTTTTCATTTTTGTGTTGCAGCCACAGCTTGAGATTCTTCACAATTTCTCACATGTAAAAAATGACCTACCACGTATTTTAATTTTTTTTGTTTGCAATTAAAACAATATTTTTTTCCCTAGCCCATTTGTTTTAGTACACTTAGACTTCAACATTAAGATTTTCAAACCCATTTAATATTATATCTAACACTTAATGAAGTTAATCATTATTATGCAAAATTTTACCATACTGAGCTTTATTTATCAAAATTTGAAGCCTTTCTGATTGACACTCTATAGCAGTGAACAATGGATTCCTTCTAATATGATTATGGTAGTGAGTTTTTATTTGTTTGAACAAAACCTTGGACCTATACTCCCACTTACGCACTAATTTCAAATCTGACATAACCATTTCCTGACATAAAATTCTAGTTGAGTGTGGGTGGTCGATAGGTATTTAGATATTGTTATCCTAGGGATTAGGATATTTGTAACTTTTTTGTGTGGGCTGAATTCTCTCATCTTTCAGTTTGTAAAAGGTGTGAGTTCCCTTTAAAAACATCCTTAGTATTTAAATAAAAAAACATCTCATCATTTTGGTAGCTACGCATAAGTGCACATATATATTTAATTATCTACCTCATAACAAACCACCCAATTTATCGGTCTATTAATTTCTATATTTTATCAAAAAAAAACAAGTGTTTAAATTATATAGCATCGTAAGTCTTCTAATCTCTTTGCGAATTATTATTGGTTAAATAAGGAAAATATATTTAAGTGAAGTAATTTCAGTAGTACATTCTATGGATAGTAAATTAAAATAATATAATATCATCAGATATATTTCCGTCTTAAATTCATTCTTTATGCGCTTCACATTAGGAGAAAATTAGGAAAAGTAAATGTTTTGAAATTTGAATCGTCTTATCCAGGTTTTGCTCTGTGGAGTATAGGAAGAACGAAATCCAAATATTATTTAAGAAAACAAAACAAAAATAACTTAAAAAGTAAATTAATTAAATGTATTAAATTGAAATAAGTGATCTAAATAATTTCAGGAATTTGAGTATAATTGTGAATGTAGAGACACTTGACTAACAATAATTAAACATTTCATGATATATGTTATTTTTTGATAATTAGGGAGGGTTTTTCCAGAGGCCCTAACTTCTTACAAAAAATGATCTACAATACATATATAACGATTAACAATTTAAGTAAAAAAATTAAACCAATAATCAAAACAATCGGTGCTAATAGCACAAAAGCATCCAAAAAGCATACAAAGAAACAATCTAGGTGTGGCTCAAAACCAATTTAAATCCCTACAAAAACCTGGACTAAAAAAAAGTTCATTATAGACAATAAGAAGGGGAAAAGGTTTTCTTGAATTGTGATTTTTTCTTTTTATGCACCATTTCCCAACCCTTTGAGTCTTTCTAAATAGGAAGAAAGACTTCAAGAGCTTCAATCAATTGATGTGTATTAATGTTTAAAGGAACATTTTCCTTGTCCACTATACTATTGTTCAGTTCATTCATCTAGGTATCAACAATTAATTATTCCTTTCTTCATTCCACTTTAAGGTTTCCCTAAGTGGAGTTTCATGGACCGAGTCCACTAGGTCCTCCAAATTAGCATTTCAATCTATACCTCCCTTTGGGTCAAGATAAAATTAATCGAGGAGAGCATATTTCCGTCAAGTTGCTCTCTCAATCTTACACTTTTCCATCTCACAAATGGCTATGATATGGAAAAAAGTGATCCATATTCATCATCTGAAAGGCATTCTTTACTAATCTAGAGGTTGGGTCCAAGTTCTATTTTGGACTTTAAACTCAATGCTAGCAGGGAGGTTCTTTGAAGTATCAAGATCAACCAAAATTTGGGCATAGGTTGTATGGGTAAATTTAGTGTTCTATGAGTATTCCAATAGAAATACGAAAACAATAATCCAAGAGTTATAGCAGTAAGTTTGGAAATCTAATGTAAACTGGTTTGTGTAAGAAAGATTCAATGGTTGGATTAAAGGAGGGGAACCATGGTTTTGTGATAAGATAATGTGATTAGCATGCACAATTATATTCATCTATAGTCTCATTATTGACTAAAGAAGTAAAGACAACAATGAAGCCTCCCCTTACATATGTGTAGATATATAGCATGCCTTCAAGAAGAGGATGCCAATGTTTTGAGATTGATTAATGCATGATTTGAAGGCTTTTCCAAAAGCCGCCGAATCTACGGATGAAGGCGTGCTCTTAATAAAATCTCTTAGCATCAAACACATCCTCCCTAGAATTTATGCAAGGAATCTTTGTTATTTGAAATATAGCAAAAGGATATTTTATATCAATGATATATTTAATACAAGTATGTTAATATATAACTTGTATCTACAAGAACTATTTATATAAAATCACAGCACCTGTGGATGTCTACAACTCGATGGGTTGAGACTCTCAGTGTGATAGCATAACATGGAACATCTTTCAAAGTGTAGGGAATTTGAAATGAAGAGAGCTCTCTGGATGAAGGCCAGTTCCTATTCCTCTATTCAGGTGCACACATAAAATTGTAGAGGATATATTATTAAAACCTATACTAACTTTCCAAGGAGACAGGGGTAAGGGAATACAAGAAATAAAACCTAATCTATCGAAGGTGATGCACTAAGGAATGATGAAAACTTGCTTTGGAATGAACAAAAACCATAAAAATGTAAAACAATCACCATGCACAAATAGTCAAACTGCAATGAGAGATTAGAAAGGAGACAATGAATGCAAGATAGGGTTAAAATCATCCACAGACTTATTTTATTGCTCCAAATATTTGACAAAAATCATTATAATGGCCAAGAGGCAAGATTTCATTTACAGTTTGAATGGGAGGTTTGAGCTCTATGAATCCACTTCCAAAAAGAAGAGAAGGGAGGATTCAAACAACAAAAATGCTCAACCGCTTACAATGAGCCAAACTCGTGCCTTTATAGATCAAGAAAATAGAAAAGAAGTAAAAGAGGTGGGAAATCTAATTTGGTAGCTTTCCCACTAGCCATTAATGCCCACAAATCTGCTCACAATCTGTTAATTCTACCTCTCCATGTCTTTGGGGTGCTCAAGAAGGAAGAATGGCAGATGAAATCCAATCTGATCTAGTTGTTGAAGCAATATTAATAGTAGGAAAGACATTTTCTTATTTTTACCCACATAACCTCATCAAATTTAATATTTTAGGCTTCCTTGATGTAGAGGAGGTCGATACCTTTCCAAAAAGTTCAAATTTATTAGAATCTGAGCTCTAGATCAAAACATATGTTGATTTGAAGTTTTTAATTGAATCCTTACAAAGATGGTGAAAACGAATTAGCAGAACGGGTTCGAGGGCTCGAAACTCACTTTATGCCTTTTGGTACCGAAAATACAAAATGCAGAAAAATTCCCTGCAGCTCCGCAATTCATTTTGCCAAATAATCATCTTCTGGCCCGCCGGTCTGCATTTTCCATTCGGCCAAAAAGTCTTTCACAAGCCAAAATTGAAATTGCGCTTTTTTAATTCTTTGGAAAAAATCTAAATTTTCCCCAATGACCCACTTCTCCGAAGCTGACAAAGGCCTCACACGTGGCTTCTCAGGGCATCGGTGGAGGTGCGGCTTACTTTTATACTTCACACCCTTCAAAACAAAATTCAAAATTTCCCAAATTCCTCTGACGATCAACCTTCCCACTTTGACTTAAAACACAACCACGTGTCCCTTTGTGGGCCTTAGGAATTTTTCTTCACTTGGCTTTAATATCCCCCATGGGATTGCGGGCCTGAAAATCACTTTGTGCCCTATTTGCAAAAAGTGCAAAAGTTCCAATACTCATTATAGACCTGCCGGCCCGAAATTCACTTGGGCAAGTTTTCCTCCGTGGCCCAGCGACTAAAATTTTCCAAAATTCATCCCTAGACCCACCAGCCCACATTTTCCACTTTGGAAAAATGTAAAAATATCTCCTATTGCCCCGTAGGCCCGCTTTGGAAAAATTGCTTCCAAGGCGCATCGGCTTGTAAGTTGTGAAATATGGGGAGCTAGAAGGACATATTTATTTTTTTGGAAAGGGGAAGAAATTTCCTATATGATGGAAATGTTTTCAGGGAACCTTAAGTGCTCAAAATATGTAAAATTCATATTGAAGAAGTAGAGGACAAAAGGGATTAGTTGACTAAAAATAAGAGTGAGCTTATTTTAGACAACAATTTGGTGACTCATAGGGGGCATCTACCTGATAGATGAAAAGATTAGTTGCCTTGAAGCATTTATTGGTCATGGATTCTACCTAGTAAATGTAAATATGATGTGAATTTTAAAATCTGTTGCATGCACTCTTATCTTTGCAAGAAAATATTGGATTCAATATTTGTGAGAGTAGCAAACTGCCTGAAACGTGGAAGCCTTCCCTCTCATTTGATTTTTACAAACCTGATCTAATGGAGTGCAATGAAAACATCTAGACCTACTCCAATATGGATACCCTACATATTTTATTTCTTATGGCCACAAGAATCTTCCATGAGTGATATGAACTGTATACAAGCATACACCAGAAGCAATAGAGCATGCACACCAGAACTTAAGGAAATTAAAACCTAAACTATAACAAGACAATGTGCATACGCACTTGGAGAAATTGAAAACTTAGGCTAATATTTACAAGGGTGAGAAATTCCCATTTTAGTAGTAGTGTTTGAGGTAGATCCCATTGACTGGAATCTACAATTATTCACCATCCAACGTAGACAATTGGAAGGCATTACTTCTTTTACATCTTATGACCATGTAGGGGCCACTCTAAATGGCATCAAACTTAGAATGTTGTCCTGGATTTGCATGTTCAACATCCCACTTTAGAAATAAGTCCCCTTCTTGAAAGGTCCTTATTCTTGCCCTTTTGTCAAACCATCTTTTGACTAAGCCCTGATCTTTTTCCATGGTCTACATTGCATGTGCTCTTGTTTATTCTAGTTCCATTAACTCTACATAATTGATTTCCATGGGTTCAAACTCAGACAACTACAGCTGCATCATGAGTTCCAATGTGGGAAGATCTAATGATATAGGCAACATTCCTTCTTTCACATAGACTAACTTGTAGGGAGAGTTACCTGTAGATCTCTTGGGTGTGAACCTATCAGCCCATAGAGCTGATTTGAGATTTGTGTGCCAAGTTCTTTGATTTTCATCAAGATTCCTTCTGATAATCTTTAGTAGTTTCTTGTTTTTGGAATATTCTAGGCAATTACCCTGAGGGTAATAGTTTTAAGAACTATTGAGGTATACACCATTCTTTACATCTCATTCAGTGATCTTTGCACCAAGGAATGCCAATGCATTATCTGATATAATAGTGTTAGGGACTCCAAACTTAGTGATTATCCTTTCATAGAAATCCAAGATACTGGATTCATTTTCCTCCTTAAGTTCCACTACTTTAGTCCACTTGGTGAAAATATTCTGTCGCTGTCAGAATCCACTTTTTGCCTTGACTTGAATTTGAGGTAAACACTCCAAAGAATTCTAAACCATATTGTATGAATGGTTGGTTAACTGAGATCGGATGCAATGGAAGTACTACTAACCTTTCATTTCCTGTGAGGAATGCACATTTTTTGCACTTTTTGATCCAAGAGTATCAATCACTAAACACCTTAGGCCAATAGTAACCAGCTCTCATGATTTTTAGAGCTATTATTCGAGGATAAAAGTGGCCTCCTACTTCTCCATCATGGAACTCATTCCACACCCTCTCAATTTGGTCTTTCCCAATGCATCTTAATAGAACACCGATGATTTCCCTTTTGAACAAAACATTATCAACAAGAACATAGGGGATGGCTTGCAATCTGAAATATCTCCTCTTTGCTTTTCTCATTTCTTAAGGGCACATATTTTTTTGAAGAAAATGCACCAAATCTTGAGTCTAACATGGAATGGGTGCATCGTTAGCTGGCTTCTCTTGATCATTTTGTAGTAATAGGACCTCTTCTTCTCCTTTTGAATCATCACGTGGTTTATAAGTAAGCTTCTCACATAAACCTTTTCCATGAACCATCTTGGTCACTTTTATGTTCAATGTCATACTCAATTACACAGGTGATCCAACTTTCTCTCTTCTCATTCAAGTCCTTGACACCAACATGAGACACTAACAATTGGATCTTGTTGTTTGAGACCAAGTATTTGAACTTCTTCAAAATCCTAATGACAACAAGGACATGATTTTCAATAAAAGAATACCTTACTTCATAATCTTCTAGGCTATGTCTGAAGAATGATATGGGTTGTTATGATCCTTTTCTATTTATTTGTACCAAGACAGATGAGATTGTGTCTGATCCTCCAAAAGAATACAACATGAATTCCTTTGAGAAATTTGGGTTGATAAGAGTTGGTGATATTGCATGTTTGATGGATTTAAAACTCTCCTTCCCTTATGTTGTCCATTTGAATGCAAGAATTTTCTTCAACATCATTCTCAAAGGCTTCACAAGAGTGGAAATATCAAGCACAAATCTTTAAACAAATTTTATTCACCCCACGAATCTTTGGAGAGATTTCTTGTGTTGTGGAAATGGAAGTGTTTGGATGGCTTCAACTCTTTTTAGGATCAATTGTTAAACCTTAACTTGAGATAATATGGCCCAACAAGTTTCCATCATGTGCTAAGAATACACACTTCTTTAGATTTAGTGACACCCCAAACCTTCTACACCTCTGGAATACTTTCCTGAGGTTGAAGATATGGTCTGCTGCATTCTTTGACAAGATATTGATATCATCTCGATAAACTAGCACTATCTTATTGATTAAGCCTTTGAATGCTAGATCCATAGCTCGATAAAATGTTGCTCCAGTATTCGACAATCCAAATGGAATCTTCTTGTAAGCATATGTATCCCATTTGTGTGTGAAGGCTATCTTGAATTGATCTTCTTCTTTCACCATTATCTTGTTATAGCCTGAGTATAAATCTAACAATGAAAACCTTTCATAACTAGCTATAACCTGTAAGATTTTCTCCATTGAAGGAAGTGAATAGTGATCTTTGAGTGATGCTTTGTTTAGATCACGGAAGTCTACACAAAATCTGATTTCTCCACTTCTTTTCCTCACAAGCACCAAGTTTGTAACCCAACTTGAATGCTTGATAGGGAATATGTTTTTGGCCTCAATTCGCTTGTTCAACTCCTTCCTTATGAGAGGTTCAATGTGAGGTTTTACCGGCCTTTGCTTTTTCCTGAAAGGCTTGGATTCAGGTTTCAATTAAATTCTATGCTTAGCCAATCTTTGGTTGAAGTCTCTGTTATCACTGAATCACAGCACCCTTATGTTTATACAAGTGCATATACTTGAACTCACGGTGTGATTGGATAACATGGGTACTATCTCCAAGTTATGGGACTTACTACTTGAGATAGACCTCCAAAGAAAGCCAGTTCTTGCTCCTAAACTACCCGCCACAATCTACTCTAATGAAGGATAAGCTAATTTTTATAATCTAAATTTCCAAGGGACCAGGGAGAGAGAATGCATAAAATGAAAGCCTACACTAAAGCGGTGATACACTAGAAAAGGAGGGTGTGAGAGTAGTCTCCAAATGTGTGAAATACAGAAGCAAAGTACACACTAGAAGAGGTGATGACAGTTCTCCATAGTCTAGCAAAATGCATTCACAACAATATTCCAAGCATACACAATGATAATGGATCCCTACAAGAACATAATAATAGACAAAATATTATTATAGAAATATTAAAGGGGCAAGAAGAATGCAAGAAAACACAGCAGGGGAAGATACATCCACAAACTGATATTTTATTATTTCATGATATGCACAGTTCAGTCTATTACAAGATAAGGGCCTAGATCACCATGCAAGGAGTCCACTACAAGTGCCTACAACACACTGGCTTCACAAAGAAATTTTGGAATAGCTTTGATACCCAAAAACTCTCTCCTTTACAATGAGCCCAACACTCCAATTTATAGAAAAATGAGAAGGATAAGAGAAGGGAAAATGGAAATCCCGAAATCTGTCCTTCGACCACCTATAAGAGGTATTAAATGGAGTGAAATGATTGTACATTACTTGCAAAAGGGTCCCCATATTGTCCCATGTGCTGCAGCAGAGAAAGAATGATGACCATACCTCTTAATTGCACTCTCAACTACCAAATAAAACACTGTTATGAACCCGGCCACGTTTTCTTAAAAATATCAATCAATTTCTCATCAAATCTAGAATTTCTTATTGTTATGTGTCAAGCTCGGAGCCATGATTCCAACGGTACCAATTTTATACGATTTCGTTGAGAAATGCAAAAGTTATGGCCTTCTGAGTGCGGGCAGCTATTTTGGGTCTGGCAGGCGTTTTCTGTCATTTGACGGGAATAAGCATTAACTGACTGGAGCCGAATATATTTCTCTTATTTAAATATATCTACAATTGTCAAAAATAATAAATCTAGTTTTTTTGGCGTAGAGGACGTCGTGCTCGTTCCAGAAAGTCCAATTTTGTGAAAATCGGAGCTCGGAGTCAAAAGTTATGGCCGTTTGAAGTTTTTGGACCAAACGTTGACTCTTCTTCCTTGCTGTCAGCCACTTCGGCTTTCCGCATCCCACACATCCCTTTGGCCCAGATGTCCCTGTATGAAAGTCCTTTGTTTTGGCTGAACTGACCGGTTCGCATCCGCCACGTACTCTTGTCCCGCTTGTCCCGGACTGCTTGGGACAAATTCTTCCGATTCACCCGGTTTGGCCGGTTCACGTACTTTTGTCCCAATTGTCCCGGTACAAAAGTTCTCATTTCGGCCAATCCGCCCAGTTTGCATACTTTGCATACCTTCGGCCCAACTATTTCGGGTTGCCTTAAGTCTTTTCGGTTGACTTGTATCCTCCGCGTACTAACTGCCCCGATGTCCCAGACTCCCTGTTTCAACAGTTAGTCAATTTTCTCATTTTTCGGCCAGTTCGGATTTTCACGTCCCGCGCGTCCCTTTGGCCTGGATGTCCCAAATGCTGTGCAGACCGCCTAGTAGCCTTTCAGCCAGTTCGCGTCCAAATGTCCCTCATGTCCCGACTGTTGCGAAGACTAGGACTTAGCCATTTTTCATGATTTTTTTTGCCCCGAGCTTGTTTTTGTAATTTTTTCACATTTTTTAAAACTTGTTGGGCTTTCTTCTTGGACAGAAAAGCTAGAAAGAACCCGAGGGGACCCCAGAAACATGATTTTTTGCCTTGAATCAATATAATTTCTTGGGACTAAAGAATTTGATGCATGTTATCAAAATTACCTTGAGGGGTGAATTTTGGATAACAGTCTCTTATATCCTTATAATTCCATGCAAAGACATCGAGGAATTCTTGACAAAGTTGAACAAATTTAGTTTTCTCTTGTGAAATACTTACCTTGCCAATTTGTAATGTCTTGCCTTCCTCTACTGAGATGGGCTCTGAATATTCAACATTTACTTGAATTTTTTCCTTCTCCTTTCGGAACTGATCATTTGGGTTGAAGATTGACTCCAAGGTCATAAGAAATTTTGGTAATTTGTTGGTTCTTGTCTACACCACTTGGTCACCATATTGTTGTTACAACTTGTCTTGGTTCCTAGAGGAGAACTCAACTTCTTCTTGTAGAAAATTAACAATCTGTTGGTCATTCTCAAAGACTTTCAAACTTGTGTTGTTGTGTGGGAAATCTGGCCTTACAACCACCTTAATATGGGGTTGATACTTCTCACCCTTGATACTTTATACAACATCAAATGCTGCCCCAATTGCTACTAGTCTATCTTCTACTTCATTCTTCTTTCTTGGAATGGAATTGATGCTAAAATATTTCTTGAATAAGATCCCATACCCTATTCTTGTAGCTCTTCAACAGATCATTCCTTGCAACATGTTGTCCTATGACTTGGTTTAGAATCATCTCACTATCACCAAATACTTGCAAGTTTTTTTTATACTTCTCTTCCTGGCCCAATGAAGTCCATGAATCAAAGACTCAGTACTCATCTATGTTGTTTGAGCAAGAAAAATTGAAGCAAAAAGATGAGTAATATCTAATGCTCTGGGGTGAAACAAGCATAGCTCCTCCTCCCGCACCTTGCCTACTTCTTGAATTATCAAAGAAAATTACCATACCTGATTACCATCCTTGTGGTTTGGCTTGGTGATGCTAGGGAGAGGGTGATTCCTTTCATGCAAGAAATAGACTCCTAGCTTAGATTCCTCCATTTCTTTGTAAGGGTCAAAAACACGTATTTAATTTTCCCATTCATCAAGAGTCAAGTCTAGAATACATCCAACTTTGGTATCTACTTCATAAGTACTTGGAATATCCTCTTGATCAAATGCCGAACAATTTGCATTGATTGGGCTTGGTGTATGAGGCTCAATATGGAAGTTTGCAATAGGCTTAGATCTGATTGTAGCCTTAGCTCCATACCTTTTTCTGAACAACATGTGTGACCAATCAGTGGAAAAATATCGTCCAATTTTGGTAGTGAAATCTCTTGACAAGCACAAGGAAAACAATGGTGGCAAGTCTATGACTGATACATCTTGCAAGACAGTCACATTGAGACATGCATGTAATGTGAGGATCAAATATTTTATCACCCCAACTGTTGTTACTATTGTCCCATCCAGTAGCACCACACCTTTGGAAATGATTTCATACTAAAGACCAAGTTAATCAGCTATTTGTTTTGGCATTACAGAGCTACTTGCTCCATAATTAATCATGCAATTATGCACCAATTTATCTCCAGTGATCAATGAGATATAGAATTGTGGGGGATTCAAATTTTTACCTTGTTGTCCTTCATTAATTTTTTTTAGTATGAGCTGCATTGGTAAGCACTTTCTCTTGTTGATTGGGTGACTGATTTGATGTTGACCAATTTTCCATGGCATCTTGTAATAGGTCTTCTTCATTTACTCAATGGTGTGGAATTGAAATGAGCTATCTCTTTGTTGCCCTTTGCTCTGCACATTCTTCTCTATCATAAGGGGTGTTACAAATGGCATTTGAGTTGGTCTAAAAGGTGGTTTGGGTTGAGCTTGCACATTGGGCGCTGTAATTTGATTGCTGACGCCTTATGGGGTGATGGAGGGCTATGGATTACTTGAATTTGATGATTGTCCTTATCCAATATTCCTTTTTTGGCCCTTTTACTGGCTTCTATACTTGGAGAAGGGGTTAGATTTATACCAAAAAAGTCTTCAGCTTGCCAATTGACAGGTGAAGTCTCATTTGGAGGTGTCTTTTACTAAGAAGCTCCCTACTCTTGATTTCCTTCTTGACTTGTCTCTTGTTCCACAATAGTTGTTGTCACCACAAGGGCTTGATTCAAACCACCATTGAAACATGTTAACTGGGTATGATGTTGATTGCATGGAAAAAATTAGTGCTATTCCTCAGCCATGTTATTTTGCATTGGTACCAAGGCTCTAAATCTGGATGCAACATCAATATTGTGAGACTGGAATGGTCTATTAACAAGATTATTTACTTGGTTCTGATTTGTAGCTTGAATGGGTGGCCTATTAGGCTGAAATGGTGGTCTATTGGGTTGAGTTTGAGGTTGATATGGAGGTCTAAATTTTTGAGCTTCCTACCTCTTAAGTGTCACCAACTCATTACCCAAATTTTACAGTTGCTTCATGACTTCTTGGAGCTCATTTGAGGCACTGGAAGATGCAGTAAAAGCTTCAGTCGAACTCTAATTCCTTAGAGAAGGTATGGGGGCTAATGTGGGTGTTTGAATAGTACTTTTAGTTCCTAGTTCTAGATATAGGGGCATAGGTGGCGTAGGTGCAAGCATACCATCCTGAATTAAACAATTTTTAGCTCTAATGGAAATGTCATAGGCTACAGGTAAGGATACACCTCCCATGGATTGAATCAATATATAAATATCATAGTTTAAATCTCTAAGAAAGTATAGGAAGGCACCTTGATGTGTTGGTCTCATGGCCAATGGAATCCTATCCCATGTCCTTTTGAATATGAAGTTAAAATCAGTTAGTTGTTCATTATGAGCCCTCTTGATTGTTTTTAGTTGTTCCAACAATGACATATTATCCCCTTTTTCTCAAAATTGGTTGTGAAGAGTTGTGTATTAATGGTAGCAATTTTGGATAGAGCCTGCTATTAGACTTCGTAACCATTGCAAATCATTTCCCTTAAATGAAGAGGATAAAAATTTGACTGCAATGTCCATCTCAATGATTTCAAGAATGGCACAGACATTTGCAATATCTTGAATATGATCAATAAAAGTAGTCTTGTTTTCTCCAGTGAAATATGGAATGTTCTTCAATGCTACAATTGGAACTGGATTTTGTGCATTCAGAGCATGTGGGTTGCTACTAGTGAAATTTACATAAGGATTGGGTTATGCCATTCTGATTGGCCAAAGAACCCTTGTTGTTTGAATGAAAGGCCTACAGGTAGGATTCGTTGATAAAGTTATATTTATTGGAGATGGACACCTTTGAGATCTTCTTCCTCTCCTTGTTCTATCTGGGAACAAGTGCAGATAGACAAACAATACTTCCTCTCCAGTTCTTGATATAGTCTAGATTCTTCTCATGAATCTGTCAAGCCTGGGCTGCTAAAACGAGTGGAATATGCCCCTTGTGGAGTCGTTAGATGTGGAATTTCAAATCTCCTTACAAGATAAAATCTTAAGACAAGTTCACACTAATCATGTTTCAATAAACATGGAGACCTCTTGGTCCCACTAGACGTGCCAAAACTATTGGTAAAAAATCACAGCACCACCGAATCGCCTAGTTTTGTGTGGGGCATTCCATGTGATGTGCAGAAAATTGGACCATCTCTCAAGCTATGGGACTTGTAAACTTGAGATGGAACTCCAGACAAAATTGGTTCTCATTCCTAAACTACCTACCATAATCTACTCTAATGCAGGAAAACTAATCTATTCTAATCTAATCATTCCAAGGAACCAGAGAGAAAGATAGAGTGAAAGAGAGCCTACACTAAAGCGGTGATACACCAGAGAAGGAAAGAGGTAAAATACTCTATTGAGGGAGGATGAAACAGGAAAAAAGGATAAGAGGGAGGTCAGAAAGAGGTGACATAGACCCATATCCAAATCCACTATTAAAAATAAATGAAACACGACATCTTGCACCTGCAAACATGAAATACATGCACAAAAAAAAAGATCTGAAACGGAGAGGCATAGTGAAACAATAAAATAATACAAAGGGTTGAAGAACACACAAAAACCATGACTTTATTTCTCTAGAAGGTGCACAAACCATTACATTTGTGCTTAAAGGAAAAAATACATTTGTTAGGAATAGGAGAAGGCTTGCAATTCAAATGGAGTTGAGAAACAAGTTTGACAAAGTTTCCCCACACCCAGAATGTCTCTCCTTCATGGAAGTAGGCTCATGTTCTTGGAAGGTGGATGATGGAGGAGAAAATGATGTGATTTCCATGGGATCCTCTCCATCAAAGCAATCCTCCAAGTCAGACAGATAATCTGCCTCCTTGGTTTCTTATTGCATGTGATCAACCTCCTCCATGGTGTCCTCCTAATCTAAAACTTTCTCACCATGGTTCCTCTCATCATCAAACATAAAGTTTGAAAGATAAAACTCTTCTTCAACCTCAGATCTCAAAGAGGATGAAGTGGGAGGAAGAACTGAAGGTGTTTCTATTTCCTATTTTGTTCTTGAAGCCTCTTGAACTGTATGGTTCTTCTCCATCGCTATAATGTACTCCTCCTCTTTTGGATTTGGAGTAGCTTCTTCTTCCCTCATTTGAAATGATTGTGTGGATTGAATTGGATCAACACTTTCTTCAAATAAAGTGCCATTATGGACACTGCATTTAGAGAAAATTGATTTTTGATCTTCTTGTTCAACTGCTGCTACAAAATCAGCCGTAGCCTTTGTTGTCTTAACCATCAAGGGAATATTTGTAATCCCAAATTTGAGAGCCAAGATGACAAGGATTTTAATCTTTTCTTCTATTTTTGGCTCTTCTTCTTGATGCCCTTGGCTTGTTGTCTTATTTTCATCTTCCCAACTTGAATTTGGGGATGCAAGAGGAGGAGTAGGTTAGGATTCAACTAGTTTTGCTATTGTTTGTGGTGGAGAGGGAAGTAGAAATTCTTGCTTGTTTGGATGGAATGACTGCTTGGAAGGGAAAAGGGCAGAAGAATTCAGATGAGATGGAAGATTAGGAGATGGAGAAGGGAAATAAACATTTGGGGTAGTAGATGGGAAGCTTGGAAATTTTAGCTTGGGTTGAAATGGTGTTTCTTGAGAAAGAGGAAATAATAATCTATGAGATGGTGGACTTACCCATTGACAAGGTTGTCTTGTTTTCAACTCATAAGCCTCAATCTCCTCAATCCACTGTGAAAGTTGTGGCATCATCTCAACCATGAAATCAAGCTTCTCTTGAGGGTTGTAATGTCTTGGAAAAGGGCCAACCCATGGACAAGGTACCCTGCAACCAATCCTGAATGCCTTCGTTTGTATTGTATCCCTTGACTGAACCATGTCAGCCTCTATTTTTTGAATCTTCTCTAGCAGATCATCACTTTCCATCTAACTATTCTTATTACATGCATACCATTGTTCTTGATAAGCTCCGTAGCCAAACAATTTTTAGCACTACTTTTTATCCAAAATTCACCCCTCAAGGTAATTTTGATAACCTACATCAAATTCCTTAATCCTGAGCAAAAAGATTGATTCAAGGCCCAAAATCATGTTTTTGGGGCCCTTTGGCTTCTCTCTAACTCTCCCATCAAAGAAAAAATCCCAACGAGTTAGAAAAAATGTAAAAAATAAGGTCGCAGGATTGTTTTAAGGCATTACGGGTCTGAAGGGTGCGGGTCGTACCAGTGCGGGTCGTACCAAGTTCGCAGCCGAAATACAAAGAAAATTAGCTAAGTCAGACAATTTTGTCCCAGGAATTCCATGGGATAGTTGGGACGTCGGTATGTGTGAGACGCGAATTAGCTGATTTTCCACAAGTCAGTCAATTGCGGGTGGTGCGAAGATTTTCATCTGGGATAGCTGGGACAAAAGTACGCATGGGATGCGCGAGATGTGCAAAGGTGAAAAGGTCGCAAAGGGGGACAAAGAAGCCCGAATCGGTTGATGCTGAAGAATTTTTCCGGGTTGACTAGGACACGCGGACCCGATTTTTCCGCAATATCCACAACTCAAAGGAAAAGTCAACGTTTGACTCTTGAAACTTCAAACGGCCATAACTTTTGACTCCGAGCTCCGATTTTCAAAAAATTAGACTTTTTGGAATGAGCACGATGTCCTCTACTCCAAAAAAATTGGATTTCTTATGTTTATTGAGCGTAGATATATTTAAATAAAAAAAAATATTCGGCTCAGTTAGTTAATGCTCATTCCTGTCAAATGATAGAAAACGTCTGCCAGACCCAAAATAGAGGTCCGCACTCAGAAGGCTATAAATTTTGAATTTCTTAACAAAATCACACAAAATTGGTACTGTTGGAATCATGGCTCTGATACAAATGTACATCAATCAACAAATTCTTGATTTGATGAGAAATCAATGTGGATTTTTCATAAAATTTTGCCGGGTTCATAACAGTGTTTTATTTGGTAGTTGGGAGTGCAATTAATAGGCATGGTCATCATTTTTTCTCTGCTACAACACATGGGACAATATGGGGATCCTTTTTTAAGTAACACACAATCATTTCACTCCATTTAATGCCTATTACAAGGGGTTGAAGGACAGATTTCAGGATTTCCATTTTCCCCTTCTCTCTCTCTTCTCATTTTCTTATAAATTTGAGTGTTGGGCTCATTGTAAAGGGAGAGTTTTAGTAGAAAAGCTATGCCAAAAAAATTTTGTGAAATCCAATGTGCTACAGGACCTTATTTTGGACTCCTTGCATGGTGATCCAGACCCTTATCTTGTAACCGATTGAACTGTGCATATCAGGAAGCAATAAAATATAAGTTTGTGGATGCATCTTCCCCTGCTGTGTTTTCTTGCATTCTTCTTTCCCCTTCAACCTTGATTACAAGAATATTGTGTCTATTTTTATGTTCTTGTAGGGATCCATTATCATTTTATATGTTTGAAAGGTTGTTGTGAATGCATTTTGCTAGATTATGGAGAACTGTCATCACCCTTTCTAGTGTGCACTTTGCTTCTGTATCTCACACATTGGAAGACTACTCTCACACCCTCCTTTTTCTGGTGTATCACCGCTTTAGTGTAGGCTTTCATTTTATGCATTATCTCTCCCTGGTCCCTTGGAAAGTTAGATTAGAATAGTTAGTTTACCCTGCATAAGAGTATATTGTGGCAGGTAGTTTAGGAGCAAGAACTAGCTTTCTCTAGAGGTCCATCTCAAGTAGCATGTCCCACAACTTGGAGATGGCACCCATGTTATCCAATCACACTGTGAGTTCAAGTATATGCACTTGTATGAGCATAGGGGTGCTGTGATTCAGTGATAACACTACTCATATGGGTAAGCATGATTATTTTGGATCTGATCATAATCTTGATCTGGTGGAGTTATGAAAATATGTTGGAGGTGGATCTAAAGAACACTGCTGCTACAAGTGTAAATTCCTAGATGGAAATGAATTCATGATTGCACAAATTCATGGGATGGAAGGAAATGAAAGATGTGGAAAGGAGAATGGATGAAAATGGATGGAAGAAAAGTTTACAACTAAAAGAGTGGGTTTTTTATTAGATGGATTCACCACATGTGCTTTCCATGTGACTCCAAAGTCTGAATCTCACAAAGAACACATCAACTTGATGAAATGAAGTGGTAAGGTGCTTCAAACTTGTCCCAGGTCGAGCATGCCAAAACTATTGATGCAAAATCACAGCACACCTAGATGTATACAACTCGATGGGTTGAGACTCTTAGTGTTATAGCATAACGTGGAGCATCTCTCAAAGTGTGGGGAAATTGAAATGGAGAGAGCTCACTGGATGAAGGCTGATTCCTATTCCTTTGTTCAAGTGCACACATAAAATTGTAGAGGAACTATTATTAAAATGCATACTAGCTCTCCAATGAGATAGGGGGTAAGGGAATAAGAGAAATAAAACCTAATCTATCTGAGGTCATGCACCAAGGAATGATGAACACTTTCTTTGGAATGAACACAAACCATAAGAATGATACAAAATCACCATTCACAAATAGTCAAACTGCAATGAGAGATTAGAAAGGAGACAATGAACGAAAAAGAGGGTTAAAATAATCCATAGACTTTTGTTATTGCTCCAAATATTTGACACAATTCATTACAATGTCCAAGAGACAAGATTGCATTTACATTTCAAATGGGAGGTTCGAGCTCAACAAATTCACTTCCAAAAAGAAGAGAAGGGAGGATGCAAAAAACAAAAATCTCCAACCCCTTACAATGAGCAGAGCTTGTACATTTATAGATCAAGAAAAGAGAAAAGAAGGAAATGAGGTGGGAAATCTGATTTTTTATCTCCACCACCAGCCATTAATGCCCGCAAATCCACCCACAATATGTCAAGTCTACCTCTCCATGTATTTGGCGTGCTCAAGAAGGAAGAATGGAAAACCAAATCCAATTTAATATGGTTGTTGAAGTAATATTAATGGTAGGAAAGACATTTTCCTATTTTCACCCACCTAATCTCATCAAAATTAAAATTTAAGGCTTCCATGGTGTAGAGGAGGTCGAGACCTTTCAAAAATCTCCAAATTTGTTGGAATTTGAGCTCTAGATCGAAATATATGTTCATTTGAAATTTTGAGTCGAATCTGTACAAAACTGGTGAAAACCAGTTAGCAGAATGGGTACGCGGGCCCGAAAATCACTTTGCACCTTTTCACACCAACAATACAAAATGCAAAAAAATTCCCCGCATCAAAAAATCCAAAGTTTCCCCGTCGGCTTGCTTCTTCGTAGCTGAAAAAGGCCTCACACGTGGCTTGTTTGGGCGTCGGCGGAGGTGTGGCTTACTTTTATACTTTACATCCTTCAAAATAAAATTCAAAATTTCCCACATTCCTCCAATGACCCACTTTCCTGCTTTGACTTAAAACACATCCATGTGTCCCTTTGCGGGCCTTAGGCATTTTTCTTCATTTCGATTTAAGATCCCCCGTGGGCTTGTGGGCCCAAAAATCACTTTGCGCCCTATTTGTAAAAATCACAAAAGTTCCAAAGCTCCCAGTAGACCCACAGGCCCAAAATTCACTTAAGCAAATTTTCCTCCATGGTCCCGCAACTGCAATTTTCCAAAAGTCATCCCCAGACCCGCCGGCCCGCATTTTCCACTTTGGCAAAACGTAAAAATATCTTCCACTGCCCTCCTGATTTGTAATCTTCCCATGGCATAAAATCTTCGCCAGGCCTGTAGGCCCTCTTTGGCAAAAAATCCTTCCAAGGCCCACCAACCCGTAACTTACAAAAATATGGAGAGCGAGAAAGACTACTTTATATTTTTTGGAAAGGGGAAGAAATTTCCTATCTAATGGAAATGTTTTCAAGGAACCTTAAGTGTTCGAAATATGTAAAATTCAAATTGAAGCACTAAAGGAGGAAAAAAGGGATTAGTTGACTAAAAAAAAGAGTGAGCTTATTTTAGACAACAAGTACAAATTGAAAAATGTAACCTCAACTACTTACGCTTAATAAAATTACCTCTAATTGAAATATATAAATTTTTTATAACAATGAATCCAAAGTGAATATGGCCATATAACTTATAGAATTGTTTGTTTTCCAAGAAATTTGATCTCTATTGTAAGGTAGGTGAAAGGTGAAAATAACAATCAACCAAAAGCTAAGGGGCTATTAGACCCACTTAACTATCATAAAATTTAAAAAATATATCTTTAAAAGATTACAATTTTTTATAATGTGTAAATTTTCTTTTGTGTATTTAAATTGTATGGAAAATATATTTTTAAGAGATTTAAATTAGCTAATTTTTAATAAAAATAAAATTAACATGATCTGTTACTTGGGAATAAAATCACTCTTTTTGGCGTTATATATATATATATATATATATATATATAAACATACATATATATGTTTTATACATACATATATCTACATACATACATATGTATGTTTATATATATATATATATATATATATATGTGCCTCCATGTGTCATTCATATATCTCGGCACAAAATAAAACCAAATCCAAACATATATAAGAACCGCCTCATTTCGGGGTTCTCACGTCCGTCGGATTCCATCTGCGAAATGGGTTATGGAATCGAGCCACATGTCCACCATGGACGGACGACATGAGTCCATTAAATTTCCTCGATTAGGGATGAGCCTGAAAGTTCTACTCACTCCAACTAATTTTTAAGGGTTTAGAGTTGCAGAGCTTGGTCACTATGAAGAAGTCGGAACAATGTCATGTGTCACATGATCGATAGCCTATTTTTTATGACCTCTATTCACATACCCTACAATATTATAAACTGTGGCATTGGTGAGGAATTAAAAAGTCAATGGTCTAAAATAAAATGGCCATGAAAAATGAATTAAAATTATGTAAGGGAGTTAGATAGAATATGGGGTAGACTGAGATTTGAAAAAATTGTAGGGCATAAGATTACTTGAATCCAATGACTTCCTTTCCTACTAGAAAATTTACTAACTCCTATGTTCTATTCTTTTCTATTGCATGAATTTATTCATCCATTTCTTCACACCATTTATGATCATTAATTAATTCTTCATAATAAAGAGGATTGTCTCCTCAACATAAAGAAAAATTAATCATTTTATCTTCATTTTCTTCATACCTTTTATTGTTCATAAATCTCTTTAACACTCCTCATACTTCCTTGCTATTAGAATGATCTAGATGATGAAGATGTTTCATTTACTTGTCCTTGAATGCTTTGTTGGTTTCTACCATTTGATTATTCACCCCTTTGTGAAATGGGTGTTATCTTCGAATCACAACACCCTATGGTTTGCACAAGTGGTGATTAGATAACATGGGTACTATCTCCAAGTTGTGGGACTTGATTCTTGAGATAGACCTCCTTAGAAATTTGGTTCTTACTCTTAAACTACCTTTCACAATCTACTCTAATCCAGGTAAACCATCTATCCTAATCGAACTTTCCAATGAGCCAGGGAGAGAGAGTGCATGAAAAAAAATCCTACAAAAAAGTCGTGACACACCAGAAAAGGAGATTGTGAGAGTAGTCTTCCAATGTGTGAAAAGTAAAAGGAAAATGGAAACTAGAAGGGGTGATAACAGTTCTCCACAATCCAACAAATGCACCCACAACAACATTTCATACACACAAAATGATGATGGATTCCTACAAGAGCATAAAATAGACACAATAAAAATGAAATGAGATTGAAGGGGAAAGAGGAATGCAAACCAACACAGTAGGGGAAGATACATCCACAAACTTGCATCTATTGCTTCATAAGTATGCACAATTCAATCTATTACAGAATAAGGGCCTGGATCACCATGCAAGGAGTCCACTACAAGGGCCTGCAGGACATTGTCTTCACAAAAAAAATTTGATAGAGTTTTGTTACACAAAACTATCTCCTCCTTTACAATGAGCCTAACACTCCAAATTATAGAAATTTTAGAAGAGAGAGAAAGGGAAAATGAAAATCCAAAAATCTATCCTGCAACCACTTACAAGATGACATAAACAGAGTGAAATTATGTTATGTTGCTTACAAAAGGCTCCCCATATTGTCCCATAACTTGCAGTAGTGAGAGATGTCATCCCATGCTTCATTCAATGCATCCCAACTACCAAATAGAATCATTTTCCTGAACCTGGGCATATTTTCTATAGAATCACCATTTATTTCTCATCATATTCTATATTTCTTGATTGATGTGCATCAGGATCAGAAACAAAATTCCAACGTTACCAATTTTGTGTGTTTTCACTGAGAAATGCAAAAGTTATGGAATTCTAAGTGAGGGCAGCTATTTTGGGTCTTCCAAGTATTTTTGTCATTTGATGGGAATTAGCATCTAGTTTTATAGATCTGGAGATGTTTATTTTATTTTCAAATATCAACCCTCATTAAAAATAAGAAATCTAATTTTTTTGGTGTAGAGGACATTGTGCCTGTTCTAAAAATTCAATTTTTGTGAAAATCGGAGATCGAGGTCAAAAGTTATGGCCGTTTGAAGTTCAGGAGTCAAACAATGACTTTTTATTTTTATTGTGGGAATTTCAGAAAAATTGGGTTCTTGTGTCCCCGATGTCCCTTGTGTAACTTGGCCCAGAAATCTCCACTTCATGCTGCACCACTCTCGACCCACCTAGCCCCTTATGTGGCATTTTCACCTTTTCGCATCCCACGTATACAGATGTCCCAACTATCCCAGACACTTTTCTCCTTGCCACCCACAATGCACTGACTTGCGGAAAAATTGGTTTTTCATTTCTCACACATACCTGTGTCCCAGATGTCTTACGTGGACCACGTGGGATGAAAACTTCATCTTTTTTTAATTTCCTTTACCTGTAGTGATTTTGACGATGCATGTCCCGGTTGTCCCTTTATCCCGCGAACTGCACGGGACAAAAACTTCTGCTTTTTCTACAATATACTAAAAGAATCCATTTTTCAGATTTTTTCAAATTTTTCTAGCTTCTTGGATTTATTTTGTTTGAATAGGGAAGTTAGAAAAGAGCCAAAGGGACCTTCAAAACCTTTTTTTTCACCTTTCCATTCTTTCTTCTTACTCCAGTATGGGGAAATTATGAAAGCTATCTAAATTACCTCAAGGGGTGAATTTGGGATAATAATGGATTCCCAACTTGGTGCATTGTTTTCTATGCCATCTGTTAATTCATCAATAATAATAGGTGCATTTTCTTTTAGTTGTGGCTGCTCCACTTCTTGTGAATCTCCCAAATATGTTTCCTAAATGAATTGAACATCAAGATTGATTATTTGTTCTTTTATAACCTGATTATACAATTTGTAAGATTTAGGTTTCTCACTATATCTAATAAAACTACACTTCTCTCCTATGTTATCCCACTTTGATCATCTTTTTTTGTGTAAGTGTGCATATGATACACAACAAAAAACTCTCAAGTGTTTAACACTTTGCATTTTTCTAGTCCATGCTTCTTGAGGTATCATGTTCCTCACACTATTTGTAGGACACCTATTTAACAAATATTTTATTATTTCAACTACTTCTACCCAAAATTCATTAGACAATCCTCTTTACTTCGAGCATGTTTCTTATAATTTCTCAAAGGGTTCGATTCTTCCTCTCAACTACACCATTTTACTTAAGTTTATACTTGGTTGTAAATTATTTTTTGATCACATTGACCTTATAGAAGTTTAAAATCTCATTTTATATATACTCTCCCCCTGGATCCATTCTAAATGTCTTTATATAATTTCTAGTGTGATTTTTAATCATGGTCTTAAATTTCTTGAATACTTCAAATGTCTCGAATTTCTTTTAACCAATAAATCCATGTCCTTCTGCTGATGTCATCTATAAAAGTAAGGAAATAAATTTTTTTAGACAAGAAGCAAATCTTCACAGGACCAAAAAAATTTGAATATATCGGCTCAAGTAGTGGGCTTTCTCTCCAAGATTTACTTGAGTGAAAAGCATTTCTATATTTCTTCTCCAATATGTAACCTTCACATAATTTTTCTGGTTGTTCAATAGGAGGTAGATGCCTAACCATTTTCATTTTAGAAAGAACATCCAATCTACCATAATGCAGATGTCCATACCTCAGATGCCATAGAGAATATTGATCAATACTTATTTTTTTAAATGATGTTATGACTGCATTCTGCATCCTCGAAGGAAACATTCTATTTTGTTTCATTTGCATTGTTGTGTCTACTTCTATCATATATACTGAATTATTCATTTTAAACCACACCCAATACTAAGAATATTTTATTTTAATCCTGGGACATAGAAGACATTATGAATCTGCTTCTTGTCTCCTTGCTTGATGAGAATGTATACAGTGCCTTGACCCATCATAGGAACTTTATCATTTGTTCTTATCTTCAGTTCAGATCTAATCTCTTCATTTATGTTATTACACATTTCCTTATTTCCACACATATGGTGGCTACATCCACTATCCAAATACCATATTTATTTGTTTCCTTTCTCAGCTACATTACAAGTTAGAAAGAATGTTCCACTCTTTTCATTCTTTTTAGGTTCATCTTCTTTTGCATTAGAGAATATTTCATTATGATTATGATCTCTCAAATCATATTCTTTCTTTCAACATTCACTTGCATAGTGTCCATAATTTTTACAATAATAGCATTGTAAATTTTATTTTTCATTCTTTCTGAAGAACCACCTCTAGAAGTTTTTTTCTCCTTAATCTACCTCTTCCTCTTGTTTGTGGATCTTGATGATTGTTTCTTCTACCTTGATTCTGGTTACTAAATATTCATCTTCCTGTATTGTAGGCTCCTCTCCCCCTACGGTTCTCAAAATTTTATTTTGTTTGAAATCTTGTTCATTGAAGGATTTGTTTGTCCTACTCATCATCTTTTCACGGTTTTTCCAAGAACCCATTATTTCATCAATTGTCATTTGCATCAAGTCCTTGGACTCTTATATTGCAACCACACCTGGATCAAATCTGGCTTGAAGGCTCTTCAATATGTTCCCTATGATCTAATGATCTTCAACCATAAAACCATTAGTCCTAATGGGATTAACTATGGTCAAATTGTTCTGGTGAAAAATTATTTACTTATTTTGATTCTTTCATGAGAAGATTCTCAAAATATCTCCTCAACATCTACAATCTGACTATCTTAACCTTGTCACTTCCTTGATAAGCATTAAACAAGGTATCCCATGCTTTCTTAGAGTTTATAGCTGATGATACTTTTGAGAGAAATGAATCAGTGACAAAATTTTGTATGTAGCCTAAAGCTTTTGTATCCTTTCTTCTGTTTACTTTTAAAGCATTCTTATGTGCTTGTGTATGTGCATTAAATGCAGTTTTTTGTGCTACATCTATAAATCCTCCATCAACTAGCTCCCATAGCTCTTGAAAAGAGAACAATGTATTCATTTTAATGCAAAAAATATCATACTTCTTCACATCAAATATTGGGGGTTGTTGCCACGAGTTACTTCTTTTAGAATACATTATAACTGAAACCAAGAAAACAAGAACTTAAAAGTTCAAGAACCTTTCACTCTGATACAAAACTGTTGGAAAAATTTGATGCCAACTGTAACATGTAAGGGAAATACACAACCATAAACATAAAAGAAAAAATATATATGGGTATTTTATTTCATCTAAAAAATGTTTACAGAATCAAAGCTACGACTCTACAAATTTTCTTTTCTTTCTACTTCACTTCTTATGTCCAATTCTCTATTTCTTTTTCTTACTAACAAAATTGTTCTCCTACTTTATGTTGTTGCACGTATTTTACAAATATCCACCCTTATATATTCTTCTCTCAATATTCCTTGAGTTTCGGCTTTGTATACTCTTTCTCTGATATATTTTGTTTGTCTTTGTATTCTTCCTTGATATATTGTTGTTAAGCCTCTATATTTAAAAATCATGCAACATACATACATACATACATACACACATACATACAGACATATATATATATATATATATATATATATATATATATATATAGAGAGAGAGAGAGAGAGAGAGAGAGAGAGAGAGAGAGAGAGAGAGAGACAACATACTTGTTCCTCCACGTGTTCTTCATGTAACTCGGCACAAAACAAAAATGGACCCGAACATATATAGAATTTTCCTTGTTGTGGGGCTCTCACTTCTGCCGGAGTCCATCTCCCAAATGGGTGGCGGAATCAAGCCACGTGTCCACTGTGGACACACGAGATGAGTCCCTTGACATTATTTGACAAGGGGTGGACCCAAAAATTTTATAAACTCTAGTTGATTCAAGAGGGTTTAGATCCATAGAGCTCGATCACTATGAATAAGGCCGGAATTCTACCACATGTCACATGATCGACAACCTATATTTGATGACCTCTATTCAAAGAATCGACAATATTATAAACTGTGGATTTGGCAAAGGATTAAAAAGTCAACGGCCTCAAGTAAAACAATCAAAAAATCAATTAAAATCCTCTTAGGGAGTTAGATAAAAGACATGGGAATTAAAGATTTGAAAAAATCACGGGACACAAGATTACTAACCACAATAAATTATGACACTAACTAGGTATTGGGTTAAATAATTTGAAGCATAAAATTGAGTGTTAAGAAAATACTGTAAATATGTTATAGATTTTCATTTAAAATTAAAGAGTACATAATTATTTATCTAAATATAGAATGTGTGTTACATGAGCGTAAATAACACGTAGGGATGACGTTGACATTGTGCATTGACCAAAGTTGAAACCAAATCTGCAATAGAGTTTCATTTTTAAAAAATTAGTACATAATTACCTGAGCGTAAATACCACACAAGAATGACAAATTAATGAGTACATAATTATTTATTGAAATATTGAACTAGTTGTTACATGAGCATAAACAACACGCAAGAATGATGTCGATGTTTCCCTTCAACCAAAGTTGAAACCAAAACTCAAATAGATTTTGATTTAAAATTAACGAGTAGATAATTACCTGAGTGTAAACAACACGTAGGAATGACAAATTAATGATTACATAATTATTTATTGAAATATCGAACTCGTTGCTACATGAGTGTAAACAATACCAAACGGGATTCAATCCACCGGTTTCCTGCGGTGTCCCCACCATCATGCCTCCATGCACTACATGCATATAAAGCGACTGTAGTTTTAATTAAATTTATGATTTTCAACCGCTGCCCGAAATATATTTTTTTCATTTCTTCCCGGGCAGCAGTAGTTTCTTAGTAGTAAAAGTCCAAATAATTAATAATCACGTCGAAGGTGTTTAGTTGTGAGATGAGACTTGCCCCCTCTGACAACATTCGCAGATCCAACATTGGAGAAAAGATTGTCAGAATACGTTGAAATATGACAGCTGAAAATATTCACGTTTAGCAAAAAAAATCTGTCAATTGGTGGTGCGCTACAGGGGTGTTCGCAACACCTGATCCAAGTTCTGTGCAGCTCGATCATTGAGTATGAAGGTGCCAGGCTCGGCTCGGACCGGGGAGGAAGGAGCACGTTAATGTCCACGATATTGTTATAGAGGAACCCACGATCAGTTCTCATGAATCTATAGTGGCAAACAGAAACCGCCCACCAGCCGCATGGCCGCACAACGCATCAATTTTAGGGAACCTTTGGCTTCATCATTTGGTAAATCCCTTTCTAAAATTCAGCGAAATAAAAAGGGAATCTTGAGACCGAATCTTGTTTCATCCAATCCAGGTCTAATCCATTTGCGTAAAATTTACCCTCCAACTCCAACTCCTCAATTGTTATCAGAGATAAAGAATGCCGGTGCAGAGTTGGGGAGTGAACATGTGCTAGCTTTCCTCTACGAATTTGAGGAGGAAAATATTTCCATGCCACTCAAGACTGCACATATTGGAATTACTTACTGAATTTTTGTGTCGCAGCTCCCTGGCATATAATTACAACAATCAGACAACCTTTAATGGGTTCAGTGTTAATTTAATTTGAATATTATTGTCTGCTTCCCCGTGAGGACGAACGGATACTAGCAAATCACACAGAGCGGTAGATTGTATATGTTGATAAAGGATGAGTGGAAGAACTTAAAAGTTGAAAGAGTGGAGTTGAAACATTGCATAATAAATAAAAGATAATGACGAAGGGGGTTGATAGGTTAGAGTTGCAAGGGTAAGAATTTTGTTGAAGGGAATGAAGGTGATTCTCGTCATTCTTCTAATAAGTCACATATAGACTATTTTTGTATTTTTTTTTGACTTTTTCAAGAAGAAAATGCTCGGGGGTGCGATGTGCATATTCTAGAGGCAACGTATTGTGGAGATAGATGTAAAAGTCACCCCTACACATTCTATACTCCTAATGTTAATAGATGTATTTTTTTATGAGAGTGAATCCTAATCCTTGAAATTGGCCTCAGCATTTTTAATATTGAGAAAGAGGTTGTGGAAGGTAATCCATGTTAGATCAAAACCTTGTTGGTGGAAAATTGTCTTCAAGGCGAAAAACTTGGTAAAGCTCCTCTAAAGGGTCAAGCCATATGAATTTTTAACAAACAAAGGTATGTTCTTTATGGGAGGTAGGAGCCATATGAATCCTATGAGAATAAGTATCCCTTCATCACCTAGAAGAATGAGATAGTTATAGGCAAGAAATTATGAACTTTCTATGTACATCATGCTTCTAAGTATGTCATTATATCCATGATTCCTAGGTATGAAAACTAAATATTAAGAACATGTTGATTTTGCATTGTTTTATCCTTTTGATACTCTTATCATTCACTTTTCTGGAATGGACACTTTACTTGTGAACATTGAAGTATGTGTGACCCAACTCTATATTTTTTTTCCCAGCCTGGTGCTTTCCTACCAAGCGAGCCCCATCTCCTCCTCATTTTCCATCATGGGCCCCTCCTACACAGACGTTGCAAATAGTTGTGCTCTTGGTGGTGGAAATTACCTCATATAACCCACGTGATAGTGATGGCCATAGAACCCGGCCAAATCGGTGGTGGAAGGCCTGACTCGGCCTCAATACATGATGCAATTCATCTACCAATGTAACAACTCAGTGTAGAGCTCAGGAGACAGAGGTCACTCGTCCAAAACCACAGCGAACAAATAAAAAATGTGAACTCATCAATTTCAGCTTAGCCGCATAACATTGATGTGTCATTTACCTTCTTGTTGGTTGCGGTTGATGCGGTGTGGGTTCCATTGACATCACAATCATGTGGTGAGTGGAAGTCTAGCGTGGAGCTCACATTTAGTTGACCATAATATGTCTCGCATCCCTTTGCATAAATCAACTTCTTCTATAAACAATATAATCTGCATACAACACACGGACAACTTAACTGGTTGAAGTAAAATAAATTTAAAAAAAGATAACACAATATTGATGAAAAATATTTCAATAGTGTATAAACTAGCATTTTCTATAAAATATTTCAAATATCTCAAAAATACCTTTTCAATGAATTGCATAGCCCATGCCTTTTCTCCATAAAAATTTTAACAAAAAAGGAACGTGGTCATAACACAGATGAGTATCACAGTACTTCTCCGTAACACTTTCTGCACCCTTGGACATCACCTTACTAAAACTCCTTCTTCTTCACCCCTCTTCATCTACAACTATTTCAATCCCTTCAATTTAAATTCTTTGACACATCCCTTGTAGTATTTTTGACCTCCACACTATTGTAAATCTCACAGTGAGGGCCATACATTGTATAAAATTATAATTTCTTCTTTGCGCCTCAACAAGGCCTTTTTTATCAAATCTTTCTGATGTAGGAAGCACTCTCAATCCTTCTACCTAGTCATCTCAAATTTAATCCAGATTCATCTTCCTTTTCCCCTTTGTGTTTGATATATATATTTCTAAATATATTAGCCAATGCCATAGTGCCACTTCAAAATATAGATTGCATCACTTTGTTTTTTGATACCTTACCCAAAACACCCAAGTGATGAAATGATCAATGTTGTAGTATTTTTTTGTCTTTCTTTTAACTATTTATCTCATAGTTTGAGAGAGGTTTTTTTGTTTTCTTAGAAATATCTATGTTGATTCAATATTTTTATACTTAATAGTATATAATGTTAGAATTGACAAAGGAATGAGTAGGGGGTGAATCACTCTTGTAATAAATTTTTCACTTTTCTATTTAAAACATGAACCATACACTCTCATAAATCACGTTCTCTAATGTGGTCATGTAACAAACTCAATCTCATAAACTATTTAAATAAAAACAATTGAGTTTGGTCACCTAACCAACTTAATCTCTCAAAACTTGTCAAAACAAGGGTTTTGAAAGCTACATACATGCATACAAAAATGGATAAAACTTCTCAAATACTAAGCCAACCATAAAAATATTTTTTGTATCATACTTTTATTCAAATTAAATCCATTTTTATTCTCTTATGGATTATCCAAATAAGGCTCCATATTTTTTATTGACTGTTAAAACCATTGGTATTCAATTTGCATACTTTGAAAAACCTAGTTTTGGAAATACTTGCCTAACTTGAAAAATCTTTTTCTTCAGCTTCTGAAATTATGCTCACACCTTAAGGGCACATCCCTCTAACACCAACAAGGAATGTTTTTCTTTGATTCATCCTACATATTTCTATCCCATCTCATTTAGGTTCCCTTTGGTCTTTGTTTTCCAGCCGTTGAACTATGTTGACCTATAAAAGTGCATAAAACATGTCAATAACTACCTGTGAGGCCTTGAACACACCATATATCATTTTTCCATGCTCACAAAAAGTTTCGATTGCATCATCACACCCTGGGTCAATAATTCATACCTTGCTTACTTTTGGATTGGCTTAAGAAAGCTTCATACTGACTTATTTCAATCTCATGAACCTAGTTTGTCTCTTATAGATCTTTCTGTACCTCTTGTCCTACCTCATAGTGATCCAAAATTTCTTGACCTCCTTAGGTTGGAGTGAATTCTCATTTTTACTTGATCTACGCCATACATTTGTACAAGACCAAGACCTAAAGAGACTTGAATTAACTCATGCAATTCATTATTGGATAATGTGGACATGATGTAGACTAATTGACACATATAACTCACCTTATGGAATTTTTTTGACCTTCATACCACCTTTAAGAGACTCAAAACACATATATGCACCTTTGGAGACCCCTAGATCACCTTGCCAACATACATAAATCACCGAACCAACATACATAAATCACCTAGACCACCGACATCAATGGACTTGACATTAATGACAACACAAGTTACACACACATCCTACAAACTTTCCCCTTTTCATTGATGGAAACCATACTAGAAACATTGATGGCAACAATAACTCACTTCAATGACATCATTTCATGTTTCTTGACACACTTCTCCCCCTTTGACATATACGACAAAGGTATGAAATGAATTGACATGATTCATAATTGTAAATAAGACCAAAAAAAATGAAATATGCACCGTCAACTTACTTGAGTACCTAGCTCCCCCTTGGATGGTTTTAGTACCCACTTCCCTTCAACACCTTTTGATATTGATCCTAATACTACTGACTAAATTATGGTCATTGCTCTAGTTTTGATTTACTATGATGTTAGATGTTAGATCATGGATTATTTTTGACTTTGGTTCATATATGATGCATGATTTTTATTTGATACATTTTATACTTCGAGGTTGATATAATGTTCGACATGGTTATATTTATGGATGTTGTTTGGACATGTGTTATTTAGATATTTTGAGTAGACCTAGAAAATGGAATTTATTTGATGATGAAATAGTTGTTGATAAAATTACAAATGATATTGGTGTTTCCTTGATGTTTTTGTGATTCATATATATAGATGATTTTGGAATTAGATCCATATTCATTTTGGGATGTCTGATATGGCCAGGAGGCCAAAGGAAGTATTTGTATTTTACAAGTTAAAAATATCACAACAAACATTTTCGGATTGGAGACCTACCACATTGGAATTCTAGATGAGTTCAACAAGGTCACCATGGCAACTTGTATTCGTTTGTGTGTGTTTGATTGTGTTTGAGATTCCCATGGGGGGGATCACCGTTAAATGTGATAAAGAATTATGTGTTTTTATTTATTTGGTCCCTTTATTTAGTATGCATGTGTTTTATAAGTGATGTTTCCCCCTTTTATTTAAATAAATTTTGGTAAATTAATGTGAGTAATCATATTGTTAAAAAATAATTAATCAAATTGGGACATAAGAAAGTAATTATTGAAGATGTTAGCTCTTGTATTAAATGTTGTAAGATATGTGTAAGTAATGTGTAAGTGATGTGTAAGTGATATGTAAGTTGATTTTGGAGTATGAAACACTCCACCTTCATGGAAATTTGATTTTGTCCTTGTAGGCTAATTTTGGAGGCTTGTGGGACAAGTTAAACTTGTCACACACCTCTTAAATTTATATACCAACCTTACCTATGGTTGGAGAGTTAAATTTAGACTTTAATTATGTATTTTTGTACGTCAAGTTGTATGTTTTTTACTGTTCTTTCTTCCTGCTTTCCATTTCAGTCCTTATGAGGTGTGGGCTTGATTTGAGTGTTTAAGTAAAACTATCATATTATTCACCTACTTAGTTAATATGACTTGGAGATTGAAGTTAACTTATGAGGTGGAGTTGAGGATGTGTGAAGTGGCATCCTACATGGAACCACCTCATCCTCTTCTCTTCCCTTTTCTATATATTCGAATTCCTTAGCTTGTTTTTTGGGGTTGATTCACTTTTATCACTTCATTTTGGGGGACTTCGTTTGTTTTGGAGGGCTCTTGCTTTGGAGAAGTTTGAATATTGTTGAATGCTTGTGCTTAGTGGATATTTGGATTGCTTGAACTGGAATAAAGCTATTTTTTGGAACTTGGAACAACTCCATCATGGAGAGGTAGGGGCTTAGATCTTGAAATGCTCCTATTTTATTTATGCAAATGTTATTGTTGTGAATGTTTTCCAATGTTTGTGGGCTGTTGGGTAGATGGCCTAATAATGGTGTAGCAGAAGACTATGGGGTATGTTTTTTTGGGAGCCATAAGTGTTTTGGGGAGGTCTAAGTGTGGAGGGAGTTGAGATTTGGGCTCCACCTTGCAAAGAAATAGGTTGCATTTCTTTACTCATTATAGGGTGCCATAAGAGGTTATGAAGGCATAGGAAAATGTGAGGAATAAGGGGTACTTGGGGGAGGCATAAGAGCATGTCAGGATTTTGATATACTATATTTTGGTGGTTTGTAATTAGGTGGTGATACACATCTCCTCTTTGGGAGGCATAAGTAGCATCCCACATAGTTGCTTTCTCTTTTGGATTACTTGATGAATCTTGACTATTGTTTGTGTTTTTATATTTTGGTTGTTAACACTGCAGTTTTATTTTGGACTGTGTTTTAAATATGAAAATTGTATGTAAAACCTTGCCTTTGTGTTGTGGAAGCCTGTTGCTGCCATGAGTTGAGTTGCATTTCTTATTGCAATGTGGTTAGGGATTGGGGGCCAATGAAGAAGGATGGATTATCCTTTTCATTTGATGTATTGGTTAGGTGGAGAGTGTTGCCTTTCCCCCTGTTTTGTTGTGATCAAATAGGAGAATGATGGAAATTCCTACTACTATTTTTGACCTGACAAAGAAGAATGTTTTGACAGTCCCTTATGATATTTCTATTTGTAAAATCATGGATGATAATGTAATATATTTTGTGCTGAAAATTTACTATGTTATCGTAATGAAATCCCCTTCAATTGTGAAAGAGATATAATTTGTATTTTGTACTGTAAAAAGGAATGTAAAGAGAAAGGTTTATATCTTTGTAAATTTTATTGATCATTGTAAATGAGAAGTTGTAAAAGAAATTAATTCAACTGAATATATGTTTTTTTTTACCTTTACAAAAAGAAGTTACTATTTTTTGAAACCTGCTTTGAAAATATTGTGCAACTCTCTGTTTGAATGTGGAAAGTGTAATGGGAATTATTGCGCCCTCTGTGTTTGAAAAACATGTTTTTGAAAGAAATAGAAATTGCATTCTTGTTTCTACATTTTTATTGAAGGAAATAGAACATTTTAGTGATTAGATTTAAATGAATCCATAATTTTATGTTTGTTAAAGGTAAATGGATCAATTCAAATTTGAATGTGTAGACCTCTGTTACAGAATTTTCAAACTAGAAAATATTTTATTCAAAATGTACAGAATGACCCCTGAAACAATGAACAATAAAATGAAACATTAAAATTGAACTTAATATGATCAAAAAGACCCCAAATAGACCTTACCACTTAATAAATTTTCTTAGAACCTTTAAAAAATGAGATCAAACATTTTCACAGTCACTTTTGCTGTCAAATTGTGAAATTTTGAATTGATCTTAAATCAAACAAATTAACCCTTGTAATCCATCCTAAATTTACCCAAGTACAATCTTCTCTTCCCGTGCCCTCTTTTTACACTCGAGAGAAAAAATTTCCTCCCACGCCCTCCTTCCACACCCGAGAGAAAAAGTTTCTTCTCGCACCCTCCTTCCACGCTCGAGATAGAACTCTTCCCGTGCCCACCTTCCATGCCTAGGAAAAAGTTTCTTCCCGCACCCTCCTTCCACTCCTAAGAGAAATTTCTTTCCATGCCTACCTTCCACACCTAGGGAAATTTCTTCCGGTACCCCGGAAGAAGATAATTTAGCTATGCTCCGGATAAATTTCATTCTCTTAGTGTTTTGTAAGGTGGTTTGATAAATGTTGTAATGGATTCTGGAAATTTTGTTGTGAACACTTTTAATAAAAAATATATTCCATATTTCTTCTAATTAAACCTAGGTTGTTCTTGGCTCTCAAGTGGGAGTTTCAAGCGGGTATTACACTTGGTTTCAGAGATGTGGGTTCAAAATCTTAGATCCTTGGGCAGACTAGAAGACTTGAGACATGAAACCTAGTACAATATTAAACCTAGTACACTTTCAAATCTAGAGAACAACTTTGTTGAAATTGCATACTTAGTGAACATGGAAAACTAAATAAAACCTACAATAGTGAGCTAACTCTCGCCTTGGTCTGTGTATGAGGTGAAAAAAAGATGAGGGGTATTTTCACATAAACTTATATTTTCTACCACCAGATCATGTTGTAGCAGCTATCCTACCACAAATTTAATAGACACTCTAGGATGTTAATGCCACTCTACGCGGAGGGACTGTTAGTGCAAAATCACAGCACCCCTGGATGTTGATCAGATTTCTAGGTTGATCACTCTAGCATCCAGTCTAATTGCACAACATTGAATCTTCTCTCCAAGTGTGGGACTTGCAAATATGAGAAAGGAATCTCCAGAGAAGGCTGGTTCCTACTCCTAAACTACCTGCCACAAGCTATTCCAGTACAGGCAAGCTAATCTAGTTCTAATCTAACCACCAAGGAGACAGGGAGAGAGAGAGAAGAGAAAAAGAACAAAAAGCCTACACTAAAACGGTGATACACCAGAGAAGGAGAACGTTGAACATCTATCAAAACTGCCATGGAACAAGGAGAGGTGAGCAATGGGAAGGATGGACAGATGCATCACAGGCCCAAGGATAGATTTCACACAGAAAATGTCCCAAAACTCCATGAACACATCTCTAAACCTACAATGAACATTCAACACATGCACAAATACCTGTAATGAAGAGAGGCAAGAAGAAAACAAGTGAAAAATGAGAAAGGATGGACAGATGCATCACGAAACATGTTTTTGTTGCTTCAGAAGTTTGCACAAAACATCATTTCAATAGTAAAAGGAAAAAACCGCCATTATAGAGAAGGGGAGGGGGTTCGAACTCCATTTTCAACCCTAGAGAAGAAAAGAATTGAGTGGCAGAGCTGAAAAGATGAACCACACTATTAAAAATGAGCCATATCTGGCTTTATACAATGCATGGGTCGAGCCCAGGAGAGAGAAAACGTAGGAAAACGTGCAAGCAACCCGACCATTGACCAAAACACATTCTTCATTAAAATCGGTGGTTGAAACATCACTTCTGGCCATGCTGAAGAAGAATGTGACCCATGTGCATTAAACTTGGTTGTTGAAATGTCAGTTCTGGCCATTACCATGTGCCAGAGACATTTTCTTGATTTTATCTCTCCAAACTAAACCAAAATGCAAGATTGACCCTAGAATCATGTAGATAATTTCACCATATTTCCATTGATATAAAGAACATGAAAATAAAAGCTCTGGATCGAAAGTTATGGCGATCTGAATATTTTGGGCAAAAATAGGCCAAAACAGATTTTGAATTTTTTCCCGCGCTCTGCCACTTGGATGACACGTTTCAGGATCTGATTCATCCGTGGGCTTATCCTTTGAAAATTTCTTTCGGGCCCCTTCCTTAATTTCTTGCCACTTGGACACATGGCACTATTTTATTGGCTCGGGCCTGAGGGGTGCACTTTGTCCTTAAAAAATTTGGCATTTTTTCACTTTGGGAAAATTTTCCCATTTCTACCCCGCGCTCTGACACTCAAGTGCCACATGGCATGATTTCATTGGACACGGGCCCTTCCTGACCATTTCCCTTTTTTTTGCCTTTGGAAAAAATTTTCAAAATTTTCCCGCCGGGCCGATGACGTGAAGACACATGGCGAGATTTGATTCGTTGGCGGCTCTTTCGGCTTTTCGCGTCCCATGCATCCCTCGCATACCTTTGGCCCAGATGTCCCAAATGAAAATCTCCTGCTTCAGCCGATTCAGGCTTCCTTTTCCCTCTTTGCGGTGAAGACACGTGGCAAGATTCCATTGGCTCTCAGCTCTTTTGGCTTTTTGCGTCCTCCGCGTACTTTTGGCCCAAATGTCCCGGATGAAAGTCTCTTGTTTCAGCCGAATCGGCCGGTTCGCGTCCTCCACGTACTTTTGTCCCGACTTTCTCGGACTGCCTGGGACAAATCTCTCTGAACCACTCGAAATGGACTGATCTTGCGCCAAACTGGCCGATCCACATCCCACGTGCATAGATTTGGCCCGGTTGTCCCAACTATGAGAAACGAAGACTTAGACATTTTTTCGTTGCTTTCGGCCATTTCAGCTTTTCACGTCCCACGTGTCCCGACATCCCAATTGTCCCAAGTGCTGTGCAGATTGCCTGGCGGATTTTCGGCCAATTCGTGCTCCGACGTCCCAACTGTCCCAAGGACCACCTTGACAAGGACTTAGCCGTTTTTCTCTGTATTCTGGCACCAAGCTTGGCTTTTACAATTTTTCCACATTTTAAAAACTTACTGGGTTTTCTTCTTGGACAGGAGAGTTAGAAAGAAGCCGAGGGGACCCCAGAAACATGATTTTTTACCTTGAATCAATATACTTTCTCGGGACTAAATAATTTGATGCATGTTATCAAAATTACCCTGGGGGGTGAATTTTGGATAATAGGGACCTTAGGAGCATATTCAGTCAGACATGATTGGTTGACATCCATTGAAGCTCATGCATCTCCTCGGCATAGTGAGGAGAATAGAGGAGAGAACTCCCATGAGGAGTCAGTCATAGAAAATTCTCCACCGAGGGGACAGGGAGACCGAGTTTCAGGACATGCAGATTGGTATCATAGCCCTAGGCTTAGAGATGAGTATACATGGAGGCCTAAGGGTCGTTAGACTACAGCTTCAGACCACATCAGGGATATTCGAATGGTACAACCATCACATTATTCTAGTGATATAGGTTGATTTCAGGTAGAGGCTTTGTTGGTAAACTTGAGCAGATGCTTCAAGCCCTGCCCTTGTTCTAGCAGCACAAGAGCTTGTGTTGCGATCCATCTACTGAGAGATGGATCAGTTGTCTTGTGGAGGATAGAGGAGCAGAAGCTCCACGTGGATTCTAATAAAGTTACTTGGGAGCTCTTTCAGGAGTGTTTCAAGAGTAGATATTTGTCATGGAGGTGTTAGAGTAGGTATTTACCTTAGCTCATGTTCACCTAGGTACTTTATTTACCTTTACTGTATTTATAGTCACCCACTTATGTGTGTGGATATCTCATTTATCTTATGTATATATTAGGAGATATTATCTAGTTGTTAGGTATAGTTCTTTCCTTGATCTATGGTTTTGACTAATTATTTGGTGACTAGTTATTTCCTTGATTTATGGATTGATCTATGACTTTGACTGGTTCTTAGATTGTTATTCCTTGCCTATTTAAGTAAGGCCCATTCTCATTATATTACATTGAGTTCCATAATAATATATGATATTGGTTCTCATTTGTTTGCAAAGGTTTTATGTAAAGTTCTTCTAGAAAATTTCTTTCATCTTATTGATTGTAGTGTTTCATTAGCATCTGTGTTCTTGGCTTGGTATGATCTCGTTATCATTCCTTTCAGGAGGTTCCTATAGTAGAGGATAGATAAGTTTCATGACCTCTGGTAGATATCTCTTACAGTGGCTGAGTAAGAGAGTAGATTTCTAGATCTACTCCAGTATGTTGATTACATGCAGGATGACCAAGTATGGATCCACATATTCATCTGGAGCCTGAATCTTGAAATTGGAGGTGTAGTTCAAATCCATTATCCATAGACATTTACTAAGGCTGTTGATAAGGCCAATATAGCAAAGGAGACTCGAGGAAAGACCCAGCATGCTATAGACCAAGTTCGGTGCACCGCATCTACTAGATGCAAGATAGTAGGTCGAGGGGGTTAGTACCTCCTCCTCATCATGGATAGGGTTGAGCATATTCATATTTTAGACCCCAATAGTAGAAGCCACAACAATACCACCCACCTTATAGACCTCCACAGATATTCGATGCACAAAGGGGTTGGAGTATGGGGTCTACTCCTAGGGGTCCCATCAGGACACAGGGTGGACCGAGAGCTCAGTCAGCATGAGGTCACTAGAAGAGACCTCATTGGATCACATTTGTATCATCAAGATCCACACCATAGACCTTTAGAGTACTAGCCGGACCTACTACACATAGGAGAGGATCAAATTATTGTTGTTTGTTGTGGTGTTGCTAGATATTTTTGGAGAGACTACCCTCAGAACCCTATTAACAAGTGTAAGACATAGATATTTAAGCCTACCATTGGTGACATGGGGCATAGTCATTTGATCTATGCAATAGTCGAGTAACCGCTAGGATGAGCATTAGAGTACAATTATTGAGACCACAGGTAGCATTGGTGGTATTCCTACCTGCATTTTGTTTGATTCTGGTTCTTTTGATTCTTTAATTGTAGCATCTTTAGTAGAGTGATGCAGGATGGTGGTAGTTAGGTAGGGTCTTAGTTAGGACATTGAGATGGATTATGGAGCTAAGATCTCTGTAGACTCCTTAGTTAAGGAGTGTGTAGTGGATTTGAGACCTTTCACTACTACCTTAGGTCTTTGTATCCTTCCTTTGGGCTTGTATGGAGTCATATTGGGCATGGATTGGTTGTATGCACCCAAGGCCAAGATGGATTGTTATGATAAGACTATATCTTATGCAGATGATCTGGGAGTTGAGTTAGTGATTTTAGGGGTTAGGAGACATGTCTCTATTCACACCATCTTTGTAATGCAACTTAAGCAGTGTGTGTGACGAGGTTATCAAATGTATGCTGTTACATTAAGTGACAGATCAGAGGATGGGACTAGTGGACCATCGATAGATGATCATTCCCTCTTGAGAGAGTTTGTAGATGTTTTTCCAGGGGAGCTACCAAGGTTACCACCCCCATTTGAGATTGACTTCCATATAGACCTAGTTCCAAGAGCAGAGCCTATCGCACGAGAAACCTTATTAGATGACCACACCTGAGCTCTGTGAGCTCAAGTTGCAACTTGAGGGATTTTTGGAGAAAGGCCTAATCCTTTCTAGGGTATCCCTTTGGGGTGCACTGGTGATTTTTTTGAAAAACAAGGATCAATCCTTGCGGCTATATATTGATTACTGCCAACTGAATAAGGTAATGATCAAGAATCGTTATCCCCTTCCGCACATAGATGATTTGTTTGATCAGATGAAGGGAGCCAAAATTTTCTCTAAGATAGAGCTTAAGTTAGGCTACCATCAATTGAGGATTATGGAGGAATAAATTCATAAGACCACTTTTTTGTACGAGATATGGGCACTATGAGTTCACTGTGGTGCCTTTTGGTTTGAGGGATTCCCCCACAATATTTATTAGTTGATGAATGGAGTATTCAGGACTTCCTTAGATCGATTCATGCTTATATTCCTAGATGGCATTTTTATTTACTCACATACATGTGAAGAGCACGAGGGGAATCTTCTCCAGGCTCTTCAATGTCTTTGTGAGTAGCAACTTTACGAGAACTTATAGAAGTGTGTATTCTTTATGACAGAGGTATAATATTTGGGTCACATCATTTCTCAAGAAGGTATCGTAGTCGATCCTTCTCAGATTAGAGATATTATGGATTAACCAACACCCACTACTATGACAGAGGTGCGCAACTTCATGGGGTTAGCAAGTTATTATAGGATATTTGTTCAGGACTTCTCGCGGATTATGCACCCAATCACTTCCCTACAACGGAAAGGGAAGAAGTTTTTTTGGTCAGATAGATGTGTGCAGGCATTGAGGAAACTAAAGGAATGCCTCACAACAACACCCATTCTTATTATGTTGGATCCACAGTGTGAGTTTTTTATTTGCACGAATGCTTCTTTGGTAGGACTTAGAGGTGTATTGATGAAATAGGGAAGATTGGTGGCCTTTGAGTCTCACAAACTCAAAGATTATGATCTCAATTATCTGACTCATGATATTTAGCTTGCGGCAGTGGCTCACACCTTAGTTAAATGGAGACACTTTCTTTTTTGTTGGAGATTAACACTCAAGACAAATCACTTGAGTCTTCGCCACATCTTCACACAGGCCAATCTCAACGCTCGTCAGCGGCGTTGGATGGAGTTACTTTGCGAGTATGATATGGAGATAGAAAATGTGAAGGGGAAGGAGGATGTGGTTTAAGAAGCTCTCAGCAGATAGAGACATGTGGTTATGGCCACTTTAGTGGGCACATATTTGTGGATTAGGATTCTACAATAGCTTCCTCTTGACAGCTTCTACATTAGAGCTAAAGTAGAGGTCAAGTATCAGATACCCCTTGAGGGGAAGTTTGATGGTTTCTCATTAGAGGCAGATGGAATTCTCAAGGATATAGGTCAGATTTATGTTCCCAAAAATGAATGCTTGAGGTAGGACATCTTGACAGAGGCACATCGTGCACCCTATTCAATCCATGATGGGGTGAAGAAGATGCACACTACCTTGAGACAATTATATCACTGGAGAGGACTTTTTAGAGACGTGGCTCAATTTGTGTCATGTTGTTTAGAGTGATAGAAAGTGAAGGCCAGGAATCAACATCCATCTGGCCTTCTCTTTCCTCATGCTATAGTGGAGTGGAAGTGGGACACCATTTCCATGGACTTCATTGTTGGGCTACTGATGTCAAGATATCACCACGAAGCCATCATGGTCACTGTGGATAAATTGATAAAAATGGCTCACTTTTATCTAGTGAAGACCACTTATACATGTAGTGCAGTGGCATGGGTATATCTAGATGAGACTGTCAGGTTGTATGGGATTCCATGGAAGATCATTTGTGAACACGATCCTTTGTAAACTTCCCTTTTTTGGACTACCATGCAGTATGCCATCGGGATGAGGATCAATTTAAGCACAACATATCATCTCGAGATAGATGGAAAGACTGAGTGGGTTGATCATATTTTATAGGATATGCTCAAGATGTATGTTATGGATCATTATTCAAGATGGGAGGAGTACCTATACTTGGTGGATTTTTCCTACAATAATAGTTTTTAGAGTTCTATAGTCATGGATCCTTTTCAAGATTTGTATGGAAAAGAGTGCATGACACCTCCTAGCTAGGACAGCTTAGAAGACAAGGTTTCTCTTGGACTAGCTTTGTTACAGGACATGGAGCAGCAGCTAGTTTTGATCAGCCAGAGACTGTTGGAGGCACAGGATAGGCATAAGTAGTATGTAGACCAGCATAGGACTTACCTTAGTTTTGATGTGGGCATGAAGCTTTTACTTCTTGTCAAACCATATAAGAGCCCTATCAATTATGGAAAATGTTCTAATTTATCTCCTAGATTCATTGGTATTGTTGAGATCTTAGAGCATATTGGCCCTTTGGCCTACCGTCTAGTATTGCCACCTATCTTATCTCACGTACATGACGTGTTTCATGTTTTAGTGCTTAGGAGATACATTGTTGATCCTTCTCATGTGCGAGATTGTACCTCATTATAGGTGTAGGATTAGGAGCAGGTGATGGTGGAGCCCATTCGTATTATAGATTGCAGGACCCTGGGACTTCGAGGTAGAGAGATTGATCAGGGGTGAGTGAAGTGGGATAGATATGATGAGACTGTAACTACTTGGGAAGATGCTACATTGTTACGAGTTCAGTTCCCACAACTGTTCCAGTGACTTACAAGAGGAATTCAAGTCTAAGGGGAGGGGGATGTAATACTCACTTCCCTTTGACTCCTTTTGATCCTGATCCTGATATTGCTAGTTTTGACTTAGTATGATGTTAGATGTTAGATCACGGATTATTGTTGACTTTGGTTCATATATGATTCATGATGTTTATTAGAGAAATTTTATACATAGAGGTTGATATACTGTTCCACATAGTTATATTTATGGGTGTTGTTCGGACATGTGATATTTGGATTTTTTGAGTGGACCTAGAAAATGCAATTTATTTGATGATGAAATAGTTGTTTATAAAATTACAAATGATATTGTTGTTGCCTTGATGTTTTTGTGATTCATATATATAGATGATTTTGGATTTAGATTCATATTCATTTTAGGATCTATGATATGGCTAGGAGGCCCGAAGCATCTATTTGTATTTTGTAGGTAAAAAATATCACAACAAGCATCAGGGGATTGGATACCATCCACGTTGGAATTCTAGATGAATTCAACAAGGTCAACATGGCAACTTGTATTTGTTTGTGTGTGTTTGTTTGTGTTTGGGATTCCCATGGGGGGATCACTATTAAATGTAATCAAGGGTTATGTGTTTTTATTTATTTGGTCCCTTTGTTTAGTATGTATGTTTTTATGAGTAATGTGACCCGCTTTTATTTAAATAAATTTTGGTAAAGTAATGTGAGTAATCATATTGTTAAAAATATATTAATCAAATTGGGACATAAAAATGTAATTATTGGAGTTGTTAGCTATTGTATAAAATTTTGTAAGATATTTGTAAGTAATGTGTAAATTATGTGTAAGTGATATGTAAGTTGACTTTGGAGTACGAAACACTCCACCTTCTTGGAAATTCGAATTTGTCCTTGGAGGCTGATTTTGGAGTCTTGTCGGACTAGTTAAACTTGCCCCACACCTCCTAAATTTATATACCAACATTACCTATGGTTGGAGAGTTGAATTTGGACTTTCATTATGCATTTTTTTAAGTCAAGTTGTATGTTTTTTATTGCACTTTCTGCATGGTTTCAATTTCAATCCTTATGGTGTGTGGCCTTGATTTGAAAGTGTAAGTAAAATTTTCATATTGTTCACCTACTTATTTTTTTTATGCCTTGGAGATTGAATTTTACTTATGAAGTTGAGTTGAGGATGTGTGAAGTGGCATCCTACATGGATCCACATCATCCTCTTCTCTTCCCTCTTCTATATATTTGAATTCCTTATCTTGTTTTTGGGTTTGCTTCACTTTTAACACTTCATTTTGGGGGACTTATTTTTTGTTTGGGGGCCTATTTCTTTGTAGAAGTTTGAAGATTGTTGAATGCTTGTGCTTTGGTGGATATTTGGATTGCTTGCATTGGAATAAAGTTGCTGCTTGAAACTTGGAATAACTACATCGTGGATAGCTAGGGGATTGGCTCTTGAACTGCTCCTCTTTTATTTATGTAAATGTTATTGTTGTGAATGTTTTGGCATGTTTGTGGGCTACTGGGTAGATGGCCTAGGAATGGTATAGGAGAAGAATATGGGGTATACTTTTGTGGGAGGCATAAGTGTTTTGGGGAGGTATGAGTGTGGAGCGAGTTGGGATTTTGGTTCCACCTTGCAAAGAAATAGCTTGCATTTCTTTACTCATTATAGGGTGTCAGAAGAGGTTGGCGAGGCATAAGGAAAATGTGAGGAATAAGGGGTTGTTGGGGGAGGCATAAGGGTATGTCAAGGTTTTGATATACTATATTTTGGTGGTTTGTAATCAGGTGATGATACCCATTTCCACTTTGGGGAGGCATAAGTAGTATCCCCCATAGTTTCTTGCTCCTTTGGCTTGCTTGATGAAGCGTGAGTATTGTTTATTTTTTTATCTTGTGGATGTTAAAATTTTATTTTTCTTTTAGACTGTATTTTAAATATTAAAATTGTATATGAAAGCTCACCTTTGTGTTGTGGAAGCCTATTGTTGCCAAGAGTTGAGTGACACTTGAGTCACATTTCTTATTACAAAGTGGTTGGGGCTTGAGGGCGAATGAAGAAGGATGGATTTTTATTTTCTTTAGATGTCTTGGTTGGGTGGAGAGTGTTTCCATTCCCCCTATTCTATTGCGATCAAATGGGAGAATGATGGGAAATTCCTACTACTGTTGTGGAGCTGAGAAAGAAAATAGATTTGACAGTCCCTTGTGAGATTTGTATTTGTAAAATCATATTCCACTAGAAGTGGATGACAGTGTAATATATTTTTTTCTAAAAATTTATTATGCTTTGGAAATGAAATCCCCTGTGATTGTGAAAGAGATATACTTTGTATTTTGTACTTTAAAAAGAAAGGTAAAGAGAAAGGTTTATATCTTTGTAAATTGTATTGATCATTCTAAATGAGAAGTTGTAAAAGTAATCAATTCAATTAAATAGATGTTGTTTTAGCTTTACAAAAATAAGTTACTATTGTTTGAAACTTTCTTTGAAAATATTGTGCAACTCTCTGTTCGAATGTGGAAAGTGTAATCAGAATTATTGCGGCCCTCTATGTTTGAAAAGAACGTTTTTGAAAGAAATAGAAATAGAATTCTCGTTTATATATTTTTATTAAAGGAAATATAACATTGGAGTGATTGAACTAAAATGAATCCATAATTTTATGTTGGGTAAAGGTAAATGGATCAATTCAAATTTGAAGTTGTAGAGCTCTGTTAGAGAGTTTTTAAACTAGAAAATATTTTATTTAAAATGTACAGAATGACCCCTGAAATAATGAACAATAAAATGAAACATTTAAATTGAACTTAATATTATCAAAATGACCCCAAATAGACCTTACCACTTAATAAATTTTCTTAGAAGCTTTCAAAATCTGGCTCAAAACCTTTTCACAGTCATTTTTGCTGTGAAATTGTGAAATTTTGAATTTATCTTCAATCAAATAAATTAATCCTTGCAATCCATCCTAAGTTTACCCAAGTGCAATATTCTATTTCTTTTTGGAATGTTGAGAAAGAAAGAATATTGAATTAGAACAAATCTTATAAGTTAAAAATACCAATTCAACTGTTTAGTGATAGAAAAATATTTTTCACAAAGTAGAACCTTAAATATCTTATCAAAATTTAAATCTTAAGCTTCTTATGTAAAGAGGACTTTGAGATATTTCCAAAAAGTCCTTGTTTTCCAAATAATGAGTTCCCAGTCAAAAGTTATGGCCTACGGAAGTTTTTACTTCGTTTGGCTTTGAAAATAATCTAAGTTCAAAAAAGGGATAATTCTTCCCATGCCCCTCCTTCCACGCTTGGGACAAAAAGTTTCTTCCCATGCCCTCCTTCCATGCCCAAGAGAAAAAATGTCTTCCCATCGCCTTCCTTTCGTGCCTAGGGGAAAAATTTTCTTCCCGCACCCGGGAGAAAACGTTTCTTCCCACGCCCCTCCTTCCACGTCCAAAACAAAAAATTTCTTCCCACTCCCTGCTTCTGCGCCAAGTAGAAAAAGTATCTTCCCACGCCCTCCTTCTGTGGCTAGGAGAAAATTTTTCTTCCTGCACCCTCCTTCCATGCCCGAGAGATAAATGTTCCCGCGCCCCATCTTCCATGCCCAGGAAAAAGTTTCTTCCTACGCTCATCCTTCCATGCCGGGGAAAACTTTTCTTCCCGTTCCCAAGAAAATTTCTTCCCATTCCCTGCAAGAAGATAATTTAGTTGTGCTCAGGATAAATTTCATTCTCTTAATGTTTTCTAAGGTGATTTTATGATTGTTGTAATGGATTTTGGAAAATTTGTTGTGAGAACTTTAAAAAATAAAATAATTCCATATTTCTTCTGACTAAACATAGGTTGTTCTTGGGTCTCAAGTGGGTGTTACAATGGTGATATATTTTTCTTAGCCTCTACAAGAAGTAAATGAGCATTATATGCCTTTTGTGAATAGTTAGATGCTCCCCCCCTTGGATTGTATACTGTTTACTTGTTCTCACTTTGACAATTCATCATACTTTAATCTTGTACCTCTCAAGAAAATATGGACAAATACTACCAATTTTTCCGTCTTTTTTTCTAATTTATTATTGACTTGGCATCTATACTTAAGAGGATGCATTTGATTTATTTCATTCTTGATGACTAATTCAATATAATGCATTCAAGACCATATCAGATTATACATTTTTTGAGGAGACTGTTCAATGTGACTTATACAGTACCCTGTTTTAGGAGGAAGACACATCTTCACTGTGTGTCTGAGCTATTACTTTCACTTTGGGTCAGGTTCTTGTACTCACATAACCTATCCTTACAGTGTGATAAAATCTTCACAAACTCCTTATGACACCAATAATTGAATCTTTTCCTCCATTACATATTTAATTTATATAGTGTACAAGGACTTCTCAAAGAACCTCTTTTGATACACAATACAACTCTTTGTCAAAATCATTTTCTAACTTAATGGCATTATTAGAAAAGTTATCTTGAGGTTTCTTCATCACTAACAATCTTAAAAACTTTCTTTTGAGGCCTTAGTATCACAAAGCTTCCAACTATAACCTGCAAGACTGTTTTGTCTCATCCTTCTTCTCATATACCAAAACCCTACCATATACAAGTGCTTTAGATAGGCCCCATCATACTCCAATTGTTGTGTAAGTGGTGAACCTTATAAAAATCTCACCTCGAGAAATAGTAAACTACACCTAATGGTAGTTAAACATTTGGTTAGTTTTTTTATAAATAAACAAATACTAAACTTATCCGATTCTCATTATTAATTATTTTATATAAATCAGATTTACCAAAAAAATTAACTACTTGGCCAATTCCAAATTTAATTGTTTATTTCTCTTCATGATTACTCTACTAAATATTTTATAGGGTCATATTTAAAAGTATACATACCATTTTAATTAATTAGGCCCCACACACCCTCTTATTAATTGTTTACCCAACTCTACAAAAATTCTATAACTTAAAGTTTTGTAGTATTTAATGTGAACCCTAGGATCAAACTAATCTTGGCCCTTGATTTAAAATTTGACCTAGATTTTCCCTATTCCATCCTTATGGTTTCTTTTCCTTTCTTTTCCATTCCATTTGTTTCATTTTGTTTCTTATTTAGGTAGGTTGAGGAGGAGCCATGGAAGTTTTTGGATTGATGGCGCTCCTCAAGCCTTTTTTTTTGTTTTTCCTTAACCAGATATATTTTTTGGTTGGGCATATATTTTACCCTCTTCTCTTTTCTTTCTTTCTTTCTTTTTTTTGTTTACTGAAAGACAATATGCCTATATATATATATATATATATGTATATAAGTATGTACATATATGTATGTAAGTATGTATTTATACATATGTATATATGTGTGTGTGTGTGTGTGTGTGTGTGTGTGTGTATATGTATATATATATATAATAATATATTATATATATATATATATATATATATATATATATATATATATATATATATGTATATAATCTATATATACCATGTATATATATGTATATATATATATATATATATATATATATATATATATACATATACACACACACACACACCACACATATTATATATATATACACATACATATATATATATATATATATATATATATATAAAATACGAAATAGTGTGAAATCTGAAATTAGATAAATATGAATAAAAATGAATCTTGCAGAGATTAAAACAGCTAAGGGGCGGTAGTCTGTGGAAATAGCCGCATAGAAGGGAGTGTTTGGTAGTGGTCATGGAGAGAGGTTATAGTGGTAGGGGGAGTTTGGGTTCCGCGTGGAGTGGGATTCAGGGGTTGTGGGGTGAGTCTTCAAGGTTGGGTCAGGTTTTGGGTTTAGGAAGGGTACGGTGGTGTGGCCTATGACCACACCACGAGTTTGCATATTTACATAGGGTTTGGGGGCTCAGCCCTCCAAACAATATTTGTTTTATTTACAAAATTAAACTCATTCCATGATACTTTTGTTTTGTAAAATTTTTCATTTGATATTTTTAGTTATATATATATTTATAGAATATCTTATATAATATAAATTGTATTCAAATATATTTTAATGTATTTTATATTATATAAAATTTTGAAATAAATAGAAATTTGTAAAAAGATATGTTTTATTTTTTCATTTGTGCAAAGAATACAACATCATAATTTTAATATATCTATTTTAAAATATGGAGTACTCATAACCATTGTATTTACATTTACATTTTAAAACCAGGGAATTATAAAAATGGGTTTTCTAGTGGAACAAAATATATTTATACATATATTTTTACAAAAAAAAATAACTACTTTCAAATTTTCATATAGATTTAGAATCAATTTTAAAATTGGTTTGCTATAGATCCCCCCATTCTATGATAATTTCTTTTTTTCGAAGGATAATAAATCAATCCATACATCCTCTACAACAGTATATAAAATTTTTAACTTCACTTGAAGATCAAAATAATAGCATACTAATCCGTCTTTCAATAGAAGAAGTTGCACTTAATAATCCTTCTATTTTATTTCAAGATACAAACACTCTTACAACATTTACCATGCAATACTAGTTTACATCATAGTGAAGTTTAAACTCTAACTTTAATACCACAATTACATGATATGTCAAGATGCACACAAAACACTTCACAAGATTTATTTTCAAGATTAAAGGAGGATATATGAACTAATGTAATACTAGTTTACAAATTAATCCCAATCTCAAAATGGGAACCTTACAAAGACAAAGAAAATTTCAACATATCCATATCCATATGCTTACAATAAGAGTAGAAATTTTTAAAACATTTTGAGAGCTACAAGATGCCAATATATCAATAAATTAATCCAACCATCTTCCAAACTTGAGATCAAAATTTTGTGATCTTCAAAAAATCTAACACATAGAGAAAGGATTGCTTTACCACCCAACCTATAAGCATTAATACATGCCTTTACAAAGGTTGGAAGACATGGTATCCTCCCCCAAGCTCATGGGAGAGAGATCTAATTTCAACAAAAATCCACAATAATAAGGGATAAATACACACATGAATACAACATACAAGACTAACTCTTACACTAAAGAAACACAAAATTTACCAACCGAATAAAAAGAGGAGAAAAAAATATTCATCCTCAAGAATGGAGAAAAGTAGATGAGACATCCAATAATTCCAAAGAGTGTGGTATAACAATAGGATGCACACTTACAATTTCTTCAAAACACCTCCTTATGCCTCCAAGACAATTATCCCTCCTTATTGATCCTCTCATTCACCTAAAATCCTCCTTGGGAGAATTTTAAAACCTATTGGGTTTTCTCTCCAAGGATGGGGAAGGGGGATCAAACCATATGAACCACCTTCCCCACCTCAAACCATATGAGAGGATAAAATAAACAACATGGCTTGCCCATCAAGCCATTAGGTTAAGAGGGAAAATACCTCCCTCTTCCCCAATAAAACTCCCAAACCCATCAAGTCATATGATGGATGGAGAAAATAACAAATAGCCCAACTAAGTAATCATACAACACATGTAACAAGACAAAAATTTCATCCATAAGCAATCTAAAATCTAACATACGAACAAACATAGCATAATATCAAAGAGACTACCTCCACAAGCTCTCCAAAACTCTAAGATTTTCCCAATCCCTTGTCCAAGCACAAATCTAAATCTAAAAGTCTCCAAGAACAAATCAAAAACAAAAAAAAAATCCTCTTTCTCCCACATGAGGGAGTATTTGAAGAAAAGCAATCAAATTTCCTCACAAATGAGTGGGTGACACGTGTCACCCCACTCTTCCCTCCAATTCAATATTTCCAAAAAATATATAGAAAAGATGAAATCACATTTTCACACCCCTCTCCTAAATTACCCAAAAATAAAATGAGAAAAGCTTATGCAAATTTTCACAACACACATATTCCAACTCATCTTACATGGATGGTGAAATTTTTCACAATTCACAATTTTCTGGGAATTAAGCTCCCCTACCTAATGGGTAGGGTCCAAGTGCTTCTTTTCATGCTAAGTGAATTCCCAAAACTAAAAGGGGTTACTTAAAATGCTAAAAATAGCCCAATTTTAGGTTTGGCACACATGTAGAGGATGTGAGGACCACTCAATCATGCTCATGTGACCTTAATCCTCTTTAATTAACACATGCACAAACACATACTTAATGCAAGTGGGGACCATTAATTCCCCCAACCTAGTTTACTTAAAAAAATTAAACAACCTCAACATGATTAATTTTACATAAAATACAATATTACAAATAAAGTTCACTCATAGTGCCCAAACAAAACATACAACCAATAAGGCCTCATACGGCTAACAGGGTTTGGACTCACCCCTTGGGCCACTTGTGCAAAATTTGTGAAGCCGAAGTAAAACTCACGTTCTCCTATGCTCTGTAACCTACACACTCAATGCACACATTAAACATCATCTTCCCAATACAAGTGTAAATCAACTACTCAATAAACGATCAAGTATAAACATGTAATCTATGATATCATAACATAAACATCGAATCATAATGTGAAACATACACAAATTCACACAAATTCACCCTGTGTTAGCCATTTTCATACATATTAATGACATATATCCATGCTATCACATGTTATCATCAATTATCAAATATTCTATATCATCAAGGTGTGTGACTAAACTAAGTATCCTAATGCCCACTTCTCTTCAACACTAAATGAACCCTGACTATCTTTTCCAAATTTTTATAATCATAAACCTTGACATTTTATTCTAATTAGCATCCTAATAAGATGTGTGGGGCATCATAACTCCATTGTGTTTTGGTTATCATTATTTTAACTATATATCATATTGTGGACCCTGATGGGCATTTAAGGATAAAACAATTAGCTAGAATGGTTGTATTGTCGTAATGTGGTTGTGATAGCATTACTCTTCGATATTATTCTGTTGTATTTGGTTTATCTCTCTAACTGGACACATAGACACTATTGTGCATTATTACCAATAGATATTAATAGACGAATGACATTATCACATTATGATATGGGAATTGAAGGATAGACATTATTGTAACTGAACTGATGTAATTTTGATAGACATTCAGTATGGAAGAAAATAATGTGTTGTTAGATAAATATATGTCGATATTTCTAATCATTTTGTATTGATTTTGTATTGATGTTTAAAGTTATTTTGTGATCTCTTTACTATTGGAGGATTGGAAAAATTGGGAACGAGCGAAATTTATTGTTTAAATCTGATGATTCAATTGGGTGTTGATCTTATTTGTAAACTAATGTATGAGTAGAATCAAAATGTTGAAAATTAGAATAATTGTTAAATTACTTGGTCTTAGTAATAGTAGTTATGATATTTGACATTGAAATTGATAGTTAGATGCAAGTTTTTTATTACTTCGACATCGTTCATATGGCCATGAGCTAGAGGGGTATTGTGTGTTTTGTAGGAAACATATCACAATGAAAAATAGGGGGATTGGAGACCAACCACATTAGAATGTTAAATGAATTAAACAAGGGTCACCATGGCAACATGTATTTTGTTATGTGTGTGTGTTTGAATCGATTTTAGGGGGTTCTCATGGGGGGAATCACCTCCTATTGTGACCAAGGGGTTATGTGTTTTCTTTCATTTAGCTTTCTTTATTTAATTTTAGTGTGTGAAATTATAGTGATGTGTTCTCCTTTTTTTAATCACTTGATTTATGTCTAGGTTAGTAAATTAATTAGTTTACTAAATTAATTAAGAATGGGTCAAAGGAATTCATTTATGGGATTTGATAGTTCTTTGGTTTGTGTGTTTAAGTTGAGTTCTTAAGATCTTGAGTGTTGTACACTCCACCTCTCCTTTGAAATTCTGATTTGTCATTAAGGGAAAATTTTGGAGGCTTTTGGGACAAGTTAAACCTATTCCACATCTCTTAAATTACTATACCAACCCTACCTATGGGTTGGGTTTCAAAATTAGACCCCATTGTGTGTTTTGGGAAGACAAATTGTAATTTTTATTGCACTTATGACATGTTTTTATTTTTTAGTACTTAAGGGGTGTGGGCTTAGATTGTGTGTGTAGCTAAAATGTAATTTCTTCAACCACTTATTAATTGTTCCTTGGAGTATGGGGTTGACTATGGTGATGTCGAGTGCAGAGGAAATGAGGTAGTATCCTACTTGGAGCCACATCATCATCCTCTCTCCCTTTTCTATTTATTCAAGTTCTTTTGCTTGTTTGGGGGTTACTTCATTGTTTTGGGCTCTTGAATTTTTGGGGAGTTAGAAGGTTTTGGAGTATCTAAAGAACGGTTGGAGCTTATTGGTGATTTTTGGGATTGAAGAATCTTAGTGTTAGACTCTTGTATCAAGCTCTACCATGGAAAGGTAGAAGCTTTACTCTTACTTAATGTTTTTCTTTTATAATGTGTATATGTACATGTTCTGAGTGTTTTGTTATGCTTGTTGGGTGCTTGGGTAGATTGCCTAAGTGTGGTGTAGGAGGGGACTATAGTGAACTTACATATAGGGAGGCATAATAGTTTACTTCATGTATGGAGGGAGTTTGTGTTGGGTGCCCCAACTTGGACAAGAAAATTCTTGCATTTCTTACTTGTTTATTTTGTTGAGGGAGCCATAAGAGATTGTAGGGAGGCATAAGATAATGTGGGAGGAATAATAGGTTCTTGAGGGAGGCATAAGAGTGTGTAGGGGTTTTGAGATGTGTACTGAAGGGTTTTAAGGTGGGCACCCATTTCCCATTTGGAGGCATAAGTGACCTCCCCATAGATCTTGCTCCTTTGGCTTTTGTATTTTGAAACCTTATATATTTGATTAGTTCTTCTTGTGATTGTAGTTTTAGTTGTTTGTGTTTTCTTTTTGGTATGGCTGCAAAATATTTGTATTGTGATGTTGAAGCTTGTTTTGTTGCCATGAGTTGGATCCATTTTTAATTCCAATGTGGTTGGGGCTTAAGGGCCAATGAGGAGGATAGCTTCTTCTCCTCATTGGATTATTGGTTGGGTGGAGAGTAATGCCTCTCCCCCCTTTTTTGTTGTGATCAAAGGAAGATGGTTAGATAAATGGAGAAGGTGCCCTTGTTGGAGAAAGGCTTGTAGAGTTGCATCTTGTGCTATTATGATCCTACTACTTGTAAATTGTATCAATAGTTTATTGAATGTAATCTCATACACCCTTGGAAATGAATTATTTTAATCTACATTATTCATGTGAATATGTGCCTTGCAAAGATCTTGTAAATGGAAATTACGTGCTTTCAAATCTAAAATTGTGTTTAGAAGTTCATTGTTTATGGATTTGTGCTCTTGGAAGGGAAATAAATGTTGATTAAGTTCATTATGGACAACCCTTGTTACTAGAATGTTGAAATAAATTTCATTTGATAGTGTTTTGCTTCACCTTATCCAAGCTAGATGTGAAAAAGGATTAGGCATGATTGACTTATTGATAAAATATCTTCCTTGTGGATATACTGTTGATCAAAGTAAAGGAGTGAATCATAACTAATTAAACCTTTAAGATGATTGTATAAATGAAATGGAAAGTGATAAGTTTTAAATCCCTATAAATACACAATTATGCACTACTATTTACCTAGTGCATGTAAATCTTACCCATATAAAATGTGACATTTATCTTTCCCCATTGTATGCATTTTTTTCTTTTGAATGGAATAGAAAAACTTTGCTAAATGAATGTATAATATTAATATACAATAAATATATAATGATAATTTACAAGGGTCATTTTCACTAGCCACATTACCATTATGTGATTCTAATACATCTTATTTTAACAAATACTAATAATCATGTTTTATTGTTAAATATTAATATATACACATATGTGTAATAATATATATATATATATATATATATATATATATATATATATATATAATAAATGGTAGTGTTAGAAATTCTTATTAAAATGCTAAAGCATTATATCCGGCTAGGGTTAAACTTTTAGTTATTAAATGAAAACAAAAAAAGGAAAAAAAAACATTATATGTTTTGGCCATGTGTGGTCACGGCCTCTTCCTATGCAAGGTTGTAATTTAGAATGTGGTTGGGGGGGGGGGTGGGTGGAGGGGTGCTGACCCCACCCCCAACCCATATACTTGTATATGAGGTGGGGTGGGGTCAGTGCCCCTCCCCCAAAATAAACTTAAACCACAACATTGTGACCCATTACCATTAACTACCCTCTGCGCAGAAATCAAACCCATCCACCCACTAAGCCCTAATCCGCCCCCCACCAAACCCTAAACCAACCCTTACCCACAAAAAAAAATGTTGCCACTTTTCTTTAAAGCATGCGGCCTGTGTGTGCCCTCATCCCACAGCCTTTTGTGTGTGTGTGTGTGTGTGTGTGTGTGTGTGTATTTATGTATGCTAATTTATTTTTATGTGTAAAAGAATTTCATTTTTATTTATTTATTTAGAAATATACATTTATACAAACATATTTCATTGTAAAATAAATCTAGAAGTTCTCTGGTTTTTACCCAAATGGGTATACACATAAAGTATGCACTTTAACTACAAGTAAAATAAGTTTAATGAACAAATGCAAAGAGGAAGCATTACCCACAAAGGGGAAATAAATAGATTTATGTCTTAAGAAAAAGTTTAATCAAGAACAACTTCATGTCTCTAATGGCCTCCATGCCTTCATTCTCTCCTTCCACCTTCCTTAACCTACAAAACAAATCAAGAGAAATGAGAGAGTAGAGTCAGAAAAAGAATATATGGCTTTCCATAAGGATAGCTAGGGTTGCTTTTTCCAAACCTAAATTTAAGGGTGTAGGATGAACCCTACATCACTTAATTGATGGGGTATTTAGGTGGGAATGTTTTTAAATAAAATATGGGTGTGTATTGTTAAATGGGGCCTAAGGGGGTTAGAATAAGTTGAGCACTTTCCCCATTAGAATAGTGAGCTTATTATGAATTACATGTATTTAACAAAGCAAGATGATTATCCTAGTATGGTTTATTATAAGATTATTTTTTTACCTTTAATAGGATTAATTGAAATGGAGCTAATGGAGTTATGTTTTATAAAGCCAATGAAGATTATTTAAATAAAATTTTAGAAACTTATTAGTGAATGAAGATAAACGTAATATTGATTTTGAATATTAGGGAAATCTTAATTAGTCAACAATTGTTTTCCGATGTCTTGTAATTCTTTTATTTTATTATTTTTATCGGGATTTAATTAAAATCCTAACTAAGGCCTTGTAACCTTTCAAAAAAAATTATTCCATAATTTTTCTTGTTTTGCTATCGGGTTTCTTGTGAGTTCTTGTTGAGAAAAACGTGGGCGTTACACTTGGTATCAGAGTCGTGGATTCAATGCTTTGACCCTGGGCCAACTTCGAAACCTCAAAAATAGTTATTAAAATTTGAATCTATGTGATTAAAATAAAAATAAAAAAGATAATAATAATAATAATAATAAAATAATAATAAAGTTTCTCGGTTTGTTGTTCTCGCCGAGTGGCATTTTGTCGAACCTTGGTAACTGTAAATGTTAGATAAGATTGATATTCTTGCTAACTTCTAGTGTTTCAGGAACTTGGTTTCCTTGCCAAGATGTTGTTTGATGAGCCTTAGCTATTTATTTTTAGTCATGTGATATGATGACCAAATTGAGGCTCTCCCTTGTTGGAATAATTTTTTCATTTGTTAGTGGTTTTGTTCAGTGGTCAAATAGAGTAAATTAGAATTTATTTTGTCATCTAGAGCTCCCCTTTTTCCTTCAGTGATTATACAAGTTCATTTTGGTTACTGCTTTGGTGACTTAATCCCTATGTGAGTAATTGGATATTAGGTCTTGGTGTCACATTTGATCCAACTGTGCATATGCATTATTAAAACGAAGCTCAAGGTATAGTACCCCTATTGGCATCCATGAAGGGCTGTGAAGTGATTTTGATGTTAACTTTATTTAATTTAGATATTCGTAAATTGGTGTTATTTTATCAAGGACCAACATTTTTTATGATTGGATTGAGAAGCTCTGAGGATTTTTTTAGTTATTTATATTTTTTTGCAAAAATTTTCAAACATTGCAAGGCGGCTACTTAGCCACTTTCCTTGATTTCCAATATTCCTTAGATTTTACTTTGACTGGTGACTCAGAGCTCGTTTATCTGTTGCTACTTAGCTAAATCTTACATGATTCTTTCTTACATGTTGTTGAGTTGGTTCTACGTTGTTTGTATTGTGAAATTTCGTCATATGGGGGTACACCCTAGGTTCCTAGAATGTCTTCTTAGGTTCTTTAATTTATGCTTTGGTTTTGGAGAGAAGAAACCTTGGGTATGTCTAGGATATAGGAGAGTTTGTTGTGTAGTGCAATCTAGTTGACAGCTTGATAGAAGTGGTGGTGATTCTCTTACAACCTGGTAAGAGATTTTATCCTCATCAAAGTAGATGTATTTGGTTAGGGGCTTATGGATTGTGTTAGGATTGGATTGACCTTTTGTTGACTATAGATGTTAGTGGAAAAAAAATTGGTAGTAACATTTCATCGATGGCATGCTAAATTGTATCATGGTTCCTTGTTTCATCTTAGAAAGTATTGACTTGTGGATTGCATTCATCTTGATAATTATGGTTATATTTAGGCCCATCCAAGCAATGTGTTTAATTAAGTGTGTTGTTTTGCTCACGTTGACCTATAAATAAGCCTACCCTTTCTTTTACATTTTAAATTGCTATGAATAACACTCTATGACATATTAATCTTCGGGTTACTTGGAGACAATTATTGATGATGTTGGGTCTTCTAGACCTTGCTCTTAGAGATGTTAGTTTGGTAGATCTTATTATTTTAATCTCGGTGGTGCTTATATTGTGCTTCTTATTTTAAAACTATAACTCTTGGTCGTGAAGTCCATATTTGGGTAGATTAGTTGGTTTTCCTATTGCATTTGGTGTCTCTTAATGGAAATATGGGTGTTGATTTAAAAACTTCCCTTGTCTTATTGTGCAAGTAAAATGTTTGAGCCTAAACAACAAACATTGTTAAACCTCGTAAGTTCGTAAAAGTAATTATGCCTCTTTAATGGGTCTTCCTTGTAACTTCTTTTGAGACTTGTAGAGACCCACTATGAATGTTGAATGGTGTTTGTAATTATTTAGTAAACCCTTGAAATATTGATGTGGTACATGTTGCATGATAGGTTCCTAGTTCTTACAAAATTAATGATGTGGTTGCTATGTTGAATGTCTCTTGTTCCTTTAGAATTAAAAATGTGATATGTTGATTCCCATAAAAGTAATAATGTGATATGTTTGACTCTTCCTTCTCTTTAAGATCTATTGGATAAAATGATTAAATTCAGAATAATAATTTTTTTTAAAAAACTAATTGAGGGGATTTGACTTTGAAACTTAACAAATAATCTGGAACATAGAAAAGGAAAATGGTCCTTGCTATAACCTTGGTAGATTAATAGAGAAATGAAATTATGAAGAAGAATAGAAAGGAAACTTTGTCCATCTATCTTCCCTAACAGTAAAACAAATGAAAAAAATTATGCCTACACAATGGCGAGATATCATGCCCACCTTAGTGGTGCCCCTCATAATGCCAACATGTGATATCATAATCAAAGGAAGATTTGATTAAGAAAAATCATGAGGAATGTGCTTAGAAAGTGAAACTATAACTTTTGAATTAATATTGGGTTTATAGAATGAGTAATATTTATGTATTAAGTGCAATAATTGAACCCTTAGTTTTGTTTCCTAACCGTATTCATGAAACACCTTGTTGTTAGTAATGTGTTCCTTTTATGTAGTACTCCCTTGATCATAGACATATGTGCCTTCCTTAAGGGAGTTTTGGGTCATCATACCCTTGTCACCTTGTATCTCGACTAGTATGAGTTGTGGCCTTTAGGAATGGGTATTACCTCTTCTTTTAAGAAAAGTAACCTCCTTGTGTGCGGATTTAGTCCTTGGTGACCTGGGTTATTAAAATTTTAAGGCAACATATGTTAAGGATATGACATAACTTTGGGAAGTCCTCTTTTATTATTATTTATTGTGACACCTTGTTGTTGTTGCTCCTTTTGTCGTTGAGAAGGAAATTGTAAGTTGTTTCCGTAACTGTTACTTGCTTTTGGTATGATGCACCTTTGGATTGTAGTTGGACCCTTCTTGCTAATTGTTCTCCTCTATATCTTCCTCGAGTGATCTTTGGTGTTACAATTTATGCATGTTCTCTCCTTATGATTATTTCAAGCTTGGGCAGGATTTAGGATAAATAAATTCCATTGTGTCATAGTGAATGGTGATTCTTGTATTTATATGCTTGTTACTAGCGGAGATATGTGCTAGGTGTTATCACCTCTAAATTTGGTTAGTGTTGTGTTTTTTATTTTTATTTTCAAGTGTAAAATCAGACTATAGGAAACCTTGTGGTCATGAATTTTCTTAGTATTACCATGAAAATTTGATTATACCCTCTTAGGTTATCTAAGTGCTTTCCATGAATAATTTTTCTTAATTGTAAATGTTTTACTAATTTAAGGGTCCTTCCTTCTTGTCAAACCCCATCTTGTGTGATCTCAAATTTGTGATACCTTTGAGTATACTTGTTTCTCGTACAAATTTTGGTCATGGTTAAGTTGCTAACCTCATCTAAATAACAAAATTTGAAGCATAACTCAACCTTAGTGAAAACCTCAACTTTTGTTATTACAGTAAGTTGTATCCATGGAAAACTATGTGGTCATATCGAGATTCATGAAAATATCCATGTTATTCCTTTACTTAGTGGTTATTATTGAGACTCATTTGACCTCTTCATGTTATAATGTTATGTGTTGTATCTTGGTTGATCCCGTAAAGTTACGCTTTAGAATTAAATGATCGCAACCTTGCATGAAGAAAGTTTAAAACTCATCCCTTACAATCTTCCTTCTTATTGTTGAATTACATTAAACCAAACTTGGGTTCTATAGACCCACACGTGTTAAAGAAAATGAATCCCACAAAGGATGTGATCCTATTTATTTTTCCTTGTTCCCTAACCCTTTCTCCTTGAATTCAGGGAGGAATTCAAATCTAAGAGGAGGGGGATGTAATGCCCACTTTTCTTCAACACTAAATGAACCTTGATTATCTTTTCCAAATTGTTATAATCGTAAACCTTGATGCTTTATTCTAATTAGCATCTGAATAATATGTGTGGGGCATCATGACTCTATTGTGTTTTGGTTATCATTATTTTAACTATATTTCATACTGTGGACCCTGATGGGAATTTAAGGATAAAACAATTAGCTAGAATGGTTGCATTTTCATAATTTGATTGTGATAGCATTACTCTTCAATATTGTTTTGTTGTATTTGGTTTATCTCTATGGTTGGACACATAGACACTATTGTGCATTATTACTAGTAGATATTAATAGATGAATGACATTAACACATTGTGATATGGGAATTGAAGGATAGACATTATTTTAACCGAACTGATTAACTTTTGATAGACATTCAGTATGGAAGAAAATGATATGTTTTCAGATAAACATATGTTGATATTTCTAATCATTTCGTATTAATTTTTTTATGATGTTTAAAGTTATTTTTGTGATATCTTTGATATTGGAGGATTGGTGAAATTGGGAACGAGTGAAAGTATTTCTTAAATCTGATGATTCAATTGGTTGTTGATCTTAGTTGCAAACTGATGTATGAGTAGAATCGAAATGTTGAAAATTGGAATAATTTTTAAATTATTTGGTCTTAGAAATAGTAGTTATGATATTTGATGTTGAAATTGATAGTTAGATGTAAGTGTTTTATTAATTCGACATTGTTAATTTGGCCATGAGGCCAGAGGGCTATTGTGTGTTTTGCAGGAAAACATATCACAACAAACAATGGGGGGATTGGAGACCAACCACATTAGAATGCTAAATGAATTCAACAAGGGTCACCATGGCAACATTTATTTTGTTATGTGTGTGTGTGTGTTTGAATAGTTAGGGGGTTCCCATGGGAGGGAATCACCTCCTATTGTGACCAAGGGGTTATGTGTTTTCTTTCATTTAGTTTCCTTTATTTAATTTTAGTATGTGAAATTATAGTGATGTGTTCTCCTTTTGTTAATCACTTGATTTATGTCTAGGTTGGTAAACTAATTAGTTTATTAAATTAATTAAGAATGGGTCAAAGGAATTCATTTATGGGATTTTATAGCTCTTTGGTTTATGTGTTAAGTTGAGTGTTTAAGATCTTGAGTGTTGTACACTCCACCTCTCCTTTGAAATTCTGATTTGTCCTTAAGGGAAAATTTTGGAGGCTTGTGGGACAAGTTAAACCTGTCCCACACCTCTTAAATTACTATACCAACCCTACCTATGGGTTGGGGTAAAATTTATACCCCATTATGTGTTTTGGGAAGATAAATTTTAATTTTTTATTGCACTTCTTACATGTATTTATTTTTTAGTCTTTAAGGGGTGTGGGCTTAGATTGTGTGTAACTAAAATGTCATTTCTTCAACCACTTATTAATTATGCCTTGGAGTATGGGGTTGACTATGGTGATGTAGAGTGGAGAGGAAATGAGGTGGTATCCTACTTAGAGCCACATCATCCTCCTCTCTCCCTTTTCTATTTATTCAAGTTCTTTTGCTTGTTTGGGGGTTACTTCATTATTTTGTGCTCTTGAATTTTTGGGGAGTTAGAGGGTTTTGGAGTGCTTGAAGAATTATTGGAGCTTCTTGGTGATTTTTGGGCTTGAAGAAGCTTGGTGTTAGACTCTTGGATCAAGCTCTACCATGGAAAGGTAGAATATTTACTCTTGTTTAATGTTTTTCTTTTATGATGTGTATATGTACATGTTTTGAGTGTTTTGTTATGCTTGTTGGGTGCTTGGGTATATTGCCTAAGTGTGGTGTAGGAGGGAACTATGGGGAACTTACATGTAGGGAGGCATAATATTTTACTTCATGTGTGGAGGGATTTTGGGTTGGGTGCCCAACTTTGGACAAGAAAATGCTTGCATTTCTTACTTGGTTATTTTGTTGAGGGAGCCTTAAGAGATTGTACAGAGGCATAAGAGAATGTGGGAGGAAAAAGAGGTTCTTGAGGGAGGCATAATACTATGTAGGGGTTTTGAGATGTGTACTAGAGGGTTTTAAGGTGGGTACCCATTTCCCATTTGGAGGCATAAGTGACCTCCCCATAGATCTTGCTCCTTTGGCTTTTGCATTTTGAAGCCTTGTATATTTTTTAATTCTTCTTGTGATTGTAGTTTTAGTTGTTTGTGTTTTCTTTTTGGTATGCTTACAAAATCTTTGTATTGTGATGTGGAAGCTTATTTTGTTGCCATGAGTTGGATCCATTTTTAATTGTAATGTGGTTGGGGCTCGAGGGCCAATGAGGAGGATAGATTCTTCTCCTCATTGGATTATTGGTTGGGTAGATTATTATGTATGTATTAGGAAAATTATGTTGTTAAGTATGATTAGTAGTGGCATCTGATAGAAGATAACAACGCTGTCAGTACGGTGCTACCAATAAAGTAGAGTACGGTAACAGTCAAAGTACAATAGGAATGTTGTAGCAAAAAGTAAATATTTGTCGTAAGTGGTCCAGTAATGTTAAAATGTCAAAGTTGGGGTAAGTATAGAAGTAGGGTCTACATGATTAGGAATTAGAAATATTATATTTGTAATAAGTAAAAAGAGTGATGTCATAAATATTTTATGTATTTTATTTGTGGAAAAGACTAAAAAGGTGGAACCCATGTGAGATGATAAGGTTTATCTTATCTTAGAAGATAAGCATACATGTAAAGGAAAGAGTTTAGGCATGGAATATGATTTCCCAGAAGACATTTCCTATCCTATCTTAGAGAAAGGGTGGATAAGCCTGAATTCCTATAAATAAAGAGGCCACCCCCCTCATTTAGGATATAGAAGGAAGAAGTGAGAAATATTTTATGAGTGTGTAAAGGAAGCCATCATTTTGAAGGTGTGTTAAAGAAGCCATTAAGAGGTGTAATTGTCATATTTCTCCCATAGTTATTGTTGGAAGGCAAGTGAAGTCAGTAACAATTGAAGTACCTCATGGGTGAGATTGTAACAATTTCATGTTGATATTATAATTTATACTTATATTTTAGATTTATCATCATTCCTTATTATCATAGTTTATGGTATTCTTGTGTTATGTTTGTTGTTGTGTTTCTAGATTCCATCTACCAAACTAAAAGTTGTGCATTAGTAAATAATCATAGCATGAGAAGTTCCCGGTAAATAATTATCATAGTGTCGGATTGGTGATGAAATTTTGGTTCCGTTGCTGGGACCATTCGTCATTGGTGAATTTTCTAGATAGATATTCCCACTTATTCAGAAAACATTTGGAGGGTAACCTTGTTTTTACTGTGGATAGTGGTTACCATGGTAAAGTCATTTTTTACCATGAATAGTATTTACCGCAGTAAAGTCACTTTTTACCGTGAATATTTTTTACCGCAGTAACTTCACTTTTTACTGTGAATAGTGTTTACCATAGTAAAGTCATTTTTTACCACAGTAAGTCAAGTTTTACCATAGTTTACCATGGTCATTTATATTTTATTGTAGAAAGGTGTAAAGTCACTTTCTATTATAGTGATTCCAATTATTTGTGCACATAAGTCTTGTTGATTGTACTTGTGGGTTGGTATTTCACTGTGGTTATTTTTGAAAATGGGAAAGATTCCTGTTTTTTGAACCTAATCTAATGAAGATACTTCCTCTTTCATTCAAAAGTTTAAATGATCTTGCATTTGTAATGGCCTCATAAGAAGGGAACAGTGGACTAAATTTTTTCCTACCTTTTTGGATGGTTCAACCCTTAGGTGGTTTGAAACACTAGGTGATAATGTGAAAAATTCATGCGATTTATTAATTGAAAGTTTTTTGAAGAATTTGGTGAACAACAGAAATATGTAAATATCATGATCGATATCACAAAGCTATCCTAAGGAGAGAAGGAGAAGATAAGGGATTATCATGCTCGTGTTATAGAGCTAAGGAGGAAGCTCGATGCCGGAATCCAAAAGGAAGGATTGGCGGACGGGTTGATGAATGGCGTTGATAATCTCCTCTATAAACACTTCATTCTTGGGATGAAGCCAGAGATCAGACAACGAGTGAAGTATGATTACCCAGCTACCATTGAACAAGTAAAGGAGATTGCAAGAAGGCAAGAAGAAACCATAGAAGAGGAGCCCAAGGAAATTGTTTCTAAAGTAGAGCCTACACCAACACCTTTTGTCAAGAATCCACAACCACTCTCAATGAGCAAAAATATTTCTCCTAGTACATCTACTGAGTATGAAGATCTACTTAGGAAGATGGGATAGTTAACTATTAATCTTCTTCAAGGAAAAGAATTTAGTTCTCAGGGAGGAGATAGAGGTCCAAAAAGAAATATTTCTGCAGTTGTATGTTATGGTTGTTATAAAAAGGGCCATTATAAGTATAATTGTCTAGATAGAGCTTCTACATCTTGTATAAGATATAATGATAAAGGAAAAGCACCTTTGAATTCTTTTGATGTAGTAGATAAGAGCATAAATAATGAAGTATATGTGTTTGTAACAAAAAGAAAGAAAGAAAAAGATAACCAAGATGGAAATGATCCTGAGAAGATGAAAGGAGAAATTAGTAAGAAACATAGGAGAAGAAAGTTGGGTGTGCATGATTTTTAATTTCACAGGGACAAGGACCATACTCTATCTTAGAAGATCTATCCAAAAGGCCTTTAAATATTACATATGGTCAATTTCTAGCTATGTTTTCTGGGAAGAGGCGGGAGCTGCGAAGTGGACTCAATGCTCGACGAAGAAAGGAGGTTGAGGTCCCTGTTTTAGAGGCAAAGGTGGATCCCTATGCCCTAAAAGCTGAGGTATTATGTAATGCTATTTCAATTCATGATGTCTTAGTTGATAGAGGTCTTGCAATTAATGTAATGACCGCGTCTGTAATAAATATGTTGGGTTTAAAAATTGATCACCCCTCAACACTTATGTTAAGGTCATTAAATAAGGGAAAAACTAAACCAGAAGGTTTAGTTTCAAATGTGGCAATATCTGTTATGGGTGTTGTATGTGTGGTAGACTTTCAGGTGATGAAAAATGGTACTGTTGCATACCCAATGTTGTTGGGAAGACCATGGCTAAGGATAGTTCATGCTAAAAACTACTGGAATGAAGGCTTCATGACACTTAGACGTGGTAGAGAGAGGGTGAAGATAAACGTGATCCCTCGGCATCATAAGATAGAACTTGTGGATTCAAGTGAAGAAACTGATGACTGGACATCCTCTGATTACTCTAGTACCAATGAAGTTGACACAGAAGATGAAGAAAGTGAGGTTGATGTTTTGGTCATGGATATCCTTCCATTCACACTGACTCATGAACCCATAAAATTATCTGAAAAAGAAATTGATGATCGTCTCCAACAAATAAATATTGGTGATGCTATGATGGAGAGTGAGAAGGAACGCTACCTCCATCTCTTTCAAAGGTACATACACCTATTCACTTTTGATTACAAGGAACTCCGTCAAGTAAGTTGGGTAGAACATTCTATTGATCTAGTAGATGGTGCTAAGCCCATAAAGTAAATGTCATATAGAATGAATCCTTATTTTTCCAAGACTGTAAAAGAAGAAATAGATAAGTTGCTTGATGCAGGATTCATATTTGATGTGGAGAATTCAGAATGGGTTTCTTCCATTGTGATATCAATAAAAAAGAATGGGAAGCTAGGAATTTGTGTTGATTATAGGAAGCCCAACAAGGCAATAAAGAAGGATCATTACCCTCTTCTATTCTCAGATCAGATCTTGGACGAAGTAGCTAGCCAGGAGTTCTATAGTTTTGCTGATGGATATAGTGGATAGAACAAAGTTCGTATAGCAGAGAAAGATCAGCTAAAGACCACGTTCACCACTCCTTGGGGAAATTTTGTTTATAGAGTTATGCCTTTTGGGTTGTGTAATGCTTTGGCAATGTTCTAGCGCTTGATGAATAGGGTGTTTGAACCCTACATTGGGAACTTCATCAAAGTATTTCCGGATGATTTTTGCATCTATGGGAGCAAGATTGACCACCTGCACCATATGGAGATAGCATTTTATAGGTTAGATGAAGCACAAGCCTCAATAAACCCTACAAAGTGTGTATTTGGATGTTCTAAAGGCATTTTGTTAGGGCATGTTGTATCCAGAGATGGTATTGCTACTGATCCTGATAAAGTTTCAAAAGTCAAAGAGTTACCATTTCCTATGAATAGAAGTAAGTTGAGATCATTTTTAGGCCATGTGGGTTACTATAGAAGGTTCATCAAGAATTTCTCAAAGATTACACATCCACTAACCCAGTTCTTAAAAAAGGATGTTACTTATGAACCAGGAAATAAGGCGCATGAAGCTTTTGAACAACTGAAGGAAGCCCTGGTGTCTTCACCTATTTTAAAGAATCTAGATTAGAGCAAGCCATTCATTGTGTATACTGATGCCTCAGATGCATCACTAAAAAGTACTCTGAGCCAAAAGGATGAAAATGGGAATGATCATCTAGTTTACTTTGGGAGTAGACAAATGAGCAGTGCTGAGGTAAATTATACTGTAACTGAAAAAGAGGCTCTAGGTATCATTTTTGCTGTAAAGAAGTTTAGAAATTATTTGTCTAGGGCAGAAATTTATAGTTGTAATAGATCATCAAGCTCTAAAATATGTTGTAAATAAGCGTAACCCATTAGGGTGGATAGCAAGATGGATAATTTTGCTACAAGAATTTGAATTTGATATTATATATAGGCCAGGAAAGAAGCATGTCAATACAGATGTAATCTCTCGAGCCTATGATGGTTTAGGACCATCTTGTAATGATGATGATTTCCCAGATGCAACATTGTTATCCCTTGACGCAATCCCTAGTAAATACATAGATATTTGGAATTATCTAAATGAATTCAAGTTTCCTGATGGTGCCAATTCGAAGACTAAGAGGAAGATTAATTAAAATCCAGTCGTCCATATTCTATTCTGCATGGAGTATTATTTCGAATAGGACCTGATGGACAGTACAAGAGATCAGTTAGACATGATCAAGGGAAAGAGGTGATAGAAGAATTCCACAATGGTACATGTGGAGGACACTTCTCTGGACAACTTACAACAAGAAGCATCTTGGATGCATGTTATCACTGGCCCACTCTTTTTAAAGATTGTTATAATTATTGTAAGACATGTGATATTCTGTCAAACACATAGTAACCGTAAGACTTCATCAGCTCCATTATGCACTATTCTTCCACTTGGTCCCTTTGAAAATTTGGGAATAGATATTGTAGGTCCACTTCTAACTACCCCGTGCCAAAATAAGTATATTGTAGTTGTCACAGATTATTTAACCAAGTGGGTTGAAGCTAGGCCATTGAAAACAACTTCTATGGATGAAGTGGAAAGGTTCATATATGAACGCATTGTCACTAGATCTAGTTGCCCATTATAAATTGTAACAGATCAAGGAAGCCACTTCATTAATGAGGTGGTGGAAGCCCTAGTCAATAAGTTTTCTATTAAGCATAGGAAGGCAACAACATACAAGCCAAGCACAAATGGACAGGTAGAATGAACAAATTTTGTGTTATGTCAAATTCTAGCAAAAGATGCAGCCTTGCAGGTACATAAGTGGGATAAAAGGATTCATGCAGCATTGTGGGCATATAGGGCAACATCAAAGCTAGCAACAAGATACTCCACATTTCAGTTGGCTTATGGCATTGATCTAGTTCTTCCTATTGAGTTTGATATCCCCACTGTGAGAGTTATGAAAAATGAAAAGATGGATGAAAATGATTCAGTAAAAGAAAGGTTGGTGCATCCTCATTTGCTAGAGGAAATTAGGGGAATAGCAAAGGATACAAGTTATAAGAAGAAAATGAAGTAGAAGGAATAATTTGATCAAAAGATCCATTGGTCTCCATTTCATGTGAATGACTTGGTTCTAGTATATGATTCCAAATATAAACAAACGAAGGTAGAGAAAATTTCTTCCCAAATGGATGGGCCCCTACAAAATAGTAGCTGTGCATGAAAATGGTACATATTGACTAGAGGAATTGGATGGCACTCCCATTACGAAATGGGTCAACCAGGAAAAGTTATTGATTTTCCAAGCACCAGCTTCAGAATGTCAATAAGAGTCTACTTTGAGGACGGAGTAGAAGCTAGGAAGGGGGAAAATGTTGACATTAAAATTTTCCTCTATAATTTCTAATTTATTATGTATGTATTAGGAATAATATGTTGTTAAGTATGATTAGTAGTGGCGTCTGCTAAAAGATAACGGTGCCATCAGTACGATGCCGCCAATAAAGTAGAGTATGGTAATAGTCAAAGTATAATAGGAATGTTGTGGTAAAAATTAAATATTTGTCGTAAGTGGTCCAATAATGTTAAAATGTTAAAGTTGGGGTAAGTAGAGAAGTAGGGTCTAAATGATTAGGAATTAGAAATATTATATTGGTAATAAGGAAAAAGAGTGATATCATAAATATTTTGTGTATTTTATTTGTGGAAAAGACTAAAAATGTGGAACCGATGTGAGATGATAAGGTTTATCGTATCTTAGAAGATAAGCCTACATGTAAAGGCAAGAGTTTAGGCATGGAATATGATTGGCTAGAAGAGATTTCCAATCCTATCTTAGAGTCCTATAAATAAAGAGGCCACCCACCTTATTTAGCATATAGAAGGAAGTAGTAAGAAATATTGTCTAAGTGTGTAAAGGAGGCCATCATTTTGAAGGTGTGTTAAAGAAGCCATTAATAGGTGTAATTGTGAAGTTTCTACCATAGTTATTGTTGGAAGGCAAGTGAAGTCAGTAACACTTGAAGTACCTCATGGGTGATATTGTAACAAATTCTTGTTGATATTATAATTTACACTTATATTTCAAAGTTATCATCATTCCTTCTTATCATAGTCTATAGTATTCTTGTGTTATGTTTGTTGTTGTGTTTCCAGATTCCATCCACCAAACTAAAAGCTGTGCATTAGTAAGTAATCATAGCACAAGGAGTTCCCGGTAAAGAATTATCATAGTGCCAAATTGGTGATGACAACTCCTTATAACTACTTTGAAGAGCAATTAAGGATCCCTTAAGTATGAATGTTATCTAAGTTGAATGAAAATGGAGTGTTGGTTTTCTAACTTGAATGAGTTAAATTTCATTTGGGTACATTTATTATTCCCCTACTCAAATGATGTATAAGAGGGAATACATGAATTTTTTTTGGTAGTATAATGTCCTCCTTGTTGCAATTGGATTTGAATTAAGAAAATGGATGAACCACAATTGATTATATCCTTAAAATAGCTATATAAATGAAGATGAATGTGATAGATTGTTAAAGTTGAGCAATAAACAAATTTATGCATTACTATAGTTGCTCTGGTTTTGGTAATATAATTACTCTCGAAATTTCACAATTGTAGGGTGTAATTTTCCCCACTTTATTTGCAACCCCATAAGTTTAATGGGAAACCAAATTATATATATATTATTACTAGACAATTGATATATATATATATATATATATATATATATATATATATATAACAATAATATACTTAATCATTTTCGAAATTATAATATCATTATATTTATATTATTATCAAGAATTAATAGGTTCATAGTATTATATGTATAAATATAAATTTAATATATATATAATTTAAAGCTAGTAATAAATCTCAAACATTTTCAACAAAAATCAAAAAGGTTTTAAAAATAAACAAAAGTTAATGAAATAATTACGCTTTAAGGTTGCGGCATATGGGTTTAGATTAGGATAGTGTTGGGGGGGGAGGGGTGCCGACCCCACCCCAAACCCATATTTACTTATGGGGTGTGGTTGGGGTTGGCACCCCTCCTCCAAACATTTTAAACCCCACATTGTATTAATAAATAACCAATGTGTCTTTTACAATAGCCGAACTAGTGACTAAAAAATGCAGCCAATACTTGGATGCGTCTGTATAACTTTTCTTGTTCAGATTTATAAATAACGTTTAATATATATATATATATATATATATATATTCTTTCTGTAGGTCGATTTGTTTCTAAAATGCTAAAAAAAACATACATAGGTTAAACATGTAAATAAATATATAAACTTATATATGGGTAAATTTACAAATGCATGTTCTTCCTTAAAATAAAAATATGGGGTTTCTAGATTTTATCCAAATGGGTATACAAAAAATGTATACACTTTGAATCTGTAATTAAAATAATTATAATAAATAAATACAGTAGAAAAAAAAATACCACAAAGGGGAAATGAATAGATCCATGTCTTAAGCACAAAATTCTAATAAAGAATAGCTTCTAATTGTCTCTAATGGCCTCCATGGCTCATCTTTTTTCTACTCCTTCCTTACCCTGCAAAACAAAACAAGAGAAATGAGTGATTAGAGTTAGAAAAATAATATATGACAATCCATAAGGATTTTTTAGGGTTACTTTTTTGAAAGCTAGAGCTAAGGGCTAGGAAAGAATAGATGCAATGGTGTAGGATGAACCTTACATCACTTAAGTGATGGGGTATTTAGGTGGGCATGTTTTAAAATAAAATATGGGTGTGTATTGTTAAATATGGGCCTAAGGGGTTAGAATAAGTAGAGAACTTTCCCGATTAGAATAATGAACTTATTATAAATTACATGTATTTACAAAAGAAGGTTATTATCCTAGTATGATTTAATATAAGTTTGTTTTTTACCTTAGATAGGATTAATTGAGTTACGTTTTTAAAAGCTGATGAATATTATTTAAATAAAATTTTAGAACAATTGTTGGTGAAAGAATTAAAACCTAATATTAAATTTGAAAGTTGAGGTAGTATTTATTAATCAATATTTGTTTTCCACTACCAATTAATAGTTTAATTTATTTTGGTAATCTGCATTTGATTAAAATATGAGCTAATGCCTTGGAACCTTTCAAAAAAAAATTCCATAATTTTTCCTGTCTCACTATCGGGTTTCTTGTGAGTTCTTATTGGGAAAAATGTGGATGTTACACTGAGAGAAACTTCACTTCTTTCTAATAATTCTATCACTATTTTCAAATAGTCACTTCTCTTACATTCTATCATTTAATTTGTATTAGGATTAGTTCACTAAGAACAAATTGTTTAGTTGAATTTATTATTACTTTTCTGAAACTTTTCACTAAACTACTATAACTCTTCACATTCTTCAATCATTCACACTTTTCAAGCTTCTTGAGAAAGCCAAAGGACTCTATACATATTCTTTGGAAATTAAAAAGGCATTAACATTTGGACAAAGACAAGAATTGTCGTTTGGTATTCTTGATAAAGCTAGATGTAGGAATGTGACTTACTAACGTTTCCAAATTTTTCAAAAGTTTGAGATGAAGAATAAAATTAACTTCCCTCACTGTTAAGATATCACGCACATCATCCTTTTACATAGAAAAACATTGATACCGACCTCAGTCTCTATATTCTATTACAGGTATTATTCTTATTCCCTATCTTCTTAGACCACACCTCATTATTAAGGAGAATATTCAAAATACATTCAAAAGTTACAACCTTTTGGAGTTCAAATATTGAATAAAATAGCCAAGAGGCTCTTGGGCTTCTTCTTCGAAGTAGAGGATTGTTAAAAAGTGTTTGACACAAGAAATGTTTCATTACCTTCTTCAAAAGTCACTCCATTTGAGAAAGGATATTTTATAAACTCATCTTTGAGATGGTATTTTTCAATTTGTGGAAAGCACACAGTACCTTTGATCTTCATGGCTTAGCACTTCAAAGTCAGCAAAGATACCTAGTAACCACTTTTCATTTACAACAAACCATCTTTCAACACAAACCATTTTAATCATTCATTGTTTACAATCCTGATTTGAGACCACTCAAGGATATAATGCTCAATTTAAAACTAAGACAGTGTGCCTAGGTTATTTTATCAAACCATTTCAATTAATAAGACTTCTCATATAGTTTCATGAACTAAGAATTCAACCCGAAACACAAATTCGTCAACTTCATAATGTTGTATACCAAGTTGAACACGTATACCAGACATGGAGAGAGATCACTTTGCATTTTCATAGTACAATGATAAATCAAGCAACCATGGACCTTCCAACATTTAATATACCCTCGAGTAACCTAGAAAATCTTACTCAAAACTTTGAATTTGGAGGAAAATTCGTTGAAAATGAACAAAGACCGTATTATCAGTCATTTCCATGACTAAGCACAACTTTTGAACTGTTTATCACGTCGTTCTCCATGAATACTTGATAAATAGATCCCAAATATTTTTAAAAATAATTTTAGAGTCACACATAGATTATCCTAAAAAATAGTGAATTATTACAAGAGGAAACCTTTTAATTGATCAAAAGTGTGTTTTGGAAACCCTAGTTCAGGGTTGCAGGAAGTGTATAACCTAAGAGCACTAAAACACTGATATATCTCACCTTCTTTAATTAAATTCAAAAATTTAAAATGCTATGACTTTTCAATAACATCCTCCATCTTCTAAGGCCATTAGTCATGTTGAAATCATTCCAAAACACTACTAGACTTTAGTAGATGCAGTGCATAGTTTCAAAGAAAATGATGTCTTTGTCTTGGTTTAAGGTGCTAGGACTTATTGAAAGAACATACACCTTATGGAGATCTCAAGAACGGATGATTCATTTATATAATTTTTCTACCATGCTCCATATCCAATTTCACTAGTTCATAAATGACAATGTATCTCAATATTATCGTCAAATCGGTCTTCTTCTTGTCTATCATAACAAAATAAAGTATGTCACTGATAAGTGTGTTTTCAAGTTCTTTTAACCATAGCATACATGTATTACCTTCAAATAGAAAAAACTAGCCCCTGACATTTCAACTTCTATAGCTTGTTTTCTTTTCATCCTTTAGCTTTTCAACTCTTCACAAGGTAATTGTTATTACAAATAACTATAACAAGAACATGAATATGTATACAAATACTTGTCAAGAAGAGGAGTTACTATTTTTTCTTTTAGATACTTCTAACAGACTTGAACTCCAAATCTTCACGTTCATATGGATATCAAAAATGTGCTTGGAGAGCCATCTTTTAACTTCTCCAAAATAATTTTCTTTCTTGAATCATCACCAACAGTACACAATCTAAAAAATTTCATACATCAAGACATGTTAAGTTTTAAAATAAGTTGTAGAGACTAATTTATTCCTTTGAGTTGATAAAGGAAAAGATTAATACATTCTTTTACTCCCAGGGAAAAAAATAACAGTGCATAGTAGTTGAAATGTATAGTAGAACATCCTTCATTCAGTATTATGTAGAATTTTTTTTTAAGAAGACTTTCTTAAAAAATTCTTGTTATGAAACAACTTGACACCTTACACATCCCTTCTGAGGAGCACAAGAAGTCATCATATATGCCTTTATGAGTGTGAAAAACATACACATTTACAATCTTAATTCATACACTATGGCTTGTTACCTTGATTCTCAGTGTCCAGTTATACAAACTATGTGCAACTTTTATAAGTCTTTTACTTACTAATTTACTTTTCTCCACTTCTGTGTAGCTTTCTTTGCAAGTTTTCCTCAGTCATTTCAAGAGATGGTATTCATGCTAAAACCTTTAACTGATTGTATGAATCAGATCTCAACTATCAAGTAATAGTGAATAAATGTTTGAATGAATTTTTTTGATGAACTCTATATGACACTATATAGACTATGTCGAGGTGATATCATACCTACAGAAGTTATCTCCTTCATTGATATTGATAAGATGTTTTTATTACAAGGAATTTTTGATAGAACTTGAACATGACAACTGATATTTTGCAAAACTTTTAGAGGACCAACACCTCCTTACTCATGTTTTGATATTTCTTTGAACACCACTCATGCTAGAATGTTGCTAAACATGACTTGGAATGTCTTCAAAGATTGGAGTGCCTATTTTCCAAACTCATACTTGAACTTTTTAACATGGAACATCAGTTCATGATAGAGAGCAGTTTGGCGTTTTGATAGATTATTCATGAATCTCTACAGAATATGACACTTTTGTTAGTCTCTGACTCAACTCAAAAATATAACTTATGGACGATTTTCATAACTCAACTTACCACTTAATGTCATCAAGATGCACTTTATGATAAGTACACCATAAGAATGAATAAAAAACCATAACCACACACCATGACCAACCATATAGTAGATTCATAATATGATAAATGATTTAAAAAGACATACCTCAACACCATAGAGATGACTCATACTAACGTAATTAGATCCCCCTCATCTCAAATATTTCTTTTCATTTGTATTTCATGGAGGAGATAAATGAAAGACCTAAGAAGTTCTCAAATTCTCTTTTAGCTTCTTAACTGATTTATTATTTTCTAATTGATTATTTGTCATAGGATACTTATCCTTTTGATTAGTCACCTTATGGGGATCCTTTTGAGTACTTTGAATAACTTCTCCCTTCTTCTTGTATTTCTCATCTTGTAACTTGGGTATTTGAATCTCTTTCTTTAGTTGTCCTACATCACAAAATCTTTCAATGTGTCCAACCTTGTCGAACGTAAAGAATTCAACGTACCTTCCTTTACACTCAAAATCCGTGTGTACAAATTCATTACAAGCATACCAATAGCCATTGAACTTTCTTCTTATGTTCGGTGGCTCATTTATGTAATACTTTGTCAGATGTCCCTTCTTATGATAGTGATAACACTTAGCTCCATATTTTTTTCTAGATTTTTTGTATTCCTTGTGTCTCCCAAATTAATGTTCTTGAATCTTTCCTTTTCTATATTATTTCTTTTCAACCTCAGGATTACATAGACTAGCCCTATGACCATAAGCACCACATGTTATCCAAATAACTCCCCCAACCATTTGGATGACTTTTTACTTTCACTCTTGCTCGGATGCTTCAAATTTCAGGTTGTGTTCCTGTAGGCTTTCTCATTTGGCACTTTTCATAAACTATAGTCCTTCTACATGCTCCACACACCATGTAATTCTTCTGTGTGCTTCTGCACCAAATTGGCTAAGTTTCGGGTCTTCTTGTCACACACCCTCTTTTACTTCTGCAGCCATGCACTCTTCCTTAGTTGGATATTTACGCCCTTCTTCCATACTTTTCTTTTGCAAGAATGCATTCATTTCTGCTATGCACACATCTGCACACGTGCTTTCCCACCTCTTTCCTTTGCATGCTTAAATCTTACCACACACCTTGCTTCCTTGACACCTTCTTTCCATGCTCCCTTCCGTGCCTTCTTGTTTCTTCCTTCACATTTTGATCTCTTTCCATTTTCCCCTTTTGTGCCTTCCTCTTGCATGCCCTCCTCCTACGTGCCCATTTTCTATCCCCTTACACCTTCGTTGTGCCTTCTTTGTGTGCCCTTCTACAGACATCTTAAAATCATTCATCCATACTCTTCTCCTTGCGAGCCGGCATACACCCTATAGAGCCACGCATGCTCCTTCAATTAAATGCCCACACACCCTGTTTTCATGCCTTTTGTAGGAATTACTTCCTCCTCTATGTGCACCTATGTGCACACATTCCCTCAGTTTCCCTTCCGCATCGCACGCCCAACTGCTAAACTTCAAAATGCCATAACTTTCGATCTAGAGCTCCGATTTTCATAAAATTTGACTTTTCAAAATGCGCACAACATCCTCTATCAGAATTATATTTCTTAATTTTAATGAGGATATATTTATGAAAATAAAATAAACATATTTGGCTCTATTCAATTAAATATCCAGTCCCAACAAAAGACAAAAATGCTTAGTGGACCCAAAACAACTGCCTCCACTCAAAATGCCATATCTTTTGCATTTCTCAACAAAATCATGCAAAATAAGTGTCATTAGGATGGTGGTTTTGAACCCAATTTATAAAGATCAAGAAATTTGGGGATTAATGAAGAATCAATAGTGATTTTTTTTTGAAAATGTGGATAGGACCCAAACAGTGTTTTTAGTGGTTGGGGTGTATTAAATAAAGCATGGGTGGAGTTTTCTCATTGTTGCACATTGTGGGTTAGCATGGTGGACATTTTTGAAGTAACATGTCATCATTCCACTCCATTATGACATCTTGCAAGTGGCAAGAATGGATATTTTTTGGATTTCCACTTCTCTCTCCCTCTTTTTCCTAGGAAGATTCTATAAGTTAGAAGGCTGGTCTCATTGTAAAGGGAGATATTCAGGGATGTGGAGAAACTTTGAAAACTTTTTTTCTCAACACCATTGAGTTGTAAACCCTCTCATGGGCCTAAAAATTGTATGTTGTTCCTCTATTTTAATAATGTAATGGAATGTGCATTTCTTAGAGTAATAAAATTGTGTTTTTCATGTTCTTTTAACCCTTGCATTGTCTTGTTGTATCTCCTTGCCCCTCCATCTTCGTTTTCATTTTTCTGTGCATGTATGTCTCATTTTCAGGTGCAAGGATGTTGTTTTTCATGGAGATTTAGTAGTAAATGAAGATCTGGGTCTGTGTCACACTGGTCTAGCCTCTCTCAACTCTATTTTCTTTTTGTATTCTCCCTCAGCATGATATTTCACCCTTTTTTATTGGTTCTATCACCTTCATAGTGTAGGATTTCTTAATTTTCATGTTCTCTCTCTCCTTAGTCCTTTGGAATTGTTAGATTAGGAGTAGAAATTCACATTTCCATCCTTAGAAGTAGTTTAGTGCTAGGATTATGTGGAGGAACTAGCCTTCTCTTGAGGTCCATCTCAAGTAGCAAGTCCCATAACTTGAGAGATGGTCCAATGTTACCCAAAAACACAAGTTACTCATTCACAAAAGCATGAGAAATCAGAGGGTGCTATTTTTTTGGTAATAACACCACACCTATAATAGTTACCATAAAAATCAACATGCATGTGTATATTAGGATTCCTAATAGATGATTTTCCATGAGATGAAGGCCTTGTACTGTCACACTTTCTTGATTGAATTTTTCCATTTGATCCATGAATTCATTCACCTTCATTTTTGTCTAAATTGTATAAATATTTTGTGAAACCTAGACCTATTCTCTTACCATATGCCTTTTTTTTCCCTAACATTTTATTCATTTTTTCTGAGATCTCTTCAAAATATGATATCTTCATTATCTTGATTCTTAACTATTTATTCAGTTCTTCAATCTCTTTCCTGAGTTCTTCTTTCTCAGTTAGGGCTTCCTTAAGTTGATTATGTATATACTTGAGAATTTCTACTTGCGATTCAATGAATTTGTCTATCTACTCCTTATATAACTCTACTCTCATCTTTAAGTGATAAAGGTCTCCAATCCTTGTCACCAAATATCTCTCTCTAGCTTGTTAAATTTTCTTCAAAGGGTCCTCTCTAATAAAAATTGATAGAATCAAAAAAGGACTGAGAGCAGGGGGTGAATCAGTCCTATAATACATTTTTCACTTTTCTATTTAAAACATTAACCATACACTCTCATAAATAACATACATTAATGTTGGATAATAACTAAATAAATTTGATCAAGGAATGCATACATATCAATAACAAAATATGTACTCAAATACCTTCTTTACTAGAATTTACATCAAATTACAACTCTTATTATTAGATTGTAGCCACTGAGACTTCATAATTTTTTCCTCACTCACATCCTCTTCATGAAACACTAACCTTCTAATAACCTAGAAAATACTTCCAAGGGTTTTTATTTGCATAAAAGGTTTTTTTCAAAACAAGAGAATTTTTTTTTTTTTGAAATTCATTTCAAAAATGAGTTTACATGAATATATATACCTCTTAGACATGAACTTTTACCTTCCACTTACCCAAACTCTTCAAATCACTCACTCTTTTCTCTTCTAGCTCTTCAAAATTTTCCACAAGTATTCAAAATTTGTATTCATGTTGTACATGGTCCCACCAAGTCAAATAATTATTTTTTATTCCTATAAACTTTCCACATTAGCCAAAACATCCACTTAGGCTCATAGGTGTGCCTAAAACAACTTGTGCACAAACAGTCCTATAAAATCCTCTAACTGAACAAGTTCCACTCATATTCATGAAAAAAATAATATATCAAAATTAGTATTAGGATTTACACTTTAATTTAAATTTACTAGAAATATCCACCTTAATTCTTAACACACCAAGAAGCACCACTTTTCAAGACGTTTCTGGCTAGTATAAAAATCTCTAAATTTGGTGTTCAAAAATTGAGCTGATACATACCTCAAAATTATTCATCATAAAAAAAATAGACTAAAAAATGAAATATATTGACATATAATAAATCACCAAATAATTTTCAATCTCCAATTTATCCCATAAATCCTTCAAAAACTTGAAACTTAGAGATTGGTCTAGCTAATCTTAAAAGTTCAAACACTAGTCTTCAATTTAAAATGATCAAACACCTCGAAAACACTTTTCACGGAATCCCATCACCTTTGAAACATCAAATGAGATGTATATAAAATTTACAATAACGTATAACCATGATTCAAATGGACAAACATTCACCATTTTCCCCATTTAGTCATGCTTCTCAATAGGCCTGATAGGGCAGTTTTTGCTTAATTCCCTTTAAGCAAGAAATGACCATTCCAAACTGAATTATGCACTTCCAAACATCATATTACTCATAAATTTTTTTATCAAGGTAAGAAACAACATTCACAAAATGCACTTCAACATGGTTACCTTTATTCTCCTTCGCTAGCTTCTCAAAACAAGCACCTTTTGTCGGTAAGCTAAAAAATGCACCCAATACTCCAATTTTATCCAAATTAGTTTCTCAAGTAAGTTAATGAAGCTGATTTAGAAATCCTTAAAATTATCCACCTCATAATTTACCGTATGTTCCTTCGCATGTTTTACCTGTACACTGAAATATTCTTAAATAGCCTATTTTGGAGTGGGGCCCACCAAGTGTCAAGAAGTCAAGTCACCATGGAAATGTGTTTTTATGAGTTCTATACATCTTCCAACATGTTTTAAATAAAAATAGTTGTGTTTGGTCACCTAACCAACTCAATCTCTCAAAAATGGTCAGAACTAGGGTTTGGAAGGCTACATACATACTTACAAAAATGGATAGAAATTTTAAAATACTCAACCAATCACTAAAACAAAATTACGCTGTAATTGAATCCAAATTTAATCTATTTTTTCTCTTATTAATTATCTAAAGAAGGATCCATAATTTTTCTTGGCTTGTAAGAAGTTTGGTGCTCAATTTGCATGTTTTGAAAAACCCAAGTTTCGAAATACTTGCATAACCTGCAAACTATTTATCCCCAACTTCTAGAATTTTTCTCACACGTTAATGACACATCCCTCTAAAACCTCCAAGTTATGGTTTTCTCTAGTTCCTCCCATCTTGTCTAAGTGCCCTTATCTCTGATTCCCAGATGTTGAACTATCTTAACCTTTTGAAGTACTTAAAACACTTCAATAACTACCTGTCATGCCTTGTACACATCATATATCATTGTTACATGCTCACACCAAGTTTTTTTTACATCATTACACCTTGGGTCAACATTTCATAACTTGCTTGCTTGTGGATTGGCTTGGAAACCTCCATACTAACTTGTTTCAATCTCATGAACATGTTTTTTATCTTATAGATATTTATGCACCTCCTATTCTACCTCATGGTGATCCAAAATTTCTTGACCTGCATTGGTTTGAGTGAATTATCATGTTTTCTTGATCCACGCCATACATTTATACTAGGCCAAGACCTATAAGAGAGACTTGAATGAACTCATGCACTTAATGATTAGAACATGTGGACATGATGCAGACTAATTGACACATCTCACTCACCTCATGGAATTGTTTTGACCTTCGTAGCACCTTTAAGAGACTCAAAACACATATATGCACCTTTGGAGACCCCTAGATTTCATAGCCAACATACCCAAATCACCTTGATCACTGACATCAGTGGACTTGACATCAATGACAACACAAGTGACACACACTTCCAATAGATAATATTAAATTAAATATTTGTATTAAAATTTTATGAAAATAATTTCTATTACATTTTTTTAAGTATAGTCATCACTACAATAGTAAAGTCTTTTTTACAACAACTATTCTACAAAATTTCTAAAATTTTATACAATTGTAGAATATGTGTGGCACCACTATGATAATTCCATTTTTCCATTTTTAAATATTGTGCATGTTCCACACTTTTATGTAACTATTAATAATTTGTAGTTGATTCACATTTAAAAAAATTTCTCATTAAAAATCCACAATCTTATTCAATTTTTACATTTTTAAATATTGTGTATGTTCCACAATTTTATGTAAGTGTTAATAATTTGTAGATAATTCACATCTACAACACTCACATTGAAAATCTACAATCTTATTCATTTTTTCCAAAGAAGTTGGGACTTTAATTATTAGTCATCGATCTTGTACTTCACTTTAATATTTACCATTGATCTACTGGCTCCATGGTTGGGGTTTAGGTTCTATAATAAATGTCGTCGGCACTTTGATAACAATTGATCTCTATACTAGTTGATTTGGAGTGTTAATTACTAACTCATTCGAGTTAGGGTTTCTTGGGGATTATGTTGATTTTTATGAATATTCCTTAGCCATTGATCAGTGTAGTTCTGTAAATCTAGGACATTGATCTTCTGTCAAGTAATAACCAAGGTTGTTGAGTTGTAGTTTCATCGTCGATCGTTGATCTTGGTACTTTTCACTCTCGGTAATCGAACCATTAAATTAGGACTAGTTAGGTTTGTGGGGGTTGAGTTGAGTTGGTAACACAACTCAACCCTAACTCATTGTTCACTTTGTATTTTTCAACTTGTGGGAAAAGCCCTAGCAAACTTTCCAGTCGTCACCATTATTGTGTGATCCCAAACTTGATTTCGATACCCTCTTGACTCATGAAGCTTTGTATATGTGAATACCTTCACATTTTATCATTCTTTCTCTAGTTTGAGCTCTAAAAAAGGGGTGGCCATCATTATATTAAGTGTTTGAGCTTGGTTCTATGTGAGATTCCTGGCATTTTTAGGTGTGTGGAGATTTATTCACTTTTAATAACTCAAAATCCACTGCCATTAATGAGCTTCTTTGAGATTATTGTTTAAGATTTATCTTAATGAAAGTGGGAAAGTTTCCAATTTCTTGAATTATGTAACTCTCTTTCAAAATTATTTTTTACTTTGTTGTCACTGATATCTTGTAAAGCTTGGGTCTGAAACTATAATGAGTTCATTGTCACCATTTATTGACTTCAAAGGAACTGAAACATTGAAATATTTGTTTTGTATTTGTTTTCTAGTAATTGTGAGTTCAAAACTTGTTCTGGGAAGTTATTATTTGTTCTTCAACTCAACAACTTTCGAGGGTTTCTTCACTTAAATGGAAAAATGGTAATTTGTCATTTTTTTCTTTAGTATTTCTCAGAGCTGTCATTCTAATATTCTTTAAATGGGTATTCGTTATTTCTTTTGATGTGGCCATTTCCATTCTTTTATTTGAATTTTTGAACTAGGTTTTATATTTTCACGAAAATAAATCTCTATTTTGTTGGTTCATTCTGCCTATAATTTCCTTACTAATCATTATGGTTTGCTATGGAGCAGGATTTTGTGCATTGCTTCCATATTTACTCCATGAATGGAAATATTTTCTTTTGAGTTGCATATATTTGATGAAAAATTGGATCTGGTTATATTAATTCCTTCTTTTGGGCTATGCATTAACCATTTGAAGAGATGATTGTTAGAAATATGTAATTACAGTTGTACCTATGTTTATAACTATGAGTGTATATTGGTCCTTCAACTTGGCTCTGTAGTCTGTATGATTAATCACAAAACTAGAAACTATCAATTGAATACTATTCCACCATCTTATGAATGCCTAGATATAAGTATTATTTATGTTCACTTGTGTACATGAGTTTTTTTACCATTAATTATTTCTTTATTTATCTTGAGAAGATAGCTTGAGCACCTGTATTGTGTTTTTCTCTAATCTGCAAATGAATGATCCTTTTGAGCTCTAGGTTTTGTCGAATCTAGACTTATACTTTAAAAGTAGCTCACTATGATAGAATTTGTGTTCTTATGAAAGTGTTGAAGATAACTTTAACTTTGGTTTGTAAGCATGATGCAAACTATAGTTTTGTTTCTTGTACTCGTCTACTAGTTAGAAATGACTTCATGCATTGACTATAATTTAATCAATGCTTTCAAGTATTTAAGGCCCTTTACTTCTATTTGAGAGGTGAAACCTTGTGATTTTCTCAAAATTAAAAACTTCTCTTCTTCTTGTAATAAGGAGCTAAGGATAAGAAGTTATTGAGTCCTGATTGTAGAATGTGCTTTCTTTATGGCTTGAAACACCCCTTGATTTATGGATTTATTTTGATGGAGGTTACCAAAATGTTTCTTCTATTTCTATTATCGTGTATTTTTACATTCTTTAATCTCTGAAACACATATACTTTTCCTTTTACTATCATGTAAAAACTCTATGGTAGATGCACCTTGAAACATTTATGGAATGGTGGATTTCCTTGTGCACTTGATTTTTTTTTTATGAAATCCTTATTGGTTACTAACAGTCTTGAAAAAAGCACTTAAATTATAAACTGTAACAACCTAGAGGCTTTGAATGAATCTTTAAATAGTTGAAATTTTCTTTCTTTGACCTATATGATGTTGCAATGGATTTTTTATCCTTTGATTAAAATTATCATTCTTTATTCTATTCTAGAAATGAGGAATCTCTGAAATTTTGATCATTCATTTGATCTTAAGTATTATGATGAATCACACAATTTGTTCTATATAAAATATCATGGATGGAAGGATTTTCACTTTATTATGTTGTTTCTTTGGTAATGGAAACTTGAATGTTGCATTTCTTGCGCTGTTTGAGTATTCTTCACATCATACCATCATAACTCTCTATTATAAATGGTAAATCAATCAAACTACAAACCTACCCATTTTGTATGGAGCTAAAGACTGTACTTTCTTGGATTTTCCAAAGTCACTCAACAAAAATTATCTAATTTTAACACTGTACCTTGAGCATTTTGTAGACATAAATATATCCTCTTCTATAGTCTTGAATTTTGTTGGTTGTTTGATATGGGAGATTACATTGATGATAATCTGATAGGCTATCTATAACATTGATAATTTATTTTGCAGTAATGATTGCACTTATTCTTTTATAAATGAAGTTATTATTCATTCCTTTTATAGTATCATCTTGATTCTTCAAATGCATCTATCCATGAATTATAATGTGCACTGAGGCTTCATAGAATTTCTATTTTGAAGTTATGTCTTTGTTAAGTGGTTTCTAGCTTAATTTTATTGCATTCCTTTACGGGTAACTGTATATTGTGAAAGTGTAGTGATGAACAATGTCTTCTTTAACCCCTTGATCATGTAGATGAAATTTCTTCATATGTTATATTTTTGTTCCTTTGATGGATAAACTCTACAATATTAAATTTCATGATGAATTTTTCAAAAATTGTACTTGTTTGACAAATTATTTTCATGTGAATTGGACTCTTCAGTGGCCTTATTTGAGCCTAAATGATTTTGTAATGAAAGAAAATTTATTTATTTTGATCATAGTTGTCTTTTAAATTTGAAATTTTCTTGATGATGCATCCAAGTTGATTAAAAGGGCCATACCTTCATTTGAAAATTTGTAGTTGAAAACTAAAAGTTGTTTGTTATCTTACTTTGCAAGATGGAAACATTATAGTTGTGATATTGGAAATTTTTTTGGTAACTTGTTCAAGAATCTATCTTACTTATTTCTTATCTTGAAAATTCTTTATTTCTTCTCTTGATTCATGTTCTAAAAAAACTTTAAAATTTTCTTCATTCAATTCTATAATAAACTCTTTTAATGCATTCTATTTTTTTGTTGTGATCATAGATGCTCCATTTGATTTTCATTGATGGATCATAATTTTAAATTGATAAGTAGATATACATTTCATTATCCTAAAATCATTGTATTGTTGATACATATGTACTTGATTATTTGTTTTATTAGTTTTGTTATCTGATCTGGATATCTCAAAATTTGAAATACATGAATGAATATTTTCTGTTGTTCTTGAATATGCTTGATCATTAAGTGCAATATATAATGGATAGTACATTATTTTAAAACATGTATTGATATCTTTTGATGCAACCTGTACCTACACACATAAGAAAATAGTTAGAAAATAATTAGCATTTTTGGTCTCTCTTATGTTCCATATTCTTTTTCTTTTCTTCCTTTTTATTGTCATGAATCTGGGAATAATATGTGCTAGTGTAGAATACTAATTTATCGATTTTGTATTTGTCTCTAACGTACCTTATGATTATGATAATCAAAAATCCATTTACATGTAGTTAGATAGTACGTGAGTATATATTAAAACCTGAGCTCTTTATTGATTCCCTTTCTTTTATTTTTTAGGTACATCGTAGTTGCCGGGTAACATAGATGAAATATGGAGCTAGAACTTCAAATAAGAAGACTAGAAGAAAACCCAAGGAAATTATGGTTTTCCCTTATACTCCTTTACTTTTAGCTTTATGCGCATGTAATTAGTTCTTGAGTAGTTATGAGTTATATCCAACATCTTGTGTGTGAAAAATTGAATTTCTTCATGAATAAATAACATTAATTTATGTAAATGAGTTGTTTACTTCTTTCTGTATTTAGATTTTATGATGGATATTGATTATATAATTAAATAAAAACTCAATCACATAATTATATGTATTTAAACATGAACAAATAATGATTTTGGATGTACTTATAACTTAATAATGAAATCTCATTCCTGTAACTGCAACTCTATTTGTTTTTCCTGAATATAAAATTTCACCTAAATGATTATTCCCACCTTTATTGAGGCAATGCATTAGTCCTTTGAGGTTTCTATTTTTCCTTGCTCAAGACAAACATGGAATAACATTCTATGTGAGGTGTTACATTTTGTAATAGCACACATAGTTGTAGATTACATGTAGTTAATCAATTTTTTAAACTGAAAACATAATAAACTGTTTGAATCCCCATAGTTAGGTCCATTTCATAAATTCCTTCCATTAAAAAAAAGTTTCAAGTTGCCTATTTTTTTAAAAAAAAGGGAAAAAAATTTCAACATTTATGGCAATCCTGTGGGGAAAGCTACCTGCTAGCATGTAGACCAGTGCCTAGCTCTTGTCTATTTGGCATGGAGATAAAGAACATAACCAAATCCCACCTTTTTTTACAACATCGAACCTTCTGAAAAGAAAACTAAATTTGGGAAAGGATTTGGTAAGCTAGATCATGTGCATGAGTGCACTTATTGAATTGAAAAAACATTACAATGTGCATGAATTACACTTTTTGAAAGCTAAATCCTAATCTAACCAAACACTATAGGATTTTTAATAACACTGTTTAAGTAACATACCTCAGATGAATGGGATGTTCCTCTCCATTCAGCCTTCAAATTTGAAATCCATTGTGTTCTTCATAAGATGAAATCATATAGGTACAACTCCAGATTATATCAAAATTTGTGTGGTTTCTTATTTTTGCATGATCAACATACCATTTTAACACAATGTCTCCTTCATTGAAAACTTTGAGCCTAGACTTTTTATCAAATGTTTTCTTGATCTATTTCTGAATCTTTTCCATGTTCAGATGACCTTAATCTCTTAGCTCTTAGTGTTCCATTAATTCTACATAACAAACCTATAATGGTTCATTCTCAAGTATTTCCATCTAATGCAGTAAATCCAATACAGGAAACTCAACTAATATGGGCATTCTCTCCTATCGTCCATAAACTAGTTTGTATGGTGAATTTCCAGTTGATCTTTTATGAGTCACTCTATCATCCCAAAGTGATGAATTTAACATCAGATACAAAACCCTTTGGTTGTCTATGAGTGTTCTTCTAATGATTCTCAAAAGATTTTTATTAGTTCTTTCTACTAACCCATTACCTTGTGGGTAATAATTAGACAAAGTAATTAAATAAATTCCATTCTTGAAAATCAAATATGTTACCTTTTCTCGAAGAAATGCTAAGGCATTCTATGAAATGATAGTTTCTTCAACACGAAATATACAAATTATACCTTTTTAAAATGATAAGATTGAAGTCTCATTAGCTTCTTTCAAATCTACTGCTTCAGTCCAATGTGTAATATAATCTATAGCAGTCAAAATCATCTTTTGTCCTTATGACGAAGGTGGATTTATCATGCATGAAGAAAATACCCCACTACATGAATAACTGATCGACTAAAATAGGTTGTAGGGGTAGCAAAGATAAATGTTCTTTTCCAACAAAGAAAGAACATTTCTTACACTTTCTAATCCATTCGATGTTGTGCTTGAATATATTGGGAAAATAGCAACCAACTTTCATAATTTTTATGTTTTTTGTATAAGCTAAAAAGTTACCTCCTACAGGTCGTTCATGAAACTAAGATAATAGTTGATGAATTCTATCATAATCAATACATCGCAAAAAAATTCCATTTATATCCCTTGTAAACAATAGCATCAATGAAAACATATGGTACAACTTGTGACCTGAAATATATTCATTTATTATTGTCCATATCTTCTAGATAAGTATAGTGTTGTAAGTAATGTTAGTGAAAAATCACAATACCCCCAAATGAGTTCTACAGGTCTGATTTTCTAAGGAAGGGTCATTTGGTTTGATTTTATAACATTGAACTTTCCATAAGGTGTGGGACCTTGCAAAAATGGGAAAGCTCACCAGATTAAAGGCTAGTTCCTATCCTTCTATTTAGGTGCATACGTGAGAACTTGTACATGATCTCTCTCTATACCTAATCTAAATTTTCCAAGGAGACAGGGGTAAAAGGAACAAAGGAAATCAAACTAAGCTATAAGGTGATGCACCAAAGGCATGATGAACTTTTATTTTTCTAATAGACACAAACCAACCAGATGAATATAATAACCAAATAAAGATAACCAGATCTATAATGAAAGGTCAAATGAAAGAAAAATGGACAATAAATGATCTAAATTCAATCACAGATGTGTTTTATTAATCTATAAATTGATACAATGCATTACAAAGTGGCCAAAAGGTAGACACATATTATAGTTTAGCAGAAGGTCTGAAATGCCACAAGTTTATTTTCCAAAAGAAAAGGGGAGTCTACAAAACAAGGAATGTCCAACGCTTTACAATGAATCCTTCCCCCACATTTATAGACTCGATCAGAGAGAAGAGAGAGAGAGAGAGAGAAGAAGGAAAACAGGTTAAATCTCAACTACTACTATTAATGCCTTCGAAAAAAATTATCCATCAAATCTGTCTTTACTCCATCAATCCTTGGTTTGACGCCCTGAAGGAAAAGGTAATAGTAGAATAGATTGAATCTGATCTGGTTGTTGAGGCAAGAAGAACATGCATTAAAGGCCAGAAGACTTTTCTCCGTTTTTCACCTACTAGGCCTGCATAACTTAAAATTTCAAATATCCATGGTGTGGGTGAAGCCAAGATCTTTCCAATGGTGTCAGATACTAGGATATGCCCCTTCAAAATTTGTATCGATTCTATACAAATGGGAGGGAAGACAGTTTGAAAAATGAGTCCACCTTTTGATATAGGACACGTGGCAGCCAAATTAGAAAAAAATTGGGGATTGCAGGTTTGAAAATTATCCTTTTCCCCCTTTTTGTAAAAATGTGAAACTCAGAATACCCCATGTCCCTGAAGCTCTTCTTGGATATATGGCACCCTTTGGTTGGATGGGGAAATGTGCTTCCATATTTATCTTTGTGCTTTTTGGAAAAAAGGAAAAATTTCACCTTTTCCCTCCAAATCCCTACTTCGGCTTTGAATCAGGTCCAAACGCTAACCTTTTCATTTAGGTGTGGGCGCGACCTAATTTGCAAATTTTATCCTTCTGGGATGAAAAAGGGAAAAAAAAAAAACCAACTTTCCCCCCGACAGCCCGCTTTCCTTGACTCGGGCCCAAACGTTGACTTTTTCCTTTGGGCAAGGGTGCGGCCCTAATTTATATTTTTTTGGCTAAGTATTTTGCTTGTTGGGGTATATCTTTTGATCTAGGACATGTGGTAGCTTGACACTCATTTTGAAAGACCCCCTTCATTCAATCCTTTAATTAGCACCAATTACACACATGGTAGCCTCCACCGGCCTATCCCATGCATTAACTATTCAACTAACTTTGCCCCTTTTTGAGATTAGACACATGGAGGCACTACACTTGCTTGAAAGCCTGATTCAAAATTTTCTTTTAAAGGAGTGTGAGGCTGACACTTGTAAAATTCCGCTAATTTGTGGATTTTTCAATGATCCCTCTTACCTTTTGGACTTTGGGCTACGTGGCGAGCTCGTGCTCGTTTGAGTCTCCACTCTAGGAATAACTCTTAGAGATGCGCCACACTGACACTTGGCATTCCCTGCTTACACTTTCATGCTTAGCCAATTTTGAGGCCCACCCTATCCACCTTTTCAGTCAGTTTGACTATCTACTACATGGAGGGTTAGCGCAAGTTTGAGTCTCCACTTTGGTCTTCCTAGTTGGTGTTGCACCGAGCCACCCCCTGACATGCTCTCTCTTAGTTAAAGACTTTACAACTCCCCACAACTTTTGCGGTTATAGATGATGTGGATGCCTAGCTCTCGTTTGGGCTTCCACTTTTTGGGTTCACCTTTGAAGAAGCGTGGTTAAGACACATGGTTCCTTCTACCACCTCCTCCATATTTAGTTGATTTTGGACCCTATCTTGAACAGTTTGAAGCCTGAGGACTTCAAATCTTTTCCGTTTCTTTGTTTTCTTGCCCTTGGTTCCTTTGTGGCACTACCCCTTCTATTTTGACCCTGTTATTCCATTTTTGAGTCTACCTATAAGTTGGAAATGGATTCGAGACATATAATCAGCTCGACATAGTCGTTTCTTTTACGCAGGGTCCATTTTTCCTTTCTCAACCCCCACCACTCCATTTTTTTAGTTCCTATGCAATCATTTACAGATACGAACAAGTTTTCTTAGGTTATTTATATGTGAGATTGTAGCTGACCTGATTTTGATCTAGGGGCAAAATATGGATAACAAGTAATTAACTAAATTAGTCATCCATCTTGATTCCTGAACTTTTGGATTGACTTCGCGTTTTTGATTTTCAACTTGTAACAAGATTTCTAACTGCTGATATGTGACTTCAATATCCTTTTCTAAATTTTTAGATTCTATAGCCTATTGTTTTTCCATCTCAAAAATCAGATGCTCACACAATCCTTTTCCTAGAATTGTTTTTGTAACACGGATGTCAATATCATACTTAATAACCTTTGTAATCAATCCTGCTCTCTTCTCACTCATTTCTTTGTTCGATAAGAACACTTTAACACTTGGATGAGAGACTAAGACATGTATCTTATTATTAGAAATCATGTAATTGAAATTATTAAATCCTCTAACTATATAAAGTACTTATTTAAAAAAAAAATGTACCTTATCTCATAGTCATGTAAGTTGTGTCCAAAGAAAGTAATTTGCTACTCAATATTTTCATCATTAAGTAGAGTTAATATGGCTGAAATATTTTCAGCTCCTGCAAGTGCATGCAATGTAAAATTCTTATAAAAATTTGGATTTTCTAGAGTGGGAGCTTGTGAAATAGTTTTCTTGATAGCTTTAAATCCTTTTCTTCCTTCACTGGTCCAAGAGAAAGTTTTATATTTCGTTAACATAGTTTTTAATGGATTGATTAATGCTACAAAATATGGAACAAATATTCTAAAAAAATTTATGGTTCCAAGAAAACTTTGTATTGCCTTCTTATGATGAGGCAAGGAAAGATATGAAATAGCTTCAATTGTTAAAGGATCAATAACTAAACTTTTTTTGGAAATAATATGTCCAAGTAATTTACCTTGATGGACTAAAAATATAGACTTTTGGTGATTGAATGATATTCCAAACTGTCTGCAAGGCTGAAAAGTCTACCTTAAACGCATAAAATGATTATCAGAATCCTTTGAAAATACATCAAAATCATCTAAGTAAACCAATATTAATTTATTTAATAGACTGTGAAAAACCATATCCATGGCATGTTGAAACATTCCACCAACATTGGAAAGTCTAATAGCCATTCTTTTGTAAGCATAAGTACCCCAATTTGTAGTTAAAGTTGTTTTGTATCTGTCTTCTTGACACACAAGAATATTATTGTATCCACTATAACCATCCAAAAGGGACAACCTGTCTAAACTTGAAACTGCTCTTAAAATCTAATCCATATTGGGAAGTGGATAATGATGTTTTAATAAAGCTTTATTAAGATCTCCAAAATCCACATATAGCCAGATTTCTCCATTATTTTTTCAAACATGAACAAGATTAAATAACCAACTTGAATGTTTAACTAGGAATATAATACTTGATTCAATCAACTTGGATAACTATTTTCTTATCAATGTTTCAATCTTCAGATTTACAAGAATTTGTTTCTACCTAACTGGCTTGGAATTTGGCTGTAAATATATGGTATGCTGAGCTAAACTAGGATAAAAACCTCTCAGATCTTAGTATTTCCGAGAAGAAAATCAACTTTTACTTTTGTATATAACTTAATAAATGTTTTTCTTTTAACTAAGGAATATACCTTTCTGATAAATAATTAATTTTCATCATTGACCAAGATCTCTTCGTAGTTATCTACATGATTTGAAATCTTTCCTTTATCCTTTCTTAACTGATCATCAGAACTGAAAATCTATTCTAGTGTGACCATTCCTTGGGGTATCATATTTGTCTTTAACTAAAAAATCTGGTCACCATATAAATGCTGCGGTTTTTATTGATTTACTAAAGAAAATTTAGCTTCTTGCTGCAAAAAATTTACAAATTTGTTCCTCATCTTCAAAAACTTGCCAATTTTCTTCATTATCATGAACTCGAGCTCTTATAATAATCTTTATATGTGGTTGTACTTTTTTGTTTTTGATCTCTTCTAGTACATCAAATATAGAACCAATATGATACCCCAAGGAATGGTCACACTAGAAGATATTCCATTAAGTCTGAAACATTATGTTTGTAAAAATTCACTAGTGAATTCTTACACACATTAAAGTGTTTTACATGATTAATCACAAAATTTGAATCACCAAAAACTTGCAACATGTTGATACCTCTTTTTCTTGCCCATTGTAAGCCATAAATTAATGCTTCGTATTAAACCACGTTACAAGTACATGAAAATTACAGACTTAAGCTGAAAAATACCTTTTGTTTGTAGGGGAAGTGAGCATCAAACCTGTACCTTGTCCTTAATTTTTCATGGCTCCATCAAAATGAATCTTTCATATCCCTTCGACTATTTTTTCTTTTTTGGACAAGGGAATTGGTGTGTGTTTTCTTTATGAAAACAATGAACCCCAAATAAATCTTCCTCTGATTCTTTTAAGGGATCATTATCATTTTCTTCTTGATTTTTTTAATCCATAAAAAATTAGAAACACCATCTAATGCAGAAGAACATGTGTTATAACATCAAAATTATATTGATCTATGGTTGCATAATTTGTTGCAACATTTGAAGCGTGATGCTCAATATGAAATCTAACAAGACACTCTTAATTTAAAGTAAATTTAGTTCTATAAATTGCAGTAAAGAATAAGAATGACCAATCTAAAGAAAGATAACCTCTTATCTTTGTTGTGAAATATCTTGATAATCATAAGGTAAAGTAGGGAGGTAAATCTATAACAATAACATCTTGTAAGATAGTAACATTTAGACAAGCATGTAAAGTACCCTCGAAATTTCTAATTATTCCAAGTGTGTTAGTTGTTGTTCCGTCTAGCTGCAACACATTCTTCTCTATAGGTTCATACTATAGGCCCAACTTTACTACAATTTCTTTAGGAATTACTGTGTTTCTTGCACCACTGTCAACCATGTAGTTATGAACTTAATGATCTCCAAGAATCAAATATAGATAAAAGGGTGGTGGTTTCTTAATATCATGAGCATTTAAAACCTTTTGTAACATCCAATTAACCTATTTTATATGATCTTTCTCCATTGTACCAAGAACCATGTCTACTTCCTAATCATCCTTTTCTTTTGTTTTCGAAGAAATATGCAACGTAGCAAGCTCATGAGAAAGAAATTCTTGTTGCACTAGAATATTTAGAGCATCCGACTATGTCTCGAAAGTACACCCTATAGAGAGATGGTTTTTTGTATTTTAAGCTTTCAAACTTTTTCTCTCTCTTTCATAGATTCAATGGAAACACCTTAGGTCTATGGGTATACATATTTTGAGGTGCGTTTCTAGTATCAAGGCTAGTTCCTTATTCATATATCCTAAACTGATTTTTTGGGGTTTAAGGTTAAAAGATGACTGTAAAATGTAATTACAACTGAGGTGATACACCAAACTTGTATGAGGTATTTGAATGAGTACATGCACAATTGATATGAAATGAATTTCTGATCAATAGGCCAATAATTTTCTGAAGATAATTAAGTGTAAACACATTGATGTATTGAGGGATAAAATCACAACAATACTGCTAAGTTACATATACTCATTCATATCATGTAGAAATTACTGAATTTGCAATAGAGTAAGATGATTAATCAAGGAATTCACCATTCAAAAGATTAATGGAAACATACACAAGACTGCAAATAATTGGAAAGGTAGAAAAATACTTCACATTTAAAGGGAAAAATTTGCAGAACATTTCTTCAACACTCTTGTATCTAAAAATTATTCCCCTCGTGCTTTGCCAATGCACACAATATATAACAAAATTGATTCACACACCCTTCCTAAAAATAGACTAAGTCTGTACTCACCCATGCATCATATTTTTACCTTTTATTTAATAATAAAGAAAGGAATAAAATAAATAAAACTAGTATAAAGAGGCATTAATAGCCTTTGACTACATAACAGTCAAACTATAGTTGACTTTTTTATTTTTAAGAAAATCATGGGTGAATAATTTACAAAAATAAATGTTGCTTGATAAGAAAGTCTCCTTCTTTGTGCATGCAAATTCTGTCTTCTTGTGGATGATGTGACATATGAAACTTGCCCTTTGGATGCATATGCAATAATAACCTCTTTGTGTGTGAGGAAAATAATTATTATTTACAATACTTGAGAAAATATTCCACATGTATTCCATCTACTTTGGGTATCACTTTGATTCTGATGTCGACATTTGTTTTTTATTCTGTGGTCACATGGAATTCACCCCTGTGTAATTGGAAATAATGTCTTTTCTTCAGCTACCATGTGGGGATCACATTGTGCACATGTAATAATAAAACTCCTCCCTTTGTACATATTACCTTAGCAAATTTTGAGTTATACTTTGGAAGTATAATGTACATATTTCCAATTTTGGTGTTATATCTAATCTCGAGTGTATCACTTGTCACTTCGATGATTTAGTTTTTTTAACAATGGTGACATTCAGTTTTGGAATGATTCTTGATAATTATAAAGTAAGCCTTACCTTTTAGGGAATCATTGTTGTCGGCATTGACATGTAGCATATGATTTTAGTCTATTTTAAAGGTCAATGCAAAATAACGATTTTGAACACTCCCGGATGGCCCTTTCAAATGACGATTCGACCATTCTCATGCTTTTGTCAGTGGAAACACAACCCTAAGGAGGGTTCCATCATTGTTTGACACATATATAACTGATATAACCATGGTTGGGTTTGATTAACTTGGAGAGTTAGATGGTAATACGTTGGAACCCTAGTCACTTTACGTAATCATTTTGAGATCTCTCCGAACTAGCGGAGCTATGTTGAAATTATATTTAGCAGCCATGATCTATATATTGAGTTCACTCTGTAACTCCTTCAGAGGGTGTCTTTTGGCCATTATTTTTCTCTAATTTTAATTTAGCGAAGGAGGCCACCATGGATATTTATTTGAGCTTTTTGGAAGATTCAAATTTTCAAAGCCATGAGGGAGGGTTTGGTCCTGGTTTGCATTTTTGTTTCTTGCATTCACTGAAAGGTTTCAAACAACTCGGTGATGGATTAACCTTTTGAGTTAGATGATTCTACGATATACTCTAGATCTCCTTCTCTATATTTTCTCTGGACTCAGAACCATGACCATCTTTTTTTATTTCTAGTAAGTTCACAAAACACTAGCCATTACCTTTATGCATGACGCTATTTAACTTGAGATAGAAACAATATTAGATCTAGTCCATTTGGAACTACTATTTTCTTCTCCCATTAGTTGGGTTGTATTTTGTGCTTAATCATGGCCGCCATAAAAATTTCTTTATTGGTAATGTAGATGTGGGCATATTTTCTACTATGAAGCTCTGATTTACTTTATAGGAGTTGTTAGTTTGAAATTAAATCTTCGGTTTACTTGAATATATCTTGCTCATTTTTAGCTTTATGGCTCCATTAGGTACTGAAAATTTTGGAAAAATTTGTCATTCTGCGGTTTCACCTCTGTGGAAATATTCATGGCCACGATTGACGAAGCTTTCGAGCTATATTTTTTGGTGAATCTTGTGGCGAGGGTTTTAAATAATGTGTTTCTCGGTATTTGGGAATCTTAACAGACTTGGCTCTATGTACCTTTGAGCTAGTCCCTATTCTGAATACTATTTAGAACTCTATTTCAGATATTTCTATGCATGTATACCTTGTAATGCATCTCTTTTCTTATCTTTAGACAATTTTTATTTCCTTTGCATTTATTTTCTTTGAGTTTAGTCGTGCATCAATGGATTCACCTTTATGAGATCTAGGTATGCATCATATTATGAATGTGATCTACTAAGCTTTAAATTAGGTTCATAATTAATCAAAATTATTTTGTGACTGTTCAATGAACATTAATTTGATATCAAAACTCATATTATGTATATCTTCTCTATTTTGAATCAAGATGTTGACTCTGGAACACTTTTCCTTTATAGAATCTGAATGTTGTTTTTTTACGCTCATAATGGGGAACTTTGTTTCATCTTCTCTTTTGGTGTAAAATGATTACTATTTATGTATGCTATCAACTGTGAATACTTGAATCCTGAGGGATTATGAACATGACTCCTTTTCTCCTGATTTGGGTATTTTTTATGTAATACTATGATGTTCATTTCATTTGTCAAATATCATGCTACTATACTTAGATATTGCATATTTTTTAGTAGACTGGTAGGTGTGTAATGACATTGTACTTTATATTCTCCTTGGTCACTGAAATGGGTATTCTGCCTTTTGCTGTAGATTTTTCACATTTAGAGTCTCCACACAAGAAATTTCTAAATACCTCGACCCCTCTATTTTTATTTCTGAGCATACATATGCTCCTGAATTCAAGCACTACTCATTGTAGAGGGTTTATAAAATGAACTATGTTTCTATATGTTTCTGTTTTTTGTTTCATCCTTCTATGGTTGGTAAGACATCTCTTTCAGCCTTAGATATTTGCATTGGATCTAGGTTGAGTTTCCTTCTTAGTGTGAGAAACCCTGTCTATGACTAAGTTTTTAGGACATTTTTTTCCCTCTTATGTTGTTGGAGTTATAATAATGGCCATTATTGGAATTTTTTCACAATCTTAAAACCCACCTAGATTGTGTTTGTTGTCTTCTTCCCAGATCATAGTGCTATAGAAATTTGGGTATGATCATACTTTTACATGCACCTTTTGTTTAAAGGGTTTGAATTCTGAATTATTTGCATGACAAACATATGTATTTAATCTTTATGGCTTCCATTCTGATTTATGTGGCTGCACTGGGCATGACCTATGACTTTGCATGTATATTCATATGTGATAACTATTATATTGTGTTTAGGAGCCTACTCTTCTCTTAAAATCGATAGATGTCCATTCTTACAACTTGCTTCGATGTCTTAAAAATACACCATTGCTCTAACAGTTACACTGGTAATTTGTGTTTCATATGAATGTTGGTGTATTTCATCATTTAATACAATAGCAACTCTAAATAAGCTTTGTGGTTTTACCCTTTTTATCATAATTTTCATTCACTATTCTTGATTAAAATCCTTATGTCCTATTGCATTTGATGTTCATTCCTCTAGTTGTGTGAAGCATGATTATAACTTTGTAATCTTATTTTATCTTGTGGAGAAAAGCTTTGTTTGTCATTCTGAAAATCTGTGGATTTGATGTTTTTTAAGAAATGCTCTTAAATGAGAACTTAAGGCTAAATCTTTATTAAACATTGGTACCTTTACGAACTGCATTCCTTACTTCATATGTGCTTTGTAAATCATGGAAATATTGTAATTGTTTCTTGAGTCTTTATCTGTTTAATATATTTACACTTTTGAATGCATGTTTTTTCTAAAACTGAAGATATAAGGAGTGAAAATAAAACACTGGAGCTCAAAATTGATGACCATTTCCTTCTCTTTTTCAGGCATCATGATGCAGTTACAGAGGACAACTGGAGTGATAATTCAGAAAGAAAATAAAACATCTTCAAGGAAATGATGGGTTTACTTTACCTCTTTACATTTTCACAAGTTTCATAATGTATATGCATTCCTTTTCTTCAGTTATTTCTCACGGATTGTGTGAGATACCGTATGCAAAATTATTCCTCGTGAATAAATGAACTATTTTTGTGTAATGAGATGTATATATTTTCTTTTCTAGTACACTCTTCATTTGTATGGATAATAAATGAACTTATACAACTCAGAACACTTAAGTAATTCACTTAATCATAGAAATAAATTAAAATCAAGTGTACCTTTTAATGTTCATCATGAATTCAACTACTTATAACACTGCACCCTTCCATGCTTCAAACCTGCAACAGATATTGTTGCTCTAGAACGTAATAACCTACATATGCAATCTTTCCTACCTTCATCAAGGCCTTGCAATAGTCTTTGTAGGCTATTGCACTATCTTTTTGAAGATGATACATTGGAGAGGTGGTATACGTAAAGTGTTGCCTTCTGAGGTAACACTTTCAGCTATTTAATTTGATGCATGAGACTCTAATCTCATCCAAAATCAGACAATCAAATTTTATTCCCTTCTTATATGTTTTATCAGAACATATCCAATACTTGTAACCCGACCAATATGAGAAACTTAAAGTTTTGAGTTGACCTTTTTTCACATAGGGTGCAAAAATGTCAACATTTATGGCGATCCTATGAGGAAATCCTTCTGCTAGCTTGTAGACTAGTTCTTTGTTCTTTTCCGTTGGGCATGGAGTCGAAACACAAAACCAAAATTTTCCTTTCTAATGGTCCAACCCCTCAAAATGACCTAAAATAGGGAAAGGATATGGTAAACCAGATTACATGCACAAGTGCACTTATTAAATTGAAAAACATTGCAATGTGCAAGAATTGTACTTATCGAAAGGGAAATCATAATCTACCCTACTCTAACTGGGAGCAACCGAAGCTAAATAAAACCTAAAACAAGGAATGAAAATTAGATCCCTTCCTCCAAAACTGAGGCCATGAATTCAGCTCTAGAAACTAGCAAAGTGACATAGCTGAAAACAAGATATGTACCATTCTTTCGTTAATCAAATTAGTCCAAGAGATGGGGAACACCTCTATATGAACTGTAATCTATTTTGGCATGATTTGGGGCTTGTTGTTGAGAACAAACAAATCACTTTTGTGCTCCAAGACAAGCATGAAATCTTGTAAGATTGTAGTTGGGTGAGAATCAGCCAAATACCGAATAGGACAACGCCTTCTAGTAGTGGATGCGTTGGTTATTTTGATCTGGTCTAAGTCATGACCATCATTTTCAATAATGATCTCTTTTTGAATCTTTCTTGGAGGCTGTTTTGTGTGTTCCAACTATTGTAACTCATCTTCAAACTATTTTGAGATCTACTTTTGCTCTACAAGTTATTGTTCTGTATCATCTGTAAGTGATCTTTCAACACTTTTGTCAAATGATTCTGCATTACTTATATACTCCATGTATTCTAAATACTCAAGTTCATCCTCTTACTCCTTCATAAGCACTGTCTAGATACAAGATACAGTAAAATAACTAAAGATCATCTTTTTCATTTTCATAGGTACTTATATGAAGTTGTTGTTTTGTATCATCTTTTAGGACATTATGAAACTGTTCTGAACACATATCAGTTATTTCTAATTTATGTACCATAACTAATATTTTATCTTGCTCATTTTGATTTGACATAAAATCTTTAAGATCAAAATTGTCTCAATTTTCTACACAATATCTAATTTGAACACCATGCTTTTCTGAGACATTCTTCTCCCAAATTGGTTCTTTCAGGAGGGGATAGTAAAGATCTTTACCTAATAGCACTCCTTTCTATTTTTATGTACAAGAAGAACCCTAAAAATTAAAGGTTATTTGGATGCTAAAAAATGTAAAATTAGTGAGTTCTATAGGTTGCTCTTCACCTATGCAGTTTTCCAAATCTAACAAGAAATACACCTCTTCAATCTATAAATTCGAAATACAATTTCCTTAGATTTCAACCTCCTTTTTATTCAAAATTGGTCTATCATTTTCTAATATGGGTATAAGCTATGTGAGTATGAATTCCCTCATGCATACTACACTCAGAATATGTAGATTGTTGATCATCTTCCAACTGGTCTTGATCTGATGGAAAAATAGGTTATACTTTTTACATGGTTGCTTTTTCCAACTCTGGAATAAAATCAAAATGAAACTTTGACACCCATCCCTAAAAATTCTACAAAAGTTCCAACCTATTATTGTCTTCCATTAGCTATCCCTCCTGCTTGATCTATTGATTCTCTCTAACCTGGACTAGAAATACAGGTAAAGGAGGAGTGAGCTTAGTTTCATCTTTAACTGGAAAATTTTGGAGAAGAGGTTGGGGTATAATATTTTATTTTAGAAAAACATCTGAACACCAACTTGAAAGATTGATTTTTACTTTAGTATATGATTATGGGGTATAAAAAATAGGAATTGCAACAGCTTGATAGTTAGGAAACTAGGGAATAGGCTGTATTGGCTGAACATGAGTATATATGGGCACTCTGGTTTGATTGGGAAGGTAAGAAGGAAAATCCCATTGATAGGGTTCCATATCCTGACACCTATCATTCTTCATTGCTTTTGATTTACCAATTTGTTCCTTGATAGCTAAATGTTGCTGCTTTAAACTATTAAACTCGATTCTAAGATCTTATTGTTGTGCATAATCAACATAACCCTCTGTATATCCTTGATCTTGAACAACATAACCCTCATATTTATAATCATATTGATGGACGAGGGTTTGGGTTATAAGGATATTCATTCTAACAGGGGTTATAAAACTGATTTGAAGGAGAAGGTTGATAAAAGGACTACTGGTTTGGAGGAAAACACTGGTTGAAAATGAGGGTTCATGGCTATAGGACCTCATAAAATATTGAAAGTATGAAAATAGGTTTTCTTCTTACAAAAATAGCTAATAACAACAAAAAAATAAATCTGATTTCCTTGAAAAAACCTGTAAACTACAGCTGAAAATTGGTCGAAGTTGAAAAGTGATGAACTAATTTGAAATCAGATTTACGGAGTCACCAGATGAATTTTAAACCCCAAATCTTAAATTTTTGAATTCATCAATAGTATTTATTTTCCAAAACTGCTATGCATGGTGTCTGATCCACTTTGAATGATGAAATGCCTTTGAAAAGTGAAACTTTTAGCTATGTAAGAGTCCCACTGGGCATGCTAAAAACTATTATCTCCCAAAAGGGCACACTATAGAGAGATGGATTTTGGTATTCTAATATTGAAAAATTTATCACTCTTTCATAGATACAATGGAAACACATCAGGTCTGTGGGTATACCTATTTGAGGCGAGTCTCTGGTATCAAGGCCGGTTCCTTATTGATGTATCCTGAACTGATTTTTTGGGGTTTAAGGGTAAAATATGACTGTAAAATGAAATTAAAACTAAGGTGATACACCAAACTTGTATGAGGTCTTTAACTGAGTACATGCACAATTAATATGGAATGAATTTTTGATGCACATGACAATAGTTTTCTGAAGATAATTAATGGTAAATAACCTTGATGTATTGAGGGATAAAATCACAACAATACTGCTAAATTACACATACTCATTAATATCATGTAGAAATTATAGAATTTGCAACAGGGGTAAGATGATTAATCAAGGAATTCAACATTCACAAGATTAGTGGAAACATACACAAGACTGCAAATAATTGGAAAGTTAGAAAATACTTCACATTAAAAGGGAAAAACTGGTAGAAAATTTCTTCATGACTCGTGTATCTAAAAATTCCTCCCCGTGTGCTTTGCAAAAGTACACAATATATAAGAATATTGATTCACTGACCTTCCTAAAAATTGACTAAGGCTGTACTCGCCCATGTATCCTATTTTTACCCATTAATTAATAATAAATAAAGGAATAAAATAAAGAAAACTAGTACAAAGAGGCATTAATAGCCTTTGATTACATAACAGCCAAACTGAGGTTAACTGTTCTATTTTTAAGAAAACACAAGGGTGAATAATTTACAAAAATAAATCTTGCTTAATAAGCAAGTCTCCTTCTTTGTCCATGCAAATTATGTCTTCTTGTGGCTGATGTGACATCTGCAACTTGCTCTTTGGATGCACATGCAAAAATAAACCTCTCTATGTGTGAGGAAAATAAATTATTATTTACAATATTTGGGAAAATGTTCCCCATGTATTCCATCTACTTTGGGGACCACTTTGATTCTATTGTCAACATTTTTTTGTCTTTTGTGGTCACATGGAATTGACCCATGTTTAACTGGAAATAATTTCTTTTCTTTAACTACCATGTGGGGACCACCTTATGCACATGTAATAATAAAACTCCTCCCTTTGTATAGATTACCTTAGCAAACTAGGAGGTATACTTTGGAAGTTTGATGTATATATCTCCAATTTTGGCATTATATCTAATCTCGAGTGTATCACTATTCACTTCCATGCATTAGTTTATTTACCTATGGTGACATTCATTTTTGAATGATGCTTGATAATTATAAAGTAAGCCTTCGCTTTTAGGGAATCATTGTTGTCGGCATTGATATGTAGCATATGATTTTAGTTTGTTTTAAAGGTCAATGTGAAATAATGATTTTTAACACTCGATGCTGGCCCTTTTCAATGACGATTCGACTCTTCTCATGCTTTTGTCAGTGTAAACACAACCCTAATTAGGGTTCAATAATATTTTTACACGTATGTACTTGATATAACCATGGTTGGGTTTTATTAACTTGGAGAGTTATACGGTAAAATGTTGGAACCCTAATCATTTTTCATAATCATTTTAAGATATCTGTGAGCTAGCAGAGCTATGTAAAAATTTTCTTCAGCATCCATGATCTATATCTCATGTTCACTCTGTAACTCCTTCAGAGGGTTTCTTTCTGCCATTATTTTGCTCTGATTTTCATTTAGTTAAGGAGGTCGCCATGGATATTTCTTTGAGACTTTTGGAAGCTTTGCATTTTCAAAGCCATAAGGGAGGATTTGGTTCTGGTTACATTTATTTTTCTTGCATTCACTGAAAGGTTTCAAAAAAAATGGTGATGATTTGACATTTTGAGTTTGATGATTCTATGATTTGCTATGGATTTCTTGCTCTATAATTACTTTGGACTCGGAGCCATGACCATATTTGTTGATTTTTGGTAAGTTCAGAAAAATCTATCCATTACTCATATGCATGATGCCATTTTACTTGAGCTTCGAACAGTATTAAATCTAGTCCATTTAGAACTAGTATTTGCTTCACCCATCAGTTGGGTTGTATTTTTTGCTTAATCATAGCCACCATAAAAATGTCTTTATTAGTAATTTAGTTGTGGGCATATTTTCTACTATGAAGCTCTAATTTAGTTTCTAGGAGCTGTTAGTTTTAAAGTAGCGATCTAGTTTGTTTGACTATATCTTTCTCATTTTTTAGCTTTATGGCTCCATTGGGTACTGAATATTTTTCAGAAAATTTGTCACGCTATGGTTTCACCTTAGTGGAAATCTTCATGGCCGTGAAATATGAAGCTTTTGAGCTTAAGTTTCTAGGTGAATCTTGTGGCAAGGTTTTTTATTATTGTGTTTCTCAGTATTCAGGAATCTCAACAGACTCGACTCTTTATACCTTTGAGCTAGTCCCTATTATAAATACTATTTAGAGATCTGTATCTGATATTTCTATGCAAAAAACCATGTGATGCATCTCTTTTCTTATCTTTAGAAAATTGTTATTTCCTTTGCATTTATTGGATTTGAACTTAGTTGTGCATGAATGGATTAACCTTTACAAGATCTAGCTCTGCACCATACTTATGAATGTGAACTACTGATCTTCAACTCAGGTTCATAATTAATCAAAATTATTCTGTGACTATTCAGTGACCATTCATTTGATATCACAACTCAACTTTTGTATATCTTCTCTATTTTTTCAAGATTTGTACTATGGAACTCTTTTCTTTTATAGCATCTGAATCTTTTGTTCTGAGCTCATAATGGGGAAATATATTTTATCTTCTCTTTTGGTGGAAAATGATTACTCTTTGGATATGCTATGAACTGTGAATACTTGAATCCTAGGGGATTATTAACCTGACTCCTTTTCTCCTGATTTAGATATTTTTGATGTAATACTACAATGTTCATTTAATTTGTGAGAGCTCATGATGCTATACTTAGATCTTGATATTTTGTAGTAGATTGGTAAGTATGTAATGACACTGTAGTTTATATTCCCCTGGATCACTAAATGGGTATTCTACCTTTTGCCATAGATTTTTTGCATTTAGTTGCTCCACCAAGGAAATTTGTAAATACCTCAGCCCCTTTATTTGTATTTCTGAGCATACACATGCTCATGATTTCAAACATTACTCAATGTAAATGTTTTATAAAATGAAACTCCTTTTGTATATGTTTATGTTTTTTGTTTCATCCTTCTATGGCTGGTAATACATCTCTGTTTCCATGGATATTTTCATTGGATCTAGGTTGAGTTGCTTTCCTAGTGTGAGAAAACCTAACTATGGCTGAGTTGTTATGTCATTTTTTCCCTCTTATGTTGTTGGAGTTTTAATAATGGCCATCATTGGAAGTTTTTCAAAAGCTTAAAACCACCTAGATTGTGTTGGTTGTCTTCTCCCTAGCTCATAGTGCTATGGCAATTTGGGTTTGAGCATACTATTATGTGCACCTTCTTGTTCAAAGGGTTTGAATTCTAAATTCTTTGCATGACAAAGATATGTCTTGTTATTTATGGCTTCCATTTAGATTTTTTTTGTTTCACTAGGCATTGATCTGTGACTTTGCATTTGTTTTCATTTGTAATAACTATTATATTGTGTTAAGGAGCCTACTCTTCTCTTAATCCATAAATTTCCATTCTTACAACTTTCTTTGAAGTCTGAAAATTACACCATTGCTCTAACACTTGCACTGGTAGTTTGTGCTTCATATGAATGTTGGATGTTCATCATTTAATGCAATAGAAACTCTAAATCAACTTTGTGGTTTTACCCTTTACATCATAAGTTTCATTCACTATTCTTGAATAAAATCCTTATGTCCTACCGCATTTTATATTCATTCCTCTGGATGTGTGAAACATGATTATCAGTTTGTAATATTCTTTTATATTGTGGAGAAAATCGTTCTTTGTCATGCTGAAACCATTATTTAAGAAATGCTCTGACATGAGAACTTGAGCCTTAATATTTATTGAACACTAGTAACTTTACGAACTGCATTCCTTACTTCATCTATTCTTTGTAAATCATGGAAATATTGTAATTGTTTTATGATTCTTCCTTTGATTACCATATTTGCACTTTTGAATGCATGTTTATTCTGAAACTAAAAATATAAGGAGTTAAAATAAAACCCTGAGCTCAAAATTGATGACCATTTCCTACTCTTTTTCAGGTATCATGATGCAGTTGCAGAGGACAACAGGAGTGATAATTCAGAAAGAAAATTAAACCTCTTCAAGGAAATGATGAGTTTACTTTACCTCTTTACATTTTCAATTTCACAAATATATGCATTCCTTTTCTCTAGTTATTTCTCACGGCTTTTGTGAGATAAATATGCACAATTATTCCTCATGAATAAATGAACTATATTTGTGTATTGAGATGTATATCTTTTCTTTTCTGGTACACTCTTCATTTGTATGGATAATAAATGAACTTATACAACTCAGAACACTTATGTAATTCACTTAATCATAGAAATAAATTAAAATCAAGTGTACCTTTTAATGCTCATCCTGAATTCAACTTCTTAAAACACTGCACCCTTCCATGCTTCAAACATGTAACAAAGATTTCTGCTCTAGAATGTAATACCCTACATATGCCATCTTTCCTACCTTCCTCAAGGCCTTGTAATAGTATTCGCAAGTTACTGCACTATCTTGCTGAAGATGATACATTGGAGAGGTGGTATACGCAAAGTGTTGCCTTTTGGGGCAACAATTTTCACTTTTTAATTTGATACATGACAATCTAATCTTGTCCAAAAGTCGACAATAAAATTACATTCCCTTCCTAGATGTCTGATAAGAACATATCCAAGAATTTTAACCTGGCCTATCTGAGAAAATTAAAGTTTCAAGTTGACCTTTTTTCGCACAAGCTTCAAAAATGTGAATATTTTTTGCAATCCTACGGGGAAATTTTTCTACTAGGTTATAGAATAGTGCCTTGTTCTTTTCCATTGGGCATGAAGTCAAAGCATAAAACCAAAATTTTCCTTTTTGATAGTCTAACCCCTTAAAACAAACTAAAACTTGGAAAGGATCTGGTAAACTAGATCACATGCATAAGTGCACTTATTAAATTGAAAAACATTACAATGTTCAAGAACAACACTTATAAAAATGGAAATCCTAATCTACCCTAGTCTAACCTATAGCAACCGAAGCTAAATAAAACCTGAAATAGGCAGTGAACAGTAGATCCCCTTCCTAAAAAACCGAAGCCATAAATTCAGCTCTAGAAACCAACAATGTGACATAGCTGAAAACAAAATATGTATAATTATTTCATTAATCTAATCAGTCCAAGAGCTAGAGAACACCTCTATCTGATCTGTACTCTATTCTGGCCTAATTTGGGGCTTGTTGTTGAGAATAGATAACTCAGTTTTGTGCTTTAAGACAAGCATGAAATCTTGCAATACTGTAGCTAGGTGAGAATCAACCAAATATCGAATAGGAATGCACCTTCCAGTAGCGGATGTGTTGGTTCTTTTGATCTAGTCTAATTCATGACCATCATTTTCAATAATGATCTCTTTCTGAAGTTGTCCTGGAGGTTGTTTTGTATCTTCTAACTGTTATAACTCATCTTGAAACTATTTTGAGATATGCTTTCGCTCTACAAGTTGTTTTGTATCGTCTATAAGTGATCTTTCAACACTTTTTTCAAATGATTATGTATCACTTATAGCCTCCATGCAGTCTAAATACTCAAGTACATCCTCTTATTCTTGATAGGCATTGTCTAGATACAATGGTAGAGTAAAAAAATGTGAAGATCCTCTTTTTCATTTTCATAGGTACTTATATGTAGTTGTTGTTTTGTATCATCTTTTAGGACATTATGAAACTGATCCAAACACATCTCAGTTATTTCTAACTTTTTTACCATAACTAATATTTCATCTTGCTCATTTTGATTTGACATAAAAAATTTAATATCAAAATTGTCTCATTTTTCTGCACAAGATATGATCTGAACACCATGCTTTTATAAGACATTCTTCTCCCAAAATGGTTCTTCTAGGAGGGGATAATAAAGATCTTCACCCGATAGAAATCCTTTTTATTTTCTATGTACAAGAGGAGCCCTATAAATCAGAGGTTATTTGGATGATGAAAATGCAAAATCAATGAGTTCTATAGGTTGCTCTTCACCTATGCAGTTTTCCAAATCTAAGAAGAAATCAGCCTCTTCAAATTGTAAATTTGAAACAAAATTTCCTTTGATTTCAACCTCCTTTTTATTAAAATATTATCTATCCTCTTCTAATATGGCTATAAGCTGCGTGAGTATGATGCCCTCATGCATACTACACTTATAATATGTATATTGTTGATCATCTTCCAAATGGTCTTGATCTGATGCAAAAATATGTTGTACCTTTTACATGGTTTCTTTTTCCAACTCTGGAATAAAATCAAAATGAAACATTGACACCCATCCCTACAAATTGTGCAAAAATTCTAGCCTATTATTGTCTACCATTGGCTTCCCCTCCTACTTGATCTGTTGATTCTCTCTTTTCTGGACTGGAAGTATGGGTAAAGGAGGAGTGAGCTTAGTTTCAACTTCAACTAGAAAATTTTGGACAAGAGGTTGGGGTATAATATTTTCTTTTAGAAAAACATCTAAAAACTAACTTGGACGATTGATTTTTACTTTAGTATATGATTCTGGGGTACAAAAAGTAGGAATTGCAACAACTTGATAGTTAAGAAACTGGGGAATAGGTTGCATTGGTTGAACATGAGTATATATAGGCACTAGATTTTGATAGGGAAGGTAAGCAAGAACATCCCATTGACAGGGTTCCCTATCCTGACACCTATCATTCTTCATTGCTTTTGATTTCTCAATTTATTTCTTGATAGCTAAATGTTGTTGCTTCAAACTATTAAAATTGATTCTAAGATCTTCTTGTTGTGCATAATAAACATAACCCTCATATTGATAATCATATAGATGGAAGTGTCTTGGGTTATAAGGATATTCATTATGATAGGGGTTATAAAACTGATCTGAAGGAGAAGGTGGATAAAAGTGCTACTGGTTTGGAGAAAAAAACTATTGAAAATGAGGGTTCGTGGCTATAGGACCTCATAAAATATTGAAACTATGAAAACAGGTTTGGTGCTTACAAAAATAGGTAATAACAACAAAAAAAAAGATCTAATTTCCTTAAAAATACTTGGAAACTATAGCTGAAAATTGGTCGAGTTGAAAAGTGATGAATTGATATGAAATTAGATTTACAGAGTCACCAGATGAATTATGAACAGGAAATCTTAAATTTTTGAATTCATCAATAGTAGTTATTTCCAAAACTGCTATGCATGGTGTTTGATCTGCTTTGAATGATGAAACACCTTTGAAAAGTGAAAATTTTAGCTATGTAAGAGTCCCATTGGGCATGCCAAAAGCTGTTATCTCTCGAAAGTGCACCCTATAGAGATATGGATTCTGGTATTCTAGGATTGCAAAATTTATCACTTTTTTGTAGATACAATGGAAACACATCAGGTCTGTGGGTATACCTATTTTGAGGTGAGTCTCCGGTATCAAGGCCGATTCCTTATTGATGTCTCCTGAACTGATTTTATGGGGTTTAAGGGTACAAGATGACTATAAAATGAAATTAAAACTAAGGTGATACACCAAACTTGTATGAGGTATTTAACTGAGTACATGCACAATTAATAATGGAATGAATTTTTGATGCACAGGACAACAATTTTCTGAAGATAATTAATGGTAAACACCTTGATATATTGAGGGATAAAATCACAACAATACTACTAAATTACACATACTCATTAATATCATGCAGAATTTACTGAATTTTCGATAGGGTAAGATTATTATTCAAGGAATTCAACATTCAAAAGATTAATGGAAACATACACAAGACTGCAAATAATTGGAAAGGTAGAAAATACTTCACATTCAAAGGTAAAAACTGGAAAAAAATTGCTTCATCACTCCTATATCTAAAAATTCCTCCCCTTGGGGTTTGTAAAAGCACACAATATATAGGAAAATTCATTCATTGTCCTTCCTAAAAATAGTTTAATGCTATACTACCCATGCATCCTATTTTTACCCTTTATTTAATAATAAATAAAGGAATAAAATAAAGAAAACAAGTACTAAGAGGCATTAATAGCGTTTGATTAACTTGGAGATTTAGACGATAAAACATTGGAACCTTTAGTCATTTTGCATAATCATTTTAAGCTCTCTACGAGCTAGCAGAGCTATGTTGAAATTTTCTTTAGCGTTCATGATCTATATCCTCATGTTCACTCTATAACTCCTTTAGAGGGTGTCTTTTTAGCCATTATTTTTCTCTAATTTTCATTTATCGAAGGATCCCACCATGGATATTTCTTTGATATTTTTTGAAGCTTTGCATTTTCAAAGCCATAAGGGAGGATTTTTTTCTAGTTACATTTCTATTTCTTGCATTCATTGAAAGGTTTCAAACAACTTGGTGATGGTTTGAACTTTCAAGTTTGATGATTTAGTGATCTACATTGGATTTATTTCTTTATAATTACCCTGGACTCGGAGCCATGACCATATTTTGTTGATTTCTGGTAAGTTCACAAAACTCTATCCATTACTCGTATGCATGACCTCGTTTAGCTTGAGCTTTGAACAATATTAGATCTAGTCCATTTGGAACTAGTATTTTCTTCACCCATCAGTTGGGTTGTATTTTGTGCTTAATCATGGCCACCATAAAAATGTCTTTATTACTAATGTAGATGTGGGCATATTTTCTGCTATGAAGCTCTGATTTACTTTCTAGGAGTTGTTAGTTTGAAAGTATAGCTTTGGTTTACTTGACTATATCTTGCTGGTTTTTAGCTTTATGGATCCATTGGGTACTGAAAAAGTTTTGGAAAAATTTGTTCATTCTACGGTTTCACCTCTATGGAAATCTTCATTTCCGCAATTGATGAAGGTTTTGAGCTCGATTTTCTAGGTGAATCTTGTGGAAAGGTTTTTGACTAATTGTGTTTCTCGGTATTCGGGAATCTCAACAGACTCGACTCTCTATACCTTTGAGCTAGTCCATATTTCTGAATACTATTTAGAGCTATATTTCTGATATTTCTATGCATGTATACCCTATGATGCATCTCTTTTCTTATCTTGAGACAATTGTTATTTCCTTTTCATTTATTGGCTTTGAGCTTAGTCCTACATCAATGGATTCACCTTTATGAGATCTAGGTCTGCATCATACTTATGAATGTGAACTATTGAGCTTCAACTCATGTTCATAATTAATCGAAATTATTCTGTGACTGTTCAATGACCATTCATTTGATATCACAACTCAAATTTTGTATATCTTCTCTATTTTGTCAAGATGTTGACTCTGGAACTCTTTTCCTTTATAGCATCTGAATCTTTTGTTTTGAGCTTATAATGGGGAAATCTGTTTCATCTTCTCTTTTGGTGGAAAATGATTACTCTTTTTGTATGCTATGAACTGTGAATACTTGAATCGTGGGGGATTATGAACATGACTCCTTTTCTCTTGATTTGGGTATTTTTGACGTAATACTATGATGTTCATTTCATTTGTTAGAGCTTGTGCTGGCTATACTTAGATCTTGATATTTTGTAGTAGACTGGTAAGTGCTGTAATGACACTGTAGTTTATATTCTCCTTGGTCACTAAATGGGTATTCTACCTTTCGTTGTAGATTTTCTACATTTAGTTGCTCCACCCTGGGAAATTTTTTAAATACCTCAGCCTCCTCTATTTGTATTTCTTAGCATACGTATGCTCCTGATTTCAAGACATTACTCAGTGTAGAGGGTTTATAAAATGAAACTCCATTTATATATGTTTCTATTTTTTGTTTCATCCTTCTACGGTTGGTAATACATCTCTGTCACCATGGATATTTGCATTGGATCTGAAGTTGAGTTACTTTCTTAGTGTGAGAAACCCTGGCCATGACTGATTTGTTATGATGACTTTTTGACCTCTTATGTTATTGGAGTTTTAATAATGGCCATCATTGGAAGTTTTTCGCAAGCTTAAAACCACCTAGATTGTGTTGGTTGTTCTTGTTCCCAGCTCGTAGTGCTATGGAAATTTGGGTTTGAGAATACTGTTATCGTGAACCTTCTTGTTCAAAAGGGTTTGAATTCTGAATTCTTTGCATGACGAACATATGTCTTTGATATTTATGGATTCAATTCATCTTTCTGTGGCTACACTAGGCTTGTGTTGTCACTTTGCATTTGTATTGATATGTAATAACTGTTATATTATGTTTAGGAGCCTACTCTACTCTTAATCCATATATTTCCATTCTTACAACTTACTTTGAAAGTCTGAAACATACACCATTTTCTGTATACTCTTGAACAGGTATTATATGCTTTATATGAATGTTGGATGTTCATCATTGAATGCAATAGCAAATTTGAGTCAGCTTTGTGGTTTTACCCTTTACATCATAAGTTTCATTCAGTATTATTGATTAAAATCCTTATGTCCTGCTGCATTTGATGTTCATTCTTCTAGATGTGTGAAGCATGATTATCAGTTTATAATATTTTCTTAATCTTGTGGAGAAAAGTTTTCTTTTTCATGTTGAAACTCTTTAGATTTGATGTTTTTTAAGAAATGATCTGAAATGAGTACTTAAGGTTTAATATTTATTGAACATTGGTACCTTTTTAAACTACATTCCTTACTTCATATGTGCTTTGTAAATCATGGAAATAATGTAATGGTTTCCCGATTCTTCCTTTGATTACAATATTTTCCCTTTTGAATGCATGTTTTTTGCTGAAACTTAAAATATAAGGAGTTAAAATAAAATCCTCGAGCTCAAAATTGATGACCATTTCCTTCTCATTTTCAGGCATCATGATGCAGTTGCAGAGGACAACTGGAGTGATAATTTAGAAATAAAATAAAACCTCTTCAAGGTAATGACGGGTTTACTTTACCTCTTTACATTTTCAATTTCATAAATATATGCATTCCTTTTCTTCATTTATTTCTCACAGCTTGTGTGAGATAAATATGCACAATTATTCCTCATGAATAAATGAACTATTTTTGTGTAATGAGATGTATATCTTTTCTTTTCTGGTACTCTCTTCATTTGTATGGATAATAAATGAACTTATACAACTCACAACACTTAAGTAATTCACTTAATCATAGAAATAAATTAAAATCAAGTGTACCTTTTAATGCTCATCGTGAATTCAACTACTTATAACACTGCACCCTTCCATGCTTCAAACCTGCAACTTAGAGACTTGCTTCTCCAGAATGTAAAACCCTACATATGCCATCTTTCCCAACTTCATCAAGGCCTTGCAACAGTCTTTGTAGGCTATTGCATTGTCTTGCTGAAGATGATACATTGGAGAGGTGGTATACACAAAGTGTTGCCTTCTGGGGAAACACTTTTAGCTGTTTAATTTGATGCATGACTCTCTAATCTTGTCCAAAACTAGACAATCAAATTGTATTCCATTCATAGATGTCTTATCATAACATATCCAAGACTCGCCACTTGACCAATCTGACAAACTAAAGTTACGAATTGACCTTTTTTCATAGAGGGTTCAAAAATGTCAACACATCCCATAATGAAATATGAATATAATGAGTTTTCATTACCTCAACAATATTAAAATAAGCCACAATATTTGAAACAAATTCTATAGTTTTAGCATAAGCTTTAGCAAAAACTGAGTCTAGGATTTGGGCTATGTCACAAGGAACATATTTGGGTAAGACAATGTTAGGAAGAACATTTACAAATTCATCTGATGGCATGAGATTTTTCACATTCTAAGAATGGGGAGGAACACAAGTTTTATTTAGGATGACAAAACCTTTGCCAGATGCATATTTTTTAGGGGTTTCCTTAGGGATACTGATAAGAATTGGAAATTTTTGTTTGGCCTGAAGCCCTACCCCTTTGGCAACCTTACTCCTGGTATTGTATTCTTTTTCTTGGGTAACTATTGCATTCATTAACAACTATTTGTCTGCTTCTGAAGGAATTTATCCATCATACTTTTTAATCTTTAATGCCCTTAAGTAATCAAAATAATTATTACGCAACTCAAAAATTTTTACCATATCAATTTCAAAATTATGAGTCGGAGGAAGAGGAAATACTCGGTGAATGCAATCCCAAAAATTAGTAGCAGTTATGGATATTTTTAGTTCAGTTGAGGTCTCTTGCTACTGTGAACTTGTAGAGCAATCCATCATGCATGCATCATGATATGTCTCATCATCATCAATTTCCTCAACTTATTTATCTTCATGATATGTGGAATGGGGCAAAAAACATATATAACACCATTCCATATCATGGACCTCTTCCACAGTAGCAACTCTGGCATTTAAAGGATCAGGAACCAATTTTTTTACCAGGATTAGGGTTGTCTATTTTATGATCCAATGGGCTCTTTACCTCTATCATATGATATTTGATGACCTCTGGGATGATTTGTAAATCATTCTTGACCTTGTGGCTTGTGCTGAAATTTGGAATCTTATCCAATCCCCTTGTCTGATCTGGCCAGTTTATAGGATATTTCCTTAACAGCTCCGGCCAAAGTTTTTACAACCCCTTCAAGATCAACAGACTTACTTGACTAAGGATTCTCTTGATTTATCAACTTGATACCTTCCCTCTTGGGAGGCTTACCAACTTCCTTGCTATTATTTTTAGTCGACAAAGCCATGGTGAAGGCATGCCTTAATGTTCTTGGGTTCTTGTCCCTTAAATAATTGGCAGCCTTTTTGTTAAAAGTATAAGAATATTTTATCAAAAAATAAACATCACTTGGCCTCAGGATTACAAGTAGCCTATTCAGGGTCTTATTGAACTGAGTGTTGAATTCATGGAAATTTTAATTAGGATTCTTCTTAATATTTTCAAATTCAAAAAAAAGAAACTTGGGATCTGTCTTATCCCCATATTGTAATCGAAAATCATTTTTTATTTCTGTCCATGAGTCTATTGAGTTGTCTGGTAAAGACTTATACTAGTCAAATGCATCCTCCTCAAGAGTATGAATAAACAGTTTTATACACATCCTCAAATTTAATCTCAAAGTCTTCCATCATATTGACAAAAAGTTTCAAATGTTGATCACTAGTGATAGCGTTATTCCCTTGAAATTTAGGTAGTATATTTCTAACATCTTGTGGCACTATATTTGGATATCCAGCTATACCTCTAAAATCTATATGACCAAAATTATTCACAACAAAAGGAGGTTTGGGTGAGGGTTGGGCCATATTTCCTTAAGGGGGTGATATTAAAAGAGAAATAGAATGATGAGGTATAAGGGGTCTTTGGAACACATGAGTATAATTATCAAAATGAATGTCCTCTAAAGACTTTGTTTCTTGAAAAACCTTATAAAATTTGGAAAATATAGGGATAGACTGAGAAGCACACTTATCAGACACAAATGAAGGGCCCTCTCAAGTTAGAGAATTCAATTCTATATAAAGATTACATGATTCAAAATCACTTGAAGAAGAATGGTAATCCTCAACCACATGTTGATCGCTTTTAACAATGGATAACTCTTTTCTTGATTCCTGATCTCCAACTATTTTCCAAAATATTTTTCCTTCTAAATTTGTCTTTCATATTTCTAGAAACAACATTCTTGTAGGTTCTTTAGTGAAGAAAGTTCTTCTTCCTTGAAAATTCGTAAATATTAGAGACAAATTTCACTTAATACAAATCAACGCAGTGGTATTTATCAAAATTTAAATCAACATAGATTCTCCATTAAGGATTTTCACTTTAGTTTTGCAAATGCACTATAAATGACTTGTCAAATATATATCAACACTTAAATCCTACAAAGCTTAGCAGATCTGGCCTTCCTCTACCAGTATTTATCACTGATGATATAAATTTAGTGTCATAACCACTAGAAACTTAAGAAATTGCACACAGAACTTGTAACTTTGTACTATTCTTACAAATCTCAACACAAGATGACATTTAAACAATGTATTTGTACTTAGACCATGTAAGAAACATTACTAGGGTTAGTATGTGTACACCTTTGTTCAAATAGTCCCTAACAATGATGCCATTCAGGTGTTGGTATCCAAATACATTCTCCCTTGGAAGTTGAGCATCATCACAGATTTAGAAAGACACTTAGAGATAGAAATATCATATGATGAGTCATTTGTAGCTAGGGAGGAGATTCAAATGGCTCTTCGTCACTCAGGAATTAGAGAAATGGATAACACCTTCATTAATTATTTGATCTATCCTCACTACTTTAGGTCGTGCCTTTTGACAAGGGTGAGAGGACCCATTTTGTAACCTCTATTGGTGAAGGACATGAAGAGATCCTTCTTTGCACAATTTTAAGGGGGACCTTGAGAAAATATGATCAATATGCCACAATTTAACTCTCACGAGTTGTCACTTCTAAAGAATGGGGATATTTTAAGAACATGGTTCGAGTTACTAAAGACACTTAAAACCTGCTTGCTTCTATATATTTTGGCAGTAGAATTTTCTCATTTGTGGATACACATCACAGAAGGGGGTACTTCGGGTAGGATTGATGGTTATTTGAAAAATTTTGTGGGGATTAAGCAATATGAAGTTTATTTCACCGGATCTTTGAGAACCTTTACAATAATTATACAAATTAACAATAGAAAGCTTCAAAATAGCCAAAATATTCCTTCAACTAGGTGGTGTACATCAGTAGAGCCCCAGATCTACATGGTTTCACACAATCTTCAAGAATTCAATAATAATCCTTGAGTTAAAGACTCAATTAAACATTAAAGACCTGTGGTTCCTCACACCTAAGATGCACTCAAAGGCTTACAAACAATCTTTATCAAGAAAATGACACTAGAGTGATTTTAAATTTTTTATCTCATTACAGGATGAAGGCTCTTCTCATAATGAAATTTAAAATGCCACTAAAATATCAAAAGTATGATATCATGTGTGATTCAGAGGGATTTTAACATAATAGTGTAATAGAAACACAAAAACCATTTGAAAACATTCTAAAATAAAAGTAGACACAATTTTTCCCAAGATCAACACAGATTAATTAAAGATCTATTAGATTTATCAGCACGAGGAATTTTTTTGAACAATTTCAGAGCTCTTTAATGGTTGTACACTCACAACCATCTTGATGTGATCAAATCTAAAAAATAAGAGATTAACATGTTTCTCGGATGGTCTCTCAGGAAGATGGGCTTTCTCAAATTTTCTTGTAAGAATTAAACCCCCAACCATTTTCAAGATTATCCTAAATGCATTTATACAATTTAATCGCTAACTCATCGAAAATTTTTCCCCCAAAAAGAAGAATATTTGAGGAATCATTTTCTTGTTACTAATTTGTCTCAGAAAGTGATTTTTTACAAATTTACACCCGAAAGCTTTCAGGTGGATAAATCCTAAACTGATCACATTTCTTAGACCCTCGTCTAATGAAATGGTTTCCATGCCATACTTTTTTATATTACTTATAATAATTCTTATTTTGTCATGTGATAAATCCTATTTTTAATCATTTTCAGGTGGCTCTATATAGTTAGATTTGTCAAGCAATCCTTTTCACCCTTGAGAATACACCATGAGAAATGATCACCCTTGCATGGATGCCTTCATTTGTGTGCTACGAGTTTGAGTTGGACAAGTGAAAAGAGGAGTCAGAAAAAACCTCCACATATTTCCTTGGTGCAACTTCAAAGATGAAGTTTAGAGGCAGGACCTCAAACAAGTGCAAGCTCTCCACGTGCCCTAGGCCAAATAAAATTACCTTTTGGCCTTTGAATAAGTCTTAGTATAAAAAGGAGCCAGTAGAAGGCTCGACATGTATATTTGGCACACTTTTGACATTGTGTCCAAAATCAGAGACCCTAAACAAGCGCGGGCTCACCACGTGTCTCAACATGATAAATTTGTTGAAAGAGTTTAAAGACCGGCGGAAGGTGCCACATGCCTAGCATCCAAAAAAAATTCGTAGCCATTGAAAATTATAAGTATGGGAACCTCCACGCGTCCCTTTGCTACTCTTTTAAAATTAAAGTACAAGGGAAAGTCCCCAAAAATACGTGGGCCTTCGATATGTCCCAAGCCTTAGAAAGTTGCTTGAAAATTTTAACTATAGAAAGGAGCCAACAGAAGCCTCCATATCTCTCCTTGGTGCAATTGCTACGGTATAACCCAGAGGAGGATCCTCAAATGATTTATGGCCCTCCATGTGGACTAGATTTGAAGCGGGTATTAGAGTTTCAAAAATCCCTGACGACCCGTCTCTCCACTTCTAAATTTTGATGTGGACCCCAGCAGAATTGCGGGTTATTTCATAACTTTTCTCCCTCGTACAAATAGGAAAAAAACTTCAAATTTTTTTGCTGACCTACCTTCCCACTTGTAACATGAAAAACTACCATGTGTTCTTATTTAGGTTCAAAGTAATACTATTTCCCCGTTGCTTTATATTTGTTGAATAGCCAATCAAAGACTATCGAGGCCACGGGGCCAATTTGGTAATTTTTGCAAATGTGACCAAAGTGACAAATTTCACTAGAAAGACCCTTCAGACCGCATCCAATCAGAAAGGACCACGTTTCCACAAATTTTGGGACAAAATTTGACAAGGAAAACATGACTATGGAAAAAATAGAAGGAAGGGGAAAACCTAAATTTTCACCCAAATTACAAATTCTTTCTCATGGATAGAGAAACATAAAACAATATATGTACTTAATGCATTCCTTGACCAAAGGAAAGGACTAACCCATGACAACCAAATGAAGGAAAAATATTTCACACATCAATACAGGGAGACAAAGAAAACTTCAAACCATGTGGGCTGAGAATTTTTTTGAATTAATAGGGTGAGATTAAATTGAGCACCCAAAAAGCTATTCCATGGTACTTAGCCTAGTGGTTCTAGACCGTAACATTAATCATGTGGAAACTAGCCTTATCACCCCATTATAGGATCTTAAATAGGTCACTTACCCTTGCTATTAGGGTTCTTCGGACACTCTCTCTAATGATGCCCCTATACACCACATCTGTAATAACTATCTGGTCCCCTTGAATGAGATGTGGCTCCTGCAAGTACTTTATTGGTCCTTATCATGGATCCCGATGATCCTAACCATGGAAAATTGTAGCCGCTAATAACATGCTCAAACTGACTAAGCTTTAGGTGCTCCGTGTGTCCTAACGAGTCCTCTAGGAGGAGGCCCCATACCCCTTACCCTTTGTGCGTCAACTCTCTTATGCAGGTCTCTAAGGTGTATAAGCCTGCTGGTGGTGTTGTTGTTTCTACTGTGTTGGTCTACAAGAAGACTATGTTGAACCATATCTACCATGAGGAAGAGGATCTAAACCACTAAATTGGTTATGGTGAATCTGCTTAATATAGATCCTAGCTCTATCTCTTTTCAGTTGTGTCTTCCCCCATGGTCTCCTCTATAATGTAGGCCTTCTATATAGCCTCAGCTAAAGTCTGCAGATAATGGAATTGGCATTTCCCCTCCCAAATCTAGGTTTAGGCCCCTCATGAACTTGTGGATCCAAAATTCCTTAGCCTATATGTAGTCGACACGATGAAACAAATAAACAAGATGGCTCTCGTACTCCTCCACTGTCATGCTAGCATGTCGAAGATCTTGAAACTCTTAGATCCTCTCCTGTATAAATCATCTAGAAAACTATCGAATCATGAAATTCTCCTCAAAGAGATCCCATGTAACTGTCTCTGAATCCACATGGATCTTCTACTCCTCAGTCCTCCACCAAACCCTAGCTTCATATCTTAGAATCTAGATGGCAGCACGGGCCTTTGTGTAGCTAGTACACAAACATAGCTTGAAGCATCCACTCAAGCTAAGGAACCATGCCTCTTCCTGAAATCCCACAGTGTTTCCAGTAAAATTAAATAGGCGTAGCTTCAGGATCTCCCTAATATGATTTTCCATTGTATACTTTCTTCCTCTAGGTCTCTCATCACAGTCTTCTCTTTCTCTAAGGCTCCTAGATCTCTCTCTCTATGTATTGTAGCCCTATCTCCATCTCCCCTCTGCAGTAAACCCTATCTAGCTGACTCCACATGGGATTTATATACTCTATGCTCCTTGATATGCCATGAAGGGTGTTAAGCCTCATGTGATGGATCCCTATAATGCTGGATAGGTCATTCCCTTATTGATAAACATCATATAGCTATATTTACCTCCTGTAATGTCTTAAAATTCTATGGTAGTATAGTGGTAACATACTTATTTAGAGGTAGTAGATCTACTTCGACGTGCAAGAACTCATCATCTAGTCTTCCCCTCGTGCACTGACCAAGACAAGAGTTAGTTCATCATCATCTTGGTTTTTTTCAATTTTCTAAGTTCTTACGTTTAAGTTATCAAAATTTTATGTGTTCTATGTTGTAAAGTTGCACTAAGTTTACTTTTTGTTTCCAAGTGTGCACAGGGTCCAAGCCTTGAACTCATGGATCTAATACCAAGTGTAATGCTCACATTTTCAATGTTCCAAACCACATTAAATCGTAATTAAATACTTAGAAAATTGTGCATTTTTTGTGTTTAAAGGGTCTCAACGGTGTTAAACCCTAGATTACATCTAATTAACTCCTACCAATAATTTACGACATTACATTAGATTGATACAACCTAGATTAATAATCAAATATTATTAATCTATTTCTAAAGTTATTTCCGTTTTTTATTACTTTAGGTAATTAATATCCATATTCCACACCTATACATTTACCCTTGGTTAAATTAATCCCATTAATTCATCAACTGTAATGTTCATCCACCATACCATTATTTAATTAATATCACTACAACAAACTTGGCATTTTGCTACAACTTTTCAACTATTATTTTTTGGTTATATGGCATTTCAAAAATTTAAACTGTGGAATTGGAATTATAGCTAATCCCCCATTTTGATATATTATTGTTGTTTTGCCACAATTAATAATATCATAGATAGTCAACAATTTATCCAATTTATAGCTAATCTCCATTTTTTACACAATAGATTGTCCACATTTCTTCATTTTTGTTAGTATTCCAAAATCTCCACAAAAATGTAGTTTTTCTATATAGTCCTCCTTTGTAGAAATTCCATAATTAACAGTCTTGAAATGATCATCGATGTTATATTGTGGCAAGTTCAACAATTTTTTTCTACAATTGTTATTACCACATTAAAATTGTAAAACAAAGCTCCAATTTGATTTCCACAATAATTAATTATGTATTTATCTTTTAAAAAATGTAGAAATGTTACTATTAAGAACCAATTTGACATATATTTAGATAATTCTTTATGTGGATTTTTTACACTTGGAAGCCACAAATCTAATTTTATTATTAAATGTGAAAGCTATTTAGAAACAAATAATTTTTCATTATTGTATATTTTAAAATATATTATAAGGAAGTCTTTATTATTCATCTTAAATGATCTAAATATAATCATTTAAAAATATATATATATCTTTCTCTATTTATATAGTCATTTTTAATTTCAAATTAGCAATCTCTAACTATATATAGTAAAATAATAAATAAAAATATCAAAATACAAACAAATAACAACTTTCAAAAAATAGGAGGAAAAATATATTCTATTTATTCTAGAAAGTGCAAACATCATAATTTTTACAACACTCTCTCTAATGAATATTGTCAAATAATTGTCTCATTTAAAGAATTACTAATAATTGTTATCTTTGAAAAATCTTTACAACATTTTAAAAAACTTGATATTTATTCCCCCTTGATGTCTATAAGTCTTTTTTATAGACCATCATTAACCTTCAATAATTTTACTTATTCAACTCCTTGGGGATAATTTTGTTCATTCATTACTACATCATCTCCATTATCCATACCAATAGTTATACCATCTCCTTCAAAAGTAACATCTCCTCTCAAGCATGGTTGTTTTGTTACTTGTATTAAAAAAGGAAAGAATTAAAATAACTATATGAAATATATGTTCATAAAATAATATTAATTGTTGTAATAGTAAGTATGTTTACACAAAAAATAATTTCTCTTCATAAAATTAGCGAATGATCTGATGCTTCACTATTACCATTTGAGGTTTTACTCTTTTACATCTTTTCATTCCTCAGCTTTATAAAACCCTATTTTCCAACAAATTTGATCTCTTCTTCAGTAGGAATTCATTGATAGTGATTCCACTTCAAAAAAAAAACATAAATTTTATTCACAATATAGACAAATTAAAATATTGAAATAATTTTGAAAAAATAATAAATACTCACCATTGTAGCTTTTAAAGCTCGAATACGACCTATTCCTAATTTGTGTATGCACCGATGTTCCTACATCCGATCTCTAGTAACATATTTTAAATACTCATATTTTTTATCCTTTCTACCAAGCTTTCTCTCTTTTATTTAAACATTCCATGTTTCTTTTCCAACATATGGTATAGGGGGTGTTTTTCCATCCTAATTTAAGATCTTTATGAAATATCCCCTTTTATTATGAAGATGATTGCATGCCATTGACTTCATCCACCTCTTATCAAAACAATGACCATATTCTATAGCCATCAATTCTTCTAGTTCCTTCTTTTTGTCCGTTGGTTGTTGGGGCCAAGGCTTGTCAATTATTGGTCCAAATAATCTCATTGTATAATCATACAATGTATGATAATATTCTATCCCACCCTGAACATGTAGGACTTCTCGTTTATTGTCCACAAATAGTGTTTCTTTCTTTATCCCCATGGAATCTATGTTTTCTACATTTAATGTTTTATCATGGATTGGAGAATGAAAAGATGGGGTGTTGTTTGTTGGAATATAATTAGATGAATGATCACAGTTGGTATTATGAGGGATTCTTATAATAAATTTTTTTTTTAAGGGACATTTTGAATGTTCATCATGGATTTCATCATTTGTTGATGAAGGATTTGTTACATTATTCATGTTATCATTGATTCCATCAGTATATATGATACTATTTATTTGATTATTATTGTTTTCATGAGCACAATTGGCAATTTCACTCGGTAATGAAAATTCCATGTTAGGCCTATGTTCATACTCTCTTAGTTCTAAGCTATTTTTCTTGAATTTCTAACCTTTTTGTTGAATGTCTAGCATTGACTTTTGGGATGCAATTATTCTTTCTTTCATTTGGATAATTATTTCCTCAAGATTTAGGTTAATATTCAAAGATCCTTGTGGAATAGAAAAATCACAATTACAATATATTGCATTCAAAGTTATATGAATATTATATCCAAGTAAAACTTTAGAAGAAACATTATTTAATTATAAGAATGTAAAAAAATTATAAAAAATGCATCTAAATATTTAATTGTTTATAAAAATCAACCAAGGAAGAAAGTAGAGAGGATTACCTTATTTTGTATTATTTGTTTAGGCAGATACAAAAGTTTAGGTAGAAGATGAATTTAGTTTCTAAAATGCATACCTGCAACATCATCAATAAATCCTTAATATGAAAATGTGGAAGTTTAAAATATAAGGTTTTGAACTTTATGTAAGAGCCACAACTTCTTTTAAAAAATGAATATTATTTATCTTAATTAATAAAATATAATAATATGAACTAGATAAAATTTTTGTTAACAATTTTTAGTTGTAGATAAATTAAACTAGAATTTTATTAAAATACCAAATTTTAAAGAAAAATAAAAATATTAATTATATTAAATTATTGAAATGCATAACACTTATAAAACTAACACTTATTAACATTATTATATAGATTTTTGTTGAACTATTAAATATCAATATTTCTCTAAAAACAATAATTTACATAATTTTATAATAAATCCATTAAAAATAATTATTATTAAGAAAAACTAATAATTTATGTTTGTTATAATTTTAGATTAATTGTATAGATAATGGATCATTATTAAAACAAATATTAATTCTATTCAATGCATGATAAATAATAGTCATTTTAAACTACTCAAAATTAAACATGTACGAGCACTCTAAATTTTTAATAAAAAAACTTGCTAAAAAGACATGCACAATATGAGGCTAAGTTAATAATAATTAATATTTATAAATATAGATTACACAACACTTACTTAAAATTTAAAAATAATTAATCCTTGTAATCTTTTTCACAAGATAACATGCTGCATGTTTCTTCTACAGCTATAAATATTTAATCTTTACATTGAATTGAATATGTGATTTCAATTTTCCTAGCTTCGGGATTGAACATACAAGGCGTGATAAACAAGTATTTTTCCAAAGAATAAACCATAGGTATAGTTATATTTTGTAGTACTAATTTTTGTTTTGGAAAATTCTATGATTTCATTTGAATTTTTTTAAAATCCTTCAACAAAAAACTGGTCTTCATTTCATTGAGGAAAAACTTGATTGACGTTATGGTTTTAAAAACAGGTTTTCACAGAGAGTAACTAGATTAAATTATTTTCAAAAAACTTGTAAATTGAACTAGATTAGAAACGTTAATATTAGATTGCTCAACAATTGGAGTATTTGATGCAGAATACTCATGTTCCTCAAGATAGAGAAAACTCTGTTTTGTAACTGAGATCGTAGTCAGCTAAAACACTCTAACATTGAGGGGAAAAAGGGGAAAAATGAAGAAACTATTACATATTAATGTATAATCTTCTTGTTTTGCAAGAGAAAAACTGTGTTTTATAACGATAATCGCAGTCAGCTGTAACTCTTGGATCTGCATGGTAAAAAGGGAAAACAACATAAAAATTCCTCTAAACAAAAGATTTTTTTAAATTATTTTTTTTCCATTCTCAAACATATCCCTAACTATTTCACAGATACAAAAATTAAAATCCCATATATTACATAGTTTCCGAATATAGGAATGGGGTAAAATTTCGTATACTGTAATTTTATTTTACATGCGCCGACTTCCCCTGGTTTGGAAATAATTATTTCTTCGGGTCACGAGCTGAGTTATGCTTATAACGATTGCCTGATTTTTAAGGCAATAGAACATTGTTGGATTCACTATTGGGATTTAGGTATCAATTCCTTATCCTAGAGATAACTCATCCGACAGGGAAAGTAGGAGGTATTACTCTACAACTCTCGAGTTATTGAGGTCCAGTCCATGCTTGATATCAAATGCATAGCAATTGTCAAGTAGGGCATATTTACCAATAGTTGGAAGGATCTTGGTGATGTGACTATTCTAATAGCAGGGATGGTCCCTGGCCCGTGCTTACCCCTACAACCCCTGCCTCCTAACTGGTAAAATACCAATAAAATCCAATAACAAAATCCCAGTTGCTATTGCCGAAATAAATTGATAAATTTAGGACAACATAAATGGATACGGTTATAAACCACAACACTATTCTCCCTAGTTTTGTCTATTGCGATCACAAAATATAAGCTTTATTAATCTTACGTGACAAGTTTATTTTATCGTAATTATGATTGTTAGGTTAATTAAAATCATAATTTAACTTAGTTCATTTAAAGATTCATATTATCTATCTATAACATTGCAATAATAATTAGTTGTATTCTCTATTTTAATTGATTATAATGTTCATTAAATTTTTTAGAAACATTCCTCGTGATCTCAACTAGCAGACTCATTTGCAAACTCTATACATGTTCATTTTGGGTTTACACAACCAAAGACATGATATCATATATGTGAAGCCAACAAGAAAATAATACATTTTGGAAAATGGAAGATCTCGGATGCTTTCTACCTGTTCGAAGATAAGGTTATTGTTATCCAAAATTCACCCCTCAAGGTAATTTTGATAACATGTACCAAATTATTTAGCACCGAGTAAGTAGAATCGATTCACGGCCCAAAATCATGTTTTGGGGTCCCTTTGGTGTCTCTCTAACTTCCCCATCCAATAAAAAATCCAACAAGTTAGCAAAAAATCGAAAAAAATCCAAAAAAGAAAGTCGCAGGCTTGTTTTAATGCATTACGGATCTAGAGATTGCGGGTCGAACCAATGTTCTTCGTACCAAGTTTGGGGGCAAAATACAAAGGAATCAGCTAAATCAGGGATTTTTGTCCCAGGTGGTCCGCGGGATGTGCAAAGCGGAAATGGCCATAGGTAGTGAAAATTAGCAAAAGTGGAAGTTTTTGTTCTGCGCAGTCTGGGATAGCCTGGACAAAAGTACACGCGGGACTTGAATCGGCTGATTTTTTGCAAGTCAGTCTATTTAGGGTGGTGTGGATATTTTCATCCAAGACAGTCGGGACAAAAGTCGAGACGCACGGGATGCACACAAGGCATGAAATCGCCACACAAGGAGCCAAGCTTTGTGGATGCTACCGATGTGGAGGTAAACAACCCTCACGGCCTGGTCAACGATGCACACACAGGGACAAAGAGGCTTGAATCAGATGACATGGAAGAATGTGTCTGTAGTACATCTGGGACACATGGACCCTGATTTTTTTGCAATACCCGCAGATCAAAGAGAAAAGTACAACGTTTGACCTCCCAAACTTCAAATGGCCATAACTTTTGACTTCTGAGCTCTGATTTTCACAAAATTGGACTTTCTGGAATGAGAAAACCATCCTCTTAATTTTAATGAGGGTAGATATACTTAAATAAAATAAACATATTCCATCTCAAATCAGTTAATGCTCATTCCCATCAAATGATAGAAAACACCTACTAGACCCAAAATAGTTGCCCACACTCAGAAGGCCATAACTTTTACATTTCTCAATGAAATCACACAAAATTGGTATCATTGGAATCATGTGAATCCAAGTCCCAATGTATAAAAATCAATAAAATCTAGATTTTTATGAGAAATCAGATGGGGCATTTTTTAAATAAAACGTGGCCGGATTCATGAGAATGTTTTATTTGGTAGTTGGGAGTGCAGTTAAGAGGCATGGTCATCATTCTTTCACTACTACAGCAACCTAGGACAGTATGGGGAGCCTTCTACAAGTAACATAAAATCATTTCAGTCCATTTAGTGCCTCCTACAAGTGGTTAAAGGATATTTTTTGGTATTTCCATTTTCCCTTTCTCTCTCTCTTCTCATTTTCCTATAAATTGGAATGTTGGGATCATTAGTAAAAGGAGAAGTTTTAGTTGTAGCAAAGCTTTGTCAAAATTTCTTTCTAAATCCAATGTGCTGCAGGACCTTGTAGCAGAATTATTTCATGGTGATCTTGGCCCTTATCCTATAATAGATTGAACTGTGTGCATATCATGAAGCAATAAAATACAATTTTGTGGATGAATCTTCCCCTACTGTATTTCTATTACATTCTTCTTGCACCTCCAACCTTGATTACAAGAATATTGTGTCTATTTTTATGCTCTTGCAGGGATCCATTATCATTGTGTATGTTTAAAATGTTGTTGTGAATGCATTTTTATAGATTGTGAAGAACTGTCATCACCCCTTCTAGTGTGCACTTTGCTTCTGTATCTCACACATTGGAAGAATACTCTCACAACCATCCTTTTCTAGTGTATTACCTCTTTAGTGTAGGATTTAATTTTCTTGCTTTTTCCCTCCTTGGTCCCTTAGAAAGTTAGATTAGGAAATATATTTTTTCCTGCATTACAATAGATTGTGGCAGGTAGTTTAGGAGCAAGAACCAACTTTCTCTGGAGGTCTATCTCAAGTAGCAAGTCCCACAACTTGGAGATGGTACCCATATTATCCAATCACACCATGAATTAAAGTATATGCACTTGTGTAAACATAAGGCTACTGTGATTCGGTGATAACAATTATCATTATGTTCTACCCCTATTTTGATGCAAAACCATTTCTAATCACATTACTCTTACATTTATTTGTTTCTTGTTTCTTGCAACATAGTCTTCTACCAATGAAAGTTTATAAAATTGATCAGCCACTTGATGAATGGTTACCCAAATTTACCGTATTCTTGTTAATGAAAGATGCTTAAGACATTTTTCCCTTGTGAAAACTAATATCTTAGCTAATTTCAATTATCAACAGAAGCTTCAGCTATTAAACCAATCACTAAATCCAACAGCATAATTAAAAATATGCCTATGATTAATTTATTATTGCAATAGATCTTAAATTTTGATCTTTTACTATTAATGTGCCCAAGGAAAGATGAAACGTTATTTTATGTTTGGAATAAATGCTCATCCTTTTATAATTGTCTGGTGCCTTTTTTCAATCCAACCGACTCGTGTGCCAATGTTTCATTCATTTTTTGGTCCCCACAGGATGTTAACTTGGTTGTTTGGCCTTCCAACTGGAGAGTGATAAGGCTCAATTTTTACACAATCATATTTTCACAAACAAGATTAGATAGAAACTAGGCTTTGTAGTTACTAATTTGATAAGATATTTCTTTTTTAGGGTTGTAGCACCTCATCATTTCTACCCGTGCTTAGTAAACTCAACATGACCTCAAAGGAATTACAATTTATTCCTCCTATATTTAAGTTTAACCTATGAGTATTGAGCTCAAAGAGGAAAAACAATCAGATGGAAGTTTAGGACCCAAAATTAAGTAAATAATTGTAATGATATTACTGGCATAAGCAACACGTCTACAAGACCTCTAGAGAAATTTCTCAAGTGAGACAATGTCCACACTGTTATGATCACCACAATACCACACTCACATGATTCCCAAAAAGTCTCCCAATACAATACATAGTGAAGTATCTCTCCAGAATAAAATAAGATTTCTGTCTGTGAAATATATTTTTGATTAAAAAGCATAACCATATATTAAATAATGAAGTACAATACTAATCATACAAAAATAGGTGGAAAATATCACATCCTGTAAGTAGAATCAAAGTAGTCATAAAGGCTATGAGTAGCAAAGTGTCATGTCAAAAGAGGCATTTTCAATCAAAAAAGCTTAAAACAAATAAGCCAAGAAATAGAAAAATTCCAAAAATGAAGCTAAGTAGTAGCAACAAACATGGAGGAAGGTGGTGGAGGTGTTAGGCTCTTTAGATGGTCACCCCAACCACTAAGAGTAGTATCAGGGGCTTCATCAGGTTGCTCCCAGCCATTATTCCTCTAATGTTCCTCCTTGTTTCCCCATTGGGAAGGAGAAATAGCAAGAGAAAGTCGTGGAAAATTTGACTGATTAGGTGCCTACCTCCCGGAGCCACCACTGCAAGAGCCCGGCCGATGAAACACCCCGAGAGCAGACGAAGTGCAAGACAGAGGTGGAGAGACCCGTTGGTGGGGTGAGGCACTATGCTGCCCATGAGCTAGACCCCAGTCAAAGTTGCACCGCTCATGGGACAAGCGGTGGCCTAGCAAGTGTGAGCGGCGGCGAGGGGAATCAAGAAAGATGGGGATAACTACACAAGGGGCACTCCCCCAATGGTCCAGTAGTGTTTACAAGTGTTTAACTTCAATGTAGACTTTCTTTGCCTAAACCTGGATCTGAAGTGAAACATTGGAGATGACAATAATCTTGTTAGAAATAGCAAAAAATCTATCCATCATCTCTTTATTAAAAATAGCATCATTTCTAGATTTCCAAATGTGATGTAAAATAGCCGCTTTGAAACAATGCCAAATGTTGTAAAATTTTACAAGAATAAAATCCGGATCCCCCAGAAGAACCATTTTCCATGTGAAGAAGGTGGGAAAAAGAGGTTGAAAAAGGGTATGAATCCAGCACCACACAGACTAAGCATGAGGGTAGAACCAAAAGATATAAATAAGAGTCATAAGATGGTTGTAGAATGGGCGGCGTGGCAGGGGAGCTCCAAGAAGAATAAGGCACTTACCCATAGGAAGCCCTTGATGAAGAATGCTCTAGAGAAAGTGTGTAAGTTTGGGATCTATAGGAATGACCCAAATGACTTTGAAGCACTGATTCCACCCAAAATGAGTGGAATGTACGCTCCATTGAGCATTTAACATTTGGAGAGGAAGTTGTTTATGGGTGAGAAGCTTGTAACCCAACCAAGGTTTATAGTTCCTAAAGGGGATGGCGGAGGGCTAGTGCTAATCAAACCACCATAGGCTCTATGTAGTAACACCAATTTTATGCAAACAATCACCAAGTATAAGATCTTGAATTATAGAAATGGCTTGTTTGTCATTGTCATGAAGAGAAAATTAGCTTTCAGGCTAGCCCATAGAAGCCAATCCCTACTGATGGGACAAAAAAGGACCTGAATATTTTGAATCCCTTTTTTGAAAATATTCAAACCCTTGAGCTGAAAGGAAAGAGCAAGGGGTTTGTCATGAAATTGAAGCACCAGATTCAACCAAAAATTAAGAGAATTAAGAGAGAGCCCGTTCCGGAAACCACCACCCTACCAAAGAAGATGGGGTTTGAGAAGTTCCCAAGCTTTCCATATGCTTTTTACCACAAAAGAGCCACCTATTTTAACAGTAGTACGGCATAGAAATAAGGAGTAGTAGTTCAAACCCTGCCATGCCTTTTGTTTAAGCGGAGACCCTTGAGATATACAGTTTCTGAGAAGAATTTTCTAAGATTCCTCACCTTCAAGGCTGCGAATAATCCATTTCGGAGTGAGAGAAAATCCCTGGATATGAATGTTGATTAGGCCAAGACCACCAATGTCCTAGGTATGTCGCAACCAAATCTGTGAAAACCATGGTTCCCTTCAAATTTGGCCCACAGGAAATCACACAAATTTTTCTCCAGCCCGTGATAAGTGGCTTTAAAGAGTGCCTAGTATGATGAGTAATAGACATGAGTGGCGGCCATGACCTTGAAGCAGACTTGGAATTTTCCAAAAAGAGGCAGATGCTTGGTAACCCAAAAAGAGATTTTTTTACTCAACTCGCTGAATCACATGCTTCCAAAGATCAGTAGGGGATGCCATAAAGGAAAAGGGAATGCCCAAAAAATTTAATTGAACACCTGGTTCAAACCAAAGCCATTAGAATCCCTCTAGCCAAGGAGGTTTGAGACCCATCACCTGTCTTTAACATTAGGTTTTATTCCATTGGATAGCAAAACCAGAAGCAAGAAAAAAATATCAAGGCATTTCATGGCATTAGTGACAGAGGCCTCTGTCTCAGCCAAAGTGAGAAGAGAGTCATCTACAAAGTGGCCATTAATCAACTACTTAGGAGAGGAAGGTAATTGAATACCTTTAAAAAGGGCAACATTGGCAGCATTAGCAAGTAAGTAGCTCAGACCTTCAGCAACAATGACATAAAGAGAAGGAGCAAGATGGCAACCTTGCCAGATGGAATGATGAAGAGAGAATCTCTCATACTGCTAACCATTGATAGCAATATAGGAACCTACATTTTGAAAGAGCATATTGACATAACATATGAATCTGGGTTCAAAACCAATAGCCTATAGCATGGCTAGAATGAAAGGCCACTAAACTCTGTCATAGGCTTTTTCAAAATCAATTATAACAAACGGAGTATTTTGAGAAGTCTGACGGGCACATTCCATGCCCTCCCAAACCACAATAATGTTGTCTAAAATATATCTATTCTTGATAAAGCTGGTTTTCTCGCGTCTGATGATCAAGGGTAGTAGATTAGTGAGCCTAATAGCAAGGGCTTTGGAAATAATTTTGTATGAGACATTGAGCAGCGTTATTGGCCACCAATTGGTGATAAGATCGGGATCCCAAAACTTGGGAATGAATTTGATGTTTCCTTGGTTGATCAGATCACCCAGGGTGTTAGAGGACACCACTTTCAGATAGACTTGATGCAAATCAAGACCAACAGTTATCCATAGAGACTGGTAGAACTCACAACAAAAACCATGAACACCGGGGGCTTTATCAGAGGCCATCTACATAACAACTTCTTTCAAGTCATCAACAGTGAGAGGTTTATCACAGGCGATGCGCTGACTTTCAGAGAGATTGCAAGGAACAACGTCAATGCATTGGAGGAGAGCAACCTCATGAGCCGGGGTAGCAGGTTGAGCAGCAAAAATATCATGATGGTGATGCAAAAAAGCTTGCAGAATGTCAGGTAAGAGAGTAATCCTTTGATTTCCATCCTTGATTGCTTTAATTTTGGTGAGATTTTGATTAGTTTTAAGGGAAGAAAAAAACTCCTTAGTAACTCTATCACCAATGTGGAGCCAGTGTAGACGGGCTTGAACTTGGGTTCCTATAGCCTTATAGTGCTCCTCAATTTGAAGCTTATGCTTCTAGTGAGCAGCTTGCACTTGCAAGTGGGTGTTAAAAGGAGACAAATTAAGCTCTTGAATAGCCCTCGAATATTCAACATGGGAGGCTTCATGAGCATTCTTGCAAAATAGAACAACTTGTTTCCTATAAAGCTAAAGAAAGAAGTGGTACAAGCGATGGCATGAGACCACCAGCCATCCAGCCAATCCCATCAACAGGTCTCGGATCAATATTCCAAATACGTCTTATATAATCCAATGTTTTGGGATGAGATAGGTGGGACGTATTTAATACAACGGGGTGGACTTGGGCTTGGGGAACTGAAAGCTCAATTGAATTCCCAAAGAAAATAGGCTTATGGTCAGAAACACAAGCATTTTCCACCACCGAGACTGGGAGGTTGTATGAAGAGTCAAAGGAAAACTATTGCTGCTTTGAAAGTAGAGCTCTGTCAAGATGCTTATAAACTCTATCATCGCCAGTTCTAAATTAGACCAAGTGAACCAGGGAGTGGCAGAAGAAGAGTTTTTGCGGTGGTTGGGATTAGAAAGACAAAGCTTATCATGCAAATAGAACCAAGCTTCACATTTTCTAGTACACCATCACATTGGAAGCTAGCCTAATTTGTCTTCGGGGGATTCAACCACGTTGAAATCACCGCAAAAAAGCTAGGTAGGGGAGTGTAGATGATCAGCTAACCACCGCAAAAAAGAAGAATGTTCAGAGGCATCATTGGAAGCATAAATATTGGCCAACCCAAGAATGTGGCCGTCAAAATAAAAAAGGGTCCACACAACCCGATGAGTGGGGTCAGAACCACAAGATATGATAGTAGAGCTGAGGTTGGGGCTTAAAAGAGTGACAAAACCCCCTCAACTTTTATCATGATCTGACATCTGTTAGAGAGAACCATGCTAGATGGTATGCATAGTAGCAGAAAGATGGAAGCCAGAGATTTTGACTTCCTGTAGACACAACACCTCAATTTTTGCAAAATTCTCTCAACTATCTCTGACAAGATATATGCGAGTCAGATAAGTAAGCCCACTAAAATTCCATGAGTAAAATAACATGGAGAACTATCAAGGTGCATGGTTTCCTCCTCGAGGTTGGCTAACACTCCAAAGTGGTTACAGAAAGTGACTTATCGCGCATTCAGATGATTAAAATCACCGAGTTCGAACTGCCGGTAGGGTCTTTGTGAGAAATCTTCCTTAGAAGGAAGGAAGGACTTCGGGAACGGTGAAAGAAAGCCTTTCTGTCTATCTAAGGAGTTGAACCACCAGTCATGAGATCTAGAAAGTTTGAGGTCTAGGGAAATGAGGGGTGTGAAAGAGTGGAGGGGTGAGGGCTGATGATAATTACAGCTTGTGGAGACTGAGAAATGGTAGGCGTGGGCTTGGGAGGGGTCATAGCAGATGGATTCAAAGGAGCAAAAGTAGGGGTGGCCACCAGTTTATAAGTAGCGTATTGTTGCTTATTTTTGGTTGAGGTGGAAGGTTTTCTACCATTGACTGTAGTCTATCCATCAGAGGAGGTAGTGCTGGATTTAGGGTCAATCAAGGTTTTCTCCAAAATTGGCGGTGGGCTTGGGTTCATAAGAGGATAGTCCTTGATCATAATGTCAGAATATTGGCACAGGAAACAAGTGTTGGGCAGATTGATGTATAGAACTTTCTGTGAAAAGCACGTGTCTCAAACCTAGATAGCAAGGGTATCTTTGAGGTCTTTTGAGAGATCAATTTCTACATAGACCCATTATTGGGGTCGAGCCAAGTAGAAATTACTTTTCTTGTGGCAGATGAGACAACCCAAGGGTTTGATAAGTTGATCAACAAAACCCCACAAAGGTAAAGGGAGGCCTAGAAATTTGACCCAAACAAGAATTTTGAGTTTGGCTTTCTCAAAGACTTGAAAATCTTTAGTCCAGTGGGAGAAAACCAAAAGGGTATTGCAAATAAACCATGGATCATGGTTAACAATGGCTTTAAAATGTTCAGCATTAGTAAAGAGAAACATAAAAATACCCTTGTTCATGTTTTGGAATCCCTTTACCTTGACTCCATGAGGTTGCCAAGGATTATGAATCCATTGCTGGAGGATACCTTCAAGGGGAAGTTAGCCCACAAAATAAGAAACAAGAGAAAAATGTTCAAAATAGTTGCAAGCTTTTTCAAAAGCTGGTAAATCAAGAAGAATATCTAGGGAAGGAGTATCAGTATCCTTACCTCATCGACTACCTTTGGGATGAATTTCGTCACTCGTTTCAGTGCCATTGTCTAGAGATCTTGTGATAAGATCAGCATCATTAGATGCATGGCCCGAGGAGGTGGTAATTTTATACGCCACCACCCAATGGGTGGACTGACGATTAATACAAAATTAATGTAGATAATCCCACCTAGATCTGTAGATTGGCGGTGTGACACGATGGTGGCATATGGCAAGGCTGAGAATTCAATGTGAAAATAAATCGCTAAGCCTAAACCCTAACAGGTTTATGAAATATATTCAATCCACAACTTATAATATTTTTTGGGATTTGGATGAATGTGAAGTGCACGTCTTATGTAGTTTCCTAGTAGGATTTACATGTAATTAGTTTTATTTTTGGATCTTCAGACTAGTTTAAAATTTATAGCTGTAAATCTTATCATTTACATGTGAATAGAAATATTCAAAATTATTATATGGTTCTCTACAAGATTTAAATTAATGAAAAGATCAGTATCTTAATGATCGACATGAGACTGCACACTATTATAAAGTAATAACTTATCTAGTTATTTATCTAAGTTGCAGTCTGTTGTGTCACCCATGTATTAAGCATTTTGTTTTGTCCAATGTTCAATTTTCTTCTTTTGTTTGAGTCTATTGCAGTATTATTATCCTTAGTCCATGAACACTAATGAAAAAGTTTTCTTCTCATGATCCCTTTTCAATAAAATCACAAACTTACCCAAGAATTTATCAACAATTCGCTCACAAAAACTCTCCATGATATTCTCATGAGTTTTCCATTAAATTATCCCATAACTCTAGTGTGATTTCCCTTGTTCACCCTCATCTTTTGCTTCCACTCTCGTCACATTTAGTTATTTTTCTATTTCCAATCTCTATGCGCTCCTCTGGCAGATAGATTCCTTGAATTGTCAGAAATATGCATGTATCCCCTATCTAAAAATATGTATGGTTTCTTAATAATTTTACATAGAGTTTTATTTAGTAGACTGCACAATCGACACTTAATTTTCTATTTTGTATTTGAAATTGGACCTAATTTTATACTTTGAAGTGGAAAAGGAAAGTTTTTAGGACAACTAGTAATTATTGTAAGGTTTTGATTTGGAAAATTGTTGAAAATTTTCTCACCTGGCAATTTTGAACAATTTTACATGTTTTGTTAAAATGGCCCCTACCAAAGCTGGATCACAGATTTGAGTCATAAAAATGGGTTCCCTAATAGATCTGGCAACAAGGGGATGGTTTGAACTATTCATTTTTAAATAAAAAATTTGGAGTGCTTTCTAAATTCCAAGAATGTTTTCTTTCTCTCATGTTTTGAGAAGCCTTAAGTTATGCATATTCACTTGAAAGTAAGAAATGGTGCAATAGTGGTTGGAAAATTTGGGCAGTAGTTTTAGATCTTATTATTAGAAGTGGTACATAGATATTATTTTTTTGATTGATGAAGGATGATTTACTATTAATATCTGAATTTTTTAAAAAAAATCACAGGGTACAAATTATATAATGCTTCAAATAAAGAATAAAAAAAAATCCATTTAAGGCATGGATCATTGCATTTTCTGAAAAATATTAATGCTTACAAAAAAACAATTTACCAAAAGAGTTGTGTACATAATGTAGAATAAGAGTAGTAAAAAACATTAATCCTTACCTTATCATGAGTCTAAAAACCTTCTCCTAGTTTTGCAACTTTCTACAATATAAATGAATACGAGTTTCAAATGTATGTTAAATGCTTTTTTGTTAGGTTTACACCATAAATCATGGAAAATATTGTGGAATATGGACACGCGGAAAGACTCCTAAAAGTTCAATACCACAAATTATGGACAGACTCGAGTAGGACAGATAATTAGTAAAACTAAGCTTATAGTTATCATTAAGTAACAACTAATATTTATTAATGCTAGTTATAGTGAGCATGAATAATATTAATGTTTATAAAAACATGCTCAATAATTAATAATAAATAATTATATATTTTAAAATATATATATATATATATATATATATATATATATATATATATATATATATATATATATATATATTATTTATGGATTTTTTTGAAATATTGTTTTTACTAATAAATAATGATAGTGGTTAAGGATTATTGGTGTTAGTTATATTTTTTTATAATAATGATTATTCCTTAAGGATGTTTTAAATAATTTAAATATAAATGTTATAAATAACATAAACTTAAGTCATAAAATTCTTCTTCTACATTTTTTATACACATTTTATGTGGAATTATCTTTAATTTTTTCATAAATTTCTAAGAAAATTAAATTTTAATTATGTTGTCTTCTTATAAAAAAGAATTAAATAATTAAATTTGGCATTGATTATAAAGAATTATATTGTATTAATGTTATATACATAGTTTATTTATATATTTCTAAAACTATACATTTATAATCTAGAAGTTGTATTAAATACTAAGAGTTGTCATTTTTTGTCTTTATCATGAATATATATTTATTTGATATTTGGTAGATTATAAAATGCCTACTAGTTCTAGTGATAGTGATTCTAGTTATGGTCCTCAACCCTACACTAGTGATTGGTATGAGCAAAGTATATATTGTGAATGCTTAAAATGTAAAGGGTGCAGAAGATGGAGACGTTCTATAGCTATTTATCACTTGAAAGTTAATGGTCATTTGGAGCCTAATGACATGGTATGTTTGGAAATTTTTAGTTTACTTGTCTTGTTTCTAATTATGTGACATTATTTACTTTCACATTCTCCTCGCTAGATTATTTAGTAATATAAAATATTTTTGTAGGATCCCAATGTTATTCCACCTAGTACAACTAATACACATGTGGAAAACATAAATGAAAACGACATAATGAATGATGAAGTTCCAAACATGGATCCCGCTATTAATGGTTTACTTTATGACATTTTCACTGAAAAGGACTCTGAATTGACTGATATGGCAAGGAAAATGTTGTATGAAAATGCAGATATATCAGTATTATCAACAAATTTTTTTTATTGAACATAAAGGCTATATTTGGGTGGTCAGACACTAGCTTTATTGTTTTATTGAGGTATGAAAATTTAATAACTAAAAATTACATTTCTTGGCATTCCTTATATCAACAATGTTAATCATGTTTTATGATTATTACATACATAATTTTTCCTATTATTTTATTCAAATTGACAGGTGTTTTCTTGTCGTGTAGAGTTCTTTATGTCAAGGTTCTTCTGAAGGGGAATCATCTTCCTCAAACCTATAAGGAATTGAAACACTCTTTAAAAAATATAGGATTGAACTATACTATTTACCATGCATGTCCTAATGATTGTATGTTATATTATGGTGAGAAAGAATCATTATAATAATGCGATGTATGTTATACTAGTAGATATGAGCAGCATGGTGTTGTTGAGTTAAAAACATTTCCTAGGAAAGTTCTTCGCCATTTTCCTTTATTTCCTCAACTCAAGCAAATGTTTAAATGCAAAGAGTTAGAAAAGCTCATGGGCTGGAATTTTGAGAATAGAAGCAATGATGGAACCTTGTGAACAATAGGGGATGGTAAGGCAAGGAAAGAAATTGATGAGAAATGGCCATATTTCTCACTTGAGAAACAAAATGCTAGAATTTCAATAGCTATGGATGGGATTAATCCATTCTCAATTCAATCATCATGATGGTCTACATGGCTAGTAGTTGCAATCCTCAATAATATCCCACCATGGATGGTGATAAATAAGGAACATATAATGTTGACTCTAATTATTCCAGGTGATTAACCTTCCCTAGCTTATATCTTTGATTTCTTTAATGTCATATGAAATATAAAATTTATAAAAATATCTAATTATTTTTAGCTTATTTATTTCTATAGGAAAGTATCAAGTGCGTAATATGGATGTATACTTAAGACCCCTCATTGATGAGCTTAAAAAATTATGGGCGGGATTTGAAATGCATAACATATCAAGGCCTATTGGGAAGAGAGATTTCTTCCTTCGAGGTATGATGTGTTGGACAATTCATGATGCCCCAGGGTTATCTTTATGTTTCGTGGGGGGGGGGTGCGTGCCGGTGCAGTTAAGAATGGATGCAACTGTTCTCATCGCGTTGTTTTTTGCTTTGTTGTTGTTTAACCTCTCTATGTTTTGTGGGTTTTTGTGTTGATATTTAGATTATCTCCCTACTTGCATCCTTGTTGATTTGATCTTTTGTTCTTTTGCTCGATTTGCACTCCGGCTTCTGAGCCTCTTCTGTACAAGGGTATATTCCCTTTCATATTATTGCCACTAATAAAAAAAAGATATACTATATTCGTTAGATTTAATATTGTGAATCATTTTATAATTGTTGAAAAATATTCAAAATTGTATATTGACATAATGATATTACATGACTACAAGTATTCAAACAAAAGGGAGAGCTAGGTTTCCATCATGTGGATTTCAAACAATTGTGAGACACTGAAAACACTTGAAGAAGGATATATACTATGAATATAGACAATTCTTGCCTATTAATCATCCATATAGAGTAAGAAAATGAAATTATTTTAACACGAAACCAGTAAGAGAACCTATTCCAAAGGTTTTGACTCCAAATGACTGGTATATTTCTTATCATGAAGGTGGAGGTGAGGAAAATAATTGATATTTTGTTGATATTTTTAAAACCATTATTGAGTATAACACTAATTTATAATTGTTTTCTTTGTGTGCAAAATAACTACCCCCAGGAATGAAAAGGTACTTAATATTTTATGAACTTGAGTATTATAGGAGTATGCCCATTGTACACCTACTTGATGTTATGCACATTGGATGCAATGTATCGAGATCACTATGGAATCTTATCATTGGAAAAAATGAATATGGAATATGGTTGAGGAAAGAGCTTGAAGTGAGTAAAGTCATGTTTCCTTTATGGCCAAAACCTGATGATAACACGTTCCTCCCTTCTCCTTGGGGATTGAGCACTGAGGATAAAAATCATATCAATGAATCCATACAAAAAATAAGGTTCCCTACAGGTTATGGTGCCACAATGAAGAATTATTTCTCTAGAGAGAGAAATGAGGATCTTATATGACTAAAAACACATGATTGGCACAACTTGATTAAGGTGAGGTTTATATTTAAAGTAAATAATATATTTTCTTCAAATTTCATTGAGATAAATATATATATATATATATATATATATATATATATATATATATATATATATATATATAAAACAAATGTACACTTCTTTGTGACAGGTTATAATTCCCATCGTTACTCCAAGAACCTTTGATCAAAATATAACCAATGCTATATATTTCTTATCAAAATATATCAGGTAAGCATAAAATATTTAATTCTATCTAATATATCTTTTTATAAATAATTATAAATTATTTATAACTCAAAATTAATGTTATTTAAACATTATATTTCAGGTTTTTGTCCTCAAAAGAGATTAAAATGGAAGACCTTATATATTGGAAGGAGAAAGCACGCTATATTAATGTGTACACTTGAAAATTTTCTTCCTATTATATATTTTGATCCACAAGTCCATTATTTCATACACCTTGTTAATGAGATAGAGTATTGTGGTCCAGTCGCATCAAGATCAATGTGGCTTGTTGAGCATTTAATGAAGGTAATGAAGCATTTTGTTCGACAAAATGCTTCGACCAGATGGTTCTATTGCAGAGGGTTACATCACATTCAAAGCAATGGTGAATGTCAACTCTAATTACTTACCCAGATTTTCATTCTAGTATGCAAAGCATCCAGGGTTCTTCTCAACCAGATATACTAACAAATGAAGTACTACAAGGAAGACCAAGGTTGAGAAAAGTGCGAGGTATGCATCATGGTTTGTAAAATATTTAGTGGTTTTATAGTTTATCGTTTTAATATCCTTATATTAATTTTAATAATTTAGTATGTTTCACTCAAAGATGGAAATGAGTATGAGAAAATACACCTCTATGATGCCCATCACGTAGAATGCATGGATAAATTGATAGATTTATACAACTCAAAGAAGGAAGAAGCTGACACAATTGCATATATAAGAGCATCTAGAAGGATCATAGCCATGATTGGAGTTCCATAGTTACCTAAAAATCATAAAAATACATGGCCAGATAAATTCCCATGGGATTGGTTGAGAGATAATATTATTCAAGAAAGTAAATGAGATCCTCTTAATATATCAAGGGAAGAACTAGAAATCATAAATGGAATAAATCTAGGGAAGGTATTTGCATGCTTATATGTTATTTCCTTTTTAAATTCTATTTAATTAAAAATATATTTTAATCAAGATTTGGGAATGAGTTATTAACATTGCAATATAAATATTTAATTTTTGTAGGTGAGACATTACAAATCAATGTGGGCATATGGTAAGCACTTTCGAATTTAGAAGATGGATAAGGTTAGACATACATTTGATCTGTGGTATATCAACATATTTTTATGTGGTGGATTCTAGTGAAATTGAAAAAAAGATGAAGTACTATGGAATTTTGGAGGACATTATGGAACTTGAATTTAGGACCTTTACGAAGGTTATATTTCTAGTCAAGTGGTTTTCATTAATTGAGAAATGAAACAATAGAACAATTTATATGCATAGAAATGGTCTTCCTATGATTAAAACATCATATTTTATGCACACAAATGAGCCATATGTATTCCCAGATCAATGTGAACAAATTTTTATCATCCAAGATATGCAAAATCAAAATTGGTCTTTTGTTATAAAGCACAATCCAAGGTGGAATCATCATGCATCATTTTAAAACAAAAATAATGTTGATAATGCAGAAGAGAATGGAACACATAGTCCTGATGAAGTATAAATAATGGATGATATATGAGGTCATGTACAGGAACAAGAATTAGAACATGTTGAGAACACATATGAAGATATACAAGAAGAAGAAGGTCAAAAAGAGTGATGAAGAACAAAATGAGGAGGACATAAATCATAAGTGATGAATATGATCTAGAAATATATGATAATCTTGTGGACGATGATATCATGGATGAGAGAGAAGACTCTGGGATAAATTTGTTTATCGATTTAGGAGAATGTGATGTTAGTTCAGAGAAATATCATAGATTTGGCTCAAGATGAATTTGGTGTTGATAATGAAGACATAGAAGATGAATGATTGATAATAAGTATCATAAATTTTCATTGTATTTTATTTTTATTTGATAAATTTGAACACATAATTTAAGTATTCTACTATTTAATTCCTCCAACATGTTTTTTAAAAGATATTTTTTTATAAATATATATCAATAACTATATGAAACTTAGTTTTATTTGTTACTGTATTAAAATTTGTTTAAAATGACATGCGTAATTAATTTGAAATTTAGAAAATATGTGAATATATTATATATATATATTATATATATATATATATATATATATATATAATATATATATATATGATCTCCATTATGCATTGAAAATATAATTCAAAATAATAATATAATTAAAATTTTTAAATAATATAAATTAAAATATATAATTTATTTATTTTAAGTTATATTAAACTTTGTAACATAATTTTTAAAAATATATATTATTAACTAGTTATTAATATTAAATATAATAAAATTATAATTCAATGTAACAATTTATATTAATTATGGAACCAATTATACATAAATGTAATAAAATAATATTTGAAATAATTAAAACATATGTGAGTGTTGTGTGTGTGTGTGTTGTATTAATTAAATATTAGATTGGCGCTTTTGAAATATGTTAAATCTAGTACTTTAGTTAATTTTTTGAATTTCATATATGTCTTTTTAAAACATGTAAGCAAATCTAAATTTTTGGTAATGTGGAATTTTCAAAGTATTTAATGTGGAATTTAAATACTAATATAATTTTATGTTAATGTTGTTAAAATTCCCTTTATGAGTAATTTGTGGGCGGGTAATTTTGAGATAAATTTTATAGTAATTATTTAATAAAAATGTGGATTTTCTATGAAGAAAGGTTTGGAAATGTAATTTCTCTACAAATTTTAATCAATAAAATTAACTTGTATAAAATCCACAATACCTAAAAATGAATAAATGAAATTTTCATAGAGATGCTACAAGTATTTACAATTCTTCTAAATTGTGGCAATTATGTGGAATAATTGTGGAACTATTATTTTATAAAAAATGTGGAATTTCTATAAGGAAGGTTTGAAGATGTGATTTCTTTACAAAATATAAACAATATAAATATACAATAGAAAATCCACAAGAATTAAAAAACAATAACTAGTTTATCATAGAGATGCCATAATTATTCTACAATTACAGAAAATTAAGGAAATTTTGTAGAATAATTGTGGTAAAAAGTTGTTGTTTGTTGTAGTGTATAGTTTTAATTCCATTTAATTATTGACTAAACCATAATAAGAGAGTTAAATTTTAACTTAAAGCATTAATGCCCTAGGTGACCCCATTCACAAATTACACATATATCCATTTTAAGAACATTCTGCCTCACACAGAGTCTACTAATGTTGGTTCAACTTACCGGTATCAGTCTCTGTGTGAGGCAGAATGTTCTTAAAATGGATATATATATGAATATATATATCAAGTGATATATATCTTTTACACACACACACACACACACACACACACACATATGTGTGTGTGTGTGTGTGTGTGTGTGCGTGTGTGTGTGTATAAAGATATCACAACCAGAGTCTGATAAACAATTCTAAGACAGAATGCAATAATGAAAGATAACTAAATTCAGTTCTTGATTAAAATACTAATTTTGCAACATTCCTTACTTGCAATAAGGTATAAAAATTGAGTATAATATCAACTCCATACCATTCTTTTCACAGATACTATTTTGAGAACAAAGATAGATACAACACACTTATGAAATTCCTTTTTCCTTTAAATTGTACAAAAATAAAACAAAATAAATGAACAATAATTCCCTTTAAATAACATCATTCCTTTCCAAATATTACATTCTACCACTTGAATAAAATCCTAAATTTGGAGAGTTTTATTTCCAACCAAAAATACAACTTAAGGTTATTCCCTTCCAAATATACATTATGACTTTGGTAACTAAAATTTATAAGACATTCTTTTAAAACGCAAGATTATAAGCCTTCCACTTTATGTAGAAACAACATGGCATGTTTTTACACATGTAGGATTTCCTTATTTTCTTCTACAAAAATACTCTAAGTCCAAATATTCAACTTTAAGTCCACCATTTTCTTAAACTTTAAGCACAATAAAAATGAAGGGGGATTAGGCAATGCCCTCCGCCCAACTAATAATCCAATGAGGAGTAGAAACTATCCTCCTCATTGGCCCCTGAGCCACAACCATAGAGTTATAAGAAATGGATACAATCAATGAAAACTTTCACTAATACTTCCACATTAAAAAAATCATGCCAACAATATTTGTACAAACACACAAGCACAAAAATAACAATAGATCAAGAATGCAACTTTTTCAAACAAGGCTTGAAATATTTAAGCCAATGGAACAAGGAACTATGGGGAAATCACTTATGCCTCCTAATGGTATTAGGTTCCCACTTTAAAGCCTCCAAAACACTAAAATAACCCAAAACAAGATTCTCATGCCTCCCTCAAATTATCTTATGCCTCCCACAATCTCTTATGCCACCCTCAAATAAAACCTATAAGATAAGTAAACATTTTTCTTATCTAAAATATGGGGAACCCAACCCAAATACCTCCCAAAATGTGTAACAATAATATTATGCATCCATACAAAATATCCCCATAAACCTTCTCCTATACCATACTTTAGGCCATACTACCCAAGCCCAAAAATATGCACACACAACATTCATTTATTTACATACACACACATATATATCAATAAATTGTGTGCATGAAGTTCCTACCTTTCCATTACAAAGAACTTGATAATAAACCACAACTCTAAGCTCCTTCCAAGTTTAATCCTAAATCGAAGAAAGATTTAAGTGTTAGGAAACTAATATTTACATGGGTATAATATATTATTGTTTGAATTGGTTATTTTATATTGTTGTAACAAACAATATATTCTATTGTTTTTTTGTTCCCAAAATTATATAGAAGGGTAAGTTGTTGACTGACTTCCTATTTTATAGGAAACAATTTATCTAATATTTTTGCTATATAATAACTTGCAAATACAATTCATTTTATGCTGAAGAGAGTATATTTGTAAAAAAAATTGTCTTCGTTGATTTGATTCTCTTACTCTTCTTATTTGACTTTGATGAAATTTACTAGCAATCGCATGTGTACAATGCAATGTGAACGCCGAATGGTATATGTTATTAGATTTAGAAAGACAATTATTAATTTTGTAGTTGATGTTGATAAGGGGTGTGATTGGCAATACTGATTTTCTATTAAAGCCTGAACAAATGTTGCGAAATACATTAGAAATGATGTTATAGAATAGTTAGTTGTGTAATAATTGAATACAAATGCAAGTGAGACATGTAAGTTTGCTAATAATCACTCTCAAGAATGTAATGAATGTGAATTGTTGTTGTCAAAGTAGATTGAAAGAATGACTAAGTGCTTTAACATATTATCTCTCCATGAAATTAAAATGAAACAGAATATGCAATTATATATAAACAAATCTGAACTGGTTATGGTACATTCCAAATTTCTTTATTACCTCAACGAGTTTGAGAGCATCATTGAATGAGATATTTTTTGCATATCTTACAATCATAGCATTCCATGAGACCACATTTCTTTGAGGCATTTTGCAAACAAAAAATGGTATATGTTATTTGTGTTATAGGGATAGTTATTTTTTGTAGTTGTGTTTGCTTAAACTATGGGTGATTGATTTTGTATGTGTATAAATATAGATGAGTCGCTTCATTTAAAAAGTGCAAACATGAGGTCTTACCCTTAAAATTATTCAAAATGCAAAAAAGTGATATAATGTACAAAGTCTTTTGCTTGTGCAATTTTCTTTGCACATTTCTTGTATTTTTGTCCAGTTGTAGATGCCTCAATTGGAATTCCCATTCTCCTCAATTTGTGTGGTGGTTCATATTTCAGTGCATCTTCATTAGAATCTAAAATCCAAAAGAAGCCTCGTGAATGATCTCCAATCATTCATATTTTGGAGAGACAAATTGGGGATGTTGGCATCAGGTGGAGGTGATATCTGATCATTTCGGCTATCACTGTTTTAGGTGGTTTCGGTTTCCTGCAATGCAAAACATTAACAACACATTGAAGACGTTTAAACCATTCTTCCCTCTGCAAGCGAGGCGTAGTTAATTCAGTCCCGTTGTAGGGAGGGGAATTGTGTTTCTAGTCTGCATCATATTAAATTGGAGAGGGAAAATAAGTATGTTAGTCGTAGAAGATGTTTTTAAGTATGACGGGAAACTTAAAAAGCCTTGTCTATGACCAGTCTAACGTCCAACTTGGGACGCTTTGAAATGGTCTCATTGGGGAACAAGCCCCTCAGCACATAATGAATCATGTCATTGACAAAGGCACATGCCCCCACATGTCACATCAGAAAAAGGATTGGAGTCTAAATATAAATGTAACAATCAAAAGCAAATAACATGAAAGCACTCTACAATAATTTTCTAATCCATAACACAATAAACAAAACAAATGAATAAATACTTCAATCAATATTGAAACCCACCTGAAGTTTGTTTAGACACGATACTCTCTTCTTTACTGCGGGAGAATGAGAATCACAAATAGCCTAAAAAAAAGTGGAAAAAGAAGTTAATAAAACTAAATATATCTATACTTATTCAATTAGTTACATCAAAAATAGCCGTAATTTCGACAAGATTATAAATTGAGAAATGAATAGCTAAGCACCAATTTTTAAAGGTACAAATTAATATAGCTTGATAATTTTACAATATTTTAAATGAATTATAAATGCAGCGTTGTTCAAAACACTTCTAGAACATAAACAAGGGCACGTTTAATACACTGAAAATGAACTCCATGAAGTTTTTGGAACAGGGATGACAGAGAGGTGGTGGGGGTGGGGGGAAGATGAAAAAGTGACCAAGTAATAAGATTTAGACAAATTTGTGTACACTTGATATCTTTTTGTATCTAAGCTTGATAGGTGAAGGTCCTTAATAATGTCATGTTTCTACTGAGCTACCTTGATTTAACACTAGTCCATAGTTGTCGCTCCTTTAAAGTTGTACATAAATGTAGTTGTACAAATTTAGTGATGAAATGGTTACTATCAGATGCGTTTATCTACATATTCTAGATTTGCATGTTTCTATGCAAATCAAACAATTTGTTTGAGTGGGAGAAGCTTCAAAATGCTTGGTGAGATCAAGATAGATATATAGTAAAATATCCAATATCAAAAAGGGTTGTAAATTTTTTAAGATTGATAATTTTCGTGGCAGCCCCTGATTCCATAGACTGTTTTCCAAATTGTAGATGTTATTGAAATCTTATCTTTCTTTCATTCATTCCATACCAACAAAATGAAGGTATAATTGTTTTTTGCATTATATAGATACTTAAGCTCATTCTCAATATTTATTTCTTTAGCATTCTAATTCACTTATCCAAAAATGTTCGAAGACAACTAAACATAATACAAGTCTGAAAACAAATTATTGAAGGAAAAAATTACTAAAACCCCTTGTGATTGACAAAAGGGGGAAAATTATGAGGGGCATGCTGTTAAGTTGATAGATGTCTAAAACCAGTGGTATTTGTACTAAAAAAGTTTGTATGGTTGATCCATACACATGAATATTGAATGTACATCTTTCGAAAAAACAATTATCTCAAGTTGTGCCTAAATTGAAAGGGAGGAATGTAAAAATCCAGAAATGAGCAATGATGTCGAGCATTTTTTGGGCTACCATGGAATTTGAAACTATGTTATCTATAAAAAAATGTTCTTTCATTATGCCTGTTTCAAAGGTGGTTGTTTGCCTTCGGCCATTTTCAATTTCCCCAAAGCTTCTGTTCATGCTCCGAACTACCAATTTTTATCTTCACATGTAGATTGCTTGCCTAGCTTGGGGACTAATGATTCATTGCAGTGATTAGAAACAACATTCAGAGCTCCAACCGTATGATTCCCAATGATTTCTTGAGACTGAGGCACAAAGGAGTTGACAAATACCTTTATTTTGTAACTAACTACACTGCCTCTCATTGAATTCGACATATTCTCACTACACTACACTCTATACATATATTGCACCCATACACCGCAGTCACTGGCATACTTTCCATCTAGAATAGTGTGACCGAAAAAGATGTCTTTAGGTGTGATTCTGAAGAAGCTTCTGATTATGCATGAGAGAAAAGAAACATAACGAACAATTATGGTCTCAAACGTTGCACCATTGGCTGGAATGATTTATGGACATGGCTCTTCACATGTATGATGAAATAATGAGAAACAGAGAAAATATAAATGAGTAATATATAATTGGTTATGGTGATACAAGCACTGTTTATAAATGTGTTCTACAAAATTGTAATCGAATTGCTATAAAGAGACTGCACAGTCACTACCCACAAGGCTTGCGTGAAGTTGGAACTGAGCTCGAAACAGTTGGAAGCATCAAGCAAAAAAATATTGATTTGTAAAAGGTGAAAACCAGAAATGTAGAAACCGATGCATGAGCCCTTCTTATTGAGAATACAACTGAAACTATAATGACCGTACCATACATTAAATGACTCAACTATTTTATTTTATATTTAATATTAATCTTTGCATATGAAGAAAAAGGTCTCATAGAGGGGTCGACATCTATTATGTATAAGCTTGTGTTAAGGAATTTTACAAGCTTGGTCTGTCTCTAATATATGGCTTAGGGTTACAGCCCAAACCCTAAGCCCTGTATCTGCATATACTGATAACAAGTGTAAACCTTAACAAAGTTTAACTGAATCACAAAATATTAGGAAATTAATATAAAATGCATCTGTATGTAAAGTATTTTAAAATGGTAGCTATTGAACACAAAACCTTAAACAGGGACGGAATATAAATAAGCCAGCCAATGCAGCATAAATAAAATACAAACTAAAAAAATTAAAGGGAATTAAGCAACTAATGCAACAAAAACAATAAAAAACACAGATATGTCCAGCAAGCGTAAGTTAATTACCTGGAAATGGAAGAAGAAGAAATCTGTCTCGTTTTCCCTCTGCTTGTTCTCCCGCCTCGTCTGCTGATACAATGAACAGTCCTCCCAAAACAAAAGTATAAAACAAAAAAGAAAAATATAACACATACTAAAACAAAAATGAAAACAACACAGAATCATCAGCATGGCCACGCTGAAACAGAACCCTTAACCACAAAAAAAAATTAACATACAAAGTCGTAAGCATAATTAAACCCGAAGAACAATCATGGAAGAACAGAAAACAATCAAACAGAAAAAAGGAGGAGATAATCGTGGATAAATATTTTAAAAGACCGCATTCTCAATCAATTTCACAGAAACACTGTTAGATATGAAAATGCAGAGAAAAAATGCGGAGACAGAGATGATGAAAATAGGTATATGTAGATAGAAATGCTCGCAACGGCCAGGAACTCCAACGGCTAAAATAAAAAGCAGAAGCTTCGACAAGGAAAGAAGTGTCTTTATCTTGCGTGCAGAGCAGAGAAGCCATGGATCTCCGTGGAGAGATTCGAACCCTGGTGGCTCCACTGCGTTGATAGTGACTGTCTCCGATTTTTTTTATTATTTATTTAGCTCCGATTTTTATGACCGTTGGATTTCAACGACGCTTGAAAGAAGAATGTCATCCGTTCGATCTCTGACTTTTGTCAGAATTAGGAGGTCTCAGTTCAATACAAGAACGCCTTCGGCGTAAATATTTGGTATTAGAGTGATGTGATTCGGGTCTTTTAACAGAACTATGAGAGACCTAAGAGGTTTTTGAAAGTCAAATATTGTGGGAAGTAGATTCAAAGTGAGAGCTCAGATATGCTGGTTTAATTCTACTATGATTTATATGACTCTCATGAACAAATAATTGTAGCGTTCCTATGTCAGCCGTAGGACAAAAACCGTGTGCACCATTTCCTCATATAAAATATATTGTGTTTTAAAGTATACACGTATGTCATAGTATTTGAGATGTATTCAACCATATTTTTTGAATTATAACTCTTGGGCTTGCTTGCATCGATCTGCATACATGTGGGATTTGTTATTTCTTGATTCATGTATCAATTTTGTGCAGGAATAAAAATTCCAATAACGTCACCAGTTATTAATTCTCCACGTTGTGATTTTTGTGTTGGATGAGAAATGTATCGAACCAAAAATCTCAAAACATGTGTGGTGTAGCAACTCCATGCTTGTACACACTTTATATGCATTTAAAGTGCTTTGGTATATCTTCGTTCTTGACAGATGGAAAACTATTCATAATCTATTAGTTACCTTGTCTATTTTGATCGACATAGCTCTCCCCATTGGTTGTCTCCATCACGACGTCGACTATTTATTATTTTTGTTCTACTAATGTTCGAGCCCCTACCCGACACACCATCTTCACTCAGTATCCTCATTTAAGAGTACGCGGTGTCATGTTTATATAACTCGGAATTGATATTTTGTCTAGTTTTAAGTTATTCACAAGTTTAGTTTATCTTGTTTAATCCTACATGTCGAAGTCAAAAGAATTGTTTCTTATCATCTCTATTGGGAAAGGTGTTCTGGTCCTATAATATATGTCGTGTCATACAATTTTGTTACCTTATTATTATTTTTTTTTTGTCACCCTAGTTGGTTCTTTTAGTTATTGTCTACTATTAATGCATGTGTCACTACTCAAGTCATCCAAATTATGTTTATATTATTTGTTGCATCATTGGAATATTGATTCTATTATTGTTGATATCATTGTTGTTAAGTGTCATTAAAAAATTGAGGTCATGTAAATGAGTCGATTTGTTTTTGGTGTTGTGATTATCAAAGTAATTTTTCAATTAAAAAGTAATCTCATTTTATTAAATTTTAGATATCTAGTCTAGTCCTCATATAGACAAATAGTGCCAAATTTCATAAAGTCGTCATTTGTAATTATAGTAAAAAAAAATAAAAATTAAAAATAATTACATTGTGGAGGCATTTTCAATGTTACCCCGACATCCGAAAAATAAAGTGTTTCACATTGCGGGAGGGATGCTATATAAAAAACAATGTGGAAACAATTGAGCATCACATATTTATCTAACTGAGTTAGCAACACATTTAATGGAGGAGGGAGGCAAAGGATGTTGGAGGTCATACATCGACCTCTCATTAGTCACCAACGACGGAGCCACCTAGAATAATTTGGTGCCACATGTGTGAGTATTTTAGCATGTAGTGTGTTTGATTTCAACATTTCAATTTGGTGTGAAAAATAAGAATAGATGTCCATTCCTGTTCACATGTATATGTGGGTATTCCTACATAATTACCCTAAGCAAAATCATAGTTAAGACAAAACAACACGGTGAAATCTAGCTGCTAACCAAAATAAGCTCCCCTTATTTTTGGGTTAACTTACTACCTTTTGTGCTTCAGTCAATATTTTATATCTTTAAAGAATTCAAAGGTTTCTGGAAAATGCTCCATTATATAGAGAATTTCTTCCTCTTCTTAGAAAGGTAAAGAACTCTTTCTAACTCCTTGTAGTTTCTGAGTTATGGCTCGGCGAAGTTAGAAGGGAAATTTTTCCCAAGGCAGACTTGCGGAGATTGGATGATTTTTTTGCCAATAAAGCTCAGACTGGCGGGGCATCGAAGGAGAAAGTGAAAAATTTCCTTTTCTTCCAAAAGACATAAAATAAAAATTCGACGCACAACCCCATCAAAAAGCTAATGCGGCGATGCGGGACTTCGTAGGTAAGTTGGATTTTTTGACTTTTTGTAAAAAAGTGTAAAATAGAAAAAAGGAATCCCCTGCCTCCACTGACCCTAATGGGTGGCACATCATCAGCAGATTTGCAGGGAAAAAGTTCAAAATTCATCCGAAGCCAAATTTGCATGAAACGTAAGGAAAAAAAAAGGCCATATCTTTTAATCCAGAGCTACAATTTTGACAATCTTGGTACCAATGGAAAGATCTGGAGATTCTCTTCATCATGGAGTCTTCAATTTTTTATTTTGGTACAGATTTGTGTGAGAAAATTTCAAAACACAATTTGACATGCACAAAATGCAAAACTAGTTTTTAACCAATTTTTTTTTTAAAAAAAATGGGTCTTTTCTCCCTTGAGCAGAAAAAATGCATTTGGGAATGGAATTTGCAGATGGAGCCTTGAATTTTCCAAAAAAAATATGAATGTTGTTGGCGGTTGGAGCAGAGAATCATATTTTCTCGTGTTTTTCCCTCTCTTTTTGCATTTTTCTATATATTGTAACAAAGGCACATTTTCAAAAATTTAGTTAGTGTTTGTTCATTATTCTTCTCTTACTCCCTCCTCTTTTCTTCCCCAGGGTCAAAAATGGAGTTCTAACCTCCTTCCTTGCTCTATAGATGGCATTGTTTACCTCTTTCCTGAGAAATAAAATACTGTGTAAATCTAGAGAAATAGAAACTTTGTGTTTGTGATGTATTTTCCCATCCTTTTCCCATCTTTTGGTTGCTTATTATTTCCTCTCATTGTTGCAGAGAATCTGTGCATGTTTGAATGTCATTTGTAGGTTTTAGACTTGTGTTTTTAGGGATTTTGTAACATTTTCTATGTGAAATCTATATTTGGTCTATGATGCACTTGTCCATCCTTTCCATTGCTCACCTCCTTTTTCTCCATTGTAGTTTTGGTAGATGATCGTCACTTTCCTTCTTTGGTGTATCACCATTTTAGTGTAGGCTCTATTTTTCCTTGTTTTATTTCTCTCCTTATCTCCTTGGAAGTTAGATTAGAATTATATTAGCTTGACTACACTAGAATATCTTGCGGAAAGTAGATTAGGAAGAGGAACCAACCTTCTCTTGAGGACCATTCCCAATTGCAAGTCCCACAGCTTGGGGAATGATCCAATGTTATGCAAATCACACCAATGACCCTGCCTTACAAAAGAATACCCATAACTCATTTGGGGGTGTTGTGATTTTTCACTAACAATTTTGGCACGCCTAGTGGGACCTTAGAGGCCACCACTTCAGTGCACTTTTTACAATTTTCTAGCTTATGAGAAGATTTAATTTACACATCTGGTGACTCCATCTAGTAAACAACTCATTCTCTGAGTTGCAGACCTATTTTCCATTCACTTCCATTCACCCTTCTTTCCATATTCTTTCATTCTTTCCATTCCATGAAGTTGTGCAGTCATGACTTCATTTCCACTGTGGAATTCACATCTACAGCAGCAACACCACATTCCAACTTCAATAAGATTTACAAATCCTTCAAATCAAAATTTTGAGCAAATAAAAAATCAGCATGCTTACCCCTATGAGCAACAGTGCCAAAATTAGTTTGGATATGGATCTTTCAAAGAGCATGGGTATGCAAAGAATGAAGAAAATAAAATGCAAGATGCTGGTCTACTGGAGAAGATCCAAAAAATGGAGATTGGCATGGTGCAGTCAAGAACTACAGATGCATTCAAAATTGGTTGCAGGGCACCCTATCCATGGGAAGGCCCTTTTCTAAGACACTACAACCCTCAAGAGAAGCTAGACTTCATAATTGATATGATGCCCCAACTTGCACAATGGACTGAGGAGATAGAAGCATATGAGAAGAGTCTGAATCAACCTTGTCAATGGGTAAGTCATTCGGAAGTTGCTTGTATTTATTATTCTTCATCTCGAGCTTTATAATTTCAACAATGTCAAGTTGTAAACCCAGCCAATGCTACTCCAGTTGTGAAAAGCATCCCTTCATCTCCTAGTCTCCCATCCCATCTTAGATTTTCTACCCTCTTCTCTTCCAAATCCAAATCCCCTCCACAAGAGCAAAAAGAAATACTTTCCACTCCAAGGAAATAAGAAGTTTCATCTCTTCCACCACCAGAAACAACTGAAAAAATGGTTGAATCCCAACCCATTCCTCTTGCCTTCCCAATTCCATGTGGAGAAGAAGAAATTTTAAAAATCTATCATGAAGGACAACAAGAAGAAGAAGAAGTGCAAGAAGAAGAAATTGTTAAAAGCTTAGTGAGCTTAGCTCTTAGGTTTGGGATAACAGAGATTTCTTTTCTTGTCAAGCCTTCAAAGAAGAAGAAAGTTAAAGAGCCAGTGGTGGCTAAGAATGAATTTGCAGCAGAGAAAGAATAAGAAAAGGAAGAAGAAAATCAATAGTCAGTTTACTCAGAATGTAGTGTCCATGTTAGCACTTTAAGTGAAGATAATTTTTATCCAATTCAAACTGCCCAATCAACCAAGGAAGGAGAAAACAAATCAGTTCAAAGTCCCATTGGAAAGGAGAAACTAGATGAGATCAAATTAGAGTTTGTAGCAGTAGAAGAAGAACGCATTATTGGTTTTTTCTTGCTTTCATTTGAAGGGCCTATTTTGGTTGATGAATTTATTTTGGAGGAAAGCTCTAAAAAATATCTTGAAGTCCCAACTTGTCCTCTAGAGTAGTAGTTTGAGGAGTTTGACATGGAAAACTTCATGCTAAAGGAAGAGTTCAATCAAGAGCAAGATGATCTTCAAACAACAGAGGAAGGAGAATCTCCTCCAAATCCAAAAGAAGAGGAGTACATTTCAGCTGTGAAGGAGAAAAATGCATATCCAAAGGCTATGAACACAAAATAGGCTATAAAAGAACCTTCAATTATTCCTTCCATTTCATCTTTCTCGATCTATAACATTGGAGAAGAGTTTGATCTTTCAAACTTCATGTTGGAGGATGAAAGAAACCATGGTGAACAAGTTGCAAATAAAAAAGACACCATGGAAGAGGTTGAACATTTGCAGTAGGACAACAATGAAGTAGAGTACTTGTTTAACTCGGAGGACTGTTTTGATGGAGAAGTGAGAGAGAGCCAGGGAAGGAGAAATAGAAGAGATAGTTTATGTCATATTGTTCTGTCTAACACAAAGCATACATACAGTATTTATAGGACAGTAATCTGTACTGGAATTCCTAAATGGATGGAGAATATCCTCAACAGAAGCAGAGAATGATGGAATAACATAAGAAGAAGATAGAATGATAAGATTGACACCTATGACACATCTAATAATCAACGTATCATAACATTCCCCCCCTTATTACATTATTCTTGCAAATGTGACCTCTGAAAGATTCAAATTTCACTTTTCCAAGAGATTTAGTGAGAATGTCAGCAACTTGTGCTTCAGTAGGACAGTACTGGAGCTGAATTTGATGGTTCAAGACGTGCTCTCGAATGAAATGGCAGTCAATTTCAATATGCTTTGTTCGTTCATGAAAGACTGGATTCTGCACGAGCTTCAACACACTCTGTTTGCCGCAATAGAGAATAGGTGACTATTTTTCAGGAATTCCTAGGTCATCCATGATGCGACATATCCATATCACTTCGCACATAGCCCCTCGTGCGGCGAGATATTCTGCCTCTGTGGATGAGATAGAAACAACATTCTACTTCTTGCTTATCCATGAGATAGGTCCAGATCCGTGATGAAATATGTATCCTGTAGTTGCCTTCCTATCATCAACAGATCCAGCATGGTCCAAGTCGACATATTCCTGTAGGAAAAATTGATCATTCATTTTATATTCTAGACCATAATTAGTTGTTCCTCAGACATATCTCAAAACATGCTTTGCTGCATTCTAGTGACATTTCTTTGGCTCTTGCATGAACTAGGAAAGATAGCTGACAGCGTAGCAGAGATCTGGTGTATGTCAAATAGATGAACCCTCCAACCAATTGCCTGTAGAGAGTAGCATCTACTTGAGGTGACTCCTGGAATCTTGAAAGTTGCAAGCCTTTTTCCATTGGAGTGGATATAGGTTTACAGTCGGGCATTCTATACTTTTCCAGGAGTGTCTTGGCGTACTTTGTCTGGGAGACAAAGATGTGATGCTCCTTTCGCCATATTTCCAAGCCAAGACGGTAATGTAGTAGCCCCAAATCTGTCATGTCGAAGGTTCTTTCGAGATCATTCTTTACAATATCAACCTGATCTTCTGAACTACCAGTGATCACAAGATCATCTACATAAACAACCAGAATGACAATTTCTTTGCCTGCCTTCTTTATATACAAATTTTAATCTGAGGGGCTACGAGTGAACCCATGCTGCAAAAGGTGATCATTGATCTTGATATACCATGCCCTGGAAGCTTGTTTCAGTCCGTAAAGAGATTTGATGAGACGACATACCTTTTTATGTTGATTTTCATCAACAAATCCTTCAGGTTGGGTCATGTATACTTCTTCTTTCAGATCACCATTTAGGAAAGCACTCTTGACATCCATCTGCTGAAGTCTCCATCCTTTCTATGCTGCAAGTGCGCAAACTACTCTGATGGTCTTCATCTTCACAGTGGGTGCAAAGGTTTCTTCATAGTCGATGCCTTCTTTCTGAGCATATCCTTTGGCGACAAGTCGTGCCTTATGTTTGTCGATGGATCCATCTGCCTTATATTTTGTCTTGAAGACCCATTTGCAGCCTATGGGTTTCTTTCCTGTAGGCAAATCGACAAGTTCCCATGTCTGATTTTTCATGAGCGAGTCATATTTTGTTTCCATAGCTTCCTTCCACTAAGTTTGACTGAGTGCTTCACGAACATTATCTGGCTCAAAGCTATTCATCAGTGAACTCATAAGTGCAAAGTTTACCTCATTTCTTGTTTGACTCCTTGTTTTGACTCTGGATGATGTATTTGGGAGTTATTGCAAATTTGAGTCCTTGATAGTTCTTTGTACCCACTTTGGATGAGAACTTGACTGCTTTTGAGAAGAACTGTGTCGTTGCCATGAGGATTGATGTGGAGTCACATTCTGCAGTTCTCGAAGATCAACAAATAGTTCTCCTGGTAGCATTTCTTTTCTCTGAGTAGTCTCCTCTAGCTCATCATCTGATTCAGAGACTAATCGGTGAGATGTGTTTGGAAGTGGATCTTCTGTTGATACTATTGAGTCAAAGGATGACTCGTCACAAACCACATCCTGACTCTCGTATACTTTCTTTGTCTCAGGATCCATGAGATGATATGCCTTTGAGGTAGTACTGTAGCCAAGAAGGATACATGGGATTGTTTTTGTCTCTACCTTCTTTGTCTTTTGAGCTGGGACATGCATGTATGTTGTGTAACCAAATACTCGCAAATGAGAAATTCATGGTTTTTTACCACTCCATACCTCTTCTGGTGTCTTGTTCAGTAGAATCTTTGTTGGTGCCCTGTTGAGAAGATATACAGCCATTTATACTGCTTCAGCCCAATAGCGTTCTCCTAGCTTTGCAGTTGATAGCATGCAGCGAGCCATCTCCATCACTGTGTGATTGCGACGCTCAACAATGCCATTTTGCTGGGGCGTGTAGGGAGTAGTCAGGTGCTGCTTAATGCCATGATGGTTTAGGAAGGCCAAGAACTTCTTTGATGTGAATTCCCCCCCTCGATCTGAGCAGAGTAGAAGAAGTGGTTGTCCAGATTCTTTGACAACACGATGATAGAAGTTCTGAAAGTGTTGAAGAGCCTCACTTTTCTGCTTTAGGAAATATACCCACATCTTGCGAGAGTGGTCATCCACGAACAACTGGAAGTATTTGTATCCTGAAAATGAAGCAGGAAATGGGCCATTCAGATCGGTATGAACTACCTCCAGACACTTCTTGGCATGGAATGTGCTCGCTTGAAATGGATCTCTATGTTGTTTTCCTGCAAGTCAGCTAGGGAAAATAGGCAATGAAATGGAAAATTCGGGTAGTCCACAGACCATTACTTTTGAACTCATCTGATGCAATGAACCGACCGACAAGTGTCCATATCTAAAATGCCATAAGGCAGTTGATTCTATTGTTGAAGCAGATAAAGCTACTACAGAAGATGAAACAATATCTAAAGCAAATAACTTATCTTTTACAAAAGCTTTAGCAAGAACCGTACCTTGTCTGGAGATTAAGCATGATTTAATGCCATTTTGAACAAGAAATTCAACCTTAAGGTGATGATTCAAGAGCTGAGTAACTGACAAAAGGTTGCTAGTCAAGCTAGGAACATATAGTACCTTTGTAAGTGTACATTTTCGTGGCCCCAGAGGAATGGTCACATTCCCTATTCCTTCTACAATGTACTCTTTTTCATCCGCTATCTGAACTCGATCTCCAGTTGGCTCTTCGTGTAGTGAATCAAATAGCTTCTTGTCACCTGACATATGCTTGCTTGCACCAGAGTCTATCAACCAGACTTTCTTTGTGGGCTGAGAAGTTTGAGAGACGAGTACAAGATTCTTACTACAATGGGCTCCTTTTGATGTCTCCTCATCAGAGTCATCATCTTCTTGTTGGGCTGCAAGATGTCCTTTTTGCTTTCTGCAGCGGGGACGTCGTTTGGACTTTTGAAAATCTTCGCACCCGGATGTGCTTGTATGGCTTAAAGGCCCTTGTTGTTGTGCCAATAGTGATCAGTGTCGTGAGTATTGGTTCTGCAAATGTGACACCATCTCTTTGACTTTTGATCTTTATGTTTGGGTTGCGCTGGATTTGGCTTCTCTGGGGGACCTTTTCGATTCTTCTGGCCACGATTAGGGTTTGAGAACAAGGCTTTGTCCTGAGACTCCCCATGCGATGAAGTGATAGCTTCTTCCTGCTGCAGAAAATTCACAAGCTCTTCGAATTTCACTGTTTGTTTAGACACATTCAGTGTTGTAACAAACACTCGAAATTGAGAAGGGAGTGCTCTCAAGGTGACTGGGATGAGTAGTTTATTGTCTACCGTTTCACCGAGCGCCAATAACTTTGATCTCAACTCAGCCACATGATGTAGGAATTCCTCCACTTTCTCTTTAGACCCCATAGAGAGGGTGTGCATCTTCGACTGAAGATGAAGAATCTTTGTCTGATTTTTGGCTTCATAAATGGTTGCCAACTTGTCCCTGGCCTCCTTGGGTTTCTCCGCATTCCGAACATGTGGTTGCACATCATCACCGATACTGAGCATTATTAGCATCAAGGCTTTAGCACTAGCCATGTCATATTTTATTAGTTCATCAGGGGCTATGGGTGCAGGCGCAGACCCTGTGACAATTCCCCATAATCCTTCAAACTGAAGGATTTTCTTCATTTTTGTCTTCCAGGCCGCAAAATTAGGCCCTTTGAGCAACTGAGCGTCTGACAGAAGTAACTTCGGAGCAGACATTGTAATAAATTTTTTTTATTTATTTGAAAAAGTTATTACAATTTGGACTCACTATCGAGAATTACTGGCTCGTAGATGCTCGCGATATTCACGTGCTATGAGACGGCAACGCTTTGCAGGGTGTTCTTCTTTGTCATCACAATCTACATCGTATCCGGCTTCTAATTCTTCCCGTACTCGCTTTGCTTGGTAGCTGACATCGAAAAGGAAGTATTCAAGGAGTCCTTCTCGAACTAGTTTTTCGAATGCAAGATTGCCGTAATTTCGAAGCTCGTTCAGCAAAGAAAAGTAGAACCCGAAGCTCTTAGGAGCTTCTTCACGGTGTTCTCTGGCTTGTGAGTTTATGTTGTGGCTTTCAGCTGTGGCGACCGTGTTATTGACGCTTTCAATCGAGTTGTCTACACTCGACATTCGACGTAGTGTTGAAGAAACTATTGTAAACTCAAAGAACTACCTCGACAGTGCTACACAGGTTGAAGGTCTCCGCGCACAGAAATAAGTTCTCTCTCCCGGTGAGGTATCCACATTTTTCTTTCCATGCAAACAGTCTTTTCTCCATGCACATGCTACCTTCCTTCAGTAGGTGGCTGAGTAAGTCTCCACGTCCAGCTGCAGCAGTCTCCAACACGCTCAGGCAGTCTCCACGAAAGAGTTGTCTTCAACACGCTCAGGTTTTGAACATGGCTCGGCTGGCCATGAGTTTGATGTAATTGATTTTAGTACCACTGCTCACTTTTATTGCAGTTAATATGACCGTCGATGAATCCAAGCAAGTTACTCAATCTATTCAAAAACTGATGAAACGTATCCCAACGTTTCGGATCTCAAAATATGCTCAAAGATGTTTCTGTTTACATCAGAGTCTGTTAACGAGGGACACCCGGACAAGATGTGTGATCAGATTTCTGACGCAGTGTTGGATGCATGTCTCGAGCAGGATCCTGACAGAAAGATAGCATGTGAAACCTGCACTAAGACTAAGATACCAAAACTTTAGCAGTTCTCCACGTGAACTTCCACGTTCTAGAACAGGCTTATTTTCCTCCGCTTAGTGATATGCTCAAACTCATCGGGTACTCACGCCTGTCCTGGAGCCGTGTGTTTTGGCTGAATCGCTTCTGCTGTTGGTGAATTCTATCACATCCACGTTCAGTGCCCCTTCGAACCATAGGGATCAATAGCTATTAGTTTCAGAGATCTCCAACAGCGCATTCGAACCCTCTTCCATGATGGCCAAGTGCAACATGCGTCACGGAAAATACAAGACTTGCTGTCTCATGTACAGAGGTGACGTCGTATCCAACTCACTTTGGCCACCATCAAAAACAAGAGAACAATCTAGTTCGTGGACTGGTGTCCCACCGGATTCAAATTCGGAATCAATTATCTGCAGTCGCTCTGATACCAAACTGAGAGAGAGCCAGGGAAGGAGAAATAGAAGAGATAGTTTATCTCATATTACTCTATCTAACACAAAGCATACGTACAGTATTTATAGGACAGTAATCTGTACTGGACTTCCTAAATGGATGGAGAATATCCTCAATAGAAGCAGAGAATGATGGAAGAACAGAAGAAGAAGATAGAATGATAAGATTGACACCTATGACACATCTAATAATCAACGTATCCTAACAAGAAGAACTAGTTGAGTTTCTATTGTTTTCTCCTTCATTCACCCTTCAAATATGTGAACCTTCTGTCATGAAGGAAAACACTCATTTTGAGCAGTCTGCACTTTATAACAACCTTTTGGAATCTAGTTTGGTAGACTCAAATCTTCCATGCTCTTCACAGGAGGAAGAAGAGAAAAAGTAGAAGAGTTCCACCATTCCTTCCACACTATTCACTCGAAGAGGTCTACATAAAGACTCCATTTTTGGAGTGGAAAATTAGAGCAAGGGAAATATCATATGGATCAGAACTTACCCAATCAAGTATTTGGCTTCATTGGAGCTAAAGGAGAAGCTAAATCTGGTCATGCCCATTTCAGGGCATGAGGATGAGCTACAAAACACCAAGGATCAGCTATCATACCTTTTCAATCAAAATGCAAAGCAAATAAAAGAGGTATTGGTTTTCTCTTCAGATTATACTTTGGTGATTTGGGTGGAAGATCAACTTCTAGTTAGTTTTTCACTCATCCAACCAGCCATGTTTAGTGCCAAATCAGTTGCATGGCTACCATTTTTGAGGAAGGGAAGCTATTTCTCCCTACTAGTTGCAGGATTTTTTTGAGCACCCTTTACTCTTGGTTAGAGTAGTGTAGGTAGGTTTTTTTAGTAGAAGAAGTGATTTTGCACACTCTGCATGTTCCATTTGGAGCATGTATGATTTTCAGGTTTTACATAGTTTTTGGTGTTGATGTATTGCTCTTGCACAGTGCATTTAGTTGGATTTTGGTGAAGTTCAACTTCAAGTTTCAGTGGGTTTCCAAGTGATTAAGAGGTCAAATTTCCATATTTACATAAGAGAATATTTTATTAGGATGGAATGCATGCCCAGTGGATGATGAAAAGGCCACTAATGATTCATCTAGTAGGCAGATGAACCAAAATAAGCTCCCCTTATTTTAGGGTTAACTTACTACCTTTTGTGCTTCAGTTAAGGTTTTAGACATTTAAATCATTCAAAAGTTTCTAAAAAATGCTCTATTAGATAGAAAATTTCTTCCCCTTTTCATAAAGGTAAAGAACTCTTTCTAACTCCTTGTAGCTTTTGAGTTATGGCTAGGTGAAGTTAGAAGGGAAAATTTTCCCAAGGCAGACTTATGGAGCTTGGAAGATTTTTTTGCCAAAGGAACTCAGACAGGCAAGGCATCGGAGGAAAAAGTGAAACATTTCCTTTTCTTCTAAAAGGCATAAAATCAAAATGTGACCCATCGCTCCATCAAAAAATCTAAGGTGGGGATGTGGGACTTTGGAGGTAAATTGGATTTTTTCACTTTTTGTCAAAAAATGTAAAATGGAAGAAAGGAAGCCCACGCCTCCATCAACCCCAATGGATGCCATGTCATCAGTGGATTTGTAGGGAAAAATTTCAAAATTCACCCAAAGCCAAATTTGTAGGAAACGTAAGGAAAAAAACTCAGAAGGCCATATCTTTTGATCTAGAGCTCCATTTTTGAAAATCTTGGTACCAATGGAAATATCTGGAGATTCTCTTCATCATGGAGTCTTCAATTTTGTATTTTGTTATATATTTGTGGGAGAAAATTGTAAAACATCATTTGGCATGGGAAAAATGCATAACCTATTTTCAACAACCAAATTTAATGAAATACGGGTCTTTTCTCCCTCGAGTAGACAAAATGCATTTAGGAATGGAATTTACAGACGGAGCCTTGATTTTTTTACCAAATTTATTAATGCTGTTGGTGGTTGGAATAGAGAATAATATTTTATCATGTTTTTCCCTCTCTTTTCACATTTTGCTATATATTGTAACAGAGGCACATTTTAAATAAGTTAGTGGTTATTCATTTTTCTTCTCTAGCTCCCTCCTCTTTTCTACCTGCAGGGTCGAAAATGGAGTTCTAACCTCCTCCCTTTCTCTGTAGATGGCATTTTTTTCCTCTTTCCCATGAAATAATGTACTGTGTAAATCTAGAGCAATAAAAACTTGTTTTTGTGATGCATTTGCCCATCCTTCACTCATTTTTTGGTTATTTCTTCTTGCCTGTCATTGTTGCAAGGCATCTGTGCATGTTTGAATGTCATTTGTAGGTTTTAGACTTGTGGTTTTAGGGATTTTGGAACATTTTATATGTGAAATCTATTTCTGGTCTTCGATGCACTTGTCTATCCTTTCCATTGCTCACCTCATTTTGCTCCATGGCAGTTTTGGTAGATGATGAGTAGTTTCCTTCTCTAGTGTATCACCATTTTAGTGTATGCTCTATTTTTCCTTGTTTTCTCTCTCCTTGTCTCCTTGGAAGTTAGATTAGAATTAGATTATCTTTCCTGCACTGGAATAGCTTGGGGCAGGTATATTAGGAAGAGGAACCAACCTTCTCTAGAGTATCATTCCCATTTGCATGTCCCATAGCTTGGAGAATGATCCAATGTTATGCAAATGACACCAAATGAACCTTCCTTAAAAAAGAAGATCCATAACCCATTTGGGGGTGTTTTGATTTTGTACTAATACTAGCATCATGATTCTTGATGAGGTTGAATAGTCAGATGTTTTCCTGTTCATACCTAGGTCTGTGGTTATCCTCTGGAAAAAAATTAAAGGCTTATCAGATGTGTTCATGTTTGACTTCCCTCACTATTAGGTCAAACATGTTTCTAGAGTGACTGGTTTATAAGAAAATTATTCCTAAGCATGTTCTCATCCTCATCTGTCAAATGTGTTCCTGACAGTGCATGGTTGATAAGAAGTTGATTTGTTCCTTTTTCTACCTTCAGTTCGAGTGTTGTACCAAGATCATGAAAAATACAGGCGATAGGCTACAGAGGAAGTGTGAAAGTTCTTTTACTACCATGTAAACATTAAGGGGGGAATGTTAGGAAATTAATATTCACATGGGTATAATATATTATCATTTTCTTCGGTTATTTTATATTGTTGTAAAGAAAAAATCTATTGTTTGTTTATACCCTCAAATTATAGAAAAGGGTTAGTTTTTAATCGACTTCCTTTTTTATAGGAAGCAATTTAACTAATATTGTGGCTATATAATATCTTGCAAATGTAATTCATTTTATGTTGAATACGATATATTTCAAATTAGTTTTCTCTACATTGATTTGATTCTCCTGTTGTGCTAATTTGACTCTGAGAAAATTTAATATTGAGACTCCCAAGAAAATATTTCAAGATAAAATTTTAAAAATAATCATGCACAACAAAAGGAAGTAACCCCAAAAAAATTAAATTAACTTGCATATATATAAAAAGAGGAGAGGAGGGTGTGGTGGCTCCATGTAGGACGCCACATCACTTGTCCTCAACTACACATCACCAAGTCAAAAATCAAACAAAAGGTTAATAAATTGGTTTTTGAGCAAATGAAAAACCTCTTACAAACACAAACTCAAAGCCACACCTTTAAAGGACACAATTAAAAACTCATCTAATAAAGAGCAATAACTATAAGCTTTTACCTTAAAAATCACATAATGGGGTCTATTTTTGACCCCTTAACCCATAGGTAAAGTTGGTAGATTAATTTGAGAGGTCAGGGACAAGATTAATTTTTCCCAATTATGTCGAAAAATGGACCTTAAGCCCATATCGGAATTTGATATGCAAGGTTAAGAACAAAACACTTAAACAAATAAAAAACATTTCAACTCCAAATTAAAATCAAGGAAAATCTACCAAATATAAATACCCATTTCATCACATCTCAAATTACTTTAATTAACAATATTAATTATCTTAAATATAGCCCACTAACTATCAATAATAAAGTGAATCACGTTACTAAAATAAATCACATACTCACAAAATAATTTTAAAAAAAGAAAGGGAAAACACACATAGCCCAAGGTCATAATTTGAGGTTATCCCCCCCATGGAGACCTCCTAACAATCTAACAACACACAATAATAAAATTGAACATAAATATGCCAAGGTGACCTTCGTTGAATCCATCCAATATTCCACTATGATTGGTATCCTATCCCCATTTTTTTTGTTTTGATACAATGACCTGAAAAAAATCAAACAATAATTCCTTTAGCCTTGCAGCTGCGTCAAATACATCAAAAATAAAATACATTAACATCCATCAATAAACATCATCATATCACAAAGTCATCATCCAAGATAAGAAATGCTATCATTTGTTCATCATTTCAAAAACATCGCAATTCTCAAATTTCAACAATATCAGTGAGATGACAAGATTAGTGGAAACTAAAAAACATAGTCAATACGATGGGAATTCAAATTGTCAATATATATATATATATATATATATATATATATATATATATCATGCTAAACCAAAATAACATAGTAAATTCCATGTCTATAGTTTATAGTAATCAAAAATCAAAATTTGATAAGTGTCTAAGTAGAGTGGGAACTACAAAATCCAATTTTTTATTCGTAGATGAAAGTGGTATTGTAGACATGTATGGAACATGTGGATGCATGCAATTGGTTTATAAATTGTTCAACTAATATGCCGAAAGAAATTCCTCCTTGAATATGAAAATGAAATGGCCTTAGAATGTTGGAATCTTTCAAGAAAATGTGATTTTAAAAGTATAAATCAAAATTCCTCACCCATTCCCTACATCTTCCATTTCTGCATCGAAATGGAGGATTTGGAATAGGGTATGGAAAACCATCAAATCATAAAGAAGGTAATTTATTCAGATTATGTTGTTTCAAAGGCCATGGTAGACATCTATACAAAATTTAGAGATAGTTACAACCTCCCTAGTCGACATGTCTGAAAAATGTGGATGCATAGACAAAGCACGTGAACCATTTGAAAACATACTTCAAAAAAAAAAAAAAATAACAAAATGTGTTCACATGGACTACAATGATTGGAGGATATGCGCATTTTTTTTTTTTTGAAAATGTCCTAGAGTCTTTCAAGCATATGTGACTTACAACTATCTAATTTGATCATTTTATCCCATCATGCATGAAAATGGGAGAGTATCCTTTTTAGTGGTAGTTCATATGGGTGATAGGTAGATTTTCTCTATGGGATCGAAAGTGTTAGAATGAGAAACCATATGATTTTTTCTTTGAATTAAGATAAAAGTTATTTTGAATTACAAGGAGGAATTTTTATTATTAAAACCATCAATGTGTACCATCATCTCATAGATAATTATCAAGAATTTCACATATGGAGAATTTATATGTTTTTGTTTAAAAATATACTTGTGTCCATGTGAACGGTTCAGATTTTTAAGAACTCTCATCCTATGCTAAAATAGGATATTTGAAATAGGGGGTGGACATACACCAAAGCATAGTGGATAGGGGATAGGACTTTTTCCATTTGTTGTAGTTGCAAGAGAACTGTTAGAAAGGTATGAAAAATGTAGAAACATACAAAAGGCATGTGTAAATTATTTAATAACATGTCTCATCAAGATGCAGTCTTATTAAATGCAATATTTTTTGGATATGAAAAATATTGGTTTATTTAAAAGGATTTGGAGCTTTTAAGAAAACTCAAATGGAGGGTGTAAAGAAAAAATAAAAAATATACTCTACGATAATTTCAGCTTGTGTAGAAATTCGAGCCTTCAGGTGGCATATGGACATTCAAACAAATTCTAAAATTTGATATTTATTAAAATCAGGAAACAAATACAATTTACATGAAATGTTTGACAAAATTCTTGTAGTTTTGGATAGCTATGAACCAATCTCATATCAATTATCATACCTGTATTGTTTTATTTATGCATGGGTTTCTCTCCAATCTACCATGATTTTTGTAGTCATGGGTTTTCCTTCCATAATTGTATCAAAAATTAAAATCACATGTTGAGTACATTTTTGGTTAAATAAATTGATTTTTCTCTATTAAATTATCAAATGTTAAGTTTTTGTTACACAACTAAAATGACCATTTAGTCTATTTAATCAGCTCTAGAAATGTGTTGAAACTTATTGAAAAAATTAAAATAATAAACTTGGAAAAGGTAACCACTAGTTCTGAGCTAGATGTAAGTTTTTATACAAACAATCTAGTCGCATGCCCTTGCAAGATTTAACAAAATACAAATTAAAATTTCATGCTAATAACCTTTAAGACTGCCATAGAGGAGATTCCAACATTCGATTTTGTCCCTTTTGACACGGAGTGTCATGATAACACCTTAAATATCTTGGATGATCGTTTCCCTATTTAATGACATGTAATTCTCAGCCCAATTAGCTATTTTGCAGCTTGGGACGACTCCTAAAAGTCAATTTTTTTTTTTTAGTTATGGCTCATCATTTTGGGATCCGTGTTGGGAAATATTGTTCTACCACCAAATAACTCTAGAGTGTCACCATGAAAGTAATAATCAAAATATAGTTTTGAGAAAACTATTATATGAGCTGGTTTTGTAAGTAGGTTTTGTTGGCCACTTGTTGGTCTATAATGAGAACAAATTGGTGCATTTGAGATAATCAACACTAAAAAGGTAGGCATAAATTTAACCCTAATTTTCATAAATGAGTTCTATTAAATTTGTGGGTTTCCTTTTATATAGATGAGTTGATGGGAACTAACAAAATAAGTGTAGAAATTGTGAAAGTTAGGTTTCAAAATCATTTTTTAGCCACTTCGGGTAAATTTTTCACTTTTGTAAATCTGCAAAAATAATTAGAAAACTATCTTGGGACCTGTTTTAAAGCTTAATAATTGTTGAGAAGCCTTAGGACACCTTCACATGAATGTAGGGAATATTTTGTTGTCACTTTCATTAGGAATTGTACTTTTTTAAAATGTTGTATTTTCTCTTTCATATGATCCATATCTATCTTTAGATTGTAAATGAAATGGAAATGTAAATGTATTGCTTACTCTTTCTTATTGCATGTAGAGAGTTTTATTTCATTTTGAATTTAACATATGCATACGTAGAATGTGCTAGATATTTGGAGTTTTCATGCCAACTTCTAGGGCCAACCATGCTTTTGGTTGTAGGTACACTTAACAAAAGGAATCCATAACAATATTATGTTGTTTTGTAGTCACATGTTTATATTGAAATGTACTTAGTTTCTATTAAAATTGGGGCATCATCTAGGTAATGATTAATGGAAATATTATTTTTGCATTATTTAGAGTGAGAACCACATTTCTTTTGTGAGAAAACGATAATGGCATGGTATATGTAATTCAGTTGACTAATATGTTCTAAATGGAAATATAATAGATGACATTCACAAAAACATTCTACATGTCTTTTTATCTAAATTTTGGAGGTTGCGGGATTTTTATACTATTGACTATGATATTTCCACACCACTACATTTTTATTTTTATTTTAAAAATATACTATAATAAATATATCATTAGGGTAATGTGGCATTTCCACACTATCTTAAATTTTATAGTACTTTTCTTTAAATATGATTTTTTTTTTGAAAAATTAGGTAATGCTACATTTTCACATAAAAATAGTTTAATTCTAGTTTTCTTAAAATATATAGTCAATTTATGTATGCAAGGGTAATATTTATGGTAAATATTTTTTTTTACAATTGTGTAATCCATAATTTCCACAATATTTAATTTTTTTTATTAGATTAGGTAAAAAATAGGGTTATGGCACCTAGAAGCTGTGCAATAAAGGATACATCATGAGAGAAGTTGAGCAGAGAAATATAAAACAATGAGGAGTGACAAGAATGACTGCTACCAGCGGTTAGACAAGAAAAACATGAAACAAAGGAAAGCTTGTCTTAAATACTAGTCAAGAAGGCTTGAACCGAACCAAAGAAAGATCTAAAGCCTTTAAAAACACCACTAGAATCTAGCGAAGAGTGACTTCACTGAACATGATCAAACAAAATTACTTTACGTTTCTTGTGCTAGACCATAGTCCACCCTTTGTTAACAAGCCCCACGTGTACTATGTAACAATATATATTTGATGGTCTTGTTGGATGAGGGCCCCCATCACCCGAAATGAGGATCACTTCAAGTTTTGCATCCAAGGACAAGGACAAGCTACTAACTAGTGAACAATATTCAATCATACAACCAATACCAACTCCATTAATTGTCTCACTGTCGTCCAAGACATAATTTTAAATTTCATTTGAAACATTTTCCCACCTAAACATCCCTCATCTACCCACACCTTCCATGCAAACCTTGGGCCTCGAACCCACCGACACTTGCTCTACCCACTTAGCCACAAATTTCACCAAATCATCCACTTGTTCCACAGGCATCACAACTATAAATGCACCCACCACCATTTCAGAAATATTAGTCTCAAAACCATATTCCTCTGCAACCTCTTTCTTGTATTCATCCGCCAATTGATACGCGGGCTTGAATGGCATGCCTAGTTTAGAGTGTGAACCACATTTCTTTGAATTACTGCCCAAATCATCATCGCTGGCGGGAAGAGTGATTTCCCGAGCTGGTTCAATTAAAACACAACATTCCTTTACATCAAATCTAGATTTCCTACAATGAAAACAAAAAGTTTGATCATTTTCATCTATAATATCCTATTCACATATTCCAAGAGGAGAGTGAAGATAAATTCTTTTTGGAACTTTGAACCCCACAAGGACATTTATGTAAAGCCTTAGTAGTCAAATCAACTGCAATCAACATACACATCGTGTAATGCCACAAAAAAAGACGATGCTCACAACAACAACAACGACAACGATAACGGTGACGACGCGCCACAAACATACAACCCGAAAATGCGATTTTTTTTTTTTTTGTAGACTCTTTACAGATAGCTCCAAGTTCTAAGTTTAGCCCTGATACTACATTTTTTTGCTAGGATGTACTATAGGTATAAGTAAATAAAACTATATAATGTTGATAAGGTCACTCCATATTTGAAAATTTCTACCAGTGGAATGCTAAGAAGTATAACTTTAATAGTGCAAAGGTGAGCATGTTAACTTCAGAGAACTAATTGATTTAAAATAAGTGAGTTGTAGCAAGGCAAAGGGGTTCTTTTGATATTGTTGATATCCATGATAAAGGTTTAAGATGAACTCAAATTTCTGTATTGATAAGGTAATATTTGGAGCAAGTATGACCTAAGAGCGCACTCATGGATAAATAAATGGGAGTCTATAATCGATAACAATGCGCCCCCAATAACTGTGGTTAACAAAAAGAAAGACGTGTCATCGAAATTAACAAAATATATATTTTTTGAATGAACATGGGCAAACGTTTTACCATTTGGACAAAGCCACCTGCCAGCATTAACTCAAGGAATGTCAATGTGATTGAAGCCACATATATTTATCCAATGCATATAACACCAAGCAACTCCACTATACCAATGTATTCACATGTGCTTTTATTATCCACCGCCCATAGTGGACTGGGCTTCATTCTTGGCATTACAATGCAATGACACAACACAGGTGGTATAAACCAACTCGGTGGGCACGCAATACCCCACCGTCCACCTAATGCGTTGTCCTTATTGATACCACTAGTGAAAAAAAATCATTGATATGTGGTCATAGCCACCTGCCGGCATTATCTCGACAAAAGAGTAGGAGTAAAGCTCCTACGCATGTATATATTTTAACTCAGCCAAGATCTTTTAGTAACTCAGTGAGTTATCCAATTCACTCATTTATTTACATACTTCATCACCAACGTGGCCGCACTGCTTAAGCAATCAACCAACTTATTAGAAACCAACACAATGGGTTGAGAGAAGGACCCAAAAAACGTAACAGATATGTGGCCTAAGCCACTACGTGGAGGACATTCAAAAAGAAGAAGGTGGGAAGACATGGTTGGGGGTGGGTGACTTTAATAGCCACCCGCCATAAAATATCTACTCGCTATCTGCGTACAGGCACACAACTGGCCGCTTACCTTTCTTTTTTCATTTATTCCACTAGTGTTAGCAAGTCTACCACTCTATACAGCCGGTCGATGGTTTTTAGTCTGTCCTGAGCCGCGTAAAATCAATGTGGGTAGGTGGTTATGAAGCTACAGGCCGGGGTAGCAAGCGGTTAAACATTGGTAAAATCACCCCAGGCCTGTGTGAAAGTGATAGCCCTTTGGGTGTATTCAACGAAAAGGTTACCAACTATGTTATTATCTGTTCAGTGTTAAATGCATCCTCAAATTCAGAGTTCTTTCATCAAATATCCGCAGCAAAATCACCTAAGGGACAGAGAAGGGCGTTTACAACAGCGGCCTGTCCATCTACGGTGTTATCTGTCGCAAACGAGTACATCTATGGATTCGGGATCTGTCTACAAGATTTTTACATTCAAATCGCTCAAGAGAGTGAAAGTAGATCAAAATCGATTGAGGGACAGTGAAGATCAAAATCGTTTGAGGGACAGTAGCTAACTGAGTTCGGCCTAGCATATTTGCTAGAGGAAGAACAGACTTTATGTTTGACAGCACAGTCCAAGAACAGGCTCTACATTGGACAGCGCAGTCCCCCACTTTATTCATTTGGATTATTAAAGTATCAATTCGATTAAGGGACAGTGAGGAGTGTTTAAAGAAGGCCTGGTGGAACTAAAGCGCAGCTCTTCTACTTGGGTCCTGTCACAGATACCGAGCGGCTCGTGGAAGGAGCCTCTTAGAGGTGGGGTCTATTTCATATCAGAATATACAAGAAGCACAATTTGTTGAAGCCACAGTCGACTGTGCATACAGCGAGTTCGCAGAGCCTGCCCCTATTTCGGCGTGACAGGCTCTAGGAGGCTAAAACAAAGAAAAATCTTTTCCTTTATAATTGTATATATTTGTAACAATATACTTTTGTTTAACATATGTAAAAAGCAATTAAAGGTACATTAATATTATTAAATTCAATATTAATAAATTCCTTAGTTTTAATGTTTCTTAAATATGAATAATATTCAAACTATTAAGGCCTCTATTAGGCATCATGGGGTATTGGGTATTGCACTTTAACGAGCTCAAAGTCTTTACATTAAAATTTCTTCTACACAATTTAATCAACATAGCATGGGTTTTCAAAAGGATTCGGTTTCATTTCCCTTCTACAATATGCAATGGATATATACGAAATTCATAAAAGAGGAAACACATAATAGAGTTAGGACACAATTTACTTCATTTGCATATTGGAAGCCATTTAAAATTTGAGTCTTTTCTCCATAATACAAGAAGAGAATATGCATTAATGTTCTCAACTTTCAATACCTTTTTTTTATTAAGCAACAAAATGAAATCTAGTATGTATATTTTCTTATAATTTTTTTTTTTACATTCCATTAAAGAGACCTACGATATTTCCATTAATTTTTAAACAAGATCTACCAAAAAATTTCAACAAGATCAACACCTTTATAAGAGGTTCCAAGCCAAGTTAAAGGAGAATGAATGGATTGTCTTTCTTGCAACTTTAAATTCCATCCCCATTACAAGCTTACAAATGAAGTTCAAAAACAACTTTCCTTCAACATTTTGTTACAACATTTTCTACTTCATGTAGAAGCAAATTTACAATAATGGAGGCTAAAGAAATCAAAGCAATATTACATTTTTCCTCCACTCAAGGTGGGTAAATACATGGTGTTTTTTACATTGTCATCAACAAGGTTCCATTGCTCCAAAAATCAACAAGGTGTCTCCTCCATAATTTTCTTGATTCACAACAAAATAAGGGGAGAGGCAACGCCCTCCTCCCAACCAAAATACCCAATGGAGAAGAGAAGCCATCCTCTCCATTGGCCCCCCGAGCCCCAACCACATCACAATGGGAGAGAATCCAACTCATGGCAACTACAAGCTTCCACATAACTAAACATAACATTTCACATGCATTCCATAATCCTTCAAGACATGAAAATCAACAACACAACAAGAGGAAAAACAATCACAACAACAAGTCACAAGGCTTATCAAGAAAGCCATAAGAGTAACACATATGGGGAGGCCACTTATGCCTCCCAATGGGAATGGGTGCCACCTAAAATCCTCCAATGCAAAACACAATACCCCCTAACAACTCTTATGCCTCCCTCAAGTACCCCCTTATCCCTCCATTCACTCTTATGCCTCCCTCAACTCTTATGGCTCCCTCAAAGTAAAACAAGAAGAAAATGCAAGCATTTCTCTTACAAGGTGGGCACCCAACCCAAACTCCCCTCCTCAAGAACATGATCTCTTATGCCTCCCTCAATAAAACTCCCCATAGTCTCCTCCCACTCCCAACTTAGGCATTCTACCCATTCCCAACAAGCATTTTCAAACAACAACATTCAACACAACATAAATATACATTCATTCAACAAAACGAAACAAAATGCAAGCAAAGGTGAAGCTCCTACCTTTCCATGGTAGAGCTTGCTCCAAATATGAAGTCTCAAATCCCTCCAAGGGTCAAGCAAGCATCCACAAGCTCCACAAAATTCCCACAAGTATCAATAAGCTCCAAAATCCACAAACTCTTTCCTAATCCTCTCCTCTCCAAAATACACAAGACAAAAAAAAAATGAAACTTCCAAGCCCCAAAACAAACAAGAGGATCAAATAAATAGAGAAAATCGAGGGAGGGATGATGTGGCTCCAAGTAGGATGCCACCTCCTCCTTTCCCTCCACTCCACATCATTAGGTCAACATCAAATTCCAATGCACCATTAATAAGAGGTTGAAAGAAAGGCAAGCAACTTACACACTCCAACTAAGTCCACTCCCTCAAAGGACAAAATTAAATTTGAAAGAAAGTGCAATTAATATTTTTACACTTTTATCCCCACAAAACACCTAAAAGACCCTAAATTTGGCCTTCCAACCCATAGGTAGGGTTGGCATGGGGTTTTAAGAGGTGTGGGAAAAGTTTGACTTGTCCTACAAACTTTGAAATTTGGCCTCAAAGGCCAAATTCGAGTTTCCCATGTGGGGTAGAGTGTGCTACACTCAAACTCAAACATACATCAATCCACACAAAATCCCAAGTAAATCAAGGTTAATAAATGAACTCTCTTAGGTCACATCTTTTAATTAGTTTAGGACAATTTTCAATTTAACTAATTAACCCACTACAACCCATGGCTAACAAAGGGGTAACCTCCAATCCAAGGAATATGAATAATGACACAAGTAAAATTTCACTTACTAAGAGCAACACATACCAACATAATAAAATGGGAAAATTAAAACAAAACAACACATGATCCCTAGGTCACAATTTTCCCTTTACCAGATAATTCTAACACACACACAATTACTTGTTGCCATGGTGACCTTAGCTGGATTCTTCTCGAATTCCGATGTGGTTGGTCTCCACTCCCCAGTATTGTTGTGAATATAATATACCTGTAGAACAGAAAATACCTCCTTCGGCCTGTTGGCCGCATTAAAACATTCATGCCAAATACACAATATAATCTAAAATAAACAAACACCTGATTTACTATCATCTATGCAAGAACGATATCACTAACACTTCCTAGTACATATCTATTCCACATATCATTTATATCAAAATGATCATCACATTAGTCCAATTGTCAAGTTCTACTCAAAATGATTAAAACATATCACATGTCATGATTAAAGATAAATAACCCTGTCAAAAGTTTACAAAATATTGTCATCAGATGTCCACCAGTAAACCATATGCATCATATAAAGATCAAAACAATGAACAGTCCAATGTCTGTGATATCTACTAGCATGCTAAAACAAGAAGTCATAATAATCCATAAGTGAAGTAACCAGTCTCGAAAACAACAAAACAAAATGAGGTCGAAGGGATGTGGGCACTACATCCCCCTCCCCTTAGACTCGACTTCCTCCCAGAAGTCACTAGAAAAGGTGTGGAAATTGTCCTCGTAGCAAAGTAGCATCCTCCCAAGTAGCTGCAGTCTCATCATACCTATCCCATTGGACCCGAACCTGATCAATCTCTCTGCCGCGAAGGCCCAGGGTCCTATGATCTAAAATGCATACGGGCTCCACCATCACCTACCCCTGATCCTGCACCTGCAATGCGGTCCAATCTAGCACATGAGAAGGATCAGAAATATATCTCCTAAGCACAGAAACGTGAAACACATCATGGATGCGAGATAAGCTAGGTGGCAATGGTAGACGATAGGCCAAGGGACCGAGGCACTCCAAGATCTCAAAGGGACCCACAAACCTAGGAGAAATCTTAGAACCTTTTCCATAATGGATAGGGCTCTTATGAGGTCTGACACAAAGAAACACCTTCGTGACTACCTCAAAACTGTGATCTGTCCTATGCTGGTCTACATACTTCTTCTACCTATCCTGCACCTCCTGCAATCTCTATCTGATCAAGGCAACCTGCTACTCCATATCCTGTAATAAAGCTGGCCCAAGGGAAACCTTGTCCTCAATCCTATCCTAACTAAGAGGTGTCCTGCACTCTCTACCATATAATGCCTGAAAAGGAGCCATGCCTATAGAACTCTGGAAACTATTATTGTAGGAAAAATCCACCAAATATAGATACTCCTCCCATCTCGACTGATGATCCATCACGTACATCTTGAGCATATCCTCCGAAATCTAATTCATCCTCTCTGTCTATCCATCTGTCTCAGGGTGATAAGTTGTGCTGAAATTAATCCTCATCCCGAGGGCATACTGCCTGGTGGTCCAGAAATGGGAGGTGTACAAAGGATCGCAGTTGTAAATGATCTTCCATGGAATCCCATGTAATCTGACAATCTCATCAAGGTATACTCGTGCCACAGCACTCGCTGTATAGGTGGTCTTCACTGGAGAGAAATGAGCTACCTTTGTCAATTTATCCACCATGACCATGATGGCATCATGATGGTATCTCGACGTAGGTAATCCAATAATGAAATCCATGGAAATGGTGTCCCACTTCCACTCCGATATGGCGTGAGGATAGAGAAGGCTAGCTGGATGCTGATGCTCGACCCTTCACCCTCTTGCACTCTAAACAGCGTGACACAAATGAAGCTACATCTCTCCGAAGTCCTCTCCAAAAATACAATTGTCTCAAGGTGGCGTGCATCTTCTTCACCATGGGATGGGCTGAATAAGGTGCACGATGAGCCTCGGTCAAAATGTCATGTCTCAAGCCTCCATCTCTAGGAACATATATCTGACCTCTGTGTCTGAGAAGGCCATCTACCTCTAATGAAAATCCATCAAATCTCCCCTCAAGGTGTCTCTGAGACTCAATCTCTGCTCTGGCTACAAGGTAGAAACTATCCTGAGGAAGCTGCTGCAAGATCCTACTCCGCAGTTCTGTGCCCACTAAGGTGGCCATAGCCACATGTCTTCGCCTACTCAAGGCATCTGTAACCACATTCTCCTTTCCCTTCACATGCTCTATCTCCATGTCATACTCACATAGTAACTCCATCCATCACCGCTGACGAGCATTGAGATTCGGCTGCGTAAAGAGGTGGTGAAGACTCAAGTGATCAGTCCTGAGTGTAAATCTCCAGCCAAGAAGAAAATGTCTCCACCGCACTAAGACATGTACTACTGCTGCAAGCTCAAGGTCATGGGTTAGATAATTGAGCTCATAATCTTTGAGTTTGCGAGACTCGAAGGCAACTACTCTACCCTCCTGCATTAGCACTCCTCCAAGTCCTGCCAAGGAAGCATCTGTGCAAACGTAGAACTCACCCTGAGGATCTGGCACTTTAAGAATAGGTGCTCTCATGAGGCACTCCTTCAGTGTACTGAAAGCCTACTCACATCTATCTAACCATAAAAAACTTCTTCCCTTTCCGCTGAAGAGAAGTGATAGGGTGCGCAATCCGAGAAAAATCCTGAACAAACCTCCTGTAGTACCCTGCTAGACCCATGAAACTATGCACCTCGGTCACACTAGTGGGTGCTGGCCAATCCATGATGGCCCGAATCTTGGAAGGATCGACTGCGATACCTTCCCCAGAAATGATGTGGCCCAAATACTGCACCTCAGGCTGAAAGAACGCACAGTTCTCCAAGTTCCCGTAAAGGTGTTGTTCGCGAAGACACTGAAGAACCTGGAAAAGGTGCTCCTCGTGCTCCTCACGTGTGCATGAGTAAACTAGAATGTCATCAAGAAAGATGAGCACGAAGTGGTCAAGGAAGTTCCTGAATACCCCATTCATCAAACTCATAAACACTGCGGGGGCATTCGTCAAACCGAAAGGTACCACTATGAACTCGTAGTGGCCATATCTCGTACGGAATGCTGTCTTGTGAACATCTGTCTCCGCAATTCCTGAGCTGATGGTACCCTGACTTAAGATCTATCTTAAAAAAAACTATCAGCCCCCTTTATCTGATCAAATAAATCATCAATGCATGGAAGGGGATAACGATTCTTGATCGTTACTTTATTCAGCTGACGGTAGTCAATACACAACCGAAGAGATCCATCCTTCCTTCTTGACGAAGATGACTGGTGCACCCCAAGGGGATACACTAGGATGGATTAGGCCTTTCTCCAGAAGGTCCTCAAGCTACAACTTGAGCTCACATAACTCAGGAGTAGTCATCCGATAGGGTGCTCGTGAGATAGGCTCTGTGCCTGGAACTAGATCTATATGGAAGTCGATCTCACGTGGGGGAGGTAAACCCAGTAGCTCCCCTGGGAACACATCAGAAAACTCTGATAAGATGGGATGAGTCATCGAGGGAAGGTCCTCTTGACTCATCCTCTGATCTGTCACTGACCGTAATAGCAAACATCTGACAACCCTGCCGCGCACACCACTTAAGCTGCATAGCGGAGATGGTGCGAATGGCTATACGGGCCCTCCTAACTCCTGATATCACTGACTCTACTCCAAGATCATCTATGCAAGCAATAGTCTTATGGTAACAATCCACTCTAGCTCTGTGAGTGGACAACCAATCCATGCCTAAAATGATGCCATAAGATCCTAATGGAAGGATCCGAAGATCAGAAGTAGTGGTGAAGGGTCCCAAATCCACTACACACTCCTTAACTAAGGAGTCTACAGAAATATTGGCTCCAGAAGCCATCTCAACGTCCCAACTATGGCCCTGCCTAACTGCCACCAACCTGCAACGCTCTACTAAGGATGGTGCAATAAAAGAATCAGAAGAACCAGAATCAAATAATATAGAGGTGGAAATACCACCAATACTACCTGTTGTCTCAATCACAGTACTCTGGTGCTCAGCCTGGTGGTTCTCGACCACTGCGTAGATCCGATGACTCCGTGCCATATCTCCAACATTAGGCTCTGAGCTCTGCATCTTACCCTTGTTAGGGTTCTGTGGGCAATCTCTCCAATGATGTCCAACAACACCATAACCATAACTGCTGCCTGGTCCCCTCCAATGGGAAGCAGCTCTAGCTGGTACTCTAGATGACTGAGATATAGATCCTGACGATCTAGCTATGGACTGCTGAGGTCTCTACTGATGAGCTCCTGCTGACTGAGCTCTTGGTGCACCCTGTGTCCTGATGGGACCCCTAGGAGGAGGCCCCATACTACATCCTCTCTGTGCATAAAATCTCTGAGGAGGTTGGTAAGGTGGGCGGGTCTTGCTGCTGCTGCTACTGTGGTGGCCTGAATGAAGCTTGCCTTGAACTCTGTCCACCTCGTGGAGGAGGAACTGACACTTTTGACCTACTATCCTGCATCTACTGGATACAGCTCCGAACTCTGTCTCTAGCCTGTTGCGTCTTTCCCCGTGTTTCCTCTGCAATATAGGCCTTCTCCATGGCCTCTACTAATGTCTGTGGGCAGTGAATGCACACTGTGCCACCTAAATCCAAGTTCAGGCCCCGGATGAACCTGTGAATCCGTACCTGCTCATCCTGCATATAGTCGACGTACTAGAGTGGGTCCAGAAATCGACTCTCATACTCAACTACTGTCATCGATGCCTGACGGAGGTCATGAAACTCATCTATCCGCTGCTGTATAAATCTCCTGGGTAAATACCTACTCCTGAAATGCTCCTCAAACAGCGCCCAAGTAATTGTCTCCTGAGTCAACATGGAGCTTCTACTCCTCGGTCCTCCACCAGACTCCTGCTCCATCCTTCAGAAGATGGATTGCAACACGAGCTTTCGTGTTGCTAGTACAAGGGCAGAGCTTGAAGCATCCGCTCAAGCTCACCAACCAGGCCTCTGCCTGAAAACCACCTGTATCACCTGAATAGTGAGATGGTCGTAGCTTCAGGATCTCCCTGATATGGTCTGCAGCTGACGTATGATGAATCCTAGGTCTCTCTATATGCTCCTCCCTCTGCCTAGGGCTCCGAGACCAGTCCCTATGTCCTGAGATCCTGTCCCCATGTCCTCTCTGTGGTGACTCTGCCCTAGCCGACTCCGCACGGAAGTTCTCTGCCCTGTGCTCCTCGCTGTGTCGAGGGGATGCCTGGGCATCTACTGATGGCTCCAAACTATGTCTAGCAAGTCGTCCTCCCAAGGGCTCTCCGCGTATAGTGGCATTGACATCCTGGAGTGTCTGTAAGATCTGAGGTAGGATGGCTGCTACGGCCTGCTCCGGCAGTGGTATGTCTAGGTCTATATGAAGAGACCCCTCACCCAATCCGCGCATCCTGCATAGATCAAGGTGAGAGCTAGTTCATTGTTCTAGGTCTTGTGTCAGTTTTCTAAATTTGTTGTTTCCTATAATTATCAACATTGTGGTTTTATAAATTAAAAAAAAAAGAATTCAATTCTGCACTAAGTTAAATGTTCCTGTTTTGTGTTTCTCTGTGTGTGCCGAAGGGTCCAAGCTTCGAACCCCTGGCTCTGATACCAAAATGTAACACCGCAAAAAAAAAGACGACGCTCATGATGATGACGACGACGATGGCGACGCCATGCCACAAACATACAACCCGAAAATGTGATTTTTTTTTTCTTTTATGTAGACTCTTTACAGATAGCTCCAAGTTCTAAGTTTAGCCCTGATACTACATTGTTTTGCTAAGATGTACTATAGGTATAAGTAAATAAAACTATATAATGTTGATAAGGTCACTCCATATTCGAAAATTTCTACCAGTGGAATGCTAATAAGTATAACTTTAATAGTGCAAAGGTGAGCATGTTAACTTCAGAGAACTAATTGATTTAAAATAAGTGAGTTGTAGCAAGGCAAAGGGGTTATTTTGATATTGTTGATATCCACGATAAAGGTTTAGGATGAATTCAAATTTCTGTATTGATAAGGTAATATTTGGAGCAAGTATGACCTAAGAGCGCACTCATGGATATTATAAATGGGAGTCTATATATCGATAACGATGCGATATATACCCCTCAATAAGCATTGTGGTTCACATAACAAAAAGAAATACGTGTCATCGAAACAATAAAAAATCATATATATTTCCACATTACACAGCACGGGTTCAAACATTTGAATGAACATGACTTCGCTAACCAAGCTCCCACGTCTTTACCATAAAAAAAAAATGTGGACAAAGCCACCTGCCGGCATTATCTCGACAAAAGAGTAGGAGTAAAGCTCCTACGCATGTATATATTTTAACTCAGCCAAGATCTTTTAGTAACTCGGCGAGTTATCGCAATTCACTCATTTATTTACATACTTCATCACCAACGTGGTTGCACCGCTTAAGCAATCAACCAACTTATTAGAAACCAACACAATGGGTTGAGACAAGGACCCAAAAAACATAATAGATATGTGGCCTAAGCCACTACGTGGAGGACATTCAAAAAAGAAGAAGGTGGGAAGACATGGTTGGGGGTGGGTGGCTTTAATAGCCACCCGCCATAAAATATCTACTCATTTTCTGCGTATAGGCACACAACTGGCCGCTTACCTTTCTTTTTTCATTTATTTCAATAGTGTTAGCAAGTCTACCACTCTATATAGCCGGCCGGTGGTTTTGGTCTGTCCTGAGCCGCATAAAATCAATGTGGTAGGTGGTTATGAAGCTACATGCTAGGTAGAGGGTGAAACATTGGTAAAATCACCCAGGCCGCGTGAAAGTGACAGCCCTTTGGGCGTTTTCAACAAACAGGTTACCAACTATGTTGTTATCTGTTCAGTGTCAAATGCATCCTCAAATTCGGAGTTCTTCCATCAAATATTCGTAGCAAAATCACCTAAGGGATAGAGAAGGGCGTTTACAACAGCGCCCTATCCATCTATGCTGTTATCTGTTCCAAACGAGTACATCTACGGATTTGGGATCTGTCTTCAAGATTTTTAGATTCAAATCGATCAAGAGACAGTGAAAGTAGATCAAAATCAATTGAGGAACAGTGAAGATATTTCCCGGGGACCAGATGAAATCTATTACTTTGATTCTCTATGCGACCCTACCTATTTTGATACACAGCCCGTGGAAAAGGATCTCCTAGATGTGGGTCTGTCACAGATCAGAATATTCATGAAGCCCAATTTGCTTTGCAATAAGAGGGACGCCTCATTAGTGGAGGTGGGAAAGTTTCAAACCAGAAACAAAATGTAGAAGCACAGTCTTAATACATGAGGATCATATGAGATATAGTATTGCTTTAACTGTTTTGTTTTATAAGAATGTATGAGTTCAGATACATATTAGCACCGTTTGCTTTGCATAGGAGACTAGTGCAACTGTAGGTTTGATTTGCAGGCCTTACGACCATAGTGCAACTGTAGGTTTGATTTGCAGGCCTTACGACCATACCATAGGTTTGTTCTAAATATATATATAATTATTAGTTCACTTTGTTAATATATATAAGATTATAATCAGTATATCGGTATGTTACAAATTACTAACAGTAATTCCATTAAGTTTAATAATACCTTAATATTAATTATATTTAAAATATCAGTTTTTTCCTTATTATTGAAATGTGGTAATGGACTTATTAAGCTAGAACTTTACATTAGAGTTTCCTTCTACACAACTCAATAAACATAGCATTGGTTTTCAAAAGATTTGGTTTCATTTCCTCTTTACAATTTGCAAATAATTTCACAACGAATTCTTAAATGAAGAAAAGCATACTAGAGCTAGAGCATGGACTTCTTTATTGGCATATTTAAAACTATTGAAACTCAAGTCTTTTTATCTACAAAACAAGAATGGTAAGTGCTCTAGTATTCCAACTTTACAATACCTCTCCTTTTAAGCACTAAAATGAAATCTAATATGTATATTTTTTTTGTAAATTTTCCTAACATTCCACAAAAGAGACCTACAATATTTCCATTAAGTTTTAAACAAGATCTACCAACGTTTCAACAAGATCAATACATTTATAAGAGGTTCAAAGACAAGTTAAAAGAGAATGAATGGATTATCTTTCTTGCAACTTTTAATTCCATCCCCATTACAAGCTTACTAATGAAACTCAAAAACAACTTTCCTTCAACATTTTGTTATAACACTTTCTACTTCATGTGGAAACAAATTTACAATAATGGAAGCTAAAATACAAAGCAATATTACATTTTTCCTCCACTTAAGGTGGGTAAAGTACATGGTGGTTTCACATTGTCAACAACAAGGTACCAATGCTCCAAATATCAACAAGGTGGCTCCTCCATAGTTTGCTCGATTCACAACAAAATAAGGGGAGAGGCAACGCTCTCCTCCCAACCAAGATACCCAATGGAGAAGAGAAGCCATCCTCTCCATTGGCCCCTGAGCCCCAACCACATCACAATGGGAGAGAATCCAACTCATGGCAACTATAAGCTTCCACATAACTAAACATAACATTTCACATTCATTCCATAATCCTTCAAAGACAAGATCAACAACACAAGAGAGAAAACAATCACAACAACTAGTCACAAGGCTTATCAAGAAAGCCATAAGAGTAAGACATATGGGGAGGCCACTTATGCCTCCCAATGGGAATGGGTGCCACTAAAAAGCCTCCAATGCAAAACACACTACCCCTAACAACTCTTATGCCTCCCTCAAGTACCCCTTATCCCTCCATTCACTCTTATGCCTCCCTCAACTCTTATGGCTCCCTCAAAGTAAAACAAGAAGAAAATGCAAGCATTTCTCTTACAAGGTGGGCACCCAACCGAAACTCCCTCCTCAAGAACATGATCTCTTATGCCTCCCTCAATAATACTCCCCATAGTCTCCTCCCACTCCCAACTTACGCATTCTACCCATTCCCAACAAACATTTCAAACAACAACATTCAACACAACATAAATATACATTCATTCAACAAAAGGAAACAAAATGCAAACAAAGGTGAAGCTCTTACCTTTCCATGGTAGAGCTTGCTCCAAATATGAAGTCTCAAATCCCTCCAAGGATCAAGAAAGCATCCACAAGCTCCAAAAAAGTTCTCACAAGTATCCTCAAGCTCCAAAATTCCACAACTCTTTCCAAATCCTCTCCTCTCCAAAATACACAAGACTAAAAAGTGAAACTTCCAACCCCCAAAACAAACAAGAGGATCAAATAAATAGAGAAAAGACAGGGAGGGATGATGTGGCTCCAAGTAGGATGCCACCTCCTTTTCCCTCCACTCCACATCATTTGGTCAACATCAAATTCCAATGCACCATTAATAAGTGGTTGAAAGAAAAGGCAAGCACCTTACACACTCCAACTAAGCCTACTCCCTCAAAGGACAAAATTAAATTTTGAAAGAAAGTGCAATTAATAATTTTACCCTTTTATCCCCCCAAAACACCTAAAAGACCCTAAATTTGGCCTTCCAACCCATAGGTAGTGTTGGCATGGGGTTTTAAGAGGTATGGGACAAGTTTGACTTGTCCCACAAGCTTTGAAATTTGGCTCCAAGGCCACATTCGAGTTTCCCATGTGGGGTAGAGTGTGCTACACTCAAACTCAAACACACACATCAATCCACACAAAATCCCAACTAAATCAAATCCTAATAAATGAACTTTCTTTGGTCACATCTTTGAATTAGTTTAGGACAATCTCCAATTAACTTAATTAACCCACTACAAGCCCAAGGCTAACAAAGGGGTAAACTCCAATCCAAGGAATATGAATAATAACACAAGTAAAATTTGACTTACTAAGAGCAACACATACCAACATAATAAAAGGGGAAAATTAAAACAAAACAACACATGATCCCTAGGTCACAATTTTCCCATTACAAGATAATTCTAACACACACACAATTACTTGTTGCCATGGTGACCTTAGCTAGATTCTTCTCGAATTCCGATGTGGTTGGTCTCCACTCCCCAGTATTGTTGTGAATATAATATACCTGCAGAACAGAAAATACCTCCTTCATCATGTTGGCCGTATTAAAACATTCATGCCAAATACACAATAAAATCTAAAATAAACAACACCTGATTTACTATCATCTATGCGAGTATGATATCACTAACACTTCCTAGCACATTTCTATTCCACATATCATTTATATCAAAATGATCATCACATTAGTCCAATTGTCAAGTTCTACTCAAAATGATTAAACATATCACATGTCGTGATTAAAGATAATTAACCCTGTCAAAATTATACAAATACCGTCATCAGATGTCCACTAGTAAACCATATGCATCATATAAAGATCAAAACAATAACAGTCCAATGTCTGTGATATCTACTAGCATGCTAAAACAAGAAGTCATAATAATCCATAAGTGAAGTAATCAGTCTCGAAAACAACAAAACAAAATGCATGGAACTCTCAATAAATCCACTTCATTCTGGAAACAAAGTAGAAAATCCTCTCCGGAAAGAGCACAAACATCCACTTTGCAGCTCCATTTTCTTCTACTCCACTCCCTCACAAAGTCAACATTCAATCATAAACCTACAAACCTTTCTATGAGAGCATGTTTGTATCTCTCCTTGGCTCTATCAACAATGAACTTAGGAATGTCTAATTGGTGATCTGCCTCCTTCCACAACGAAATGAGTTTGTGTGGTGCTAAGTTTTCTTCCCCAAATAACTATTATGTCCAAGTGGTGCCTCCTTTCATTAATATTACCATCCTTTTTTGACAATCCTTTCCTTGAGTTAGTATAATTTCCACAATATTTAATGTGGCTTATTAATAATATTATAATTTTATATCTATATTCTTAAAGTATGTTATAATACATATGTTTGGTGTAATGTGGCATTTACACTCTACATATAAGTCTTCTTAAATAAGTATAAATTATAAACTATTTAATGTCGCATTTCCACAATATTATAAAATTATATCAATATGCATAAAATATGTCACAAGTGTAAGTGTGGTGGATAATGTTTATAATAGATTACAATATTATTTTCTAAATAATGAGAAACTTCTATAATGAAGGTTTGGAGACACAAGTTTTCTATAAATTATTAATAATATATATTTATCATAGAAAATCCATAATAATTAAAAACTAATTACTAAATTAACCTAGAAATTCCACAAATATTCTGCAGTTATGCCAAATTATTGAAAATTTGTGGAATAATTTTGGTAAAACGTGCTTGTTTTTTGTAGTGTATATCTTGAAATTTGTCTTCTAGACATCTTCGACATCGATTGCAAGTTCGTGGTGACTTGACTTCATGTCAAATTTGACAATGCGCTGATTTCCCCAATGTTTTTCCAAGTGGTCCCCATTTCATGATAATGAATATCGATTCTTCACCATGATTTTATTGTGTTAACGATTGTCAATTATTATTAAAAATTGAATCGAAGTGAGTGTTAGTAACACATCTATCAATCAAATGTACATGTAATAGTAATTTAAATATTAATATGATGTATTTTATTAATATTGCGGAAGGCTATATTATAGTTTTCATATTTTTTTATTCAGTTATTATTTGTTGTACTTTTTAACCAATAATGAATTGCTATTATTTGCGTACACATATATATAGTTCTCACAATAGTAAAAAATATTACTAAAGTTTCATATTTTTTAACAAAATAAATACAAAATTTCATTTATCTTCCATTTGATTTGCTTAAAAATTGAGATGTTATTGCAGCCTTCAGCAACTTCTCGAGGAAGGATGATATATTATCATTTATTATAATCTATTTGAGGACTAATCTGAAAACATGATAATGATGGGCAAAATATGAGATGAAAAACCAGAGCGGTTTCCGACAGGACGAGGCCGTGGAGCAGCATTATCCCTGTAACCCAACAAGGAAAGTGGGCTTAACAGAGGCAGAGGAGAAGCAAAATATTTACACATGGTACAACCATAAATCCCGTTGTAATCATGGCATTCCGAGCTTATCTTCGGCCGCGCTGCAGGTCGTCGCCGAGGAAAAAAATTAGCGCCTTTTGTCTGCATAAATAAGTTCATTGGATCAGTTGTATTCATAATCTGGAAGAAGCTGGAGCATCTCAAAGCCACTGTCGTTTCGGCATACTTGGAGACACCTACAATAAATAGAAGAAGCGCAACAACTAAGAGATTCCCACCAACCTTTGATAAATACGCAACATAAGCTGCTACTGAGATCGGATATAACATGGTCATCAAATGTATTTTGCCAGATTTCTTATCTTGCGTAGAATATGCAGAGATGGTGTCGGGACCTCTGAAATGCAAGAGAAAAATAGGAGCCCATATTGCGAATATGTTATGATTAGTTGGTGCGCCATGGTTCCCAGCGTGAACCATACAACATTGGCAGACATATAAGCCAACCATATAAGCAACCATAACGGTTATATCTGTGTGATCAGGCCAAAGGAAGCACGAGCTACACCATCAATAACACTACATACGAAATCCGGGAAGCTAAATCTGTAATATTCTGTTCCACTTCCACCCACAAACTGCTCCTGAATATACAAGGGAGGATGATTGTTATTCGAGGGACGATGATTGTCATGGCACTTTCCCCACCTCTTGATACCTGTATTCTAATTTTCTGTTTCAGATATTTATTAAATGTGGATTACCGATTTTTGACACGGATTATATTTAGACATATTTTCTTTATCTTTTAATTAATCCAATGCGAAATTCCATTTGTAAAAAGTGATAACAATCTTGTCGACCTTTAAAATTGCTCCTTTTACCTAGCACAAATTTTTAACATGTCAAAACCCACCGATTCGTTCATTTATGAAATCGAAATTTTTAGCATTTTATTGTTTGTTGATTTATCACTCCTTGGATTTTGATTGATCTTTTAAGGTTCATCATGGTGAACATATTTCTATTACATCCATATATTTTTCTCACGTTTATTAATTTTATGTTTAAGTGTTTGCAGCGTTTAAAGATTTCTATATCAAGTGCAATAAGATCCATATGATTTTTTCACCAATAGTTTAACCATTATAGTATTATGGATGTAAGAAAAAAGACCAATATAAACAGCACAATGTTACATAGATACAATCTATGCTATTCACTATTCCATGATTGTAATAGTCTGATTAGAGTCAAATTGCTAAAGAAATTGTATATTATCTTCAAATGTAAAGGGTTGCAGGGGAAACAATTTGATTTTTAGTTGATGCTTTGATCAACAATGGTCTTAGCTTCCAACTATATATATATTTGATATTGTTATCCATTTTTCTGGTACAAGGATTGTTATTTTGTTCTCTATGATCAATAAAAATTGAAATAAACGAATCCAAACATATAGACTAGGTTGAAGTGTTATTTCTTCTTCTTTTATTTGGTTCTATTTAGGTAAGATAAAGCATTGTCAAGTGCTTCTTGTAACGCCGCTAAAAGACGACGCTCACGATGACAACGACGACGATGACGACGACGCCGCGCCACAAATATTCAACCCGAAAATGCAAATTTTTTTTTTTGAAGGTGTAAGAGGATCAAGATTTAAGAGAACAAATTTATAATTGTTGTATATTTGAGTCAGGTCTCTTTGCTATTGAGTCAAGGACTGGACGCTAGAAAAAGAATCTAGCTAGGTCACTAAGAGCCTCCCTAAAGTGCCTCTTGGCACTAGCGTTGTCGCCAAAGTTCGACGTCATGAGCTAGTTATTATCCAAGGGGTCATGATCACAATTTTACAAACGAATATTAAGGAGGGAGAAATTTAGGTACTCATCTTTATCTATTCCTTTTAATTTAGTAAAAAAAAAGAAACGAATTAGAATTTCCAAATTTTAAGTGATATATAAATATAACAATAAATTACATTTAGTAAATCTATACGCTTAGACATAAATTTGAAATGTGACAAAAGGAACATAAGTTTTATTGGTGGGAAGGCATTCAAATTTTGGTTTGAAAATACAGTGCAGGTGGGTGGCTATAATGGCCACCTGCCATAGCAATTTAACTCCCTCATCCTTTGGCGTGCAAACTACTCTCTTGTTGGCTGCGTGCCTTATTTATTTTCCTAAGATTTGCAAAATCTTCTACCCTTTTGGTCGGCCTGCTAGCCTACCCTATCCTGGCCGAGTGAAAGGAGGTGGTAGTTTCAATTTGACTAGTGGAACAGCCGTGTAATCTGTTGAACTTGGTAAGCAACTGATAAAATAAATAAAAAAACTTGAAGAAATCACAGAAAAGGTTTGAGTATAGTCTTCCACTGAATAGGCGTGTAGACAGGTCTCCTGCAGCTGCCAAGGAAGGCATCGAGAATCTTGTTGAGAACACAAACATATAGTCAATCAATACAGCTCAAGAAGATGGAGTGATGGAATGGTAGGTTGAGTTTGTACAGAGTAGGAGGGATGATAAAGAACTCTGAGTCAAAAGTGGTAGATCACGGGTTTGAATTCCCCGTATTCGCGTCTACAGAGATGCATTACTCGCCCGACCAATCCTTTTGGCAAGAAGGGAGGGAGAAGAACATTTTATCTCCATTTTCAGTGGGTGTTGCAAGGTGTGTGCTTGGCGGGGAGTGCTCCTGTCGCGAGTCCTGGCCACGGCCTGTACAGAAGTCGGCCAGGCAAGAGGGACAAGACAAACGCCCCCCCCCTTTGAGCGCCTACACCAAGCAGGTTTTCCATTCACGTTGTTATCTGTTCAGTGTCAAATGCATCCTCAATTTCGGAGTTTCCCCTTCGTGAAATTTTAAGCAGGGTCGAATAAGAGACAGTGAGAGTTTTACGTGGAAGCTAGATGAAATTTATTACCAAGATCTTCTATTGAGATCTATCTGTCTTCCCTGCAACTCATGGGAGAGAAACTCATAGAGGCAGATCTATTCCAAACGGAATATTCATGGAGCATAATTTGTTTTGCACTAACATGAGCATATCCACGTGCCCTCTTGTTTCAGACTGCTTGCAAAATAGGGCAACATTTCAGTATAAAATTTGGACAGTCACATTACCTGGTGGTTGCACAGAGACGCATCACTATTTTATTTGTTTTATATGATATGAAAAGTATGATTATATGTGTACACTAGCACAGTTTGTTTTGCAAAAGAAAAGGGACACTTCATATGTAGACTTATTATAAATTTCATTGATGTTATTCACTGGCTATGGTTTATGATAACATACTTTATCAATATGAAGGGAATATCAATAGTATATTGTTATTAGAGCAATGTTTATTAATAGTTTTACTACTATTATTGGCTATATATGAATACAATCATAATTTATAATTTATATAGCTTAAATACTTCTTCATATGTCTCTACTCCTCCAAGACTTATGTGAGAACATTTTTCTAAACACATGCCTTAATTAAAATATAATTTGCTCCCATTGTAGTATAAAATCAAATTTAATAATCAACCGGAAACAATTGAAAGTTAAAAGAAAAATTTACAACAACAATGAGCACTAAAATACATCCAAGTAGAAGAAGTGGAAAGGCACTAATGTTCCAATTTTTCTCAATACATCCTTTAAAGTAACAAAGTGAAATTCAATACATATACATTTTTGTAAATTTCCTAACATTCCACAAAAGAGTCCAACAATGTTTCCATTAAGTTTTAAAGCAAGAACTACTAGCATGCATACAAAGGCAACATCCTCATATGAGGTTCTAAGGCAAATTAAAGGAGCATAAATAGATTGTCTTTCCTTCAACATTTTGTTACAACACTTTGTACTTCATGTGGAAACAAATTTGCAATAGTGGAAGCTAAAATACAAAGTAATATTACATTTTTTTTCCACTAAAGGTGGGTAAAACTACATAATGGTTTCACATTATCTTCAACAAGGTTCTAATGCTCCAAATATCAACAAGGTGGCTCCTCCATAGTTTGCTTGATTCACAACAAAATAAGGGGGGAGGTAACACTCTCCTCGCAACCAAAATACCCAATGGAGAATAGAAGCCATCCTCTCCGTTGGCCCCCGCGCCGCAACCACATCACAATGGGAGAGAATCCAACTCATGGCAAATACAAGCTTCCACATAAATAAACATAACATAAATAACATGCATTCCATAATCCTTCAAAACAAGAGAATCAACAACACAACAAGAGGGAAAATAATCACAACAACAAGTCACAAGGCTTCCCAAGAAAGCCACAAGAGTAAGACATATGGGGAGGTCAGTTATGCCTCCCAATTGGAATGGGTGCCACCTAAAAGCCTCCAATGCAAAAACACAATACCCCTAACAACTCTTATGCCTCCCTCAAGTACCCCTTATCCCTCCATTCACTCTTATGCCTCCGTCAACTCTTATGGCTCCCTCAAAGTAAAACAAGAAGAAAATGCAAGCATTTCTCTTACAAGGTGGGCACCCAACCCAAACTCCCTCCTCAAGAACATGATCTCTTATGCCTCCCTCAATTAAACTCCCCGTAGTCTCCTCTCACTCCCAACTTAGGCATTCTACCCATTCCCAACAAGCATTTCAAACAACAACATTCAACACAACATAAATATACATTCACATAACAAAAGGAAACATAATGCAAATAAAGGTGAAGCTCCTACCTTTCCATGGTAGAGCTTGCTCCAAGTATGAAGTCTCAATCCCTCCAAAGATCAAGCAAGCATCCACAAGTATCAACAAGCTCAAAAAAAATCCACAAACTCCTTCCAATCCCTCTTCTCTCCAAAATACACAAGAGTAAAAAAAATGAAACTTCCAACCCCCAAAACAAACAAGAGGATCCAATAAATAGAGAAAAGAGAGGGAGGGATGATGTGGCTCCAAGTAGGATGCCACCTCCTTCTCCCTCCACTCCACGTCATTTGGTCAACATCAAATCCCAAAGCACCATTAATAAGTGGTTGAAAGAAAAACAAGCACCTTACACACTCCAACTAAGCCCACTCCCTCAAAGGACAAAATTAAATTTTGAAAGAAAGTGCAATTAATATTTTATCCTTTTATCCCCTCAAAACACCTAAAAGACCCTAAATTTGGCCTCCCAACCCATAGGTAGGATTGGCATGGGGTTTTAAGAGGTGTGGGACAAGTTTGACTTATCCCACAAGCTTTGAAATTTGGCCTCCAATGCCAAATTCGAGTTTCCCATGTGGGGTAGAGTGTGCTACACTCAAACTCAAACACACATCAATCCACACAAAATCCCAAGTAAATCAAATCCTAATAAATGAACTCTCTTAGGTCACATCTTTTAATTAGTTTAGGAAAATTTTAAATTAACTTAATTAACCCACTACAACCCATGGCTAACAAAGGGGTAACCTCCAATCCAAGAAATATGAATAATAACATAAGTAAAATTTCACTTACTAAGAGCAACACATACTAACATAAAACAAAAAGGGAAAAATTAAAATAAAACAACACATGATCCCTAGGTCACAATTTTCCCTTTACCAGATAATTCTAACTTACACACAATTACTTGTTGGCATGGTGACCTTAGCTGGATTCTTATCGAATTTCGATGTGGTTGGTCTCCACTCCCCAATATTGTTGTGAATATCATATACCTATAGAACAGAGAATACCTCCTTGGGCTTGTTGGCCACATTAAAACATTCATGCCAAATATACAATATAATCTAAAATAAATGACACATGATTTACTATCATCTATGCAAGTACGATATCACTAACACTTTCTAGCACATCTCTATTTCATATTTCATTTATGTCAAAACGATCATCACATTAGTCCAATTATCAAGTTCTACTCAAAATGATTAAACATATCACATGTCATAATTAAAGGTAAATAACCCTGTCAAAAGTATACAAATACCGTCATCAAATGTCCACCAATAAACCATATGCATCATATAAAGATTAAATCAATAAGAGTTCAATGTCTATAATGTCTACTAGCATGCTAAATCAAGAAGCCATAATAAATCCATAGTGAGGTAATCAGTCTCGAGAACATAAAAAAAAAATGAGGTCGAAGTGAAGTGGGCACTACATCCCCCTCCCCTTAGACTCGACTTCCTCCTGGAAGTCACTGGAAAAGGTGTGGAAACTGTCCTCGTAGAAAATTAGCATCCTCCCAAGTAGCATCAGTCTCATCATACCTGTCCCATTGAACACGGATCTGATCAATCTCTCTACCATGAAGCCCCATGGTCCTGCGATCTAAAATGCGTACGGGCTCCACATCACCTGCCCCTGATCCTGCACTTGCAATACGGTCCAATCTAGCACATGAGAAGGATTAGAAATATATCTCCTAAGCACAGAAATGTGAAACACATCATGGACGCGAGATAAGCTAGGTGGCAGTGCTAGACGATAGGCTAAGGGGCCAAGGCACTCCAAGATCTCAAAGGGACCCACAAACCTAGGAGCAAGTTTAGAACCTTTTCTGTAACGGATAGGGCTCTTATGTGGTCTGACACGAAGAAACACCTTCGTGCCTACCTCAAAACTGCGATCTGTCCTATGCTGGTCTGCATACATCTTTTGCCTATCTTGTGCCTCTTGTAATCTCTGTCTGATCAAGGCAACCTGCTGATCCATATCCTGTAATAATGGTGGCCTGAGGGAAACCCTGTCCTCAATCCTATCCCAACTAAGAGGTGTCCTGCACTCTCTACCATATAAGGCCTAAAAAGGAGCCATGCCTATAGAGCTCTAGAAACTATTATTGTAGCCAAAATCCACCAAATACAGATACTCCTCCCACCTCGACTGATGATCCATCACGTACATCCTGAGCATATCCTCCAAAATCTGATTCACCCTCTCTGTCTTTCCATCTGTCTCAGGGTGATAAGCTGTGCTGAAATTAATCCTCGTCTGGAGGGCATACTGCATGGTGGTCCAGAAATGGGAAGTATACAAAGGGTCGTGGTCAAAAATAATCTTCCGCGGAATCCCATGTAATCTGACAATCTCATCAAGGTATACTTGTGCCACACCACTTGCTGTATAGGTGGTCTTTACTGGAGAAAAATGAGCTACCTTCGTCAATTTATCCACCGTGACCATGATGGCATCGTGATGGTATCTCGACGTAGGTAACCCAATGATGAAGTCCATGGAAATGGTTTCCCACTTCCACTCCGGTATGGCGTGAGGATAGAGAAGGCTAGCTGGATGCTGATGCTCAGCCTTCACCCTCTGGCACTCTAAACAGTGTGACACAAATGAAGCCACATCTCTTTGAATTCCTCTCCAAAAATATAATTGTCTCAAGGTGGCGTGCATCTTCTTCACCCCGGGATGGGCTGAATAAGGTGCACGATGAGCCTCTGTCAAAATGTCATGTCTCAAGCCTCCATCTCTAGGAACATATAATTGACCTCTGTGTCTGAGAAGACCATCTGCCTCTAATGAAAATCCATCAAATCTCCCCTGAAGGGGTCTCTGAGACTCAATCTCTACTCTGGGTGTAAGGTAAAAACTATCCTGAGGAAGCTACTGCAAGATCCTACTCCGTAAATCTATGCCAACTGAGGTGGCCATAGCCACATTTCTCCACCTACTCAAGGCATCTGCAACCACATTCTCCTTCCCTTTCACATGCTCTATCTCCATGTCATACTCACAGAGTAACTCCATCCAACGCTGCTGACGAGCGTTGAGATTGGGCTGCGTGAAGAGATGGCGAAGACTCATGTGATCAGTCCTGAGTGTAAATCTCCGGCCAATAGGAAAATGCCTCCACTGCACTAAGGCATGTACTACAGTTGCAAGCTCAAGGTCATGGGTCGGATAATTGAGCTCATAATCTTTGAGTTTGCAAAACTCAAAGGTAACTACTCTACCCTCCTGCATTAACACACCTCCAAGTCCTGCCAAGGAAGCATCTGTGCAAACATAGAACTCACCCTGAGGATCTGGCACTGCAAGAATAGGTGCCCTCGTGAGGCATTCCTTCAATGTACTGAAATCCTGATCACATCTATCTGACCATAAAAACTTCTTCCCTTTTCGTTGAAGGGAAGTGATAGGGTGCGCAATCCGAGAGAAGTCCTGAACAAACCTCCTGTAGTAACCTGCTAGACCTATGAAACTACGCACCTCGGTCACACTAGTGGGTGCTAGCCAATCCATGATGGCTCGAATCTTGGAAGGATCGACTGTGATACCTTCCCCAAAAGTTATGTGGCCCAAATACTGCACCTCAGGCTGAAAGAATGCACACTTCTCCAAGTTCCCGTAAAGGTGCCATTCGCGAAGACACTAAACAACCTGTGTCCTAATGGGACCCCTAGGAGGAGGCCCCATACTACGTCCTCTCTGCGCATCAAATCTCTGAGGAGGTCGGTAAGGTGGGTGGGTCTGCTGCTGTTACTACTGCTATGGTGGCCTAAATGAAGCTTGCCCTGAACTCTGTCCACCCCATGGAGGAGGAACTGACCCCTTTAACCTACCATCCTACATCTGTTGGATTCGGCTCTGGACTCTATCTCTAGCCTGCTGCGTCTTTCCCCATGTCTCCTCTGTAATATAGGTCTTCTCCATGGCCTCTGCTAATGTATGTGGGTAGTGAATGCGCACTGCGCCACCTAAATCCAAGTTCAGGCCCCAGATGAACCTATGAATCCGTACCTGCTCATCCTTCATATAGTCGACGTACTGGAGTAGGTCTAGAAATCAACTCTCATACTCAGCTACTGTCATCGATGCCTGACGGAGGTCATGAAACTCGTCTATCCGATGCTGTATAAATCTCCTGGGTAAATACCTGTGTCTTACCCTTGTTAGGGTTCTGTGGGCAATCTCTCCAATGATGTCCAACAACACCACAACCATAACATCTACCTGGTCCCCTCCAGTGGGAAGCAGCTCCAGCTGGTACTCTAGATGACTGAGATACAGATCCTGACGATCCAGCTATGGACTGCTGAGGTCTCTGTTGACAAGCTCCTGTTGACTGAGCTCTCGGTGCACCCTGTGTCCTAATGGGACCCCTAGGAGGAGGCCCCATACTACGTCCTCTCTGCGCATCAAATCTATGAGGAGGTCGGTAAGGTGGGTGGGTCTGCTGCTGCTGCTGTTGCTGTGGTGGCCTAAATGAAGCTTTCCCTGAACTCTGTCCGTCCCGTGGAGGAGGAACTGACGCCTTCAACCTACCATCCTGCATCTACTGGATACGGCTCTGAACTTTGTCTCTAGCCTGCTGCGTCTTCCCCCATGTCTCCTCTGCAATATAGGCCTTCTCTACGGCCTCTGCTAAAGTCTGTGGGCAGTGAATGTGCACTGCGCCACCTAAATCCAAGTTCAGGCCCCAGAGGCCCAAGACAGAACATGTGAATCCGTACCTGCTATCCTCATATAGTCAACGTACTCTAGTAGGTCAATCAAGAAATTGACCTCTCATAATTCAGCTACTGTCATCGATGCCTGAGGCGGTAGGTTCATTGAACTCATCTATGCGCTTTGCCACTTTATGTATAAATCTCCTGGGTAAATACTGCTCCTAAAACAACTCCTCAAATAGCTCCCAGGGCAATCGTCTCTGAGTCAACATGGAGCTTCTGCTCCTCAGTCCTCCACCAGACTCCTGCTCCATCCTTCAGAAGATGGACTGCAACACGAGATTTCGTGTTGCTAGTACAAGGGCAGAGCTTGAAGCATCTGTTCAAGCTCACCAACCAGGCCTCTGCCTGAAAACCACCTGTATCACCCGAATAGTGAGATGGTCGTAGCTTCAGGATCTCTCTGATATGGTCTGCAGCTGACGTATGACGAATCCTAGGTCTATCTGAATGCTCCTCCCTCTGTCTAGGGCTACGAGACCCATCCCTATGTCCTAAGATCCTGTCCCCATGTCCTCTCTGTGGCGACTCTGCCCTAGTCAACTCCGCATGGAAGTTCTCTGCCCTGTGCTCCTCACTGTGTCTAGGGGATGCATGGACATCTACTGATGGCTCCAAACTATGTCTAGCAAGTCATCCTCCCAAGGGCTCTCCGCGTATAGCGGCATTGACATCCTGGAGTGTCTGCAAGATCTGAGGTAGAATGGCTGCTACGGCCTGCTCTGGCGGTGGTATGTCTAGGTCTATATGAAGAGACCCCTCGTCCAATCCGCACCTCCTGCATAGATCAAGGTGAGAGTTAGTTCATTGTTCTAGGTCTTGTGTCAGTATTCTAAATTTGTTGTTTTCTATAATTATCAACATTGTGGTTTTATAAATTAAAAACAAAAGTCAACTCTGCACTAGGTTAAATTTTCACGTTTCATGTTTTCTGCGTCTGCCCAAGGGTCCAAGCTTCGAACCCCTGGCTCTGATACCAAAATGTAACGCCACTAAAAGACGACGCTCACGAAGAGACGACGATGCTGTGCCACAAATATTCAACCCGAAAATGCGAAATTTTTTTTTTGAAGGTGTAAGAGGATGAAAATTTAAGAGAACAAATTTATAATTGCTGAATATTTGAATTGGGTCTCTTTGCTATTGAGTCAAGGACTGGACGCTGGAAAAAGAATCTAGCTAGGTCACTAAGAGCCTCCCTAAAGTGCCTCTTGGCACTAGCGTCGTCGCCAAAGTTTGACGTCATGAGCTAGTTATTATCCAAGGGGTCATGATCGTAATTTTACAAACGAATATTAAGGAGGGAGAAATTTAGGTACTCATCTTTATCTATTCCTTTTAATTTAGTAAAAAAAAAAGAAATGAATTAGAATTTCCAAATTTTAAGTGATACATAAATATAACCAAAAATTACATTTAGTAAATCTATACGCTTAGATATAAATTTGAAATGTGACAAAAGGAACATAAGTTTTATTGGTGGGAAGGCATTCAAATTTTGGTTTGAAAATACAGTGGAGGTGGGTGCCTATAATGGCCACCTGCCATAGCAATTTAACTCCCTCATCCTTCGGCGTGCAAACTACTCTCTTGCTGGCCGTGTGCCTTATTTATTTTCCTAATATTTGCAAAATCTTCTACCTTCTTGGTCGGCCTGCTAGTCTGCCCTGCCCTGGCCGCGTGAAAGGAGGTGGTAGTTTCAGTTTGACTAGTGGAACAGCCGTGTAATCTGTTGAACTTGGTAAGCAGCTGATAAAATAAAAAAAAAACTTGTAGAAATCACAGAAAAGGCTTGAGTACAGTCTTCCACTGAATAGGCGTGTAGACAGGTCTCTTGAAGCCGCCAAGGAAGGCATTGAGAATCTTGTTGAGAACGCAAACATATAGTCAATCAATACAGCTCAAGAAGATGGAGTGATGGAATGGTCGGTTGAGTTTGTACAGAGTAGGAGGGATGATAAAGAAATCTGAGTCAAAAGTGGTAGGTCACAGGTTTGAATTCCCCGTATTCGTGTCTACAGAGATGCATTATCGCCCAACCAATCTGCTTGCCAAGAAGGGAGGGAGAAGAATGTTTTATCTCCATTTTCAGTGGGTGTTGTAAGGTGTGTGCTTGGCGGGGAGTGCTCCTGTCGTGAGTCCTGGCTGCGGCCTGTACAGAAGTCAGCTAGGCAGCAAGGACAAGACAAACGCCCCCCCCCTTTGAGCGCCTACGCCAAGCAGGTTGTCCATTCACGTTATTATATATTCAGTGTCGAATGCATCCTCAATTTCAGAGTTTCCCCTTCATGAAATTTTAAGCAGGGTCGAATAAGAGACAGTGAGAGTCTTACGTGGAAGCTAGATGAAATTTATTACCAAGATCTTCTATTGAGATCTATCTGTCTTCCCTGCAACTCGTGGGAGAGAAACTCATAGAGGCGGATCTTTTCCAAATGGAATATTCATGGAGCATAATTTGTTTTACACTGACATGAGCATATCCGCGTTCCCTCTTGTTTCAGACTGCTTGCAAAATAGTGCAACGTTTCAGTATAAAACTTGGACAGTCACATTACCTGGTGGTTGCACTGAGACGCATCACTAGTTTATTTGTTTTATATGATATGAAAAGTATGATATATGTGTAGACTAGCATAGTTTGTTTTGCAAAAGAAAAGGGACACTTCATACGTAGACTTATTTATAAATTTCATTGATGTTATTTACTGGCTATGGTTTGTGATAACATACTTTATCAATATGAAGGGAATATCAATAGTATATTGTTATTAGAGCAATGCTAATTAATAATTTTACTACTATTATTGGCTATATATGAATACAATCATAATTTATAATTTATACAGCTAAAATACTTCTTCATAGGTGTCTACTCCTCCAAGACTTATGTGAGAACATTGTTCTAAACACATGCCTTAATTAAAATATAATTTGCTCCCATTGTAGTATAAAATCAAATTTAATAATCAACCGGAAACAATTGAAAGTTAAAATAAAAATTTACAACAACAATGAGCACTAAAATACATCCAAGTAGAAGAAGAGGAAGGGCACTAATGTTCCAATTTTTCTCAATACATCCTTTAAAGTAACAAAGTGAAATTCAATACATATACATTTTTGTAAATTTCCTAACATTCCACAAAAGAGTCCAACAATGTTTCCATTAAGTTTTAAAGCAAGAACTACTAACATGCCAACGAAGGCAACATCCTCATATGAGGTTCTAAGCCAAATTAAAGGAGCATAAATAGATTGTCTTTCCTTCACCATCTTGTTACAACACTTTCTACTTCATGTGGAAACAAATTTGCAATAGTGGAAGCTAAAATACAAAGTTTAATATTACATTTTTTTCTCCACTCAAGGTGGGTAAAACTACATAATGGTTTCACATTATCTTCAACAAGGTTCCAATGCTCCAAATATCAACAAGGTGGCTCCTCCATAGTTTTCTTGATTCACAACAAGATAAGGGGAGAGGTAACACTCTCCTCCCAACCAAAATACCCAATGGAGAAGAGAAGCCATCCTCTCCATTGGCCCCCGAGCCCCAACCACATCACAATGGGAGAGAATCCAACTCATGGCAAATACAAGCTTCCACATAACTAAACATAACATTTCACATGCATTCTATAATCCTTCAAAACAAGAGAATCAACAACACAACAAGAGGGAAAACAATCACAACAACAAGTCACAAGGCTTACCAAGAAAGCCACAAGAGTAAGACATATGGGGAGGCCACTTATGCCTCCCAATGGGAATGGGTGCCACCTAAAAGCCTCCAATGCAAAAACACAATACCCCTAACAACTCTTATGCCTCCCTCAAGTACCCCTTATCCCTCAGTTCACTCTTATGCCTCCCTCAACTCTTATGGCTCCCTCAAAGTAAAACAAGAAGAAAATGCAAGCATTTCTCTTACAAGGTGGGCACCCAACCCAAACTCCCTCCTCAAGAACATGATCTCTTATGCCTCCCTCAATTAAACTCCCCATAGTCTCCTCTCACTCCCAACTTAGGCATTCTACCCATTCCCAACAAGCATTTCAAACAACAACATTCAACACAAGATAAATATACATTCACATAACAAAAGGAAACATAATGCAAATAAAGGTGAATCTCCTACCTTTCCATGGTAGAGCTTGCTCCAAGTATGAAGTCTCAATCCCTCCAAAGATCAAGCAAGCATCCACAAGCTCCAACAAAATTCCCACAAGTATCAACAAGCTCAAAAAAAAATCCACAAACTCCTTCTAATCCCTCTTCTCTCCAAAATACACAAGACTAAAAAAAATGAAACTTCCAACCCCCAAAACAAACAAGAGGATCCAATAAATAGAAAAAAGAGAGGGAGGGATGATGTGGCTCCAAGTAGGATGCCACCTCCTTTTCCCTCCACTCCACATCATTTGGTCAACATCAAATCCCAAAGCACCATTAATAAGTGGTTGAAAGAAAAACAAGCACCTTACACACTCCAACTAAGCCCACTCCCTCAAAGGACAAAATTAAATTTTGAAAGAAAGTGCAATTAATATTTTACCCTTTTATCCCCCCAAAACACCTAAAATACCCTAAATTTGGCCTCCCAACCCATAGGTAGGGTTGGCATGGGGTTTTAAGAGGTGTGGGACAAGTTTGACTTGTCCCACAAGCTTTGAAATTTGGCCTCCAAGGCCAAATTCGAGTTTCCCATGTGGGGTAGAGTACATGCTACACTCAAACTCAAACACACATCAATCCACACAAAATCCCAAGTAAATCAAATCCTAATAAATGAACTCTCTTAGGTCACATCTTTTAATTAGTTTAGGGACAATTTCAAATTAACTTAATTAACCCACTACAACCCATGGCTAACAAAGGGGTAAACTCCAATCCAATAAATATGAATAATAACATAAGTAAAATTTCACTTACTAAGAGCAACACATACTAACATAAAACAAAAAGGGAAAAATTAAAACAAAACAACACATGATCCCTAGGTCACAATTTTCCCTTTACCAGATAATTCTAACACACACACAATTACTTGTTCTCGTGGTGACCTTAGCTGGATTCTTCTCGAATTCCGATGTGGTTGGTCTCCACTCCCCAATATTGTTGTGAATATCATATACCTGCAGAACAGAGAATACCTCCTTCCGCCTGTTGGCCGCATTAAAACATTCATGCCAAATATACAATATAATCTAAAATACACGACACATGATTTACTATCAATCTATGCAAGTACGATATCACTAACACTTTCTAGTACATTTCTATTTCATATTTCATTTATGTCAAAACGATCATCACATTAGTCCAATTATCAAGTTCTACTCAAAATGATTAAACATATCACATGTCATAATTAAAGATAAATAACCCTATCAAAAGTATACAAATACCGTCATCAAATTTCCACCAGTAAACCATATGCATCATATAAAGATTAAATCAATAACAGTTCAATGTCTATAATGTCTACTAGCATGCTAAATCAAGAAGCCATAATAAATCCATAGTGAGGTAATCAGTCTCGAAAACATCAAAACAAAATGAGGTCGAAGGGAAGTGGGCACTACACTTTTACAAGTAAACTATATGGATATCAATAATATGTAACTTTTAGTTTTTGTATGGATCTACAACAACCACATATTCTGTTACAGAATCACAATAGAATTTATTGATGTTATCTCTTCACCAAAAATCGGCTTGCATTAAGGTCTCTTCTATTGAGGAAATTTATTCATATATGGAGGGAGAAATGAAGGGAAATTCATTTTATCCAAGGAATACATCATTCCAAATAGGGAATTGAGCAGTATTTAAAATACTAAAATATAAGAAAGCCCCCTCATTAAAATGTAATGTAGCATTCCAGTTGTTTTTGAGAACAAATTTATATCCCCATTTGTGCATCATGATCTCCTCCACCATAAAACTGATACATGAAGTGTTAAAAAATTAAATTTGAGTAGAATAGGGATTCTCAACATCATATCATTATTAACAACAAATGCCAAAGCAATTTATAGCCATGCGGAACGGATTTTATTAATTCCAAAACATCAATTTTGGAAAGTTTATAAGCACTTTCTCTCCAATTTGTGTTTCAGTCTATTTCCCAACATTATCAAGCATTGCAATTAATATTCCCTAGATTACATTTGCTGTCAAAATTTTGACATCATTAGTATCAATTTCATTTCATCCCATGTGTTTTTTAGGGAAGTTTTATCAATCTAATTCTATGCTTACATGAACCATTTTCATTATTCACAACTTTGACTGTTCCACACGTATTTTGAATCCTTACATACACCAACATTTGGACACCACTTACCAACTCCTTGTGTTTCTCTAAATACGACCACCACGTCTCCTATGAGATCATTTCAATTTTCACCTTTAACACGATACATGATCATTTAAGTTGTGGCACTACTTCGCAGCATTGATGTTCTTGTTTCTAGTAGTTGGAGGAAGATGAATTTGTTACTTGTTTGTTGTAATAATCTTAATAACCTAATGGAAATTATGAAGAGTGATAGCGATGTTCGATATATAATACAATAGAATAAGATGTCAACAGAAATCATTAACTTTAAATTTGATGTCTATAAATATCATGTAGTTGTGTGTCTTTTTGACTAAAAAGGTGAATAAAATATCATATTGAAACCTTTGTTTATTTAAAATTTTACCCAAACCTCTAAGCTAATTTTGCTGAAGACATTTTCCAAATGGAAGCGAAGGTCCTTGGGACTGACATGCGGGAGCCAAATGAACGATCATGATGTGTCAGTGGAGGTCATTGATGTCTGATAGAATTTTAGCCATTGATTATAACCAGTGCCCTAATAATCACTACCCCCTGATCTCAAACATGTTAAAAACCGTTGGCGTTGTCTTTGTATAAGTTGGCTATTCACCGTCGAAGAGAAGAGTTTCACTTTTTTTTGTTGCCTACCAAAAAGTCTCTATTTCCAGCACCTCATTCTCATATAATTGACACCACCTCACTCTGTTTCTTAAGTTTGTACGAGACCGTGGGCTCTACAGGGGCCTCTCAAAGTACCTCTTAAACAAATCCATGGGCTACACCATCTCATTTATTATGCATTTCTCTTCATGATGCTAGAGCAGATGTAACCCTCGTGGTTGTACCTCATGCATTAAGATATCCTCTTCGTCCTAGCCGAAACCTGGAATGTAAATCACCATAATCATCAAGGACTCGGATGGTCTTGAGATAATAGCCAACAATCATTGAAACTCCTCATGGAAACCACAGGTCCACAGGTCAAAAGCATGTGCAAGGTTTGTGCATTTTTCTGGATAATTTTAAGAAGTTGAGCATGGCATTTCTAAAATGTCATGGCATGTTAGATGAAGTGACGTCCCACGAGCCAAACATTGACAATATATGAAAGAGCCAAGAGCCTAGACACGATGCTAAAATTGTGTGTTGACATGTACGAGTCATTAATTTAGGGGACCAACTGGATGTAGGACAATAGTTATCTTTCTTTTATTTTTATTAATGTTAGAATAGGAAATAAAGGAGAAAAAACAAATTGGTTACTATTGTAATGGGTGAATTCATTGCGTTGGAGTCCATACACCCGATTATATATATGTATAAATGATCCTTCAACTCTAGACAAACGTCAGCTGAGTTAGCATACATCACAATGTGAGGACAGAGGCATAGGAGGATGGATGTTTAAATTGGCATCTTGCATGTTAGTGGCAGCCGACAAAGAGATTGCTTCATGGTATTGAGTGACCTTTTATTTTTATTGTGAAAATGTGTTTACGACACATCGTTGTAACGCCCATAATGATACAGAAGTAATATTCCTATTGCACAAGCTCCTACATGAGCATAATTTTTCAGAATTTGTAATCCGTCTAAATTATGTAAATACTGATGTTGACGAAAAATAATGTATGTTGCTATGTAGATTGGTTGGTTCCAGCTAGGGAAAACCATTTTCTGCAGTTAGACGGTTCGTAATTTGAAAATCTCATATTGTTTGATTTTTTGGTACTCATCTGAAAACCTTCAGTTTCATTTGTAGATCATGAATCATCCGTGCACAAGGAGATAAATCTGTATCCCCATGATATCACACTCATAGGGGGTTACTATATACCGAAATATTGTTCATAGTGTGAATCGACTTAGGAGTGGTATCTGGGTTAGCTTGGAAGTAATAGTTTTTAATAGGTATAGAAACTAATATATGAGTGTGCACAGTATTATTTCTCATGTAAGCAACTCATAGAGATAGAATATGTGTGAAAATATCTTGGGAGGTGTATTGTCTAGCTATATTTACATTATGAGCTGTGTTAAAGCCCAAGATTTTTTACGGGGGAAAACCAATGATAAGACTTGAATCCATGATTAATTTGGAAAGCTATAGAATATTTTTTTTGTATAAAATGCCCTCTGCATATTCAATATAAATTGCTCCATTCTAAGTTTACATTTGGTTTCTTATCTTAATGTAGTTTCACACATTTGCATGCGTTGATTTTATATTAAATTATTGCTTAACATTATTTATGCAAATCTAGAGGCCACTTTGGGATAAATCAAAGTGTAAGTGGTTTCCTTTAACTGATCTTATTTAAATTGCCAATATGTGCTCAATATTTCCTAAGTTAGCTTAAAACTTACTAGTAGCAACAATTAACGGTCATTCGCCCACCAGGTTATCTAACTAAAGCACTATTTCAATTACAATTACTTGAAAACCCTTTGGTAGAAAGATTAGATAAGAGCATCTAGTTTCACAATTATTGAATTTATCCTTAATATACTTTTTAGGCTATAGGTATCAATTTTTTATGATTCTTTCAAGTATAAATATTCATTAGATACCCATACCTTAAATAAAGGATAGTCGATCATAGCTCCCATTAACTGACCTCAACTTGAAATATGTAATTTTTTTTTTGCATACCCCTATAGAATTAGTTCTAGTTTGGGACTGTATAGATTTTAATTCAATTTGGATGAGTTGAAAACCCTAAAGATACACTTATGAAAGACTTCTTAGACTTTGTATAAACTCAACAAAATAGCATATGTTCCAGACATAGTTATACAAATAATGGGGGTATGGAAACCACGATACTAGTCATTGAAACCATTGAGAAATTTCTTGGGATATAGTTTAGCAAAGTAGGGAAAGTTTACTTGACCTCGTCTTCATAATCTTTAATAAATTTGTTGAATTTATTTATGTTTGATTTCTTATGGAGAAAGTTACACATATTTACCATTTTCTGTCAGAGATTCCACCATGAATGTGGTTGTTACTGTTGTGTTTTACTAGGTCCATGCCTTAGGCTTGAGGATTTTCTAAACTAGACCCCCAAGCCATTAGAGGTCTATTCGATTATACAAATTTTGGTGCCAAAAAATGTGTGCATGTTATCAAATGCATGCACATTATAACATGTACAGGATGTTGGTACTTCTATTTATATAGTATTACATGCTCCTATTGACAATCCTGAATTCATAACTCAAATTTGACATAGTCATAATATTGAAAATTCCATCATAAGTAATCAAACTGTTGCCCTGAGTAGGTCAGCACTCCTATAACAATATACCATGTCTGTAAGCATTATAACACTATACACATGTCACTAATGCTTACAGGGCGTTATAGGTTTGGAAAATACCAAACCTGAAAGAACCATAACGCGTACATGTATTTGGCTAATTTCAGGTATTTTCCACCTTTTTTGCCCCCATATTGGTGCATCTTACCCTATGTTAATTAAAGAGAGCCTACCATCAAGTAGTTGATACACTAGATTTCATTTATTTATTTGAAATCATCTTAAAGGAATATTTTTTTGGGCATGGAGGCTAGAGTTCAGTAGTTTCCTGACTTTAGCTTAGATAGGAGATTGAGATTCAGCATCAATTCATGATTGGTTATGGAGAAAGGTTTTAGAGCCATGGAAATACATTTCCAACTATATGGATTTGGTTAGTTCTGAGTCATCAAAATGAGAATGTGTCTGGTTCTCATGTTCACAATCAGGGGTTAATATCTACTTCAATAAGAAAAATGAAGTATGCCTTTCACTAAACCTAGGGGTTCTTTCTGTTACAAACTTGTTGAGTTGGTGCACCAAATGAAACAACATGCAACTATGTGGTAAGTTTTTAGATTCAGATGAAATACATTCCTTCACCTTGAGGATTTCCCACTTAATTTTGAAGTGTCCATGTGTTCTTGTGTTCCTCTTCCAATACAGTTACTTGATGGTAATGTTTGCATTGGTTAACTCCTTAATGGATACGATAAGTTGAATGAGCTATATGAAGCTTTAAAATTTAAAGCTGGAATGAAAAGATGGCCAATCTCCCATTGATTCTACCACCCCTATCAGTGGTTGTGATCTGCGATAAAACAATATCTGACCTAATATCAGTCCAAGACTTTAACTCCTTCATTTCTAACACAATCCAATGACACTTAAGGTAGTTGGAAAAATGATTTCAATTCAACGAAAATATATTTAAAATTACAAAAGTATGATCATGTTATTGATAGACGATTCAAATAATGATTGTGATATATTGCTATATAAAATGAATACAGCGAGACATGCCTTTATATAGGCCGTAGCGAGAGCAGCGAGAGGGACAATTGGAGGAACAGTTATATAACTGTTCACTAACATTCACTAACAACTAATTAATTAACAATGTATTAATTAATCTAACATTCCCCCCCTTAATACATTGCTCTTACAAATGTACCCCCTAAAAAAATCAAACTTCACCTTGCTGAGAGGCTTGGTGAGAATATCTGCAACTTGAAAATTAGTAGGGCAGTACTGGAGCTGAATTTGGTGATTCAAGACCTGTTCACGAATGTAGTGACATTCAACCTCAATATGCTTTGTCCGTTCATGGAAAATAGGATTCTTCACAAGATTCAACACACCTTGATTATCGCAGTGAATGATGGGAGGTTTCTCTTCAAGAAATCCCTATATCTGCAAGAATGCGACGTAACCAAATTGCTTCGCACACAGCTCCTCGTGCAGCACGTGGTATTCAGCCTCAGTGGATGAGAGAGCAACAACAGTTTGTTTCTTGTTGATCCACGAGATAGGTCCAGATCCGAGATGAAAAACATATCCTGAAGTGGATTTCCTATCATCAACGGATCCTGCATAGTCCGATTCTTTATATCCCTGTAAGAAGAACTGAGTGTTCTTCTGATACTCCAGACCAAAGTCAACTGTACCTCAGACATATATCAACACATGCTTTGCTACTATCCAATGACATTTCTTCAGCTCCTACATAAATCTGGCGAGATAGCTCACAGCAAAGAAAAGATCTAGTTTGGTATAAGTCAAGTAAATGAGACTTCCCCACAAGCTGCCTGTAGTGAGTGTCATCTACCTGTGGTGAATCCTAGAATCTAGATAGTTGTAAACCTTTTTCCATAGGTGTGGACATTGGTTTACAATCTGACATCCCATACTTTTCTAAGAGCATCTTGGCATATTTCATCTAGGAGACGAAGATATGATTCTTCTTCTGCCATATCTCTAAGCCAAGACAATAGTGAAGTAGCCCCAAATCAGTCATGTCGAAGGATTTCTTCAGATCATTCTTTACATCATCTACAAGATTGTCAGAACTTCTTGTGATCACAAGATCATCTACGTACAAAACCAGAATGACAATCTCTATTCCTACCTTCTTGATATACAAATTTGTATCTGAGGGGCTACGAGTGAATCCATGCTGCAATAGGTGATCATCAATTTTTATATACCATGCCCTAGGTGCTTGTTTGAGTCCATAAAGAGACTTTATCAGAGAGCAGCGAGAGGGAAGAGCCAAGGAACAGTTACATAACTATCCACTAACATTCACTAACAACTAATAAATTAACAATGTATTAATGCGCTAATAGAAATCATCCTCCTCCTTGGCTCCCGAGCCCCAACAATGAAGCGATAAGGGGTATTAAGCAACCATGGTAACTTTTACAAGTTTTCCACAATAACTATGCACAAATAACTTTCCACACAAAAGTACAAAACAAAAATAACAACAGACATACAATTTTCCCAAGCACAAAGGCTTATAATCCAAGCCAAGGGAGAGAAAAAACATAGGGAATCATGTATACCTCCCAATGGGTTTAGATGTCCACAATAAAAGCCTCCAAAACATCATTCACACAACCAAAAAAAAATCTTATCGCTTACTCAATTTCTTTTGTCTCCCTCAATAATTATCCCTCCCTAAATAAACATATCAAAATAAATAAGAAATATTTCTTAGTATCACAAGCATGGACACCCAACCCAAAACTCCCTACAAATGAATAATATAATATCTTATCCTTCCCTCAATAAATCCCCAGTTTCTTTCTCCTTCACAACCTTAAGGCCATTTTGTCCCCAAAACCAAAACATACGACATTCATTCATTTTACAACCATTTACACAACAAGTGAAAATAAAAATACAGAGCTTGAGTCCCTACCTTACCATTGTAAGAGTATAAAATCCACAAGCACAAGCTCCAAGATTTTCCATGTCCAAAACAAGAACAAGCCAATCTTTCAACCTTCAAAAAAGGAATCCAAAACTAAGCTCCTCCAAAAATTGAAGAGTGAAAAAAAAATAAAAATGCAAAACCAACAAATAAACGTTTATAAATAGAAAAAGAGAAGAGGAGGGTTAGGTGGCTCCATGTAGGATGCCAAAAAAAAATTCCTCAACTCCACATCCCATGGTCAAACACTGAATCCAAAGCTCATAAATTGGTGGGTGAGAATATGACAAGTTTTCCTTCCACACACAAACCATTAGCCAAACTTCAAAGGAGAAAATTAAAATCTTTAGTAAGAGAGTGCAATTAATTGCCTCTTTTCTCCCTCAAAACACATAATGAGCCCTAAAATCAACCCCCCCACATCATAGGTATAGTTTTTTGGCAATTTTAAGAGGTGCAGGACAAGCATAACTTATCTCACAAGTCTCCAAAAATATCCTATAAGCCAAAATCCGAGTTTGACATGTAATGTTGATTACACATTACCGAAATAAATAAAATCCTTTTCAAATCCACTATACAATCAACGAAAATAGACCAAAATTAAATACCCCTTGGTCACATCCCAAATTACTTTAATTAACATGATTAATCAACCTAAACAAGAGGAAATTAACTAACAATAATAAAGTATAACACATTACAATAATAAATCATATACTCTCTAAATAATTAAAAGCAAAAGGGAAAAAAACACATTTAGCCTTGGTCACATTTGAGGCTTCCCCCCAATGGGGACCTCCTAACAATTTATAAACAACTGAACAACATACACATAACACAATTTGCTATGGTGACCAGTTGCATATACCAAAAATTCATTCATTATTGTTCTTTTATCCCCTTTTGTTTGTTCTATTATAATTTCCTATAAAATAAAAACAATACCTGTATGGCCTCGTGGCCATATCAATGACATCAAAACAATAAAACACACCTATACATATCAATTCTCATCATCAATTAACACAACTAAATCGTCACTAAAATAAAATAATTCTAACAATTGTTTACAATTTTAAAATATTTGAATTATATCATTTCATCAATTTATAATGAGATCAAAATACTAGCTAGATCGTCTCAAAAAATCTAGGTATAAAAGTCCAATGTGTCAGTATGTATAAAAGGTGCTAATTCTACATCATCACTAAGACTGAAATATCAATCCATGCATATAATTCAAATTATATGTTACAACATATCCGAAATCAAAATATCTATAATGTATAACAAAACACTAATCAAATATAATAATGTCCATCTATCAATGTATACTAGTCAAATATGATTTAAATTCTTTGCCTCCAATCCAAAGTTAGAAAAAATAATAGTAAGATCAATGTTGAAGAGGAGTGGGCATTACATCCCCTTCCCTTTACACTCAACTTCCTCCTAGAAGTCACTAAAACAAGTGTGGGATATGTGATCTCAAAGGTGTGGCGTTATCCCATGTAGATGATATCTCATCGTATCGATCCTACTGGACACACACCTGATAAATATCTTGACCTCGAAGGCCCAGGTTCCTTTGTTCTAAAATGCACATGAGATCCACCATCACCTGTCAATGCTCCTGCACATGTAATGCGGTCCAATCCAATATATGAGAAGGACTTAGAATGTATCCCCTAAGAACATAAACATGGAACACATCGTGGAAGAGAGACAAGATAGATAGAAAATATAGATGGTATGCCAAGGGATCGAGCCACTCCAATATCTCAAAGGGGCCCACAAATATAGGAGCTAGCTTAGAGCCTTTTCTATAATGGTTAGGGCTCTTATGAGGCCTAACATGAAGAAACACCTTCGTGCCCGCCTCAAAAGTATGGTTAATTATCCTCTGATACGAATACTTCCTCTATCTAATCAAGACAACCTATTACTCCATATCTTATAACAAAGTTGTCCAAAAAGAAACTCTATCCTCTAGCCTGTCCCAACTTGTCCTACACTCCCTGCCATATAATTCCTAAAACGGTGCCATACCAATGGAACTTTAAAAATAGTTTTTAATAGAAAAATTGACCAATTCCAAATACTCCTCACATATTAACTAATGATCCATGACATCACTACTACATGGAGGGGTCTTTAGAGACATTAATTAGAGACAAAAATATATTTTTTCTCTAATTAATACACCCTCCTAAATTTTTCTCTAGCTAAATTATTTAATATAAAAAAAATTAATTAAAAATACTCTGTTTTTTGCAGCTGCAGCATACTTTGGGGGGGTTTTGTGGGAAAAATTAATGTGGCTAGAAAAATATTTAAAAACATTGAGCTGGAGGGTATTTTATCCTTGCGGCATGTAGATCTTAGGCAAGGAGGATGGCGAGTAGGTTTTTTGCATCCCTTTTTCCCTGTGTTTTTTTAACATCTATGAAAGAATCGGAACTTCTTTTCAAATATTTCAATTTGGTTTGTGAGGGTCTGGTTCATGGCTCTGGTTTGTGGCTCCTATGCCGTATGTCTGTACCCTTCTTGAGGGGATTTTTATCTAGTTTTTCATGCCCTTCCTTTTCCCCATGATTGTGTTTTGTGCCATTGTTTTTTGGTATTCCATCTCAGATTCATGGCTTGAGGCTTGTTTATCTGTATCATGGCATGCAGTGTCTGCTTCATTACTTAGTTCAACTACTCAAGAGGGCATGAGAGTGTATTCCAAAATTATGGCTCTAGTTCTGCCTACGTTCACCATTATTCTCCCTTCCTAGATATCAGTTTGAAATACCCTTGTTGGGTCTGATTTTTTGGCGTAAATATCCCAGGTACTCTAAACCCTAACATTGCTTTGTATTTTTTTTAGCATTCCCATACTCTGAGCTCAATTTTTGAAAGCATCTACTATTCCAAAACGGAATCCCAAATTTAAATCAAGGAGACATGATACAGTATTTAAATTATGCAAAATATGACATCCAATTTGTTTTGTGTGGAATACCTCAAAAAATGAGGCTAAGTACCTGAACAACAGTAGTCAATCCTTATCGAGGCAACTATGCTGAAGGTTATCCAATAATGGGAATTTACCCATTAATTAAAATAGACATCGGTGAACTTCTTGGGTGTGGCCTTACTGGTTGTGATGTACCTCAATAGATGTGTTTGAATACCTATGTAGCAATATTCAATCCTTGAATGAGGCAGCTAAGCCAAAGTTTACCCAATAACAGGAATTCAGCCAATAATTAAAATGAATGTTGGCAAATCCTATTTTCTATTGTAATTGTATGAAACAAATTATTTTGTTAAGCGGAAGGTTTATTCATCTCAAACTTCTGAATTCAACACATTCACACACAAGGGCTCTACGTTGGGAAGGTTTGTGAACCTAGGTTAACATCTCATATGATTCACCACTTTTTTGTTTCAAAAACCAGATTTGGAACATTTACAAGTCTATGGAAGTACTAAAACATTTGTCTTCAAGGAAGTTTTGTATAGTAACATGATTATGTATTTAGTCCACCTGAGGCAATTTAGGTACATTTTCCCCAAAATCCGAGGATATTGTTTTTGGATTTTGGTAGGAGAATCTCTCAATTATATCTTCATTCTCTTGCCAGATTGAGGGCCATTATAATGGAAGTCTGGCATTACATATTATAACATATATCCGACTAATCCAACATTAATTTATTAGACTCTAAACTCTCTAAACTCTTTGGGGTTCTTAAACTTGTCCAACAATAATTTATGAGGAAACATACCAAAAGGAGAGCCAATGACTACATTTGAAGTGTCATCATCCTCAGGTAATCCCAATTTATAGTATTGTCCACTTCAGAAGAATTTCTCTTGGCTAGAATTTGCTCCTCATTTATTTTCTAATAATAAATAAGAGAAAAGAAGAGAAATTCCTTGGTTTGAAATCAGTGGGTTTTGTTTATGGGGTGTGGTAGGGTGAAATATTGTCTTCCCTCCATTTTGAAACCTTGCATTATGAAAATTACACACTATAATTTGTCCACTTGAAGTGTGAAATGTTATGATTCTTGTATCACAGTTTGACAATATGATTTGCAAAGTAACCTAAACCTCATGTATAACATCTATTAAATTTACGGTTTTTGAATGTCCTCTTGTAAGTTGTTCTCATCCATTCTATTGAGTGTTATTAAGTTATTACAATGAAATATATAATTGTGATTATATTCTCTTCTCTAACCTCTAAATCTTCATATGCAAGTTGTTTTCAAGTAGCCACATACATGTCAATTACAATATAATAACAATTACAATCAATTTTTTATAATTTTAATAAATTTAAAACATACAAATTTAAATCCAATTAACTTCAAGAAAAAATTGAGATCATAAACATATTAACACTCATGGATATGAGATATCCTCTCAAAACAATGGACATCTTATTCCTTTTTCTTCTAAACCATCATGGCTATATAAAGCTACCATGATACACCTGTACCAGGAGGGTATATCACGGAAGCTTACACCTGTACCATTGCCAAAATTAGTGCTAAACTTGTTAGGAGATGTATAAACCAAAATTCTATCCTTCACCTCATCTGGTAATGCACTGAAATGTGCACCGACATATATGATTCCTCAGGTTTGTGTGCTCCACTCCAGCTGTTGCACATTTTTCTCAAATAATTTACCATTTATTTCAAATGAGCTATTATGAAAGACTAAGATGAGGGGCGTGTGAGAGGGAAGGGAGGATGAATGGAAGGGACATTGATGAATGTCAATCAGTAGCCCTTCCTCATCAAATATCTTTGCTATCATTCTTTTCAACAACAAAGCTTGTTCTTCCTCTTTTTTCTATATTCTCACTCTGTTGTTGTTTAGTGAATCTGAATTCACCTCAAAATGCCATTCTTATTTTTCTCTTTCCATTTCTCTCCACTGCTGGATCATCCTTTCACTGTTGGCAATATTTACCCACCAAAAAATTTGAATACCCCCCATAGTATCCATCCATTTTCCATCCAAGCTCTCACATGTTGAGAGATTCAATCTTACTAATGATTGAAGGTAGTTAAAATCACTAGAGAGCTCCACCAGTTTAGAGAAAAATGAGAGATGTAACTCTTTCAAGAAACTAAGCTGGCTAAAAGAATCAAAACGTTTTGAAAAGATGTTGTATCTAGAGAAATTCAAGTTTTTCAATGCTCCCAAGTGACCAAAGTTGTTTCTCAATTCCCCTAATTTATCGCATTATGATAAATCTAAATCTTCCAAATAACCAATATTACAAAAAATCAGAGGCATCCTTGATAAACCTTTGAATCTGAACAAATTTAAGTTTTTCAATGCTCCCAAGTGACCAAAGTCACTGCTCAATTCCTCTAAGTTATCATATTCTGATAAATCTCAATCTTCCAAACAACCAAGATTACCAAAACTGGGAGGTAGCCTTGACAAACCTTTGCATCGAGACATGTCCAAGCTTCTTAATATTACCAGGGAATGAAATTCATTAAAAATCTCTTCTAAACTCTCACAGTAGGTCAAGTATAAGTTTTCCAGGTAAGTGAGTTGATTGAAGCTATGAATACTTCAGCCATATCAGTGTTTGCCCAGGGTATGAAACTAGTATGGATACAAAATTTAGCACTGAGACTGATGCTGTAGGAAGAAGAGGTTTTTTTGTTTTGATGAAGAACTTCAAGCAATGGAGGATTCATTGTTCTAATAAATCATCCACCCTTGGAAAGAAATGATTTCCACCCTATCAGTTGTTGCATTAAAGGAAACACCAAACACATTCAGCTTCTGTCCAAATGGATTATCAAGGCCGTAAAAGGCAACTACACATGGAAAATTCTTCTAGCATATAGGTCACTAAGTTATTGGTCTCATTTAAATTCTCATTAGCCTAACTATTGATCTCAACCAAATCCTCATAACCTTATCATCAACCCAATGTTGGTCTCATTTAAATTTCCATAATATTCTAATTGTCCCAGTTGCCATTTACGTTTCTGGCACCTTTATCAACTATAGAAATTATAAGGCCTAGTAAACTATCAAACCAATCTTCATGTAGTAGGTGAATAATTCAGAACTGGACTATCCTTAGTACCCACTAACTTCAGTAGTCTCTAGTACTCTGCAGTAACCGGTGCCCTTCAAGGCTTGAGCACAATGCGTGGTTTTTTTCTTTAACTTCTAACAAAAGGGTATCAAAAAAATGAAAGGTAGATATTCTCATCAGCTCTGTAATAGGAAAATTTGGCAAGAAATTAAAGTTTAGGCTATGTAATTTAAATAGAGGAACTGTACAAGAATTTGGGAGCTCACCTCAGTATTAACCCGTAATTTTCTAATGGTGCGACTAGAATTGGTAACTTGAGAAATAAACCCTTCCTTATGCATTATCCAAAGGATACTAATCAGTGGCTTTTATCATACCCAAGGGAAAAGGAATGAACAGTGAAATGGAAGCTCCCAAGTATATTGTTTGTGGCAGCCCTGAATCCATAAAGCATCTTCCTTGGCTTTGCCTCAAAAACCAGTTTCTATGAAAATGTTTTGTGAAAATACAACAAATCTCTTAGTCAGTATTTTGGCACATAAACACAAAGTTGTGTGTTGCTTGTTTGTGGATTCCTATTCATATTCCTTTGAAATTATCTATACAATGGTTTTAACTTTACATGCAAACTGTTAGTCAAAAGTCTGCATTAGTTTATATGTAATGTTTTTGTTAAAATACAACAAATTTCTTAATCAGTACTTTGGCATATAAAGACAAACTTTTTTGTTGCTTGTTTGTGTTTTTAGAATCCTAATGATATTCCTTCAAAATTACGTTGGTTATGACTTAATATGCAAACCATTACAAAACCATCCCTATGAGTTTATATGTAAACTATTTGTCAAAATGTATCTATGAGTTTTCATGCAAATCACATGTTAAAATGTATGTATGTTTTTATATGCAAATCATTTTACAAAGTGTCTCTATAAGTTTCCTACAAACTGCATGTCATAATCTCTTTGACTTTTCCCTGACAAAAAGCATATGCAAAAATGACTTTTATTTATTTATTTATTTGAAATATGCTAGAATTTACATATTTTTAACTAGCCAATTTTTTTCTATATGAAGCCAAAAATGGGTCAGCCAAGGGTAACCCAAAGATGGCCTGCCAAGTCCAAACTCCAATTGGACTAGGCAAGTCCCAGCCCAGATTAAGTAAACTGAGTCAAGGCTGAACCAAAAATGGGAATGCCCAGTCCAAATCTCAAAACAATGCTTTGATAGTTAATTATTTATAAAATATTCCCAACAGTCCTAATTATCATTCATGTGCTATAAAACAGTCATAAAATCAATTTTTCATATTGCATGGTTTATGATAGTCCTAATAAACATTCATGCTCTATACATACAGGAAGAAAATGGCATGCCCCCTGATGTACCTATAGGGGAATCTACTATGACCCCTACAACTGCAACAATCTCCAAAGTGAACACAAAAGGAAAGAAAAATGTTACAATCTTGTTAACCTCAGATGGAAATGTCTTAAAAGATGAAATGGGGTCGAAATTTTTCCAATTTCTATTTCATCACGTAGAATGCCTATTTGGAAATACCATACAAGTGGATTGGAGAAAGAAATCCAATTCTAAGAAAGATGAATTCTTTGAAGATGTCATAAAAGAGTTTGGAAATACCGGTTTTAACAAGGATTTCATAATGGATTATGCACGAACATTCATTCATTCTAAAAGAGACAAAATAAGATCAAAGCTAACAAATGACCTGATATATCTTTGACCATCTTGGATCGCTAACCAAACAACATGGGATGAGCTTATCAAAGATGCCAAATTCAAGAGAAATTCCTTCAAAAATCCAAACTACATGCCATCTGCATGAGAAGGACGTAAAAGACACCTTTGAGATACAACAAAGGCTACCTAAGCTAGGTTGTCAAGTATTGGATCCTATAAATTGTGGTCGAGTTGGTATAATAGTATTCATGGGAGCTTGGTAAGTGAATAATTTCATTTATTTTTTTAATATTTCTTTGGTGACTTGAATTTATTGGATGAAAAATGATACTTGATAAATTAAAATGTCTTTGTACACTTAGGTTCACCAATTTCGAAAGGAAGCTTTAGATGAAGATCTGAAATATGCTTTAATGCATGGTTCCCAAGGCCTCTGACAACATACGATGGATCGAGGGGAGAAATTGATCATTGAGCATGAATCTAAGGTAAGTTTATTATAGTATTTGATGACATAATAAAACATTTAAGTATCAATTTTGTGGCAATTTAATTAACTAAAGTATGTTGTTTAATAGGATGTCCAAAAATCAAACTTCTTAAAGGGTGCAACTAACAGTGAACATGAAGATGTCATAGAAGGATGTGATGATTTTGTTGTTGGACAAAATAAATCGATTAACCTTCTTGCAAATCATCTGGAAAACAACCCAGAAATCCAGAAAGATAAAGAGTTCAGGATGATTATCATGTTGCACCATCTATTATAGTTCCTCGTCCAAAGAGGACAAAAAAGAATAGACATTTTTCCTATCCAGCTAAATAGATTTAAATTGACTATTATTTTATGAACTATTGGCTATTTCATTACTAGTGAAATTATTGGTTTTTTTTATTATTTGAATTTTACGTATACTAGTGAACTTGCAAAAATTATAATTATACCTTACCAATAAAATCAATAACTTTTGCGAGGATAGATTGTATGTGTCTTCAACATACCTAGTAACTTGTCTCTATTGAAGACCTGCATGCACGTGAGTAAAGAATACACTTCTTGGAGATTGCACTTCAAGGCTTGCTAGTATATCTATTTATTGAGATTTTCTTAACTGTCTGAGTTCATTCTTATTCCATTGATAGCCATGTACAATAAATGTGGATAGTAAATTTTAATTTCATAGATGTTTGATTCAAATCAATCCCGTATTTTAATTTCATAGATGATAACTCATGCATTCTTCTTCTAATCAGATTTGTATTATTAAATTTGTAGGCTTATTCTAATATCTATGTCTATCAGAATACGCATATATGTGAGGTCCTTTGTTATATTGGTGAATGAGTCTTATGCTTGAGTTTGGTGAATGACTCTTATGCAAATGCACAAAAGCTATGAGTCTATGAAAATTCACACGATAACTTAAAGGAAGTTAATAGTATGGTGGGAAGCATGAATAATCCTGAGGAATCAACCATGGATGATGGATAGATTGCAGTTAGCGTGGGAAGCGTGAACAATCTGAGTAATCATTTTACCATGTGTTTTGATCTCACATTTTCAGACTCAAAGACTAATTGGGGAATTGAATCTCATTCCAGGTATAATTATTAAATATTAACTTACATTCTATGTTTCTTGGGATCAGGGATAGGACTTGGTTATTGGTAATGTTGGAGATTCAAGAGTAGTTTTTTGTATAAGAGGTTAAGACTATTCTTTGGATGCAGTGTAGTTGATAGTGGATTTGAAACCCAATCTTTCAGGTATGTCTTGCGGTTTTTTTCTCTAGTGCATAAATATATTTTAAATTCCATGCTTACTATATTCATATTATTTATTTGCAAAGATATCAGTTTGAATGGTGACTCATTTAGATCAAATTTAAATATAAAATAAAAACACCATTTCTTACTCTGTCACATTTTACACAACTTGGGTAAATTCTATCTCTAATATCTTTCTCCCCACATGAAATCGAGACCCAAGTTTTTGAAAAATTGTTCTTTTATATCAGAAAAAAATTATCTCAAATTTTTAGATGATTTGGCTAATTATTTTTCACTTTATGATGATTTTACTTACTGAAATACGTTTTTCTTTTGAGTTGTCTCAAAAGTGCAGGTCAGTAATTTGGTCATAAGTTTATCTATACATACCCAATCGACCTCATAATAGACTCATTGGATTTATATTTCCAAGGTTCTCTTACTGTCTGAATTTTATCTAGCTATGATACTTCTATAAAAAGTTATGCACGCTGTCCTAAAACTGGGTTTGCACAATTTCCATAGTTCAGACCGAGTTTTTCTTATAAAATGCAAAATTTGAAAGTTAGCAGTTACTTCAAAAAAAATTATATACCCATTATTGATATTTAAATGCATAGGAAGTTTCATGCAATGCCTCTTCACCAATCACTGCCGGGCTCTCTTGAGTTCTTCTCCTTTTATGCCTAAGTACTATATTTTTCATACTCCTAGAACTGTCATGCCCAGTTCACTCATGTGAATCCCTAAGGAACTGATTCCATTTCTAAATTATTGAGGGGAGTACATATATGATTATTTCCAGATTTGGTGATTAAGTTCATCATATTTCATAAGATATAAACATTTCTCTGCAAACCTTGACCAAGGGTTTCCATGGAGCCTGAGAGGTATGATTTCATTCCAATTTCTTGAATTTGATGTCTAATGTCTTGAGATAATCTTAGTAACCTATGTATTTGTTATATATATATATATATATATATATATATATATATTATTAAAACAATCATATATACATGGAAAGCTTCTTCTATTTCTTATACATAGTGAAAATGTTGCACAATACAGTGAACTAGGAGAAGGATAATGATAGATTGAACATTTGCATTTGGATATGCATTCAATTATTGTAAAATACCTTTATACATGTTCAAAGAGTTTGGAAACATCAATTATCTAACCACACCCCCATCTTGACTTGCATCATGAATTGATCTTCCATAATAGGATTAATAGGGAGATGTCCAAATACGGAGATTTCACACTCTACTCTACAAACCCTAACTGTGCACTAACTTGGCCCGTGAGCCTCAAAATGATTATAAAATGCATGATCCTTGTTTCCAAAGCTTCTTAATTGACATACAGGGTTGTATTAACCTTCTCTAGGATCCTGAGATACCAGTAAGGTTTAGCAATACAAATAATTTTGATTTCCATTAAGGAGGGGTCTATACATGCTCATAAAAATAGGGTAATTCAAACCCTTACTCTCAATTCAAATAACAAATACTTTTTTCATTTTATAGGTCTCAAACTATGGCTTAGATAAAATTCATCTAGTCCTTCCTACAAATTTCATTCATGCTTATACTCATCACAAAAGCAAATCAAAGTTTGATCGCACAACCCAAGGCACAGTCACATTACAAATTTCAACTACTTTATCCATTGGCAATAGAATATCACAAAGGATGGTACTTATAATTCATGTAATGACCCTCCATTCACTCCTATCACGTGGAATTATCCTTCAAGATTGAGATATCACTCAAATATTCCATTGTCATATGGTTCCTTGCAAAAATTTAAACATTCACAGTTAGGAATGTGTTTTCTTAGTTTTACTAGCCCTAAGTTTTGATGGCTAATACTCTTATACTTATTGATCCTATAGCAAAAACCAAGATTCTCATTGGAAAACTCCTAGAAATTTATTTTCCACACAATAATGGTATTTCTTGTACTTATTTACCTTTAACTCTCTCAAATATCTCTAAACAAGATATTTTCACAATTTATGAGGGTTTCTTCAAATTTGCACTATCGTATTTCTACCACAAGCAATTAAAAGCTTTTATTTTCTCTGAGTACACCAGTTTACCATCATAATCCTTCCAATGACTAGTTTTAAGAGTTCTTTTTTTAACTTAAGAAAGAATTTCATTCATAGGTCCTCTAGGATAGGATACAGTCTGCCAAAGGACAATCTCTTGAGTTTCTCAACTTTATTAAATTTAAGACGTTCTAATAACTCCAAGAATGTTATCATAAATCAATTAAATCTTTATACCAAGCTTACCTCTTGACAAGAGTTTCTACTTCACAAAATCCTTAGTTCAGTTATCCAAAGATTGGCATGCATAGAAAACACAGTTTTGTATACAAGAACACACCCCACTTATCAACTTTGGGATATTGTATCCGAAGAACTGATCTACTATTTTCGTATATTGTATCCAAATAGCGTAGATGTCCCACTTTTCATTATAAATAGTTTTTTCCCTTCTAGCAACAAGTATTTAACCGCACCATTAATTCAATGTCAACTATGCTAGTACAATATTCAACAGTTTGTATTAAAGTAAACATTTAGTTAAAACTAATGACACAGTTCTTATGCTTTTTATAGTAGTCAATTGATTAGTCAAATATATTAGTCAAAGATGAAAATCTAATTCTGTCCTTTAGTCCAATTGCTTCCAGAAAGGTCAGTGCTGCTATACTGATCAACACTTCAATTTTAGGTCAAAATAGTCAAATTGTTGTAGAGCTAATGTTGATGTCACAACTTGTCAATGCTGTAAAAATGTCAACTTGTTGGTCAGAGTAGATTTTAATTCAATGTTTTTGCTGAGAATATGGGATTTAAATTAAATAGGTCATTCATTTTCTTATAAATTTATGTAAGTCAAGCACTATAATGTCATGTAGGTTTTTCGCCGAGTCTGTCTTAGGCTAGTTTAGTAATTAGAAATGTAAGCAGCTAGGTCTATCAACTTAAGCAAGTAAAACATGCATCTTAATTAGGTTGGATAGGAGCAACAAAATCAGGGTTTGGATCCACTTTGACTTTGACCTGATGGTGTCATCGACATAAAATGTTGGTAAATGGATACAACGATGTTGTCAAAAATGTTTAAATGATCTCATCGTGATATCTTCTTATGTATCCTCGATTGAATGCCCTCTTGGATATTTGTCTTGAGATTGTTTCTCATCACTTGGAAGATGTAACTTATGACTTCATAGCCAAGCAAAAGTCTATTCTGGGCTGCATTAGCACAAATTAGTGCATAATTTTTAGAGGTCATGACTAGCGGTTGGATATGTTTCCGCAAGGATGAGAGCCAACTTACAATGCACATGGGGTGAAAGATGAAATCAAAAATTGTTTTTTGTTTCAAATAAAAAGATCTATCATAAAATATCATGTTATGACAGCAACTGTGATTACACCAGAATTGTTTTGGAGGAACAGGTACTATCATTAAGTAAGTAAATGTTGACAAAATCATCTTTGTGGGCTTTAGAAGAAGGTTTCATTGACTTTATAAGCAAGCTTATGTGGTCAACTATCACGGTGCTATGCAAATAACTATTTCAATGTATTCAAAGGATTGATAATTGGTATTATGGTGTTATGCTTTAAGCTACCTGTTGACTGAATGCTAAAATAAATTTCATGCTCATCTGCTTACAAAATTTGATGGTATTCACTACTCTTTGAATTCCCAATTCCCAATTTGTTTATTTCACCTTTTGCTATTTATATATGTCAATCACGAGTAGTTGATTTCAAATTTGGTGTGTCAAAAATAGAATAGATGTTATTATTCTTTTTGAGGCATTAATTTTGTCTTGTGGCCTTTAATTTTATGTAAATTTGTAATTTCATTCGCTAAGAATAGATACTGAAGTTTCCTTTGGAAGAACTTTTGATGTAAGTTTAACTACTTTTTCATTTTATGCTAGAGTATATGCAAGTTGAAGATAGTAGTCTTGGAATTGGTCACTCTTGTATGAATTGAATTGTATGAGCATCTGTTTTAATGTTCATGGGAGGAATTTAGTGTGCCAAAAAATGGATCACCTTTTTTACAATTTTTACAGCTGTTATCTTTAATTTATATCAGAATACGATATGCTCTTTTATATTAAACATGATTTTTATAGGGGGAAAGGAAACCTTCTTCCAAGAAGATTATACGAATATTCGTTGCAAGAATCCCACCCTCTATTACTGAGGAGATGTTTCAAAAGTCAGTTTTGTTCCTTAACTATGAACTAGTTTTCTCAAATTATTTTTTGGTGTTACAACATTTATGAATTCACTTGCTTCCTATAATTATCTCAAAGATGTGCTTTATTTAAATTTTTATAATGTCCCTGCAGGTATTTTCAAGAATATGGAAATAAAATGAAGATGACAACTGTTGGTGGAGAGAAATTTCCTCAAAATAAAAGTTAAGAAAAAGAACGTCGACGTAACACTAGGGAACCAAACGGATCGCTTGAAGCTGCCGGTGGAGAGGTGGTGTGAATATTGTATGTCAAGGGTTAACGAAATATAGGCACCCTGTTGTATTTTATCATTTTATTTCAAGGGTTAACAAAATTTAGACACCCTTTTGTATTTTATTTTATTTGATATTAATAAAATGTTTAACCCATTTGTTGGGCACAAGATTCAAATCAAATTATTCTTATTTTAAAATGTTAATTACTAGTTCACTCTGACATCATAGACGATATGTAGGCATTGACTGCACTATATAATATTTGGTTATTATTTATTCTTGAAATTCATATTTTTCATTCTTTAAATTCGTATCATCTCTAGAGAGACAATACAAATAGAAATTAGTATTGTCTCTAGAGAGACACAAAATTAGTATTCATTATTGTTTCTAGGGAGACAATAATGATATTATCTCTAGAGAGACAATAATTGTATTGTATCTAGAGAGAAAAAATATGTATCAATGTATATTGTCTCTAAAGAGACAATAATTAGAGACAATATTAGAGACACCCACTTTGAGACAATAATAGACACAATACACAACTTGTTTATTGTATCTATTTGAGACAATTTGGTCAATTATTGTCTCTATTATAGTCTCAAAACACCCCTTCTTAGTGCATGAATCTGAAGTATGTCCTCTAAAATCTGATTCACCCACTCAATCTTTCCATCTATCTTAGGGTGATAGGTTGTAATGAAGCTGATATTCTTCTTGAGAGCATGTTGCATGATAGTCCAAAAATGCAAGGTGTATAAAAGGTCATGGTCACAAATTGTGAGGAGGAAATGATGAAGAGAAAATAGAGATTACATATCCCTTATTCATTCATTGAATATAAGAAGCACGATACATATTTACATGTTCATGAATAAGCTATACTCTACAAAATGGATGGAGTAGTTACAAACAAAATGAGTGAATAATAGAATAGATGATAATAAATAGTTGAATAATAATATAATACATAGACTAGGATAACATCCCCCCCTTATTACATTTTTCTTGTAAATGTTACCCCTGAAAAGTTCAAATTTCACTTTTCCAAGAGATTTTGTGAGAATATCAGCAACTTGTGCTTCTGTAAGACAATACTGGATCTAAATGTGATGGTTCAAGACATGCTCTTGAATGAAATGATAATCAATCTCAATATTCTTTGTTCGTTCATGAAAAATTGGATTCTACACGAGCTTCAACACACTTTGATTATCGCAATAGAGAATAGGTGAGTGTTTTTTAGGAATTCCCAGGTCATTTTAAATGCGACGTAACCATATGCTTCACACACAGCTCCTTGTGTGGTTTGATATTTTTCTTTAGTGGATGACATAGAAAAAAATTTCTATTTCTTTCTTATCCATGAGATACGTATAGATCAGAGATGAAATATGTATCTTGTGGTTGACTTCTAGTCATCAACAGATTTGGTGTGGTCTGAGTTGACGTATTCCTATAAGAATAATTGATCATTATTTTTATATTCCAGAGCATAATTAACTGTACCTCAGACATACCTCAAAACATGCTTTTTTGCATTCCAATGACATTTCTTCGACTCTTGCATGAACTTGGAAAGATAGCTAACAACAATGGATAAGTGTGGTTTGTTATATGTCAAGGAGATGAGTCCTCCAACAAATAATGTGTAGAGAGTGACATCTACTTGAGGTAGATCCTGAAATCTTGAAAGTTGCTAGAATCTTTGTGATGGGAGGGGATATAGGTTTACAGTCGCACATATTGTACTTTTCTAGGAGTGTCTTGGTGTATTTTATGTGGGAGAAAAAAATTTGATGCTCCTTTTTTCATATCCCAAAGCCAAGATAGTAGTGTCATAGCCCCAAATCTTTCATGTTAAAGGTTATTTTGAAATCATTCTTTACAATATAAACTTGATCTTCTAAACTACCAGTGATCATAAGATCATTTACATACAAAACTAGAATGACAATTTCTTTGCCTACCTTCTTTATATAAAAATTAGGATCTGAGGGCCTATGAGTGAACCCATGCTGCAAAAGGTAATCATCGATCCTGATATACCATGCCCTTGGAGCTTGTTTCAATCCATAAAATGATTTTATGAGATGACATACCTTATTAGGATGCTCTTCATCAAAAAATCCTTTAGGTTGGGTCATGTAAACTTTTTTTTTCAGATCACCATTTAGGAAATCACTCTCAATGTCCATCTACTAAAGTATCCATCCTTTCTATTTTGCTGGTACATAAACAACTCTAATGGTCTTGCTCTTTGTCATGGATGCAAATGTTTCTTCATAGTAAATGCCTTGTTTCTAAGCATACCCTTTTTCTACAAGTTGTGATTTATGTTTGTTGATGGATCCATCTGCCTTATATTTTGTCTTGAAAACCCATTTTCAGCCTATGGGTTTCTTTCCTCTAGGTAGATAAACAAGTTCCCATGTCTGATTTTTATTGAGTGAGTCAATTTCTATAGCTGTGGATTCCTTCCACTAAGGTTGATTGAGTGCTTCATGAACATTATTAGGCTTGGACCTATTAATTAGAGAACTCAAGAGTGTAAATTTTACCTCATTTCTTGTTTCACTCCTTGTTTTGACTCCGGATGATGTATCTAGGAGTTATTGTTAATGTCAGTCCTTTATGGGGCTTTGTACCCACTTCAAATGAGAAATTGGATGCCTTTGAAAAGAACTAGGTTTTTACCATGTGGATTGATGTGGGAGCCACATTCTCCAGTTCTCAAAGGTCAACAAATAACTCTCCAAGTATCACAACTTTTCTCTGAGTAGTCTCCTCTAGTTGATAATTTGATTCAGAGACTAGTCAGTTAGAGGTGGTTTGTAATGGTTCTTTTATTTTCACTATTGAGTCAAAGGATGAATCGTCACAAACCACATCTCGAATCTCATATATTTTCTTCATGTTAGGATCTAAGAGATGGTATGCCTTTGAGATACTACTATAGCCAAAGTAGAATGCATGGAAGAATCTCTGGCTTAACCTTATTTCTCTTTTGAGTTAGGACATGCATGTGTGTTGTGTAACCAAATACTCGTAAATGAGAATTTGATGGCTTTCTACCACTCCATACCGCTTCTAGTGTTTTATTTTGTAGAACCTTTATCAATTTTGAGAAGATATAAATTTGTATATACTACTTCAGTCCAATAGCATTCTTCTAGATTTGTTGTTGTTAGCCAACCAGCCATCTCCATCACTATGAAATTATGATGCTCAATAATGCTATTTTACTAGGGTGTGTAGGGAGCATTCAGGTTTTGCTTAATGCATGGTTGGTTCAGGAAGGCCAATAATTTCTTTGATGTTAATTTCCAACCTAAATCGAAGCGAAGTAAAAGAAGTGGTTGTCCAATCTCTTTCACAACATGATGATAGAAATTCTAGAAATGTTAAAGAGCCTCACTTTTCTACTTCAGGATAAAAACCCACATCTTGTAAGAGTGGTCATCCACGAATAGTTGGAAGTACTTGTATCCTTAAAATGAAGTAGGAAACGAGACATTTAGATTGGTATGAACTACCTCAAGATGCTTCTTGGCATGGAAGGTGCTTGCCTGAAACAGATCCCTGTGTTGTTTACCTGTAAGACAACCAAGGAAAATAGGAAAGGAACTAGACAATTTTGGTAGTCCATGGACCATTTCTTTTGAACTCATCTAATGCAATGAACTAACCGACAAGTGGCCATATCTAAAATTCAAGAGGGCTATAGATTCAAGTGTTGAAGAAGATAAATATATTGCAAAAGATGAAACCATATCTAAAGAAAATAACTTATCTTTTAGAAACTCTATAGAAATAACCATACCTTGTCTTGAGATCAAACATGATTTGATGCCATTTTGGAAAAAAAATTCTAGCTTTAAGTGATGATTCCAGAGTTGAGTCACTGACAAGAGGTTGCTAGTCAAGCTAGGAACATATTGTACCTTTGTAAGTGTATCATTGTGTAATGCCGACAAATGTTTATGCTCCAAACTATGTCCAAACACCATTATTTAACCTAGAAACATTATGAATGATTTAGTTTTTTAAACAATCAATCATTCCTTAAATCAAATTCGTTTATTTTCACATTAAGGTTAACAATAATCTTTAAATAAATCTAATCTAAAATACGTTTCCTATGTTAACCTTATTTAGTAATTAAGTTTTCTTGCTTATTTGATTAACACCTTATGTTATGATATTTTAATTTATTTAATTAGTTCGCACTTAATAATTGAAACCTTAAGATTCAACTAAATTCTCCCGAATTCTCTTTAATACAATTTAATATTTTCCCAATTAAATTTAATCAAACACCTAGAATAACATTTAATTAAAATTACATAACAACCTTCTTAAGGACGCCATTTAAATTAATTTTCTTAACCATATTTAAATATTCTCCTAACGAATAATTACTACATAACACCCTTTATTTTTATGTTTTTTTGGTTGAAATATGACAGTTTAACAGGATTAAAATTCCCTGAATTTTCTCTTAAATACGTTTTGGAAATTTTACGCAGAGGTTTTCCTGTGTTAAATTTGACGGCCAAATGACCGTCACAGCAATCCTAGAACAGGGCAGGATGACGGCCATATGACGCCAAATTTAAGCTAGCCACAAATTTTTTTGTAGATAGAATTTTTAGATTTTTAAAATTTCTATGCAATCATGAGGGTTTAATCTTTGCGTTTCCAAATCCAAAAAAAATATTATTTTATGATTTAGCATATTAAATGCTTCACATAAAATGCGAGTTTAAACATGCCTACATGTTAATTTAATTATAAAAAAACATACGTTTGATCACTTCAAGTTTCTGATAGAATCACCATGAAAATCAAAATGATTTCTTTTCCATATTTATCATTTAATTACAAGTACATTATTTTACAAATAAATAAATAAATGTCAAGTATTACAATCCTCCATTCGATGGTAGGAGAAATATGATAATGTTTACAAGAAATTTTCTCTTCTTCTTTTTCCATTACAACATATATTAATCCTTTGATCAATTCCCAACTTGATAGGTTTTTTTTCTCCTTCATCTTTAAATACAGAAACAAGAAGGGGGAGTAGGCAACGCTCTCCACCCAACCATAATTCCAATGAGGAGCAGAAGCCATCCTCCTCATTGGCTCCCGAGCCCCAACCATAGAGAAATAAGGAATGGATGTAACCAATGGAAACTTTCAAAAATGCTTCCACAATACAACACGCATGCCAACAGTATTCTAGTACACATACAACCACAAAACAACACCAAAGGAAATCTTTCAAAACAAAGCTTAAACTCTTAAGCCAAGGGAGCAAGGAAATATGGGGAATTCACTTATGCCTCCCAATGGGTTAAGTGCCCACCTTAAATGCCTTCAAAATTTTCTTTCACATGAAAACCAAACTCTTATCCCTCCCTCAAAATTTTATCTCTCCCTCATACTCTTATCACTCCCTCAAGTATTTCTTAAAAGATAAGTAAAACTCTCTTATCTTAAAAGGCGGGACATCCAACCCAAACTCCCTCAAAAATATGCAAACAATAAGATTATTCCTCCCTCAAAAGATCCCCATATTCCTTCTCCTACAACATTATTAAGGCCATTCTACCCAAGTCCCAAACAAACACACAAAAACATTCATTTTACAAACAACATACATATAATAAAATGAAATTGCAAGGTTTAAGTTCCTACCTCACCATTACAAGAAGTTTTGATCCAATACCACAATACTAAGCTCCTTCCAAGCTCAAGCCCAAATCCAAACAAACTCCAAAATCAAAGCAAGAAACTCCAACCAAATCTCCAAAATTATAAGTGTATATCTAAATCAAGTAACCCCCCCAAAACTCTAAAATGACTCCATTAAATAGAAAAAGTGGAGAGGAGGGTGAGGTGGCTCAATGTAGGATGCCACATCACTTCCCTCCAATTCTACCTTCTAAGTAAAAAAAAATCCAAGAGTCATAAGTGGGTGGGTGAAGATGTGACAAATTTCTTCTACCACAAAACCCACTACTCCCATTTTCTAAGGACACAATTTGGAGGGTAAATCAAAAAAGGTGACATTGATTTCCCATTTTCATTTAAAAATACATAATTAGGCCTAATTTTGACCCCTCATGTCATATGTATGATGGGTGGGTGAGAATAAGAGGTGTGGGACAAGCTTATCTTGTCCCACAAACCTCCAAAAATGACTCCAAAGTCAAAATTTGGGATTTGAGGCATGAGTTGGGTGCACAATAGTCAAATCAATAGAATCCAAATCAAATCAAAAGATCACAAGTAAAACCTACCTCAATTAAATACCCATTTTTCACATGTAAAAATACTTTAATTAGAGTGATTAATAAACATAAATAAGAGCACATTAATTAACAATAATAAAGTGAAATGCACTTCAATAATAAATCTCATACTCCACAAGTTAAAGGAATAAATAAAAAATAAAAAGGAAAATATTCAAAGCCCATGGTCACATTTTGAGGTTAACCCCCCATGGGAACCTCCTAAAAATCTATCAACACACAACAATATAACAAAACAAAAATATGCCACGGTGACCTTCATTGCATCCATCCAATATTCTTCTATGGTTAGTCTCCTAACCCCCCTCTTGTTTTTTGTGATATATTTTCCTACAAAAATCAAACAATACCTCTTCAGCCTCGTGGCCACATCAAATACTTCAATATAAAATACATGAATATTCATTAATAAAAATCATCATATCACATAAATATATCGTCATCAAATCCAAGTAATGTTATCAATCGTTTACATTTTTCTAATATTTCAATTATACCATTACTACCACATTAATGAGATCAAAAGACTAGTCCAAACATCGAAACATAATAAATACGTCAATAATATTGAGTGTTAGTACATATATGAAATAACAACACCTCATCATTGCCAATACAAAAATATATATATCCATGACTTTAAGAGTTCATAAAAACCATAAAACGAGTCACAACACCCATAGTATCTAATAGTAGACTATCAAAATATCAAATGAGATCCACGTCTCAAATCAACAGTGCTCAAAATCATAGTAAAATAAGTGTCAAAGAGGAGTGGGGCATTACATCCCCCTCCCCTTAGACTTGAGTTCCTCTTGGAAGTCACTAAAATAGATAGTGGAAAATTTTCTCTCAAAGGTGAAGCGTCCTCCCATGTAGCTACTGTCTCATCGTACCAATCCCACTGGACATGAACCTGATCATTTTCATGCCCTCGAAATCCCAGAGTCTTGTGCTCTAAAATGCACATGGGTTCCACCATCATCTTTCCTTGCTCCTACACATGCAATGCAGTCCAATCCAATACATGCGAAATATCTAGTATGTATTTTTTAATAATAGAAACATGGAACACATCGTGGATAAGAGACAAACTGGGTGGCAAGGCTAAGCGGTAGGCTATGAGACTGATCTGCTCCAAGACCTCAAATGGTCCTAAAAATATCAAAGATAACTTCTAGGGCCTTTTTTGTAACGGATGGGGCTCTTGTGAGGTCTAACTTTAAGAAATACTTTCGTGCCAACTTCAAAACTATGGTCAACTCTCCTCTGATTTGCATACTTCTTCTATTTATATTGTGCCTCCTGCAACCTTTATTTGATCAAGATGACTTGTTTTTCCATACCCTGTAACATAGCTGGCCCAATAGTCACCCTGTCCTTTAGCTTGTCCTAGTTGAAAGGAGTCTTACACTCTCTGCCATATAAAGCATGAAACAATTCCATGCCAATATAACTCTGAAAGTTGTTGTTATAAGCAAACTCAACCAGGTACAAATACTCCTCCCCATCTCAACTTATTATCCATGACGTACATCTGAAGCATGTCCTCTAAAATTTGGTTCACCCACTCTGTCTGACCATTTGTCTCTAGGTGATAGGCTGTGCTAAAATTGATATGCGTCCCCAAGGGAAAGCTGCATAGTAGTCCAAAAATGAGATGTGTACAAGGGATATCGGTCACAGATGATTTTCTGCAAAATCCCATACAATCGCAATAGCTCATCCAAATACACTTGTTCCACTGCATTGACTGTATAGGTGGTCTTCACTAGAGAAAAATGAGTCACCTTCATCAATTTGTCCACCGTGACCATGATGGCATCGTGGTGATATCTCGACATAGGAAGTTCTACTATGAAATCCATGGAAATGGTATCCCATTTTGACTCCAGTATAGCATGTGGGTAAAGAGGGCCAGATGGATGCTGATGCTTGGCCTTCACCTTCTAACACTCCAAACAATGAGACACAAATTGAATTATATCTCTCCTAATACCTCTCTAATTAAATAGTTGTCTTAGTTTGGCATGCATCTTCTTCACCCCTGGATGGGCTGAATAAGGTGCATGATGTGCCTCTACTAGAATTACCTCCCTCAAATCTCCATCCCTATGCACATATAAATGACCTCTGTATCTGAGGATTTCATCTGAATCTAGTGTAAATTCCTCAAATTTACCCTCAAGGGGTCTTTGGGACTCAATCTCTTCTCTAGCTGATAGGTAGAAGATGTCATGAGGAAGTTGTTGCAAGATCTTGCTCTGCAAGTCCGTATCAACTGAAGTAGCCATAATTACATGTCTCTGATGACTCAAAGCATATGTAACCACATTCTTCTTTCCTTTTACATGCTCAATCTCCATGTCATACCCACATAATATCTCCATCCAACATCGTTGATGGGAATTGAGATTAGGTTGTGTGAAGAGGCATCGAAGGTTCAAATGATCTGTCCTGAGAATAAACCTCCTTCCTAACAAAAAATGGTGCCACCACACTGAGGCATGTACCACTGCTGTAAGCTCAAGGTCATGAGTCAGATAATTAAGTTCGTAATCTTTGAGTTTGTGAGACTCAAAGGAAATAACATGGCCATCCTGCATCAAAAATCTTCCTATCCCTGCCAACGAAGCATCCGTGCAAACAAAGAAGTCCCTTTGTGGGTCTGGCATGGATAAAATAGGAGCTATAGCTAGGAAATAATTTAGAGTCTTTAAGGCAAGATCACATTTATCTGACCAAATAAACTTATTCTCTTTCCGTTGAAGGAAAATAATGGGATGAGAAATACGTGAGAATTCCTGAGTGAATCTTTTGTAATATCCTGCCAATCCCATGAAGCTGCATACCTTGGTCACACTAGTCTGGCACTGGCCAACCAATAATATCTCTAATTTTATAAGGGTCAACTATGATTCCTTTGCACCAGATATGATATGACCCAGATATTCAACCTCTTTTTGAAATTATGCACACTTTTCTAGGTTCCCATATAGTTGTTGTTCTCGCAGACACTACAAAACCTGCCGAAGGTGCTCTTCGTGCTCCTCACACGTTGGTGAGTATATCAATATGTCATCAAGAAATATGAGCACAAAGCGGTCCAAGAATGTCCTGAATACCCCATTCATTAAACTCATGAATACTACGGGAGCATTCATCAAACCAAATGGCATAACTAAAAACTCGTAGTGGCCATATCTCATGTGAAAGGTTGTCTTATGAATATCTGCCTCCGCAATCCTTAGTTGATGATAACTAGACTTAAGATATATCTTGGAAGATGTTGTTTCCCCCCTTCATCTGATCAAACAAATCATCAATGCGTGGAAGGGGGATAATGATTCTTAATCGTTACTTTGTTCAGCTATCTGTAGTCAATGAACAATCTCAAGGATCCATCCTTCTTCTTTACAAAAATTACTGGTGCACCCCAAGGGGATAAACTAGGATGGATTAGAACCTTCTCGAGTAGGACCTCAAGCTTGCAACTTGAGCTCACAAAGCTCAGGGTTAGTCATCCTATATGGCACACGTGAGATAGGCTATTCTCCAGGAATCAATTCTTTGTGAAAATATATCTCACATGGGGGAGGTAGACTAGGTAACTCGTTACCGGGAAAGATATCTGAAAACTCTTGAAAAATGGGGTGATCATCCTATGAGGGCCCACTAATCTCATCCTCTGACCTTTCACTAACACTAATCACATATAGCTGAGATCCTCAACGTGGACACGACTTTAGCTGCATAACGGATATGGTGCGAATGGATATGGGTTTACTAATTCCAACTATCTCCGACTCAATCCCCAAATCATTGACACAAGATATCATTTTGTTGTAGCAGTCTATTCTAGATTTGTGTATAGATAGCCAGTCCATACCCAAGATAACTCCATAAGAACCCAACAGAAGGATGCGAATATCCAAGGTCGTGGTGAAGTGTTCTAGGTCAAGTACACATTTCTTAACTAAGGAGTCCACTGAGAGCTTAGATCCAGAAGCCATCTCAATGTCCCAACTATCTCCTTAGCTATCTACCACCATCTTGCATCACTCTACTAATGATGGAGAAATAAAGGAATTAGAAGAACCTAAATCAAACAAGATAGAGGTAGAAATACCACTGATGCTACCTGGAGTCTCTATCACCATGCCCTGATGTTCTTCTTGACATTTCTTGGCTGTACATATATCCATGTGGCTTTGTGCCATATAATTGACTATTGGCTCTAAAATGGAACCCTTACGCTTGTTATTAGGGTTTTGTGGACAATATTTCCAATGGTGTCCCTGTACTCTGCATCTGTAACAACTACCAGGCTCTCTCCAATGAGAAGTAGCTCCCCCGGGTGCCTTAGTGTTTGTACTGTAGACCCTGATGATCCTACCATGGACTGTTGTGGCTATGTTGGACAAGATTCAGTTGACTGAGCTCTAGGTGGTGCATGTGTCCTAACAGGTCCTCTAGGAGGAGGACCCATACTTTGTCCCCTCTGTGCATAAAATCTCATATTGAGGTCTAAATGGTGGACGATGTTTTTTGATGTGGCTGATGTGGTGGCCTAAAAGAATATTGGGTCAAACTGTGTCTGCCACGAGGAGGAGCTATCCCCTTCGATTGAGTATCTTGCATCTAGTGAATGTGGCTCCTCACTCTATCTCTAGCATGTTGTGTTTTCCCCCTGTTATCCTCTACAATATAGGCCTTTTCAAAAACCTCAGCTAAGGTTTGTGGAAAATGTATATGCACACTACCCCTCCCAAATCCAAATTCAGGCACCTGATGAACTAGTGAATCCTGACCTGCTCATCCTGCATGTAGTCAACATACTAGAGCAAGTCCAAAAACTGACTCTCATACTCATCCACTATTATAGATGTCCTGTTGTAGATCATGGAACTCATCAATCCTATGCTATGGATAAACCATATCGATAAGTATCGACTTCTAGATCATTCCTCAAAGAGCTCCAGTGTCACGGTCTCTAAATCTACATGGAGCATTTTGTTCCTCGATCCTCCACCAAACTCCTACTCCATCCTTTAGAAGATGAATCGCAACACGAGATTTCATGTTGCTAGTACATGGAAAAATCTTGAATCATCCGTTCAATCTTACTAACCAAGCCTCTACCTGAAATCCACCTATATCACCAGCATAATGAGATCATCGTAGCTTCAAGATCTCCCTAATATGATCCGCAGCTGATGTTTGTCGGCCTTTAGGTCCCTCCACATAATTATCCCTTGGTTTAGGGCTCCTAGATCTTTCTCTGTGTCCTGAAACCCTATCTCCATGTCCCCTCTGGGGTGAATCTGGTCTAGCTGACTCTGTATGGAAGTTCTCTACCCTATACTTCTCATTATGTCGCAAAGGTGCATGATCCTCCACTAATGGTTCCCTATCATGTCGGCTAGGTTGTCCTCCTAATGATCCTCCATATATAGAAGCATTGACGTCCTTTGCAATGTCTATAGGATATGTGGCAATATAGTTATGATTGCATGCTTTGGGGGTGGTACATCTATCTCTATGTGTAAGAACCCCTCGTCTGGTTCGTGCCTCCTACACAAACCAAGTTAGGATTTAGTTCATCATTGTTTAGGTTTGTTTTGGTTTACTATGTTTTCTACATTTTACAAAAATCAAACAATGTTGTGTTCTAAGTGTAGGTTATGATAGGTTATTATTTATGTTTCCATGTGTGCTTAGGGTCCAATTGCATTGAACCCATGGCTTTGATACCAAGTGTAATGCCCACAAATGTTTGTGCTCCAAACTATGTCCCAACACCATTATTCAACCTAGAAACATTATGAATGAATTTATTTCTAAAACAATCAATCAATCCTTAAATCAAATTTGTTTATTTTCACATTAAGGTTAACGATAATATTTAAATAAATCTAATCTAAAATAAATTTTCTATGTTAACCTTATTTATTAATTAACTTTTCTTGCTTATTTGATTAACACCTTATGTTATGATATTTTAATTTATTTCATTAGTTCGCACTTTATAATTGAAACCTTAAGATTCAGCTAAATTCTCCCAAATTCTCTTTAATATAATTTAATATTTTCCCAATTAAATTTAATCAAACACCTAGAATAACATTTAATTGAAAATTACATAACAACCTTCTTAAGGACGTCATTTAAATTTATTTTCTTAACCATATTTAAATATTCTCCTAACGAATAATTACTACATAGCACCCTTTATTTTTATGTTCTTTTTGGTTGAAATATGACAGTTTAATGGGATTAAAATTCCCTGAATTTTCTCTTAAATACGTTTTGGAAATTTTACACAGAGGTTTTCCTATGTTAAATTTGACAGCCAAATGACCGTCACAATAGTCCTAGAATAAGGCAAGATGACTGGCCATATGAACGTCAAATCTAAGCTGGCCATAAATTTTTTTTGTAGACAGAAATTTGATTTTTAAAATTACTGTGCAATCATGAGGGTTTAATCTTTGCATTTCCAAACCCAAATAAAATTTATTTTATGATTTAGCATATTAAATGCTTCACGTAAAATGCGAGTTTAAACATGCCTACATGTTAATTTAATTTTTTAAAAAAAACATATCATTTGATCACTTCAAGTTTCCGATAGAATCACCATGAAAATCAAAATGATTTCTTTTCCATATTTATCATTCAATTACAAGTACATTATTTTACAAATAAATAAATAAATGCACATATTACAATCCTCCATTCGATGGTAGGAGAAATATGATAATGTTTACAAGAAAGTTTCTCTTCTTCTTTTTTCATTACAACATATATTCATCCTTTGATCAATTCCCAACTTCATACTTTTTTTTCTCCTTCATCTTTAAACACAAAACAAGAAGGGGGAGTAGGCAACACTCTCCACCCAACCATAATTCCAATGAGGAGCAGAAACCATCCTCCTCATTGGCCCCTAAGCCCCAACCATAGAGAAATAAGGAATGGATGTAACCAATGGAAAACTTTCAAAAATACTTCCACAATACAACACGCATGCCAACAGTATTCTAGTACACTATACAAGCACAAAACATAACACCAAAAGAATGCAAATCTTTCAAAACAAAGCTTAAAATCTTAAGCCACAGGGAGCAAGGAAATATGGGGAATTCACTTATGCCACCCAGTGGGTTAAGCACCCACCTTAAATGCCTCCAAAATTTTCTTCCACATGACAACCAAACTATTATCCCTCCCTTAAACTCTTATCTCTCCCTCATGCTCTTATCACTCCCTCAAGTATTTCTTACAAGATAACTAAAACTCTCTTATCTTAAAAGGTGGGACACCCAACCCAAACTCCCTCCAAAATATGAATGCAATACTCTTATCCCTCCCTCAAAATATCCCCATATTCCTTCTCCTACAACATTCTTAAGGCATCATTCTACCCAAGTCCCAAACAAACACACAAAAACATTCATTTTACAAACAACATACATATAATAAAATGAAATTGCAAGGTTTAAGTTCCTTTCTCACCATTACAAGAAGCTTTGATCCAATACCACAATACTAAGCTCTTTCCAAGCTCAAGCCCAAATCCAAACAAGCTCCAAAATCAAAGCAAGCAACTCCAACCAAATCTCCAAAATAGAAGTGTATATCTAAGTCAAGTAACCCCCTCAAAACTCTAAAATGACTCCATTAAATAGAAAAAGTGGAGAGGAGGGTGAGGTGGCTCCATGTAGGATGTGCACAACCACTTCCCTCGAGTCAACAATAAATCAAAAACAAATCCAAGAGTCATAAGTGGGTGGGTGAAGATGTGACAAATTTCTTCCACCACAAAACCCACTACTCCAATTTTCTAAGGACAAAATTTGGAGGGTAAGTCAAAAACGTTGACATTGATTTCCCATTTTCATTTAAAAATTCATAATTAGGCCTAATTTTTACCCCTCATGTCATATGTATGATGGGTTGGGTGAGAATAAGAGGTGTGGGAGAAGCTTATCTTGTCCCACAAACCTCCAAAAATGACTCCAGAGTCAAAATTCGGGATTTGAGGGATGATTTGGGTGCACAATAGTCAAACCAATAGAATCCAAATCAAATCAAAAGATTGCAAGTAAAACCTACATCAATTAAATGCCCATTTTTCACATGTAAAAATACTTTAATTAGAGTGATTAATAAAAATAAATAAGAGCACACTAATTAACAATAATAAAGTGAAATGCACTTCAATATTAAATCTCATACTCCACAAGTAAAAGGAAAAAGAAAAAAAGAAAAATGAAAATATTCAAAGCCCATGGTCACATTTTGAGGTTAACCCCCCATGGGAACCTCCTAAAAACCTATCAACACATAACAATATAACAAAACAAAAATATGCCTTAATGACCTTCGTTGCATCCATCTAATATTCTTCTATGGTTGGTCTCCTAATCCCCTCTTGTTTGTTGTGATATAGTTTCCTGCAAAAATCAAAGAATACCTCTTTGGCCTCATGGATGCATCAAATACTTCAAAATAACATACATGAATATTCATCAACAAAAATCATGATATCACGTACATATATCATCATCAAATCTAAGCAATGTTATCAATAATTTACATTTTTCTAACATTTAAATTATACCATTTCTACCACATTAATGAGATAACAAGAGTAGTCCAAACATCAAAACATAATAAATATGTTAAGAATATTGAGTGTCAATACATATATGAAATAAAAACACCTCATCATTATCAATACAAAACTATAAATCTATGACTTTAAGAATCCATACAAACCACAAAACGAGTCACAACATCCATAGTATCTAACCACGTAGTCTATCAAAATATCAAATGAGATCCAAGTCTCTAATCAAGAGCGCTCAAAATCATAGTAAAAAATAATGTCCAAGAGGAGTGGGCATTATAACTTTCATGGTCCCAGAGGAATGATGAATTTTCCTATTCCTTCTATAACGTACTCTATATCGTCAACTATCTTAACCTGATCTCTAGTGGGTTGTTCATTCAGTGAATCAAACAGTTTCTTGTCACCTAACATATGCTTACTTGCACTATAGTCTATCAACCATAATTTCTTTATGGGTTGAGAAGTTCGAGAGAATAGTACAAGGTTCTTATCACAATGGGCTCCGTATGATGTCTCCTTATTATATTTATCATCTCCTTGGGCTGTGAGATGTCCCTTCTACTTTCTTCATTAAGGAATTCATTTGGATTTTTGAAAATATTTGCACATGGATTTTCTTGTCTTAATCGAAGACCCATGTTTCAAGCCGTTGTACCAGCATTAATCAGTGTCATGAGTATTGGTTCTGCAAATGTGACACCACCTCTTTTAATTTAGATATTTTTGTTGTTGATTTAGTTGCGCTTGAGTTGGCTTCTCTAGGGGCACCCTTCCAATTCTTATGGCCACAGTATGGCTTTGAGAATGGGGATTTATCCTATGTCTTCTCTTGGCCTGAATTTAAGGTCTCTTCCTACTGCAGCAAATTCAGGAGTTCTTTCAATGCCATGGTTTGTTTAGATACATTCAGTGTCATAAAAAATACTCAGAATTGAGAAGGGAATTTTCTCAAGGTGATCAACACGAGTAGTTTTTCGTCCACCATTTCATTGAGAATTAATAAATTCGATCGCAACTTAGCCACGTGATGGTAAGAACTCCTCAACTTTCTCATCTGACACCATAGAGAGGGTGTATAACTTTGATTGAATATGGAGGATCGTAGTTTCAATTTTGTCTTCATAAATAGTTTCCAACTTTTCCCAGGCCTCCTTTGGTTCCTCTGCATTCCAAACATGTGTTTGCACATCATCTCTGATACTAAGTATTATCATCATTAAGGCTTTAGAACTAGCCATCTCATACTTCATTATTTCATCAGCGGATATGGGGACTGGCACAGATCCAGTTACGATACCCCAAAATCCTTCAAATTAAAGGATCATTCACATCTTTTTTTTCCAGGCCATAAAATTTGGCCCTTTAAGTAGCTAAGCATTAGACGAGTAGAAGTTTTGGTGTAGAAATTGGAATAAAATAAGATATATATATATATTAAATAATTGATTTCCAAGAGATATTACAACTTTGACTCACTGATGAGAAGTACTAATTCGTAGATTCTCTCGATACTCATGTGCTTAGAGACATCGATGATTTGTGAGGAATTATTCTTCATCTTCGAAATTGGCATTGTACCCATCTTCTAGCTCTTCCCAAACTCCCTTTGCTTGGCAGCTGACATCGAAAAGGAAATATTCAAGAATTCCTTTTCAAACTAACTTATCAAAGACTAAATTGTCGGTGTTAAGTAGATCGTTAAGTAGTGCACAGTAGAACCTAGAGCTTTCATGAGCTTCAGGATGATGTTCTTTGTCTTACGAGTTGATGTTGTGGCTTTTAGTAGTATCGATCATGTTATTCACACTTGTCATTCAACATGGATTTGAGAGACTCCACATTGACTTGGTAGAGTATTCATCTCCATGCAACTAATGACATGTTTTTTTAATTATTTATGACTTTCAGGCTTCACAAACCCAATTATTCTCTCCTCATGATGTGTTTTTTCTTCACACACAGTTCGCTCCCTCTCTCTACCTCCACGTAGCATGAAAATGCAGGTTACTGGAATATCTCGACGTCCAGGATTTTGTAAAACAAAAATAAAGTATTACGAGTAGAAATTCCAACCTTCCCATGTCTAGGATTGAAAGAAATGTAGGTCTCTAGAAGGAGGGCACTTTTCCACATAGAAATCTCCATGTATGGGCTTTTCACATAGTTAGCTTCAATAAATTCCATGCATTGAGTTTTGAGGAGCTTTTAAGCATCCACATAGATTTGAATTGACTTCACGCAGAAGTTTCTTCATCAAATTTTCACGTAATCAATTCAACCACCCACGCTGATTAAAGATTCTTCTCCCACGCATCCAAGATTTTAAAAAAATTAGGTCATTCCTCCTCCACACGTAACATATAACCAAGTAGGAAAACATACAATTTTATTTTTTTAATTCTTCTCGCATAAAGCCTTCCATGTGGTCTCAAAATCACTTAGAGAAAAGAGTGGCTAGGTAAATTCCATGCAAGTTTTCAATATGTACATGCTGTCATGATCACATAGAGAATCAAGTGGGAGATTTGATATGCATGATGGGTTAATAATATTGTCAAGCAGAATGTTATCCATGCAAAATTCCACTCAGATTTTATAAAACAACTCTCCATGCAAGTGAATGATCTTCTCCTTCAAACACATAGGCAACAGATCAAGTTTTCTTTGTTACCAGATTGTGAGGAGGAAATGATGGATAGAAAATAGACATTAGATATCTCTTATTCATTCAATGAATATAAGAAGCACTATATCATATTTATAAATTTGTGAATAAGCTATACTCCTCGGAATTGATGGAGTAGTTACAAAAAAAATGAGTGAACAATGGAATAGATAATACTAACTAGTCTAATGATAATATAATATGTAGACTAAGATAAAAAAAATAATCTTCCATGGAATCCCATGCAGTATGATAATATTATCCATGTACAGTCACAACACTGCATTAGATGTATAATTGGCCTTCAACCGGTGAAAAATAAGTCCCCTTTCATCAATCTATCCACTATGACCATGATGTCATCATGGTGATATCTTGACGTCGATAGCCATACTATTAAATCCATAAAATTGGTGTCCCATTTCCATTCTAGTATGGCTTGTGAGTAGAGAATGTCATCAAGGTGTTGATTCTCTAACCTTCACCCTCTGACACTCGAAACATGGATAATTAAAAAAATGCTACATCTCTTTGAAGTCCTATCGAATGGTACAACTATTTTAAGGTGGCAGGCATCTTCTTCACCCCTAGATGGGCTAAATAAGGTACAATGATGAGCCTTTGTCAATATAAAAATGTTGCCAACCTCCATCCCTAGGTACATAGATCTGACGTCTGTGTCTGAGAAGTCCATCTGGCTCTAGTTAAAATCCCAAAAACTTCCTCGCAAGGGGTATCTTGAGACTCATTCTCTGCTCTACCTAAAAGGTGAAAAATTTTCATGTGGAAGCTTTTGTAAGACCCTACTTTATATGTTTTTACCCACTAAAGTAGCCATAACCAAATTCCCCTGATGAATCAAAGCACCTACAACCACATTCTCCTTCCCCTTCACATGCTCAATGACCATGTCACACTCACATAACAACTCCCATCCAACGTAATTGATAGGCATTGATATTGGGCTGTGGGAAGATGTTTCCTAGGCTCAAATGGTCTATCTTGAGAATGAACCTCCTACCTAAAAGGAAATGTCACCAATACACCAAAGCAAGGACCACTACCACAAAGACTTGAGGTCATGAGTCGAAGAGTTGAGCTCATAATCCTTGAGTTTGTGGGACTACAAATCTATACTAGCGTGCTCATCCTGCATCAGAACAACTCCTAACCCTTCTAAAGAAACATATACGTACATGAATAAATCCCTCTATCAATATTACATTTCTTGAATAGGTGTTTTCGTAAGGCATTCCTTTAGTATCTTGAAGGTCTTCTCACATCTACCAGACTAGAAAAAATTCTTCCCTTTTTGCTGTAGGGAAGTGATGGTATACACAATATGAGTGAACTCTTGAATAAACCTCCTGTAATACCTTGCCAATCCCATGAAGTTACAGACCTCGGTCACACTAGTAGGTACCTCCGGCCAATCCATGGCAGATATAATCTTAGAATGATTAAATATGATACTTTCCCTAGAAATAATGTGGCCTGGATACCGAACTTCAGACTGAAATAATGCACACTTCTCCAGGTTCCCATGAAGTTGTTTCTCACGAAGACACTGTAGAATTTGTCAAAAGTACTCCTCACGCTAGGTGTGAGAATATGCATATGTCATTGATGAATATGAAAATGGAAAAAAATTTAAAAATTTCCTCAATACCCCATTTATCAAACTCATGAACACTGCGGGGGGAATTCATCAGAATGAAAGGCATAATTGTGAAATCATAGTGGCCATATCTCTTGCAGAAATTTGTCCTACAGATATCAGTCTCTTGCAATCCTTAGCAGATGATAAATCAACTTAAGGTCTATCTTGAAAAACATTTTTTCCAATTTCATATGATCAAACAAATTGTTGATGAGTGGAAGGGGCTAATGATTCTTTATCATTACTTTGTTCAATTACCTATAATCAATATGAAAATGTAGTATTCCATCCTTCTTCCTCACAAAAATCACTAGTGCACCCGAAGAGGATACAGTAGGATGGATTAGTCCTTTCTCAAGAAGGCCCTCCAATTGTAACTTGAGCTCACAAATCTTAGGGGTAGTCATCCTATATGGCGTGCATGAGATAGGCTCTTCTCCAAAAACTAAATCTATATGAAGAATCTATCTCACATGTGGGGAAGGTAAACTAGGTAGCTTGCCTAGAAATACATCTACAAAATCCCTGAAGAATATGATGATCAATAACTGATGGTCCACTACAATCATCCTCTGACCTGTCACTAGCTGTAATAACATATTAGGTGACATCCACACCACACACACTGCTTGATCTACATAGAAGAAATAGTGCAAATAGAAATATGTATCTTAACCCCAATTATAAAAGAATCCAACCACAAATCATCTACACAAGTGATAAACTTTTATGTAACAATCCACTCTAGATCTATGTGTAAATAACTAATCCATACCCAAAATGGCTCCATAAGAATCCAAGGCAAGGATGTCAAGATCCAAGGTCGTACTGAAAGGTCCTAGGTCAACTACACACTCCTTGACAAAGGAGTCCACTATGAGTATGGAACAAAAATACATCTCAACATCCCAACTACGACCCTTCCTAACTTCAACCCACATTTATCCCTCTACTAATGATGGGAAAAATAAATGAATCAGAAGATCTAGAATCAAACAATATAGAGGTTGGGATACCACCAATACTAACCTAAAGTATCTACCACCATACCCTAATGTCTCTTCTTGGAGGTTCTCGAACATTGCACAAAGTTTGTGAGTGTGTGTCATGTCACGAACTATAGGCTCTAAAACAAGTGCCTTACCCTTATTCTTAGGTTTGTGTGGACACTCTCTCCAATTATGTCCTATGTATACCGCATCGATATTAACTACCAAAATCTCTCCCAAAATATGTGGCTCCCCCTAGTGCTGTAGTGGTCTGTGGGGTAGATCTTGATGATCTAGCCATGAAATTTTGTGGATCACTACAAGGAAATCTCTGATTCACTGAGCCCTACATGTTTTCAATGTGTCCTTTCGGGTCCTCTAGGAGGAGGCACCATACTTTATCCTCACTGTGCATCAAGTCTATGTGGGAATCTAAATGGTGGATGATTTTGTGACTATTGTTGTGTCCTAAAGGAAGACTGTACTGAACCACACCTACCCTGAGGAGGAGGAACATTCCCCCTCGACTCACTATCTTGCATCTGCTAAATATGGTTCATCACTCTTTCTCTAGCCTACTATCTCGTCCTCTAGTATCCTCTATAATGTAGGCCTTGTCAATGGGCTCTGCTAAAGTCTGCATGGACAATGCATGCCCACTCACCCTTTTAAAATCTAAGTTCAGGCCCCTGATGAACCTATGAATCTTGACCTACTCATCCTACATGCATTCTACAAACTGAAGTCAAGTCCAAATAATAGATTTTCATACTCAGCCACTTTCATAGATGCCTATCGCAGGTCATTAAAATCATCAATACTCTACTGAATAAAATTCATCTAGTTAAGTATCGATCTCCTGATACACTCGCTTATGAAAGGGCTTTCATGTCACATTATTTGAATCCATGTGGAGCTTCTTCTGCCCTGTCCTCCACCAAACACAAACCCCATTTTTCAGCAAGATGAATCAGCAACACATGATATTTCTTATGTGTTGCTACAACACAGACACATCTTAAGGCATCCTCTCAAGTTAACCATCCAATGCCCTCCATCCTGAAATCCACTCATGTATCTCCGGACAAAATGACATGGGTGAATCTTCATAATCTCTCTAGATATATATCGGTGCATTTTCGATCTACCTACCTCTAGATCTCTCATTACAACGGTCATATCTATGTCTAAGGACTCCTAGATCTCTCTTCTATGTCCCTCATCCCTATCTCCAGTGTCGTCCCTGTGGTGAATCTGGTCTAGCTAGACTCCTCATGGGAGTTCTCTTCACTCTATACTCTTCACTGTGACGTGAAGGGTGCATGATCCTCCATGTGATGTCTCCCTGTTATGCTGGCTAGGTCATTCTGCCTACTTGATCCACCTATGTATATCAAACATTGACTCTCTTGTAAGGTCTATAAAATCTAAAGTAGTATAGCAGTGACCACCTACTGTCTGGGGGTGGTAGATATAAATCCACGTGTAAGAACCCATCATCTAGTCCATGCGCCTCCTGCACATACCAAGGCAAGAGTTGAGTTCATCATTCATTTAAGTTTGTTTTTAGTTTACTACAGTTTTCTACATTTTAAAATACCAAAGTAATGTTCATGTGTCCTAGGTATAGGCTGTGCACTAGGTTTACTTGTTGTGTTTCCTTGTTGTGCCTAAAGGGTCCAAGTGTTGAGCCCATGCCTCTGATACCAAGTATAATGACCAACAAAATGGATGCACACAAAACACAAGACAAAACTCATTGAGTTACTTTAGAAAAATTACTGTAGATAATTTTTTTATATTATTTTTGGGGTTTAAAACAAGGTACTCAAGGGTGATAACCTTACTTGTGATCAAATTATTTCTACGTTTAATAAATTTTCTACTCATTCATAAGGTAAACGAAAATTAAATCAATAATTAACATATTATTAGTTTAACTCTTAAAGCCATTTACGGAATCCAACCCTCTCCTAAGGTTGCACTTAATTGTTATTTAAGTCATAACCATTTAATCACATTTCTTTACCCATTTAATATCTTCTTAGGTTTATAATTTCCATAATTCTTAGGTTGGCCTAAAACTATCTCACATACCAACTTTAACACTCATGCCCAACAATTAGGTATATCTTACTATACATTTCATTAATAATTGAATTAATCATCTTCGTTATCATTTATCTAGCTAAGTTACCCATGCTCACATATTTTTTATTCAATCCCTATATTCAACCCAAATAAATTAGTCATTAGGCTTCATACCAAAATGGTCACAATTTGTTCTAACTTACTAAGCACTAGGTGGCCCCATGAACCAATTAGATACCCATACATTTTATTTTAAAACACCCATTCCCACGATAAATTCCACCCAACTTGAAATCTATGGAGGATTAAATCCTCCACCTTTAGATTGAATTGTTTTGAACCCTTAGATCTTAGGTATCTTATCTAAATGATCCCTAAACATCCTTATAGATTTATTCTTATCCTCACATTTTCCCCTAAAGAAATCATTTGATTCATTTTAATTTGCAGGTTTGAAGGATTCGAAGGCCATGGAGTTTGGAAAGAAGCCCCACACACACACATTTAGAATATACACCTGTATAATATACTTATTCCAATGGCCATAAATGGTTCGGTCGAGCTCTCCATGCATTTATCTAGTTTAGTTTATTCATGGCCTAAAAAAATGAAAGACGTTCGGCTATTGATTTAGAGTGAGATCGTTGTGCTCATGAATCTGGTTTTGCTATTTTGTTATTTACAATCTATGAGGTCATTATTTGGGAAACCCCCGCAACCTACTCATTAGATGCTAATTCCCTTATGGGCACGCGTAGGTTCCCATATGTGGCGTAATCAAGATAAAACAAACCACTTTTTTTATTAATATGTTGCTTATAGTTAAAATCTTTCCACTAATTTTAATATATTAGATCTTGCAATATTATATTTATCCTAATAATATATCCATACACAGTCATACAAAGATATATATCCATCATATAGTGACGAACACTGCCACTCATACTTTATAGGCCGATGGTCCTATAACTACTGCCCTATTTTATATGGCAATTTTGTAACTGTCACTTTGTGTAGTGGTAGCAATTCTGAAACTATCACTCTACATTCTAGAGTGGTGGTTTTGTTTTCCCAAAAACAAAACCAAATTTTCATGTATTTTCTAGCATATTTTCTACATGGGTTGGTTTCTATGGTAATATTAAATTTAATTATGGTGCCAACAATCAATAGTTGATAGGTTGATTTCATTTTTTCATTTTAATCCAACTTCAACATAATAAATCAAATGTATACACCATCCTAAGTACATTGAAGTAAGGTTCATTAATTCCTACTTTAGTTTAAACATATTACATTTCAACATCTTCATACTTTTTCATACAAGGTAGTGTCATGCCAATATATTTCAAACTTTTCAATATATGAACTCTTATTATCAAAATGAGAATGTGTCTTTTTTCTTTTCACAACAAGAATGATATCCATTTTAACAATGAAAATCAAGTATCATTTTCATACATTATTCCAATACAAAAATAACCATTTCACCAAAGGAAGGCATGAGAAACTATGTGTTTTTTTCAAGATTTGGAAGAAATACATTTTCAATAAATTACAACTTTTCAATAGTTATTTCTTCAATCAATTCCAATACATAACTTAATAATAAAGTTTAGGATAAAATCCTTTTAAAATACAAGAGTATACAAGACTTCCACTCCAAGATGGAAACAACATGGAAAATCTTACAAAAATAACTATATATTGTTTCTTTTGATCTTTCATAAAACAATTCTTTCCAATATTTCATCTTAAACTCCACAATTTATCCAAAATATAATCACAACAAAAAAATTATGGGAGTAGGAAACGCTCTCCACTTAGCCTATAATCCAATGAGAAGGAGAATCCATCCTCCTCATTGGCCCCTAAGCCCCAATAATGAACCAATAAGGGGTATTAAGCAACCATGGAAACTTTATCATGACTTCTATAATAACCATTCACAACAAACTTTCCACACACAAGTACAATACAAAAATAACAACAAACATAAAATTTTCCCAAGCACAAAGTCTTACAATCCAAGCCACGAGAGAGAAGAAACATGGGGAATCATTGATACCTCCCATGCGTTTAGGTGTCCACCTTAAAAGCCTCCAAAACTTCATTCATAAACCACAACCAAAATCTTATTCATTCCTTAATTTATCTTATGTCTTCCTCAACTCTTATCCCTCCCTCAATAAACATATTAATATAAATAAGAAATAAGAAATATTATTACAAGATGGGACACCCAACCCAAAACTCCCTCTAAATGCATAATATAAAATTGTATCCCTCCCTCTATAAATTCATATTTTATTTCTCCTAAAAAACCTTAAGTCCATTCTATCCCCAAAAACAAAACATAAAAAATTCATTAATTTTACAACCATTTGCACAAAAATTGAAAATAAAAATACAAGGGTGGAGTCCCTACATTGCCATTGTAAGAGTATCAAATCCACAAACACAAGCTCCAAGATTTTCCCAGTCCAAAATAATCACAATACATTATTCCAAGCTTGAAACAAGGACTCCAAAATCAAGCTCCTCAAAAAATGCAAGAGTGAAAATAAAACATCTAACCCCAAAACCATCAAATAAACATGTATAAATATAAAAAGAGAAAAGGAAGGTGAGGTGGCTCCATGCAAGATGCCAAATCACTTATCCTCTACTCCACATCACATGGTCGAAAACCAAATCCAAAGCTCATAAATTTGTGGGTGAAAATATGGGAAGTTCTCCTTCCACACATAACCCATTAACCAAACTCCAAAAGACAAAATTAAAAGATTTAGTAAGAGAGTGCAATTCATTTCCTCTTTTTTCCCCCAAACCACATAATGAGGCCTAAGATCAACTACCCACATCATAGGTATAGTTTTTGGGTGATTGTAATAGGTGTGGGACAAACCTAACTTGTCCCATAAGCCTTCAAAAATAAACTTTAAGCCAAAATCTGAGTTTGACATGCAAGGTTGAGTACACATCACCAAGACCAATAAAATACTTTTCAAATCCATAATAAAATCAAGGATAAAGTATACCAAAATTAAATACCCCTTGGTCACATCCCAAATTAATTTAATTAACAAGATTAATCAACCTAAATCAGAGCACATTGACTAACAATAATAAAGTAGAGCAGAATACAATAATAAATTACATACTCAAAAATAATTAAAAGGAAAAGGCAAAACAACACATTTACCCTTGGAAACATTTGAGGCCACTTCCCTATGGGGGCCTCCTAAAAATTTATCAACAACTTAAGAACATACACAAAAAACACAAGTTTCTAAGGTAACATGTTGCCTATACCCAAAATTCTTTCATTGTTTGTCTCTTATCCCTTTTTTTGTTATGTTACTATTTACTGCAAAATAAAAATAATACCTGTATGGCCTCATGGCTATATCAATGACATCAAAAACAATAAATCACGCATATACATATCAATTCTCATCATCTATTAACACAACTAAATCATCACTAAAATGAAGTAATCCCACAATTGTTTACAATTTTAAAATATTTCAATTCTATCATTTCATCAATCAATAATGAGATCAGAAGACTAGCTAGATTGTCTATTAAAATCTAGGTATAAAAATCAAATGTCTCAGTTTATATACAAGGTAGTAACTCTATATCATCACTAATATTAAAATATAAATCCATGCATATAATTAAACTAATGAGTTACCGCATATAGCAAATCAAAATATCTATAATGTTTAACATAATACTAATCAAATATAAAAATTTACTTCTATTAATGTCTACTAATAAAATATGATATAAATTCTATGTGTTCAATCCAAAGTAAGAAAAAATCATAGTAAAATCAGTGTCGAAGAGGAGTGGGTACTATAGTATAACCTTGTTGCATCATTATTGTGGTAGACAACAGGTACCCCTTTATTTTCCTACTATTTTTCTTTTATTTTGAGTAGGTTTTGAGTTGATTTTTACATAGAAAGTACCTTTGCTTCCATACCTTTCTTGTCTATGCAAGATTTGTCTCTTTCACTCTTTCTCCAAGTGAGACCCTCTATTTTCCTTTCTCATCTATTTTTTTCACCAATCCAACTCACAAATTTTTTATCTGACCATATTATCTTCGCCACCATATAACTAGCTTGTGAAAAAAAATATATGTAGAACAAGGTTTGGGATTCATTCAAGCATTAAAATCATCCAATAGGGCAGTTGAAAGGTAACATTTTCTCATCTAAAGACTAATAAAAAGGACCCACGATAACCATATGTGGTCTATGCTTAAGCTACTTGATGTGTTGCTAGAGCTTAATTATCCAAAAAAATTTTTGCAAAGGACGTGAGTGCTGAATGAAATATCTTGATACAAATGTCATTCACACAAGTTGTAGCCAATTGCAAGATACAAATTCAATAAGGGATGACTTCATGACTTGCAGATAATTTTGAGTTCAAGGTGGGCCAATCTATCAAACATGCAATTTCTACTCCGTTATTATCACAGCGTCATGATATTTTGAGAGTGCTACCTATTCCTATGTCTTTGTTGGTGTGGTTTTAGATATTACAAGTAAAGGAAAAGGGAATATTTCAGCAAGCATGCCAACTATTTGATAAAATTCTGGAGAGTGAAGTGGCCTTTAGGACATCAGTGATTGTGAGTATCACGAAAAAGGTATGGTTTCCCCATTTTCTCTAGCACCAACTCTCGCTTAATCATTTCTAGATTTTTAAAATTAAATTTTAAATAATAGGGAATGTAATCCTAAAAATTGACAGAATTCTTAACTTGATGCAAAATCTTTCAAAAAAAAAATCTCAGAAGTCATCTACGTGGATTGCCACACCCAAACAAACCGCAAAACCAAAACTCTTTACATGAACCATGGTAACATGAAACATATTAGGTAACCTTAATCAAGTTGTTTGAAATTATTTAATTCACTTGCAAGTCATATTCTTAAACCCTCTTATCTTATCAATTACATATAGTGACATGGTCATTTTAATAAAACATGATCGGTTCGGCTTACGGTTGTCACTTAGATTGAGTGAATCTTAAATCCAATACCTCATACCTCTAGACAGCCAAAAATAAGATTATAAAAAACATTCATTCCTTTCAAAATGCCTTCGAAAACTAATTTTACAAGTAGGTTTTGGGGCCCACTAGTCATTGTGCAATAAGAGCTATTGACACACTTACAAGAAATGGCCCCAAAGTTTCCCTTGTAACTTGAGCTCTGATCGTCATAATCAACTTCTGTCGGACATGATGAATTGTAAAAATTGTTGGGAATAATTAGGAATCATCAAAAATTTTGATTGAAACTCAAATGAGTTTGTTCAAGACCTAGTTGTAACTACTTTAGTGGTTTTAGAAAATTTTATCGATCTTACTTAAGATCTCCTTTTTGAGTCTCGTTTGACCTCTAGCCATGCGTGTGAGCTCATAATAACATTGAAATGTTACGTATAGGTTTATTTCATCTTTTATCTTCTATTATTGAATTTTTAAATGTATGGTGATTTTCTCTCTCCACCCTCTTTTTTCTCTAGAAACGAGTATGATACTTGATTGTTTTGAAATAGTAAATGAATTGAGAAATGTGCATTGGAATGAAATGAAATGACAATGGAAATGAAATGTAAATGGTTATGACATTGTGAATGGTAAATAAAATGTCCCTTAAATTTCTCTCTCATCCTTAATCTCTCTCTCTAGTACCAAAATATTAAGTGCAACTGAATGTGAAAGTGTGAATGCATGAGAAACAAACTTTGTCTTCTTCTTCTCTCTCTCTCTCTCCCTCTATTTAATTGAAAATGTTAAAAATTATAAATGTGTGGATTTATTCTTGAGTGTAGGGGATTTCCATACTCATTCCTTGGACTGACACATCATTGGTTACAGGTACTCTGAAAAAGAAAGATTAGAGTGTGATACATTGTAATCAATTATATGGCATTAACATATTTTAGATTGATATAAATTAAATATGTTAAATGAAAATTAATTAAAGAGAAATGAATTACAAAAATTAGTGTGTTGAAGACTATTTTTCCTTTTGGATTCTTATTGTACATTGAAAACTATGTTTCTTGTATCTTCCTTATGTTAAAGCTAACCCTACAACACTAGAAGGAGTGACACATAGTTAATGTAGGAACAACTATGTTGGCTAGATAAACGGGGAAGATAGATAAATTTTTTAATGGTAAAAAATCATACGATTCACTTCATAGGTGTTAAGCCCATTTACATTTAAATATGGATCTCATGGTTTAGACGACTGAAACACTCACTTGCCTAATAATTATTGTGGTTTATAGAAATAATCAATATGTTTGAAAGTAACTTACCATTTTTAAATCATATAAATGTAGTGAGTATTTAAGCTTTATCATACCATCCCTCTCAATCATATCCAATATAGGTTTGTAAAACCCTAATATCTTAATAAATACTTTAATTCTCACAATGAGACTTCTTTTACTGCACATAAGAAAATTCATCAAAGACCATTTCTAAAACTTAAGTTTTCGTGCATGAAAAAATGGATCAGTTGAGTAACCTTGTCATTCATAGGGTAAATAGGAGTAACACTTGTTGGTTTCATAGGTCTACTCATATTCATGGAAGAGTTTGATTTCAATGCTCGATTTGGACCTTGGTGTCCTAGTGGTCAACCATATTTTTAAGAAGACAGTTTGGGATACCTTCATCATTGAATGAAAAATTGATAAGATCCTAATGACACGAGTGGAGTAAGTGCACTTGTTTTAATATCCATTAAAATTGTGTTAATGCTCTCTTTAGTTCCTTAGAGATAAATATTTCACCTTGGGGTAGTAATAACGTTACACATTTGTCTCTTACGAAGGTTTAATGGGATAAATATATTTTCACATATTAAACTGACCTATAGTAAGACGTAAATCCTTGATTGTAATTGGAATAAAACTAAACCTAATTAAATACTTTATACACTAATAATTAAATTAAACTGAGGACCTATAGTCTTGGAATACCGCAAGTGGAACGAAAGATATGCAAGGAAGGTACATTTGATTACTCTATTTTTTTCTTATGGACTGGTGTAGAAACCCTTGAGTAGAAATTAATGCAATACATCGATTGACCTCTTATGATGATAATAAACAAAGGAGCTATGACCTATAGTTTCAAATGATTGTAAATATTACCTTGGAATGATTTTGAAATGCATAAAATTTTATAGATGTGCATTTGAATTCTCTTTTTCCTTCTTAGATAAAAGTATTCCCTTAACTCGTGTTTCTCAATCATTTATGAGTTAAAGTATTAGGAATCTCTTTTATTACCGTGTAGTAGGGAGTAGTGTCCACCCTAGAATGCTTTTGAAGTTGATTACTTGTGGGACGTACCTTAAAACTATCATTTAAAACAACTCTTACATATTTTGACCCAATAATTTAAATATTTGTTTGGTAGAAATTTGAAAAGCATATGGTTGTTGGGTTGTCTTTTTATATAATTTAATAATTGGGTTTTTAAGAGTGACGAAAAGATTTGTTAGGTACAAGGTCAACACTCTTTGTATTCATGAATCCCTAAGTGTAAATTATGTGTCATTTGAATTACAATTGTTTTAAAACAATGCCAATAAGAGTCCAAAGCAACCATGTAAGAGTAACATAATAAAAAAGTAAATAAGACACTTGTTTTGAAATAAAGTTATGCTTGAAGTATTCATAATTGATTAAGACATTCTCTTTTGTTAAAAAAAAGATTACGAATTGTCCTTGGACACATCAATCATTTGAGCCAACAAAAACTCTTTTATCATAAAAAAAGAAATAAATTTATGACGTGTAAATCATAAATTGACTTAAACTAATTGTTTAACTATAACAAACTGTAACATGAAAAAAATGATACTGTGATAGAAAAATGTTTATGGGAAGAGATATCTTGAATCTAAATCACCCTTTAAACTCTAATGTATCTTCCTTGGTATCACGTTAGTTCCCCTTATGTAACAAAGTTAAACTTTAAACATCAAATATACGTCTCAAAAATTAAAATCTTAACATCTTGTTAGTGCATTTTTGTAACGAGGATAAAATTTAACGTTAATTACAAATATTTTGAGAAAAAAACCTTTAACATAAGAATTAATATTTGGAGGCTCATATGTGTTTAAAATGAATTTAATTAACAAATTAGTCATGGATAATTAATGAAAATTATGAAAGGAACAAATAGTGCATTCCCTTTTAAGGGTTAATGATATATGAAAATAAAGTATTTGAAGTTTTAGAAATAGGAAATTTTAAGCCCTTACTAGTTTAATTCACTTGAAACATATAAGGTTATACAATGGAAAACTAAATGTAATAAATATGTAAACCATAAAAAGGCCCTGTTGTGGAGTATGCCTATCGTTTGTGTCTTACCGTAGTTTGTTCATTGTCTTTGTTTACACCATTTGAGTAAGACATTGACGTGTACCCTATGTTATCATGTTGTTTATGGGGTTCCATGCTTATGTAAGTGAGTTATATGATGGTGACTCTTTCTATTTTAGTCCATGTGCTATCATGTTATGAGTAATGGGAAAAAAATTATTCCCTAAACATTTCTATTCTATTTCGGTGTTGAAATTGTGTGTGTTACATATGGTATCAGAGTGGAGGTTTATGCTCTCCATCCTCTAGGATATATAAGAGTTATGATGATCTGATATGGAGGTGGTGGAGATGGGAAGAGTAATTTGATATATGTGTGATGTGACCAATGTTGTGATTGTGATATTATGAACGCACATGTTGTGCATGTCACTTAGGCTTATTTGTTATCATGTTTATGTGTTTGTGATGAGAGTATTCACTCTCCTTTTCATGGATTTAATGAGGAGTTCGCAGGTGATGTACCACCTTGTTGTGTGTGAAAATAATGCTATTGTAGATTACAGAGTGTTGGAGTTTCTTGCTATTGTTTTATATGTAGGCATGTTAATAGGTTGTATAAAAAAATTTGTGTATAATAAATTGGATTATATTGTGATGTTGCTACCATATTGTGATGAATCGTGTGCATCACCATGTTGTATTGTAATTGATTATATGTTGTAATTCTAGTCATTATGTTCACCACATGTATAATTCATGTAATATGTGATGGTTCTTGTCATGATTTAGGAGAATATGGTGATTGTGTGACCCCTATTATATAGTGCTTTCACATTGGGTGCATTATGTAGAAACATGTTGTATTGTAACCCGTGAAAGTAATTATTATGATATACCCTATATATATATATATATATATATATATATATATATATATATACTATGTGTAAGATTCTATGGTTAATGTGCGTGATACACCATCTTGTTAGTAATGTAGTTATGTGTTATGTTGTGAACCTTACACTAACCAAATCTAAGGGAAGAAATTGGTAAAAAATGTATATTTGGAAAGAGGAAACAAGTATCGTTGACCAATCACTCGATCCGAGTACAAGATAAGAGGTAGAGTCTCACATAGATTTAAAATCCACCTCTATTTGTTTGGTATGTATGGTACATTTCCTAATGGGCACCATATATATTGTGTTTCACAAACACCTTATGATCAATATATGGTGAACTGTACCTTTTTATCTCTCCCTATATGGTTGTCTTATAGATGACCTATGTGTACTCTAACATTGGTGTATCGTTAACCGGTCCCTCAATCCAAGTACAAGATTGGGAGTAGCGTCTTACATAGATTGAAAACCCACTTCTATTTTTTTGGTATGCATGGCCACCATGTATATTGTGTTTCGTAAACACCTTTGTTTCAGTGAATGGAAACCTATAGTCCCCCCTCTCTGACTATGTTGTGACTATGTTGAGATTTGTGGGAGTATGGAGGGGTGAGTTAGGTAGAGATGATGATAGTTATATTATTTGACATGCTATTTTATGAGTTGAGACTCAATATCCAAGTGCTAGCAACTCGAAGAGAACCTCTTCAGTTTTTGTATAACGATATATAGTGATTGTAATGTGTTATTTTTCTATGCGTATTTTATTTTTAAATTGATCATTATCTCTTTTCTTGCCAGAATCAACAGTTTTCTTGATTGATGTGTTCTTATATTTTGGTCATTTTATTGAGTTGTTACACTAACATGTGGATTTTCACACTAACTATGGCTAATCAGCCATTTATTTTTCTTAGTTTTAAATTTTATTTTCATGTTTAATAGTTTTATAGCATAGCCCAAGGCTTGATTTTTTTTTTCACTTGGAATTTGAAATGGATTTTTATGTTGGTTCTAATGTCGTAATGTGTTGGAATATCGTTCACCATGGAGTTGATGGAACTATGTACCCAATTCATTGCATGGGATTACACCCCAAGGGGGTCATAGTGCAATGTAATTTTTGAGCTATAGATTACTCCACCACTTGGGTGGGGGTGACAGGGCTCTATATGCCTAGGGTCATAGGGTGACCCAACCTTGTTTAATAGAGAAAGGAGATGGGGTTTTTTGGTTGAGTGACATGATATTATTTATGTGGCTTTATGGTTGAGTCATTGATATTATTGATGCGGCTCTATGGTTAAGTGACCCGATATTCTTTATGGAGCTCTATAGTTGAGTGACCCAATATGGAGAAATTAGGTGATGGGGCTCTATGGTTGAGTGACCTAGCATGTTTTTGGCACTATGAATATTTCTCTTTGGGAGGTATATGGATTTGTTTTGTGATACTATAAGATGTATAGGGAGTTATTTTGTGGTGCTTATGTTGATCTATGAGCTACTCTTGTGAGTCTTTTTAGGGATTGTTATAATTGAGGCTTGATGCTCCACTAGGTTGGTATGTACTATTGGATATTGTCTAGGCACTTCGTAGGTATTTTCGTTGTCTTTAGGTCATGTGATACCAGTTGTATATGTATCAATGCGATGATTATGTTTTTCACTTACATGTGTGTGTTGGATTTATGCGTATGACATAATTGTTGGAAAGTTTTCATTATGTGGACTACTTTTTGTCTTTCCATGGGGTAATTAGAGGTCTTATGATGTTATACTATAGTGAAAGTATGTAGTAAGAAGTATCATGGATCATTTGTGTTGTGTTGAGTTTTGTGTGAAATATTGAGGCCAGTTACTATTGGGTACCCTCGAACATAAGATAATTGAAATTATAAACAATGAATACTAAGAGCTTAAGATTAAGAAATATTGTAAAAGAAAAGACAAATTGAGAAGTAAAATAAAATATAACTAACTATAAATCTTCACAAAACATTAAAATTTATGATATTGTAAAAATTAATTTACTTCCTTATGGTTTGGTTGTATTGAATTTTGTTTTTATTAAAAAACATGTGTCTTTTTTTAATTTCTTACCGACATGTACTTGGATCTTCCATGTAGTGTCACATCGAGGAAAATGCTCTTATAAGTGGAGAGAGATGTAATGCCCCCTCGATTTCAGTATTTGATCCGTTCAGCGTTGGAGTCAATAATATATATATATATATATTCCTGAACTCTAGAAAATGTACCTGAAATGCATGCAAGTGGGAGGTGGATGAGTTTAATTGTTTAAATTATCTTCTTGTATATTCTGGCAGTCACTTTTGTCAGGACACGTGTCAGCTGATGGATAATGTGAAGCGATGCATCCTAAATTCCCTTTCAAACCTATATTTTTCCTTGCACAATAATTCAAGCACTTTTTTTAGAATTTGAGCCATTAATCATGTGAATCTCAGGTTAACATTTAAATTTTTGTAGAGATTAGATAGTTGCAACTAGGAAAGGATGTGGAAGTGGAAGGGAACTATGATACACGGAGCTCTAGTGAAAGTCATCTAAAATCATTACCATATGGGTTAAATCATCCTTGCATAAGGGATAAATTTGTATCATGATATCCCCTCATATTACTATCTATAATTTCGCAGATCTAGATCGATTTCTGTATCTGAAGCAGGTTCAAATGTTCCTAAGAGGAAATGAAACTATTTCCTACCTACAACTATTCTGTTGATGTATGCAGAAGAGAAGAAGAAGCTTGAGGATTGAGAAGCATATTTTCTAGCTGTATTGATGTTCTAAGTTGTGTTATGTGTAATATAACCTTAATGCACCATTCTCATGGTAGAATACCCCTTCATTTTCCTTCTCTTTTTCTTTTATTTCGAGTAGTTTGTTGAGTTAATTTTTACATATAAAGTATCTTTCCTTCCATCCCACATGCTTTTTTATGCAATATTTTTCTCTTTCTCACTTCCTCCATGTGAGACCCTCTATTTTACATTCTCATATAGTATTTCTCATAAATGTAACTCATAGGTGTTTTACCTGACCATATCATCTTTTCCACCATACCACCAGCTTGTGCCAAAAAAAAATAGATGTAGAGAAAGGTTTCGAAGTCATGTCAAGACATCAACAACATCCAATAGGGAAGTTCGAAGGAAAAAGGTTCTCATCCAGAGACTAATAAAAAGGACCCACGATAACCATACATGGTCCATGCTTAAGCTACTTGATGTGTTGTTGGAGCTTGATCATCCAAATAATAATTTGCAAAGGAAATGAGTGTTGAATGACTTCTCTTGGTAAAAATTTCAATCACTCAAGTTGTAGCAAATGGAAATATAAAAAATCAATAAGGGATGAATTGGTGACTTGCAAATAATTTTGAGTTCAAGGTGGACCATTCTATCAAACATGCACTTTCTTTTCTGTTATTATCATAGCGTCATGATCTTCTGAGACTGTTACCTAATCCTATGGTTTTTTTGGAGAGGTTTTAGAGATTTCAAGTAAACTAAAAGATAATATTTCACAAAGCATGTTAACCGTTTAATAAAATTCCAGAGAGTGAAGCGGCCTTAATGACATTAGTTAGTATGGTGATTACGAGTTTCATGAAAAAGGTATGGTTTACCCCTTCTTTCTTGCACAAAATCTCAGTTAATCATTTCTACATTTTTAAAATTAAATATTGAATGATAGGGAATGTAATCCCAATAACTAAAAAAATTCTTACCTTGATGTGAACTCTTTAAACAAAATACAAAATCTTAAAATTCATACGCATGGATTACCACACCCAAATGTACCACAAAAGCCAAACTCTTTACATCACCCCTGGTGACATGGAACACCTTAAGGAACCTTAACCAACTTGTTTGAAACTATTCATCACACTTGAAATTCATATTTCTAAACCCTATTAGCTTATCAGTCACTTATAGTGACATGGTAATTTTAATAAAAAATGATCGGATTAGTTTACGGTTGCCACTTACCTTGAGTGAAACTAAAAACCACTACCTCGTACCTCTAGGATGTCAAGAAGAGAATCATAAACTATATTTTATCATTTTAAAACACCTTTGGAAACTAGTTATGCAATATGGTTTTGGGGCCCACTAGTCTCTATGTGACAAGAGCTTCTAATACAATTATGATAATACGCTGTAAAGTTGCCCTTGTAAATTGAGCTCTTCTCATTGTAATCAACTTTATTTAGACACAATGAATTCTATATATTTTGGAGAATAATTAGGAATCATCAAATTTTTTTATTGAACATGAAACGACTGTGTTTGAGACCAGATGTAATCACTTTAGCGGTTTTGGATAGTTTTCTCAACCTTAGCTAGAATATCATTTTTGAGTCTCGTTTGACTTCTAGCCACATGTGTGACCTCGTAATTCCATTTCAATCTTATGTATAATTTTATTTTATCTTTTATATTGTACAAATTAATTTTGAAATGTATGGTGATTTTCTCTCTCCACCCTCTTCTCTATCTAGAAACGACTATGATACTTGATTGATTTGAGACTGTAAATGAATTGGGAAAAGTGAATTGGTTTGAAATGAAATGATAATGGACATGAAATGAAAATTGTTCTGAAATTTTAAATGGAAAATAAAATGTCTCTTAAGAGCAACTGAATGTGAAAGTGGGAATGCATGAGAAACAAACTTTATCTTCTTCTTCTTCTTGTCTCTCTGTCTCTTTCTCTCACTCCCTCCCTCCCTCCCTCCCTTTTATTTAACTGAAAACATTAAAAATGATAAATGTGTGGATTCATGCTTGATTGTATGGGGTTTCCATACTGGGTCCTAGGACGGACACACCGTTGGTTACAGGAATTATGAACAAGAAGGATTATAGTGTGATTTGTTGTAACCAGTGAGATGGCATTAATATATTGTATATTGATATAAATTTTAAATTTTAAATGAAAGTTAATTAAAGAGAATTGCATTATAAAAATTAGTGTCTTAAAGACTATTGTTCATTTTGGATTCTTATGTTTCAAGCATTGTACATGGAAAACTATGTTTTTTGTACCTTGTGTTTAATCTAACCTTACAACACTAGTAGGAGTGATACATAATTAATGTAGGAAAAATTATGTTGGATAGATAACTGGGGAAGATAGTTGAATATTTGTAAATGGGTAAAAATCATACCATTCACTAAAACAATCACCTGCCTAATTTGAATTTAAATATGGATATCATGGTTTAGATGACTGAAACAATCACCTTCCTAATACTTATTGTGGTTGATAGAAAAAATCAAAATGTTTGGAAGTAACTTACCATTTTTAAACCATATAAATGCAGCAAGTATTCAGCTTTTTTTGTACCCTCTCTTTCTATCATCTCATATCTATGTTCGTAAACCCCTAATGTCTTAATAAACAATTTAATACTAATAATTTGACTTCTTTTCCTACACATATAAAGATTCATCACAAAAAAAAATCTATAACTTAAGTTTCCTTGCACAAAGCAACAAACTAGTTGAGTAACCTTTTCATTCATAGGGTAAATAGGACTAACACTTCTTGGTGTCATAGGTCTACGCATCTTCATGGATGAGATAGAGTTCAATGCTCGCATTGGACCTTAGTGTCCTAGTGGTAAACCATACTCTTAAGAAGATAGTTTGGGATACCTTAATTATTGAATGAACCCTTTGTAAGATCCTAATGACACCAGTGAGAGTGAGTGGACTAGTTGTATTATGCATTAACTCGTGCTAATGCTATGTTTAGTTCCTCATAGATAAATATTTCACCTTGTGTATTGAAAACTTTACACCTTTGTCCCTTATGAAGGTTTAATGGCATAAATATGTTTTCAACCCTTAAACTGACCTATATCCATACATAGAGCCCTAAGAGCAATTGGAATTAAAATAAACCTAATGGAACCCTTTATACGCTAAGTTTTAAATGAAAGTGAGGAATTTTAGTCTTCAAATACCTCAAGTGGAATAAAGGATTTGCAAGGAAGGGACATTTTATTACTCTAATATTTTCTTGTGGGAGGGTGTATATTCCATCGAGTAGAAATGAATGTAATACATCGAGTGACCTCTTATGATGCTAATGAACAATAGAGATATGATGTATTATTACCAGTGATTGTAAATATTACCTTGGAAGGTTTTTGAAATGCATAAAATTTTATAAATATGCATTTGAACTCCCTTTGTCCTCCTTAGATAAAAGTATTGCCTTAGTGTGTAGTAGTGTATTAACTCGTGTTTCTCGATGGTTTTTGAGTAAAAGGTATTAGGAATCTCTTTTATTACCTTGTAGTAGGGTGTAGTGTCCACCCTATAATGCTTTTGAAGTTAATAAATCTTGTGGTACCTCCCTTAAGGTTATCGTTTAAAGAGAGTATTATGCATTTTGACCCAACGATTTAAATAGTTCCTTGGAAGAAAGGTTGAAAATCATATAGTTGATGGGTTGTCTTGTTATATGCTTTAATACTTAGGTTTTTAAGAGTGATGAAATGAGTATGTTAGGTCTACATGGATCAACTCCTTGTAGTCATGAATCCCTAAGTGTAAATTATGTGTCATTTGAATTACAATTGTTCTAAAAAATGCCAATAAGAGCTCCAAAGTAACCATGTAAGAGTAATGGAAAACAAGATTAAATAAGATATTTGTTTAGGAGTAAAGTTATGATTCAAGTATTCATAATTGATTTAGGCAATCTCTTGTTTAGTTAAAAAAAAGAATACAAATTATCCTTGGAGAAATCAAGCGTTTGAGCCAACATAAACTCTTTTATGAAAAAAAGAAAAATAAATTTATGACGTGTAAATGTTAAATCGACTTAAACTATTTGTTGAACTATAGCAAACTGTAATAGAAAACATAAGGTACTATGATGGAAGGATGTTTATAGGAAGAGATAACTTGAATCTAAATCACCCTTTAAATCTCTAGGATATCTTCCTTGACCTCACGATAGTTCCCCTTGTCTAGCAAAGGTAAAATTTAAACATCGAATATACGTCTCGAAAAGTAGAACCTTAACATCTTGTTAGTTCCTTTTCTTAATGAGGATAAAATTTAACGTCAATTAAACATATTTCGAGAAAACAAAACTTTAATGTAAGAACAAATATTGGGAGGCTCGTAGGTGTTTAAAATGAATTTAATTAACAAATGAGTTGTGGATAATTAATGGAAATTGATGAAAGGAACCAACATTATATTCTCTGTTTAAGGGCTAATGCTATACAAAAATAAAGTATTTGAAGTTTTAGAAAAAGGAAATTTTACACCTTTACCAGTTTAATTCACTAGAAACCTATAAGTTTATATACTCGAAAAATAAATGTAATAAATATGTAAACCATATAAAGGCCATTTTGTGGAGTATGCCTATCCTGTGTGCCTTATCATAGTAGGGTCATTGTTCTGGTTTATGCCAATTGTGTAAGACATTGATGTGTACCTGTATGCACCATAAATTGCATGTGCTACATTGTTGGGAAAACGGTTACAAAATTCCTCAATGATGATTCAAAATCCCTTCAAGAAGGTGTTCGAGATCTAAAAACCCATTCGCAGTATATATTTGTATCCTAGATAGCCCTACTTTACTTTTCATGCATTTTTTTCATCTCCTTGTTTCTTGCAGTGCTTGTTTTGGCCTTCAGTGCTAGGACCACCACCCTACATGGGCGGCGGTTCACAAACCACCATCCTACTTGGGTGGAAGTTTTGAAGCTGCCACCTTACGCAAGGAAGTAGTCCTGCCAAATTTATTCTAGAATCTTCATGCGTAAAATTACATGTGACAATTCACTTAAGTTTTCTTTTTGAATGCATACGTGAGTTGAATTTGCTAAAAATAGCTTCGTTTTATTTTTTCTCCTTGCTCCTTCTATTTTTGAAATAGATTTAATGAGTGGAATTGCCTCTTCATTTCCTTTTGAATGTACTAACATCCTATCCTCCGTTCCTATATATTCCATGCTCATATTCAAGAAATATTCCTGAGAATTTTTTATATCTCACATTGTTGTGCTACCATAATCTTTTTAGAAATCACATAGCCAAGATTAGATCACTTTTGTTATCTCTCTTTTACTTACATTGCATTTAGATTGCTTGCAAGCTGCCATTACTCAAGCACCATCCTCTTGTTGTTGTTCTTTCCATTCCCAATCCTCTGGAATCACATGAACACTAAGAGAAATAAAGGAAAGAACTAACGGGACATATATTGATACTACTAAATTTTCCAAAGCTCTTTCTCTTCCAGGTTGGAGTTGTGTATTTGTTTGCTTTGTTTTGTGAAATTGTCGATTGCATATAAAATAGAGTAGAGAAAAAATTCATTTCAATTAGCCTGATAATTACAAGTACATCAGATCAATAGGAAGTTTTCTCTTCAACGTTGCTAGGGAAGACGTGGGGGAACAATAGCTCTATTAGAGCCATGATTTGTTCTTCAGTTCTGAGGTAGGGTTGGAAAGATTTTGCTGGAATTAGAATAGATCTTAGGTTTAGATTCACACATCTGCACAAAGATTTAGCTACATATGAATAATTGTTTATTTTTAATTATTTTATTAGATTGGATGCATTTCCTGAAAAAGATAGAAAAGAACAAAAAAATTTAGTTTCCATAGATTAGCTTGTTTTACTGCTTTGTTATGATATATAGAGAAAACACCAAAAACAGAGGTTAGATTTCCTTTGATAGATAGTTTATTTACATAACCATCAACAATCCGCAACATGAAATGAATTACTGTTGCGATGCCATTTTCGCATAAACCAACGGGCCAGAGATAATAACTTACATTGACACAAGTTTGCACCTAAAATTCTTATGTGCACCTGCCACATACACTCAGAAAATAATACAATTAGAGACATCAAGAACATAGCTTCTAATTAAGCTTACGACTTTTGGACTGCTCTTGGAAATAGGATTTTATTGCATGCATGACCATACAAGGGCCTCAACCTCAACGAGTCTTTGGTTGTGACCCACAGGTCTCGTAATCCAACAAGCCTGCTAGTCAATTAGATATCGGCACTAGCTTATGCAGATTGGTATTCATATCTTCACCACTTCCACCTGATATTATTACACAAATTTGATTGTTAAATATAGTGGACCCGAATCAGGCTAAGACTTTCTAGATGAGACTAGAAAACCACCCTTAGTTCTTACAGCTCCACTACACCTCTTGGCTCAACTTCCATGACCTTTTCTGGTAACCCATTCCAAGCACCTCCAGGTTACTTTCTACATATTCCACAACCAAACAATAGAATATGGGTAGAACTAGAAATCGATTGGAGTTTCTAAGTAGCTATCATATCAAATCGTACCATCACACCCCTTTAGGTTAGGACAGAATTCTTGTCCTTAGATTCAAAGATTCCAGTATTGCATGTCAAAGACATAAGGTTGCCCAACTAGCTTGATCATCACCATCACTTTCAATCCCATTTCAATTCCTTACTGGATGTCTCAGCACAACCTCAAGAATTTTGGTGTGCAAAGAAGGTCATGTGTTGATTTTCTATCGTACAAATTGATGAACCCGAGGTAAAGAGCTAGTCTCTAAGTGTTTCCACTTTCATTCATCCTTAATTCTATGGGTATTCTTATACCCCATGAATATGTCAGGATATGAAGAGTACGGCTAACCCATCCTAGGTCTCGACATGTACCATTACCAATCAAACATACCACAACAATCACCTTCACTTTCAACATAGGCAGATAACAGCTCATCCTCTCAAAACCCTCTGCTTCTAGGAACTAATGTTCGTTTATCTGTAGGCATCAAAGAATTGGATTCGGTCGCTTAGACTTATCCCCTAAAACAATCAAGTTCCAATAACATGACATTCACTAGTGAATCGAGTTCATCCCCTCAGGTATTATTTTGACAACCCATTACCATGCAATCTGATCAAATTTCCCATTTGGATGAGGATTATTTAACACAATATGCTAGGAGTGAGCAGTAATTCTAGTAAATGAACCAATATTTCGATAGGTAGTAAGGACAAGGTGATGTCTTGCTTCAAAACAATAACGCTACCCACCCCGCCACCAACATACAATGCAACAATTGAGGGGTGGAAACATTGTGAACAATTCATAGCAGGATACCATACTCCTCAAAAACCTCCAAGGGTTCAACCAAAGGTATCTTAGCAAGGTACTGCCCCGTCAATGAGTGATGTCATTTCAGCTTTGGTTGACAAAAGTAAAGGAGTTGGAGTTTTACTTAGAATACATATAATTCATATGTTAGGAAACCATGGGCTCCTTCCTACCCACAGAACTATGGGAAAATACCGACTACACAGAATCCACCAGTCTACATGAATACTCCGAACCATGGAGACTTGTTAATTGGGATGGGTACCTAGGGTATGCTTCCTTAAGCCACATATGAATACCTACAACATGCACCAACCAGAAATGAAACATTCCCTAGCTTCTCGCCTTCAGCTACATATCAAGGTAATCAACCCCCTTATATATACATGTATTCTAAATTTCCACATGGGACATGAGCACCTACTCAGATTCATATGGACAACTACAAGGGATGTCATACGCCCCACAAAATCTCTATGTTGTCCCATTTTAACAACTAATGCAGCCCCCACCTCCCCAACAAGGGTCTTCAATGGTGGAAACATATGTAATGGGGACTTATTTTAAATATCTCAAGGAACCCCTAGATTTATCCATTGAGGAAGTGATGCTCCTGAGACCCTTGCCTGATATCTCAAAGTTCAAAGGGGAGGGAGACCCTAATGCCCACATCAAGACTTATGCAATGGCCATTCGAGATTTTTTCCTATGGGATGTAGTCATTGCAAAGATTTTCCCTAATACACTAGAAGGTATTTCACTCGACTGGTATTATAGGATACCATAGGATTCGATACACTTGTTCAAATAACTCGTGTCTGAGTTTATTAAATATTTTTATATGAAAAAGATTTTCTGAACAGGAATGAAGGAATTCCTTCATATCAAATAAGAATATAGCAAATATTCATCCCACTTCATTTAGAGGTGGCACCATGTTCTCTACTCTTCCACAAGTGCTGGAAACATGGATCAAATGGAAATTTTTGATTTGTTCCTTCACTCCCTCAATAGAGAGACAAAGAAAGATGTTCAAAAATTCACACGAAGGAGATGTGAAGAGGTGCTAGAGGGTGCTCTTCGAAATGACCAAGTGGCCATGAAACAATGGTTGTAAGACCTACGAAGAAAATGGGAATTTAGTTACTCCTTCTCAAAGCACTCTCAGTTACTCCAACAACACAAATAACAATCAAGGACCAAACATCCTTAATAAGAATCATGGATTCATGACCGATGGTGTAATTGACCAGCCCTATAATCCAAATTTTTTTAATCCCATCGGTGTAGGTGCTACAAATAACACCAATAATGGCAATAATTAGAGAAACAAAAATTTCTCACCCTCGGTAAATGTTGTGGATTTTAATTGTCCCCAACAATAGTAATAGCCTCAGCCACAAAGAAAAATATCAACCCCAAGGCCTAGTCAATACCCCAACCAATTCCAGAACTAAGGGAAAGGGTCTCAAAGTGTTAATTGTAACAATAAGCAATCAAAAAACAACCATGGTTTCGGACCACAGTAAGGAAAAAATCAAAGGCCTCAGGATTATGATCCTAACTGAAATTATGGTTTCCATAGGGTCTATGGGCATGATGCAAGGACTTGTCACTATTATAATAAATTTTTACAATGTTTTACAAAAGACAAAGACAATTATTTGGTTATATGTTTTTGGAAAACCCAACTGTAGGTAGTCAAAATTCCTATATGGGACTAGTGTCTCCAGAGAACACACCATTGGGAATCTTCAATGATCCCTCCCCATGCATCCAAAGGATGGTAGACTGGATCCTAATAGTTTGAATAAAGGTATTGTCATAGGGACTCATGATCATGAAGCCTCAAATTCGTCAAACCCACAGGTGGCACCTCCTTTGGATGGTCATCAACAAACAAAGATTGTAGGTTTGGTTAAGTTATAAATTTAACCCCAAATTAATGTTGTAACAAGAGCCAGAGACTATTCTTTGTAGCTAATCCCAATTTATCCGGTTATGTTAGATAGTGTTCATGACACGCTAATCAGGCCAGTACGAACTTATGATTTGATCATTGATTGAGAAGATAACAACTTCATGGTTAAGCAATACGTTATGCCATTTGGTCTTAAGAATGCTGGCGCTACTTACTAATAAGCAATTACCTACATATTCCATGATCTTATTCATAAAATTGTGAAATCCTATGTAGACGACCTGCTAGCCAAGGCCATGAAGCGCTGTGATCACTCAGAGGTTCTTAGTATCATTCTCTCCTGCTTGATTGAGTATGGTGTCATGTTGAATCTAGAAAAATTTGTATTCGGTGTAACAGGTGCTAAGATTCTGGGCTATATTATATCTTCATGAGGGATTGATGTTGACCTAACCAAAATATAGGATATGTTAGAAATGGTTCCACCATCAGACAAGTCTAGTATTAGATCTTTTCTAGGGAAAATTGGTGTAATCTGAAGGCTCATCCTTTACTTGACCTTCGTTGTTCATCATATCAACAATTTGTTAAAAACTATTATAGCATTGATTGGATGGAAGAATGCAATAAGGCCTTCAAAGTAGATAAATGGTTTTTTTTATCCCCTCCCACGCTAATGCCACCCAGATCAAACCACACTTTGATCTTGAATTCACGGGGTATAGATGTTTCGTTAGCCTGCATGTTGGCTCCAAGGGATGACGATAAGTGTGAATGGGTAATTTACTTTATCAGTCAAACGATACTTAATTATGAGACACTCTACACGTGGGCAGAAAAAGAATGCCTTGCCATAGTTTTTTCAACCAAGCGTTTAATACATTACATGCTCAATCAAGAAACAAGGGTCATTGTCAAGTCAAACCATTTACGAAAACTCCTCATCGCAGGGATCCTTGTCTAAAAAGTTTGGGCATTTCATTACGTTAATGAGTATGTTCGAGTTAACGTTTTTAAATATAAAATATGTTAAGGTTCAAATCATTACAGACTGGTTAGCTCATAATCCATTGGATGGGGGTGACTTGGTAGACATAGAACTTTCTTATTGAATACGTATATTTCATAAAAACCAGGCCCCATATCTCCATATGCACTTTGTACACTGAGATCATTAATTTCATCATGGACCATACATACCTAGAAGTGGAAACATCACAACAAAGATGGAGGTTACGCATCATTACCGCTAAGTACGTTATCCTGGAACAGGTGCTTTATCGTAGAGCCTTTGATGGAATGTTGATGAGATGTGTTGATAGCAAAGAATCTGTAAAATATTCTTTATGAGTCACATAGCAGGGTATGTGGAGGTCATTTTGGTGGTCATGCCACTTTCTAGAAGATACATCGAATGGGCTATTTTTGGCCCACCCTTTAACATGATGTAGTAGAGTTTGTCCGTAGATGTCACAAATGTCAAGATTTTTCCCACGAGATCCACATACCGACAAAATATTTACAACAAATCGCAACTCCATGGCACCTTCTCCACATTGGGCCTGGATCTGATAGGTAATTTCTCTCCCTCATTAATAGATGGCCATAATTTCATAATCACGGCCACAAAATACTTTACCAAATGGGTAGAGGCCATGCCCCTTACTACTGTTCCTGGCTCTGTAATCGCTAAGTTGATCTTGAACTAGATCATGTTTAGGTACGGGGTGCCACAAGTCATTATTTCTGATAATGACACATCTTTCAAAAAATTTGAGGTTTGCGAGTTGTGTACAAAGTTCAAAATAAGTCATCACATGGCCTCTTTCTACTACCCTCAAGGCTAATGGACAAGATGAGTCTACCAATAAGACTTTAAAGTCCATTCTCCTAAAAAATGTTAAGGAGAATAAATGACATTGGCACCTAAAGCTTTTTCTAGCCTTACGGGCCTACCGAAACGTCAGTTTGAACACCAACAAGGGAAATGCCCTTTTCCTTAGTATTTGGTGATGAGGCAGTTCTTACCACTTGAAGTTGAAATACCTACTCTCCGCATTTCACTACATTGGATCCTGGGAGGGGAGGGTTATCGAGAAGCACGAATCTCCTAATAAGAAACTCTCGATGAAGCTAGATTGAACATTGAGCAACAACACAATGTTTACACTAACCGCATGTCTCATAAATACAATAAAAAGTTGTACAAACGTGATATCTACGAAGGATATTTGGTATTAAGACTTGATAGCTGAATAAACAAGAAGACCGATGAGGGAAGAAAGTTAAGACCTAGGTGGTTAGGTCCATATCGAGTAGTCAAATATTATTAAAATGGCACATTCCACTTGTGTAGACTAGAAGGGGAAAATTTTAGCGAATCCCTAAACTCTCTTCACCTAACGAGGTACTATGCTTGACCCATCAGCATTCTCATATGTACATTGTTGCATCTGCATTGCATCTTCATCTGTTCCTTAATTTTGTAAAAAAGTGTGATCAAGGAGCTTCTCCTTACAATAATTTCTAAAAACTTCTAAAGATATTGGCAAAACATTCAAATCATGTCTCTTCAAACATTCATAGTATCATCAATTTTTCCTGAATCATTTATCAATCGAAACAAGATAAGACAAAATTTTGACAGTAACCATACCAAGACCTGCATACTTGGTTCTAGTTTTGGTTTCTTCTTAGGATAAGTGTCTCTTCCTATGGTCTACTATAAAAGCTTCATGGTGTCACATCTATCCTGTATACATCTCTTTGGAAATAAGAATACTCTAAAAGCATTTCCCAAGTAAGTAAATCAGTTGCAAATCAACAAAAATTTTTTATTTTACACATTTCTTTTCCCTACAAACCTTTGGCGTTGAGCTTGTGTCTCTTACTAGTGATGTAGGGTTGGGAAAGAAAGGAAATTCCCTTACTCGCCTATGCCTTGTACATGGTGGTAAGCCTATTCTTCCTACTGGTAGCATGGGGAAAGGTGTAGGGGATGTCTTTGACAAATCTGAAAGTCATAAGCAATTAAATACAATACTCTGAAATCTTAAGTCGAACCAAAGTGAATTAGATGTTAAAAATTCCAAGAAGAGGTTAAAACCCAAAAACCAAATTTTGTCAACCAAGTGGTCATCTATGGATCCAAGTCTAGAAAAATACAAAGCAATTCACATGCTAAACTATGAAATAATTTGAAGTAGGGTAAGGTTGTACCATCCCAATTTGGTTCAGTCAAACCTCTATCTTTCTCTCATCACTGCCATTCAAAATTTTTTAAGCTTGTGCCCTTTCTAACTCTTGGTGTTGAGACCTCGCATCTTATTGGTTCTGTGGGGTTAGAAATGGGGAAAGCACATCCATTTATCGTATCATTATATCATCATGTTTTATCAAGACAATATGAAGTACCTAAGATTGCAAAAGAAACTAATTTTAAGATCACATTGTGTTTGCATCATTATATATCACCATTATGAAATATGAAAAAGAAATCATTCTGTTATCATTCCACATCTATTGCATACATTTTGAAAAGTGTTAAAAAGCATAAATTCTAAATATCTAGAGTACACATGAGCGATAAGCCAAAAAGATTCAACACAAATACAATGGAATGCCAAACCAAAAAATAGAGTCTGTATATATCATAGTAGATCAAGTTTGTGTACAATGTCATCATGTGCTAGGCATTGTCAAAGTGCTCGCAACGAGCCAAAAATATACACAAAAAAATCGTATAGTATCAATAAATGGTATCAAAGTGAGAAAGGCTCAATGGATTGTCAATCCCTGTGAGATCCCTCAGATGGTGCAGGAATGCATCTAGGGCTCCTACTATGGCTGTGATGGTAGTGAGAATAGATTGAATGGTGTGAGTGCTCATGGTGGCATGCGCTTCCTGTAGTCTCGCTGTGAGAATAGCTGCGCCTCATCAGGTGCTCAGTAGCCTTGTTTCTAGCTACCTGGGTATGAATGGAGGTCACTATATTTTCAACCATCCAGATAGGAGCAAACACGTCGGTATGTTGGCCAACGACTTAGGGCTACCCTGAATCAGCAATCAACTCATCTCGAGTGTTCCCTGAGGGGATCAACAGGGTATCCACACATACCTGACAAATGAGCTCTTGCCACTTGTGTGTGGAAGATGTAAAAAAAAGAGATAGTGAGCTAGAAAATCAGAAAACAAATATCAAAAGGTGACTACTAAGCTAGACATAGGAAAATAAATAGACAAGGTTGAGAAAGGAGTATTGAACATACTCAGTTCTCTGGGCATCCACGTGGGATCAGAGGCCACTACGGCAGGTGCTACTAGTGGCTGTGGATCCTCACCGTATCCAGAGGCATGGTGTTTTCCAATCACAGACTCGTCATATCCTCCAAGTGCCTCCTTCAAGACTAGATTAACTCTCTCCATGCTCGCCTCTTTGTGTGTTGCTCTGAGGATATCATAAGTATCATGCCACTCAGGGTTGCTGCCAACCCCCTCTAAAGGTCTTTCCCCCTCATCCTCACCTTTGACCAACTCCCCCTCAATATCGTCTCTCGCATCCTCCTTAGATTCAAAGTCCAAATCGACCGGCTCATCCTCTTCATAACTGTGAGAAGGAGTTTCCCCAATCTTAAGTAAAGGTGATTGAGGATCACCAGCTACCCATCGAGCATGGACTATATGCCTAACTTTAATAGGAACACCAAGGGTAACAAATGTCCAACCAAGATCCCCTCTTAGACCTCTCTGTGCCTCTTGAATAGTTCTATAAACATTTGCGACTGGAGGAAGCATGACCTGATATGGAAGACCAAACTATTGGGGTACCCAATCAAAGGGGTGAATCTCACCTAAAATTACACGTGTTACAATGTCAGGAAAATAGTTATACAAGTCCCCAGTGATGATTCAAAATCCTTTCATGAAGGTGTTCGAGCTCTAAACACCCATTCGCAATATATACTTGTAGCCTAGATAGCTTAAAATTTTCATGTACTTTTCCATCTCCCCGTGTCTTTCTGTGCTTGTTTTGGTGTTCAGTGCCAAGACCGCTGCCCTGCCTCGGCCGCGGTTATGAAACCACCACCCTTGCACAGGGTGGCGGTCCTGCCCAATTTTTCTAGAATCTTCATGCGTAAAATTACATGTGACGATTAACTTAAGTTTGCATTTTGAATGCATCCGTGAGCTGACTTTGCTAAAACTAACTTTGTTTTCTTGGTTCTCCTTGCTCCTATTTTAAAATAGATTTAATGAGTGGAATTTCCTCTTCATTGCCTTGTGCATGAAGTAACCTCCTATCCTCCATTCCTATATATTCCATTCTTGTATTCAAGCAAAAGACCTGATAATTTTCTGTATCTTACATTGTTGTGCTGTCATAATCTTGCTAGGAATTGTATAGCCAAGCTCAGATCTCTTGTGTTATCTCTCTTCTACTTGCATTGCGTCCTAATTCCTTCCATGCTGTCATCGCTCAAGCATCATCCTCTTGCTGCTGTTATTTACATTCATAATCCTTTGGACTCAAATGAACACTTAGAGAAAGAAAGGAAAGAACTGATGGGGTAGATACTAATACTACTAGATTTACCAATGCTCTTGCTCTTTCAGGTTGGAGTTGTGTATTTGATTTCTTTGTTTTTTCAAATTGTCAATTGCATATAAAATAGAGTAGAGAAACAATTCATTTCAATTAGCTATATAATTGCAAGTAGATCAAATCAATAGGAAGTTTTCTCTTCAACATTGCTAGGGAAGTTGTGGGGGAACAATAGCTCTATTAGAGCAATTATTTGTTCTTCACTTTTGAGGTAGGGTTGGAAATATTTTGCTTGAATCAGAATAGATCTTACGTTTAGATTCACACATCTGCATAGATAATTAGCTACATCTGGTTAACTGTTTGTTTTTAATCAGTTTATTAGATTAGATGCATTGTCTCAAAAATTTAGAAAAGAACAAAAATATTTATTTTCTATAGATTTACTTGTTTTACTTCTTTTTTCTAATATATCGAGAAAACACCAAAAATGTAGGTTAGATTTCCTTTCATAGAAAGATTATTTACTGAAAACAAATCAATTCATCTTCTATGACCATCAATGGTCCATAGAAGGAAAAGACTTATAGTTGTGATCCCCTGGTTCCACAATCTAATGGGCCAGAGCTAATAACTGACATTAACACAAGTTTTCCATTAACAGTCTTACATACACCTGCCACATACACTGAGAAAATAAGACAATTAGAGACATTGAATATAGCTACTAATCAAGCCTATGATTTTTGGACTGCTCCTGGAAATAGGATTTGATTGTATGCATGACCATATAAGGGCCTTAATCTCAACGAGTCTTTGGTTGTGACCTACATGTCCCATAACCCAATGGGCCTGCTAGTCAGTTAGATATCTACACTAGCTTACGCATATTAGTATTCATATCTTCACCACTTCCATGTTATATTATTAAACAACTTTCATTGTTAAATATAGCAGCCGACTAGGATAAGACTTTCTGGACGAGACCAGAAAACCACCCTTAGTTCTTGCAGCTCCACTACACCTCTTGGCTCAATTTCCATGACCTTGTCTAGAAACCCATATGAGGTACCTGCAGGTTACTTTTGACGTATTCCGTAACCAATCAATAGAATATAGACAGAACTAGACATTGATTGGAGTCTCCGAGTAGCTATCATATTAGACCATACCATCACAACCCTTTAGGCTAGGAGAGCATTCTTTTCCTTAGATTCGCAGATTCCAGTATTTCATGTCGAAGACATAAGGTTGCCCAATTAGGTTGATCGTCACCATCACTTTCACTCCCATTTCAATTCCACACTGGTTGTCTCGGCATGACCTCGGGAAGTTGGGTGCGAAGAAGGTCACGTGTTAATTTTCTATCATACAGTACCCTATGTTATCGTGTTGTCTATCTAGGTCCATACTTATGTAAGTGACTTATGTGATGTTGACTTTTTCTATTTGAATCCATGTGGTGTTGTATTATGAACTATGGAAAAATAAATAAAAAATTATTCCACACAATTTTCTGTTTAACTTTGATATTGAAATTGTGGGCAATTAAATTGTTTAGAATTGTATTCTGTCATTGTTGAAACTAGTTTTTCACTTTTTTTTCAGTGTAAAATGTTGGAATGAATCGGTAGAATAATAAATCATGAGTTCTTTTGCTATGTGCTTGATTGTATAGTGTTGCTATATTTGACTTGCACTTTTCTTTTCTAGATTTGCATCTATTTTTCTACAACGTTTAAGATATTATGTCAAGTGGGAATGTGTTTTTTTAGCTTTTGATCGAAAATATTGGCTATGATCACCATTATTTTTCTTTACATAGACTCCTTCTGCACATTTTAGGAAATATTTCTAAACTTATTTCTCATAAAATACTTTGATGCATATTTTAGATGTAGGGCAAGACAATAAAAATGCAGCGAAGGCATTTAGTGCTACTGATTTGGTGCAGACATTAATCGAAATCTAAATTTTGAGATGGGTGTAACAAATGAAACATCGGTATTTGTTACAATGAATTTTCTTGCCAAGGTGTGTTCTAATATTTACCTCAAAGTTTGAATGGGGGTTGCTTAGTCTGACGTGGACAGAGACGTGGATGGAAAGGATTTGGTTTGTAGAGACATTGACAGTACATGTCAATCTGTGTCATCCATGTTGGGAGCCGTTAAAATTCCCTGTTGTCAATATAATCTCCATCAATATTTGTTGGGAGCAGCCTTGTCACATGCCTGTGCAGCTTCTTCCGCAGTCTCAGAAGTGGTCAGCCACAGCCACATTCTGATTTTCTGTATAGTGTCTTTAATGTCTGCAATCGATCTTCTAGACGGCCTCTGCCTCACGCCCATGAATGTATTTTAATTTTTAATACGAGCTATGAAACTACCCCTGAATATAGCTATGGTAGGCGTTAAACATAGAATATCCTTGTCGAAGCCACATTGGGAAACAAGAGAAGATTCCCGACTAACAAACGACACTGAAATAAGTATCACTAATTCTATTTAAGTTTAATTTGCTTTAGAGATTGTGTAACTTGGGTTGTGAGTATATAGATATTACGTGATTTGGGTGTTACAATTTTAGATGTGGAAACGCTATGGTGGAGGGAGATATTTTATTTCAGTTTTTTGTTTACAGTTTTTTTATTGATGTTTTCATCTTGTCTAACAAATTAGATGCTGTTTAATTTAATATGTTGATGGTGTCTTAAAAAAATTAAAAATTAACAAAGTTTATTTGGCAGATAAAATATCCATGTCATTCATATGGCTAATCATTGAATCCTAGGATCACTTATCAATGATTATTCATGCCTTGCCTTTTTCCCTGTATTTACAAAAGCTTAAGACTGAATGGGGGCTACAAAGTGGTAAATGAAGAAAGCAATGTGGTTGGGTTCTAATCCTGAAACCTATCAGATTTTACCTATTTTTTAATTTTGTACCCTTCAAGTTCAAATTGCACTCGTGTGAAAAATGGAGTCTTAGTCTAAAACTTTCACTTGCCTGACATGCATGACCTTTCATTATAGGGATTGAATTATCGAAGATGGCTGGGTTTAAAACATGGTATCTATTGGAGTTTCCCCATTTCATGTGTAGTTTGATCTCTTTAAGCAGAAATTGCACTAACATGAATACCGTGACTAAGATTCAGATGAAAAACAGGACCACATATAACAAGTATTGTTCAGGTAGGAATAATTTGAGGCGTGGAATACTTGCGGGACATGCAAGTATTTAGTTTAAACCTTTTTATTTGTAAATTTCCATTCATGTCTTTGCCTTATCTAACAAATTAAATGTCATTTACTCAAAAAAATTGATGCCAAAACATAAAATAAAATAAATAACGAAGCCCATTTTATCGAAGTCTCTTTGTTTCCGCTACCGGACATCCCATGGCACATGATTTGTATCATTTGAAAACAGATGGTTTGTTTCACATCTCCTTTCTTGTAATTTCTTGAGTTTAAAGTTGAGAAGGGGTGCCACAAAGTTATAAACGAAGGAAACATTCCATATGGGTCTTGAGGCTCAAATGTATTGGATATTGTACTTGTGTAACCAATGCAAGTGAGCTAGAGATGATAAGGTGGAGAAAACTTAAAAATTGTTATTCTGGTAGGAACAGTCTGAGTCATGGAATAGGTGTGGATCATGTAAGTATTTAATTTGTACATTTTTTTAAACTTTGCAATAAGGCTTCATCCTATCTAACAAATAAAATGTCCTTTAATCGAAAGCATTAACGCCAATTATCATTTACAAATGATGCCTCCAAGATTGTTGAGGAGGGAGTCCGTAATCACTATTATGGTCTCCCTCTTAAACAATCTTACTATGGTAACGATTGTTGGCGGTGGTAATTGTGCTGGTCATTCTTATCACTACTTGTTGCTGCTAAGATGGAGTGTGAGATTGATTGAAAGTCTTTTTTGGTGAAAAAAATAGAAATTTCACCACAGAAAGCCATGATTATAAGATTCAGGCCTTGAATCTAATAATTTCAATGGAGAAGAATGAAATGAAAGAGACTTCATCGGCAAGAAAAGGATCTGTTATCCACCACCATCACCATTCCCAAGCAATCATGTTTCATTCTGTACCCACCACCCGAGATCCTATCAAAAATAAGTATGTTTTCATTATCCAACTATTTTTAAGCTTCATATGGTTTTATAAGCAATATAGTGCTGTAGTGCCCACATTTTTCACACACAATTACAACAGTAAAATACCGGGATAACTTTTTTTTTGACTTACATTGCTCACTCCACACAACAGTAAAATACCAGGATAGTTACGATTAACATTCTAAGAACATTATTGAGCAAGGATAACTTTCTCCTTTTCCCATCTATAGAAACTTTAAGTTCATTCCACATTTAAATTTATAGTTCGACCATTTTAAGTTGGCTTCTTATTCTTACAAATTTTTCCATAACTTGCATTCTTATTTGTCATAGTTCAAAAGCATATAAAGTACTTAATTATCTTGACCTTATGTTAATAATATTCTTCTTGAACATATATTCAATGTCTACCTTTTTACTCTTATATCTCAAGTGAATGTCACTTGGTGTTCATATAGCAATATTAGGATTTAATGGATTTTTAGATACAAGATAGCTTATTACCAAAACATTCCTCGATCATGGAATAGTGATTTTCATTCCACAATTATTCTAATTCAATGACTTGAGGAACTCCATTTTGATTTATATATGTATTTTCTTATCTCAAAGGTTGATCACACCAAGGCAATTCATATTCTTTGATACAAAGGAATATATTTAATTGAATTATAAGGTATCCCAAAAGTGGCATCATTCTGAACCTCAAGTCTCGTTTTTTTTTTTTTTACTCTTATATGATTTATTTTCTACATCACATTATGGTCTTATTATTTTTAGCATTGTCTTGAAAAAGAGTTACAAAATATTTGTCTAACCTCTTGAAGACATATATGATTAAAATACTTGAAGCTACACACAAACCCTAAGTTAACATCCAAATCAACTAAGGTTTAGATTAACTTCAACTTCACCTAAGGGTCTACCCCTCAACTACATATGTGAGTTTTAAGCAAGAGGACATATTTATGATAAACCACCTTCAGAAAGGAACAAGGTGTAATATTGAGAGAAACCAAGGTAACATATTAAGCTGAGTAGAGCTAAGCAGCTCATTAAACATACGAACTAAGATGATAAACTCATTCTTAGGCTCTTGTTTACTCAAACTAGGAGGTTCCATTGAGTGTAGAGTTTAAGTTCATTCTATGGTTTTCAATGTCGTCTACGGTAAGTAGTATCGCACATGAAAAACAAGTTATGCTTTGATATTGAACAAGGGTAGAGTGTTTCAATTAAATATCTTTATTACATTTACAAAGTATAAGTAGAAAAGATGACGGGTTAATCATTTATTGAACACCGAATAGTGACTACAAGATATTACTTCAAATTCATTTACTATATATAAATATCAAACTTTTTTACCATGTCTACTATGAATGAAATTGATCCTATGATTAAATGCACATTTCCTAGATGTCCTTGAAACTAGCATCACATACATATCCATAAATTATCAATATATAACAGTTTGTAACATGACACAACATTATACATTTATTCATTTAACAATGAACTATATAAATTACAAAGATAATTAAATGAAATACACATCTCCTTTTTTTCATCATTCTTTCATCCTACAAAACCATGTGAGCATGATATCAGCGATAAATCACCGGCATGGCATCCACCCTAATCTAATATAATTATCATTTTTCAGTTTCCTATTTACATATGATAATAATTACAATTTGTAATTGAAATTTAAAGGTTTAGATACATGTATTCATTACATATCATTTTACTTCTTTTTGTAACCCATGAGAGAGAAAGAGAAGGGAAGAGAGAGAAAACACCATTTGTGAAAAGTTCTATTTCACATAAAAAGTTACACTATAAAGTTTTAAAAAATTATTTGCATGTGTTAAAAGTTTCCAGGTTGGTTTGGCAACCCTACGAGGGTCCCGCAACTTTCTATTCTTACATTTTCTTACTAGCTACATAACTTTCGAAACGGGCTCAGAGGCTAAGAAACCTCTTCTAAAAGTTATCTTACAATAAGAATGTAGGCCACGATTAACTCTCTACGTGTCCCTATATATACCAAGAGTTCATAGCAACTGACGGAATTGGGAAAAAGTGAATAATTTGTGTTTGGCAGCTAGTTCTCTGAGGCCACTGGTCGTAGTTGACCCAGTTGCAAATGAACAAAAATTAGCTTGAGGGCTCAGAAAACAACATCTAAAACTAACATTCGATGGATGAGCATGCAATGAGACACTTCCTACAAGTTCCCCTATATAAGGAGAATTCATCAGAGTTGACGGGACTAAGAACTAGAAAACCAATTTCAAACGGCGACAAGTTGAAATTGGTCCAGTTTGACCTCGTCAAACTGTGACTGGAGGCCTACAAAATGGCTTTGTCAAACTATCCAGAAAAGTGTTTTTTCCTAAACTGAATGTTCCATGCAATTTTCTAGTATAAACACTAGAAGTTTGCAAACACAGGAAATAATTTCTCTATCCAAGTTTCAAATGGTGGTTCAAAACAAAAGCCAACTTTCTAGTTTTAACAAATTTCTGCTACTATAAAACAGTGTAACAGGGCTCCTATAAGAGCGTCAAAAAAGATCACATATGTTCATTCAGGGTCAATCTAGAGGTCAAGGTGACTCCCCACATACCAAGGTACACAAATGAAGCTTAACATCTTTTTTTCAGATTTACGAAGGGTACTTAATCAGTCTCTGAAAAATTCAAAAATTAACTATTTAAAAAGGGAGAAGGTCAACAATATTACTGGGAAGTCAATCTCATCTTGTTGATATACCAATATTGGGGCGATCTAGGTAGGTAGGAAGTTTTCTAAATCACCACAGAATGAGTTTGGAAGTTCATGTTTTAATGCAATGGGTTATTTTGACTTCATGAGTTATGACAAGACACTTCATTGTTTTGCAACGAGTTGAAATAAATAATTAAATATATTAAAATCCTAATATTTTAAAATTATTTTATGTTGTAAATGAAAAACTAAAATATGAGAGTTATGAAAGATGAGGGGAGGTGAACCATGACTGGAAATGAACTGGAAAGGTATAAGTCGAGGAGTTGACATCACACCGATTGATTTCACTTTCTTGCAGCCACGGAAGGAAAACCCAAAAATAGCATCCACAATAATGTGAAAATCAGTGGCCAGCTCTATTGGAAAATCCTCTGGTGGCAAGAAAGGAACAACAAGTGCCTCCAGTTGAGTAACAAGCCCATGATAAAGAGTCTTATTAGTGTGTTTTGGATAGCAAACAAATTCCATGTGTGTTATGAATCCATTATGTGCATATCCTACAATCATGGCATTCCATGAGACAACATTTCTTTGAGGCAATCTCGTAAACAGTTCACACGCCTTTTCAACAAATCCATTTTGTGCATATCCTGCAATAATGGCACTCTATGAGAATAAATTTTTTTTTGGGTATTCTGTCAAACAAAAAATGTGTAGTGTATTCTTTTGCATTTTGCCTACATGTCTACTAGGGCACCTGCAAGTATAATATCTAACAAAATTCCTATCTCCATTATGCTTTGATAGTTGTCCACACAAGTCAAGCGTTTGTGTTTGACACAGGCTGAGATAATGCTGGCAAAGGTAGGGAGGATGTTGGCAGAGGTCACAGTAACCATGGCACTCTGTGAGATAACATCTAGTGAGGCATTTATTTAAAAACAACAAAACACGCCCTAAGCACATGGATTTGTGCCAAAAATGCAACCCAAGTATCACATTAAACCTTGTTTCCTTCACACATTCTGGCCAAACAACACACGTGCCCTACTCCATGCCTTCATCACGTCTAGTGGTTACATAAAACTGGACTGGAGTTTCCTCCCTCCCTCCATGGCGGTAGCTGTTGTTTTCATTTAGCAATCAGACAGAAGAAAAATCCATAAGGAGCCCCCCCTTTTTCCCTAAATCACCCAATATTTCATGAGATTTTTAATGTTAATTCTTTTATTTTATTTATTTAATTTTTGTTTGTTTTAACTAAAGAACATAAAAACCCTAAAATGAAACAAATAATTAAAAAAAAGCTTAACAGTAATCCAAAGACAGGAAAAACGAGATACCATCTTGGTGCAATGACAAGTGGCACTACATTCTAGAATTGGCAATAGCCATTACACTACATGAGCTCGGTGACTAGATATCCAAACAAACACATTTCCATGAAATGGTCAGATGCCAACAAAAATTGCTAACGTGGGTGAAAGCATCCAAATCTTCTCATTAAAATAGGTATACATAAAAAAAACAATATGAGAGGAGACTTGGTCAGCCAAGGTAGAACTAGCAGTAGGAGTTCGAAACCAGACGCAGGACAAGAACCGACCATGGCATCATAACAAGAGACCATCTTCTTTGTGCGGACTGAGGCGACCAATCCAAACAATAAAATCGCTAATCAAAATAATAATATTACTATTATTTTTATTACTATTATTGTTACAACTTAATTATACTTTATTAATCGTATTAACAAGGACCAACATTTAAGCTGGACCAAAACAATAATAGTAGGAATTGACAATTCGAAAGAATGATTATTATTATATAGGTGTTCCCTCTAGTTGGTCATGCCCTAACAACATCAAGTCCTCCTTCAAACCACCTATCGAATTCGTGAAAGATATTTTTCCTTAACATGGAAATCGAAAAGGTGAAGCCAACAAGGATTAGCAGGAGCACAATAATGTTAAACAATTAGTAACATAGTCATCGAAGAAGAAAAAGAAGAACTAGGGACAGGGCACTACATTCTCCTCCCCTTAAGAAAGCATTGTCCTCAATGCGACATACAACGAAGAAATAGAAATGGTAAGCTACAAGGAACAAAATGGGTGAAGGTACACTCTAAGGTTAATATTTCAGACACAAAATCACGGTCATGAGGTTTGTTCTAGGAAGATCAAGTAGAAATTTTAACTTTCAAGGTTATGTGAAGATTGGTAGTTCCAGTTTACCTTATTACTTAGTTAACATTTTCTTTTATAGTATTTCTTATCTCAAGATTATAATATTCATTGTTCATAATTTTTCAATTGTCTTAAGTCTGTGGGTGCCCAATAATAACTAACATCAAAAGGTCACACAAGCTTAACACAAAAAAAAACCCATGAGACATCTTTCTGCCTACTTTCATGATTGTATCACATCACAAGACTATTAACTACACCATGGGATGACAACCAGTAGTCTACATAACAATGAATTTCCAACAATTATGTCACAGATATAGATCCAGTACACATATGTGACTGAAAAATAGAATCATCGCATGGATACATATACAACGAGTATCACAAGACTCAAAGAAATCCATGACTGTACCAACATAGTACCAAGACAATATCCAATAGTCCATACCAACCAAGGGAAGAGTCAAGACTCAAACATAACAAGGTGTCAAAAAGACTCACAAGGGTACACATAACTCACTATACCAACTCCACACATCTCAAAATATCAAGAAATAACTCCATATGTCTCATGAAGCATCATAAAATGACTCCATATACCTCCTAAACCATCTCCAAATAACACCATATACCTCCCAAGGAGAAATAATCATAGTGCCAAAACCAAGTCGGATCACTCAACCATAGATCCCCATTAAGAATATCAGGTCACTCCACCATAGAGTGCCATAAAGAATAATAGGTCACTCAACCATAGAGGCACGTCTCCTTTCTCCTTTTAATGAGGCTAGGTCACCCTATGGCCCTAGGCAAATAGATCCCCGTCACCCCCAACCCAAATGACATAATAACTCGTGGTTCAACAACCCACTAGTTATCTATAATTCCTTGGGGCATACCCCCATACAACGAAGCAGGTCCATAGGTTCAACCACTCCATGGTTAATCCCATGACCCTATTCTAACACATTACGAAATTAGACCTGGCATAAAAATCCAATCAAATTCCAAGTGGTAAAATCAAAAGCCTTGGTCTAGGCTACAAAACTTTTAAATATGAAAAGCACGTTTCAAAACTAAGAAAAAAAATGGCTAATTAGCATTGGTTAGTGAAAAATCCAAATGTTAATGCAATAATCAAATAAATGCCCAAAATATAACAACATGTCAATTAAGAAAATGACTGGTTCTAACTAAAAGAGATAATGATCAATTTACAAATAAAATATGTATTGAGAAAATAGCACATTACAATCACTATGTGGCCTCATACTATCACCAAAGGGGTACTCATCAAGTTGTTGGCACTCAGACATCGAGCCTTAGCTCGTAGAAATATGCATGTAGCTAGAAATGAGTATATCAAATAATGTAACTGTCATCATCTCTTCTTGAATCATTCCTCCATACTCCCACAAGGATCAACATAGTCAAAATCACATAGGATTATCCAATGAAAAATCCAATAAGAAAGAGTAGGGAACTCTAGTTGCATAATTTGAGCCTAAGGTGGTGCACACCCACAATATACCGAGTAAGGTCGAAGTATACTGAATAGATAGAAGTGGGTTTCCAGTCTATATAAGACTCCACTTCCTCACTTGTAATCGGCTCAAGATTATGAAAACCTAGTCCATGCCTCCTCTCTCCATAGATACACTCTTGACAGTTTATCCCCTTATGTTCATCTAGTGTAAGGTTCATAACATACACATAACTACATCACTATCATAATGGTGATTCATGCACATTAACCATAACATCTTACACATGGTATTTATATATAGGGTATAACACAATCACTACTTTCACGGGTTACAATACATCACATTACCACATTATACAACCGGAGTGCAATCACTATACCATAGGGATCATACGCTCACCATATGCCCCTAAATCATGACGTAAATCATCACATATTACAAAAATCATAAGTATGACGAACACAATGTATAACATTACAACATATAGTCAATTGCAATACAACACGACGATGCACACAACTAATCACAATACAGTGATGACATCATGATGAAATGTGATTCAATTTACATCAATTTTGTCATGCAATACATCAATACACCTTCACATCACATAAGTCCAACATGTTTTAACCCTATGGAATCCACAATATCATTCCTTTCACACACAACAAGGCAGTACATCACACATGGATTCCTCATTGGATCCACAAAATAGAGAGTGAATACTCTCATCATTAGCACATCAACATGTCAACAAATATGCACTAAGTGACATGCACAACATGTGCGTTAATGATTTCACAATTACGACATAGTTCACATCACGCATATATAACATTACTCTTCCAATATCCACCACCATCATGTATAATCATAACAACTCCAATCCATCCCTGACGTTCGAGAGAATGAACCTCCACTCTGGTACCATATGTAGTGCCAACATTTTTCACACACAATTACAATAGTAAAATACCGAGATATTTTTTTTTTAGACTTACATTGCTCACTACACACAACACAGCATGGGCTCTAACAACATAAACTCGACTCGCATACGACAATTACATAAGTCATTAACTCACATAGGTACATGGAAACAACATAGGCATGTCGATGCCACACTCTTCCCAATGAGTGGTTACTAGAAAAGCCCAACCACAAAAAAAAGACTCAAGGATAGGCAAACCCACAACACATCTTTTCTATAATTGTATTTTAGTTACTATTAACATTCTAGGAACATTATTGTGCAAGGATAACTTTCTCCTTTTCCCATCTATAGAAAATTTAAGTTCATTCCACATTTAATTTTATAGTTCGACCATTTTAACTTGGCTTCTTATTAGTTACAAAATTTTCCATAATTTGCATTCTTATTTGTCATAATTCAAAAGCATATAAAGTACTTAATTATCTTGACCTTATGTTAAGAATATTCTTCTCGAACATATATTCAATGTCTACCGTTTTACTCTTACATCTCAAGTGAATGTGACTTGGTGTCCATATAGCCATATTAGGATTTAATGGAGTTTTAGATACAAGATAGCTTTTTACCAAAACATTCCTTGATCACGAAATAGTGATTTCCCTTCCACAATTATTCTAATTCAATGACTTGAGGAACTCCATTTTGATTTATATATGTATTTTGTTTTCTCAAAGGTTCATCACACCAAGGCAATTCATATTCTTTGATACAAAGGAATATATTTAATTAAATTATAGGGTCTCCCAAAAGTGGCATCATTCCAAACCTCAAATCTCATTTTTTTTTTAACTGTTATATGCTTTATTTTCTACGTCACATTATAGTCTTATTATTTTTAGCATTTTCTTGAAAAAGAGTTATGAAATGTTTGTCTAACCTCTTGAAGACATATATGATTAAGAGACTTGAATCTACACACGAACCCTAAGTTAAAATCCAAATCAACTGAGGTTTAGAGTAACTTCAACTTCACCTAAGGGTCAACCCCGTCAACTATATATGTGATTTTTAAGTGAGAGGACATATTTATGCTAAACCACCTTAAGAAAGGAACAAGGTGTAATGTTGAGAGAAACCAATGTAACACATTAAGCTGAGTGGAGCTAAGGAGCTCATTAACAAAATTTTAAGGCCTAGACAACTAAGTCACCTCCTCCATCTATGTCATCTGAATCCAACAGGGATTTCATTCGATGAAGAATTTTAATTTTAAATCTATCTTCGGCAAACGATGTAGTCCTCTAGGATACGAAGGAGGAATTAGCTCTACATACTCCAAGTGAAGTTTGATTATGTCGCTCCTATCTACCAGGTTTATGACAATGTCACTAAACATACCGACTAAGACGATAAACCCATTCTTGGGCTCTCGTTTACTCAAACTAGGAGGTTCCATCGAGTGCAGAGTTTAAGTTCATTCTACGGTTTTCAATGTCATCTATGGTAAGGAGTATCGCACATGAAAAACAAGTTATGCTCCAATATTGAACAAGGGTAGAGTGTTTTGATTAAATCTCTTTATTATATTTACAAATTATAAATACACAAGATGACGTGTTAATCATTTATTGAACACCGAATATGTACTACAAGATGTACTACAAATTCATTTACTATATATAAATATCAAACCTTTTAACCATGTGTACAATGAATCAAATTGATCCTATGATTAAATGCACATTTCCTAAATGTCCTTGAAACCAGCATCACATACATATCCAAAAATTATCAATATATAAAAGTTTGTAACATGACACAACATTATACATTTATTCATTTAACAATGAACTATGTAAATTACAAAGATAATTAAATGAATTACACATCACCTTTTCGTCGTCATTCTTTCATCCTGCAAAACCACGTGAGGATGTTATCAGCTATAAATTGCTGGCATGGCATCCACCCTAATCTAGTATAATTATCATTTTTCAGTTTCCCATTTATGTATGATAATAATTACAATTTGCAATCAAAATTAAAAGGTTTAGATACATGTATTCATTACATATCATTTTACTTCTTTTTGTAACCCAGGAGAGAGAAAGAGAAGGAAAGAGAGAGAAAACACCATTTGATAAAAGTTATATTTCACACAAAAAGTTACACTATAGAGTTTTAAACAATTATTCGCATGTGTTAAAATTTTCCAGGGTGGTTTGGCAACCCTACGAGGGTCCCGCAACTTTCTATTTTTACATTTTCTTACCAGCTACAAAATGTTCAAAACGGGCTTGAAGGCTAAGAAACTGCTTCCAAAAGTTATCTTCCGATGAGAACGCACACCACGATTAACTCTCTACATGTCCCCAGATATACCAAGAGTTCATAGAAACTGACATAATTGGGAAAAAGTGAACGGTTTGTGTTTGGCTGCTAGTTCTCCGGGGCCACTGGTCATAGTTGACCCAGTTTCAAACAAATAAAATTTAGCTCGAGGGCTCAGAAAACCACATCTGAAATTGACATTCGATGGATGAGCACTCAGTAAGACACTTCCTAGAAGGTCCCTTATATAAGGAGAATTCATCAAAGTTGACGGGACAAAGAACTAGAAATTGGTCCAATTTGACCTCGTCAAACTGTGACTGGTGGCTTACAAATCGGCTTTGTCAAACTTTCCAGAAAAGTGGTTTTCCCTAAACTGAACGTTCCATGTAATTGTCTAGCATAAACACTATAGGTTTGCGAAGATGGGAAATAATTTCTCTATCCAGGTTTCAAATGGCGGTTCAAAACGAAAGCCAACTTTCTAGATTTAACAACTTTCTACTACTATAAAACAATGTAACAGGGCTCCTATAAAAGTGTCAAAAATATCACATATGTTCATTCGAGTTCAATCCAAAAGTCAAGGTGACTCCACACATACCAAGGTACATGAATGAATCTTAACATCTGGTTTTCAGAGTTACAAAGGGTACTTAATGAGTCTCCAAAAAATACAAAAATTAACTATTTAAAAAGGGAGAAGGTCAACATTATTACTAGGAAGTCAATCTTGTCTTGTCGATATACCAATATTGGGGGGATCTAGGTGGGTAAGAAGTTTTCTAAATAACCATAGAATGAGGGTGGAAGTTCATGTTTTAATGTCACGAGTTATTTTTACTTTGTGAGCTATGACACAACACTTCATTGTTTTGCAACGAGTTGAAATAAACAATTAACTGTATTAAAATTCTAATATTTTAAAATTATTTTAAGTTGTAAACAAAAAACTAAAATACGAGAGTTATCAAAGATGAGGGGAGGTGAACCATGCCTGGAAATGAACTAGCAAGGTAGAAGTCGAGGAGTTGACATCGCACAGATTGATTTCACTTGCTTGCAGCCACGGAAGGAAAACCCAAAACTAGCATCCACAATAATGTCAAAATCAATGGCCAGCTCTATTAGAAAATCCGCTGGTGGCAAGAAAGGAACAACAAGTGCCTCCAGCTGAGTAACAAGCCCACAGTAAAGAGGCTTATTAGTGTTTTTTGGATAGCAAAGAAATGCAATGTGTGCTATGAATCCATTATGTGCATATCCTGCAATTATGGCATTCTATGAGACAACATTTCTTTGAGGCATTCTCCCAAACAGTTCACATGCCTTTTCAACAAATCCATTTTGTGCATATGCTGCAATCATGACACTCCATGAGAATACATGTTTTTGTTGGGTATTCTGTCAAACAAAACACAGGTTGTCTATTCTTCTTCTTTTTGCCTACATGTCTACCAGGGCAGCTACAACTACAATATATGACAAAATTCCTCTCTCCATTATGCTTTGATAGTTTTCCATGCAATTCAATGGTTTGTGCTTGACGTAGGCTAAGAGAATGTTGGCACAAGAAAGTAGGATGCTGGTGCAGGTAGGGAGGATGTTGGCACAGGTCGCAGCAACCATGACACTCCATGAGACGACATCTGGTGAGGCATTTCTTTAAAACAACAAAAAATGCCCTAAGCGCATGGATCTGTGCAAAAATTGTGACCCAAGCATCACATGAAACCTCATTTCCTTCAGGCAATCTAGCCTAACAACACACATGCCCTGCTCCACACCTTCATCGCGTCTAGTGGGTGTGCAGAATTGGACTGGAGTTTCCTCCCTCCCTCCATGGTGGCGGCTGTTGTTTTCATTCAACAATTAGACAGAAGAAAAATCCATAAGTAGCCCCCACCTTTTGCGCTAAACTGCCCAATATTTCACTGGCATTTTCATTTGAATTCTTTTATTTTATTTATTTATTTTTTGTTTGTTTTAACTAAAGAAGATAAAAACCCTAAAACAAAACAAATAATTAAAAAAAAAAAGCTTAACAGTAATCCAAAGACAGGAAAAAGGAGATACCATCCTGGTGCAATGATAAGTGGCACTACATTCTAGAATTGGCCATAGCCATTACACCACATGAGCTTAGGGACTAGATATCAAAACAAACACATTTCCATGAAATGGTGGGACGCCAACAAAAATTACCAATGTGGGTGAAAGCATCCAAATCTTCTAATTAAAATAGGTATACATAAAAAAAAAAACAATACAAGAGGAGACTCAGTCAGCCAAGGTAGAACTAGTGGTAGGAGTTTGAAACCGGACGTGGGACAAGGACCAACCATGGCATCACAACAAGAGACCATCATCTTTACGCGGACCGAGGCGACCAATCCAAACAATAAAATCGCTAATGAAAATAATAATATTACTATTATTGTTACAACTTAATAATACTTTATTACTCGTATTAACAAGGACCAACATTTAAGCTCGACCAAAATAATAATAGTAGGAATCGACAATTTGAAAGAATGATTATTATTATACAGGTGTTCCCTCTAGTTGGACACGCCCCAACAACATCAAGTCATCCTTCAAACCATCTAGCGAATTCGTGAAAGAGATTTTTCCTTAACAGGATAATCGAAAAGGCAAAGCCAACAAGGATCAGCAGGAGCACAACAACATTAAATGCTTAGCAACACTGTCATCGAAAAAGAAAAAGAAGAACAAGGGATGGGGCACTACAAGTGCAATATGGAAGGAAACACACACTTGATTCTTTGATACAGTTCTGTCTAAACAAATCGAGCTTGTTAGAATACAAGACAAAACGAAGCGTTGATGCTCCATGGACCGTTTAATGTAGAATATATCCTATCAACGCCAACAATAAGCCTATCCTGCGTAGAGGCGTTTCATACAGAATTACATTTGTTTATATATATGCGGTGCAGCTGTTATTATTTTTAAATTTTTTTTGCAAACTTGTAGAGCCGATTGCTTGGAAAGCCAAGCCGACATACTAATTTTTTATGTCCCCCCCCACTGTGTGCTAACATACTAATCACTGAAGTTGAAATGTTGGAGGGGCAATAGATATGTTGTGTTGGTGCTCATTTTGATATTGCACCATTAGCCCTAATTTTCCTTTGATCTACGTGTTATGAAATGTTTTATCTCTCAATGTGGATGTTATGAAGCTTTTACCCCCATTTGAATGCCTTGCAATTTTTTGGAGAATCCATTGTCATGCCCCTTTTTGAAGAAGTCTCCAAGCTTGCCCTGTTTTTGCTCTAATTTCTTCAAATCCGTGGGCTCTGTCTTTTTTCCTATTTTACCCTGACCATGGAAGCTTGAGAATGATCAATTTATATTTGTATGCCTTTGAAAATCCAAATCCACAGTCGAAAAAATGCTTGGAACCATGATTCACTTGGTTTTGTTTCAAAAAAAATCATTCTTATTGAAAAATCAGATTCTGGGAATGAATGGTGAATTTCTATGTTTTTGATGGTCTTGTGGGCATCTTTTCCCTGCCAAATTATTCCTCTACATTGGGCATTCAAGTGGCTTCTTTTGGTTTGTCAAAGGACGACAGGAAAATGTTTTAAGTTGTCACTTTTTTCTTTTTCGGAAAAAAGGTAGTTTTTGTCCCGTAGCTCTGCTCAATTCTAATTGGTCCTTTTGGTACTTATGTGGCTTCTTCTAATTGGATGGGGCACGGTGGGTTTGTGTTATGAACTTGTTCTTTTTGGCTACTTTGTCAAAAAGTTTGAACTCACCTCACGGCCCCGCCAGGCTCTGATTAAAGCAAAATTTAAGCAATAGGGAAAAAGTCTTACCTTAACCCTGCAGAAGGACATGTGGCAAAGTTAAAAGTAGAGAAGCGAGCCTTTGGAAGAAAGTTGAATATTTTCCCCTTTTGAAAAAATGGAGTAAAAACTCTAAAATGGAAGCGTGCCCCTGCCAAATCATTTTGAAGCCTTATAAGGTTCTAGAAGTTGCACTATAAAGACATGTGGAGGCTTCCGTCGGGTCTTATTTCCTTAGATTTTTCGAAAACTTCCTAAAAGGCCTGAAACACGTTCCGATCCCATGCTCATTTAGGGTCTCTACTTTAGGGGACCATCTCAAGATGTGCCATTGAGACACATGGTGGTTTGAAAAGTCAAGAGGCGGGGAGGTGGGCCATCAGCGGTAACTTGGATTTTTTGCCCCTTATTATTTAAAAGATTAAAAATAATCAAAATGACTCACAAGCCCAACAAAGAATAGTCATAATTTGATCCAATCAATGGTGGACGTGTAAACTTTCGGGGGAAAATTGGAAAATTTTCCTTTAGTGGAAAAATGAGTTAAAAGTGTAAAAGGGAGCATGGTTCCACTAGGACCCACATCAGAAACTAGAAGTGGAAGGGTGGAGCTATGGGGAAAACTTGGAAAATTTTCCCTTTTTGAAAAAAAGGTGAAATAGTAGAATTTATCCGTGGTTCATTTGGAACCCACATTCGGACACATGTCAAGCCCATTTTTCAAAGGTTTAGGGGTGGGGAAAAATGAGAAATTTTGCATTTTTTCCAAAAAGGTGTAAAAGGTAAAAAGAAACCCCTGGGCCCATCTTAACTTGGATCTCCCACGAGGATGGTCTAGATTCAAAAGAGAGATGAATGAAAAATTTGCATCTGTATCTGATTTTCCGCCATTTATGCTCCAAAGGTCTAGGCGATGCAAATTTTTACAGTTTTGTTTATCATTTCTTGGAGTCTCCTACACGTAAAATGAAGAGCAACATTAACTCAGTATCTTGGTTGGGTGGGAAAAGTTTGAAGACGTCTTTTGCAATCAAGACATGATCTAACCATTCGCTTTGATTTGATTTTCTATTTTTCTTTCCTTGGCACGTAAAGAACTAGATTTGATAGATTGGAGGAGGAATTAGTTGGCATACGAGATGAAGAATGAATTACTAGGTGAGGAATTTAATGCTATAAATATTTGGAGAGATTTTCCCTCTGCACGCCTAATAAATTTTTCACAAATATGATTATGGGAGTCTCAACACGCAATGATGCTTTGAATGTCTCTAGTTTTGGGGGAAAAATCTATTGTAAATGAAGTACTATAAAGTTCTTGAATTTGTCGTGCGAATGGATGGAGTGTTAGAGGTTGGGACTAATTTTTCTAAGAGAAAATCTTGATAGAACCCATCCTTTTGAGAAACCATCTAAAGAAACTTGTTTATCTCCTTTGTGTTAAATTTGATCATGTCAAGGTGGTTGCAACTGTACAACCATTCACAAGCTCTGAGATTGTTGTAGAAAATTTTCCATGCTGATAAATTTAATCAAACTTGAGTTAATCTACGTTATTTTTGGGCAAAATTTGTGTTTGCTTCATTTCTGAATGTTTGCAAGTAGTTTTCTTGTACCCGTTACAGTCTTACATTGAAATATTTGTGAATCACACAAGATCTTATCCTTGTGATAGTTTTGTGGCATTTAGAATTTCATTTATCAGAAGAACTTTCATTTGATAGAGAAACAAACAAATTTAAAATAATTGTGACTCCTAGCATGACTATAAGATTGTTTGTTAGCCTTCAAGGGTATCTTAAGTGTGATGAAGCAGAGGTTGATAATGTTTAGTTAAGCTTTCCAATTTGAGCATTCATTTTGGATCCTTGAAGTTTGTGTGAAAAGTGCTGATATGGGCCTCCATTTAAGCACATATTTTGGTTAAAGGAACATCCTAGCTATCCCGAAGCATTATTTTGTTGAAGCTCTCCATTTTTGTAAAAATTCTCAAGGATCTAGTGAATCAAGTTCATTTTTTCCTCACCTCCAACCAAAAATTCATTTAAAAACAACCAATCATACCCATACTACCCCTATTTGTCATGTGTGTATAGAAATGCATAATTTTTAGTAGCAAAACATGCAGAGACAGTCATATTTTCATTGCCTTTAGTGGCCTGATCCTTACTTAGAACATATCTCCATTATCTAGAGTGACAACTCATGAGAGTTAGGTTTTGTTGCATTGATCATATTTTCTTCAAGGTCTTCTAAATAACTTCGCAAGGAAGGATATCTCCATCTCCTCTATGGAAAATAGGATACAAAAAGGGTCCTCTCACCCTAGTTGAAAAGCACAACCATAAAGTAGTGAGGATAGGTCAAATAATTTTGAGGATGCTACCCATTTCTCCACATCTGAGTGATAAAGAGCAAGCTGCATTTCAACCCTGGCTATAAAATGACACACTACATACTCTGCTTGTCTGTAAGCTTCCTGTCAAGACATGTGATGTTGCCTAGCTTCTGAGGGAGAATAAATTTGGGTACCAACACCTGATTGGCACCGTTTCCAGGGATATAGTAGTTACAGTTCATATTCCGACCCTGGTAAAACAATTCTTATATGTTCTACATGCTAATAAATTTTTTCAAACATCATCTTGTGTTCGGGTCTACAAGAAGTATTCAAAGTTGCAAGTGTTGTGTGCAATTCTTTCAGTTTCCACACCTAGTGCACTAGCTTTCATTGATAAATCTTGGTAAATAAAAGTCAGATCATCCCATTTCTAGTTTCTAGTATTAACAGACATTTGATAGATCATATTTTAGTGCATTTTCACAACTAAGGTAGAAATACTTAGTGGCGAATCCTTGTTGATCTGATTCTTGATAAGTACCAGTGTTTTAACCTCTGTCAAGTGAGATTTGTTACTAATATTTGCAAAGATGGGAGGAATAAGATCTTTCTTTACTAGGGATCCTACTAGGACATTATTTCTAGAGCTAGGAAAAAAAGTTCAAAAGGAAGAAAAACCTGGAGAGTTGTTAGAGATCAGTAGATAAGAAAAGGGATCTCCATTGATGAAAGTGATCGACCTATCATTAAAGACTGACATTCGAGTGCATCATAATCAGGTAGCCTCTTTGTGGAATTGAATTCTCCAACTCGAGAGGGGCCTTTATTTTATTTTGAAAAGTTTGCATCTCATTTTATCCATGTCTTTTCAAAAGTTGATAGGGTTTTCCAAGAAATAAGGCCTTTAGGGGATATACATTGTTAAATTTATACTCCTATGTTTCAAAGACCCTCTACCCCTTATCAATTTTTCTCCCCTCCAAGGTCACGTCCTCAAAACAACATGGCCCAGCCCCCACCAAGACCTTTGACCTATAAATTTTACAGGGATTGTTGGGTATCCAAATGTAGTTCTCTACGATGTAAGAAATAGATTACATAAGTTCCAAGGAAAAAACACTATAACTGGTGATAAAAATTTAAAGATTTTTTATCAATATGATGGAAGACTTTGAGATTGAACATGAAGATGTCTATATCGAATTGTTTATCCATACATTAGAAGAGGATGCAAGGGACTGGTATAAAGCTTTTCCAGATAATTATATTGATTCTTGGACAGAGATGAAAAATGCATTTATATTGCAGTATGGTGATAGAACTGACCCTAGGTTTCTTCTATCAAAATTTTGAAACATCAAGAAGAATCCTAATGAGTTAGTACATGATTTCAACACAAGGTTTAAGAAGACCTTAAGGGTATTTCCTGTCATCTTAAGGCCATGTGATGAATCATGTTTTATCAAATATTTAGATGCATTTGATAAAAGAATTTCTTACCACTTGAGGGACAAAAACCCCACTAATTTGAGGCAGGCCTTCACCATGCATTTGAAAATTGAGAAAAACATCAAGGTAATTAGAAAACCTCCAAAAAGGGAGGTTGTAAAACTAATTAACTTGGAAAAGACTCAAACAAGAAAGGGTTCTGATTTGGAGGAAGTTGTTAAAACTTTGGCAGGGGTTGTCAAAGAAATATCATACAAATTAGCCTGGGAAGAAAAAGGAACTAGGTAGAGTTCACAAGGCCAACACAAGCTACAAGGCCAAGAAAGGTTTACAAATCATCATAGAAATGAAAAGAGATATGATGACAGAGGCAAGGGACCTGTTGGATTTGGAAATAAACAGTCCCAAGCCAGGGAAAACAGAATGGTACCTGATCCTTTGGCTGCTAGAGTTGTTGTTTTGGAGGAGACAGATGTAATTGATTGGTGTGATAGATGTTTCATACCCCATGCTCTATGTGAGGAATATCAACAAGAAGAAGAAGCTGATGATGATAATGATGATTATGTTTGCTTGACAGGTTGCTCCACGATCTCGCAACAAGGGGAAAATTCAATTGAGGTAATAAGTGTTAGAATTGATACTAATTTTTGGGATTGCATCCACCGTAGTACCTATTATTCCTCCCTCTCATACATTAGAAGTAAATATTGTACAAGATTTTGGATTTCCCAATAATGAATTTCAATATTTAAGATCTTTTATTATAAAGAAGTATGATGGAGGAATCCCATCTGAGGAGGAAAAGCAATTGTTGATGAACGTTTTTGTTTCCCAAGAGAAGGAGTATAACACAAGAAGTAGGGTTTTCAAAGGTAAAGGGCCTCTAGCCAACCCAAAAAATCCATTACTTTAAATAAAGAGGCTCCTAAGAAAGATGCATCTTCCAAGGGCCTTGCTATCCCAAACAAAACTCATACCCCTCCTCATGTCCAAGCTGTCAAAATTCTTGTGCCATCTAATGAGTGTATCAACCTTCCTTTCAATGTTGCCTTGCCAAAGTCTATCCCTTATGATATTTCCCGAGTCTTGAGTCAGATCAAGATCTTAGTTCCAATTGTTGTAGTTGGTTAGGATTCCTAAGCACAAAAAGGTATTTTGAGTATTTGGGGCTGAAAGAGGAGAAGACCGCCCTAGGTAGAAATATAAAAATTTTCAAGACTCCACTAGTCATTGAAGAGTTAGAAACACCACCAGTGTTGGAGGAACTAGGTGAATCATTTGATGTTTATTTGGGGATATCCTTGGTGGAGTCTCATCTAAATGTGGATCCATTCTTCACCACTCTAATTATTAAATACAAATTGCTACACAATTGTATGTTTGAATCAGGGGCATCATGCAATGTTATGCCTCTAGAAGTCATGAAAGAGTTGGGTGTCAAAGTAACATTAGCATATGGGAAGTGTACTATTATGGACTCCAAAGAATTTCCAGTGGTGGGATGTGTGAAAGGTCTGGTGGTGCAACTTGCAGCTTACCGAGGTAAAAACTTGATGCTTGATGTTGTTATTATTGATTTCCCAGCCAAGTGGGGTATGTTGTTATCTAGAAAATGGGCTGTAAGTGTTTGTGGGAGTGTTCAAATGGACATGTCCTATGATACCATCCTAATTGAGGGCATCCTTATCAGGTTGTATGGAGAAAAGAAGATGGTGCACCTTATTGAAGATCCCAACAATGCATCTTATGAAGTAGTATTGTACACAAGTGTTTATGCTAATAACTTTGTAGGATTTGTTGATGGAAAAGAGCACAAGATTGAAGAATGCAAGTGTCTTTAATAGACAGGATCTCCTTACACTTAATTGTTTGATGGAGCTTGCTCCAAGTTTGGAAATGGTGTCAGCTATTGTTCTGATCTCTCCAAGCCAAGAAGAATTTGTCTTTTCCTTCAAAATCAACTTTGAGTGCACTGAAAACATATGCTGAGTATGAGGAACTGTTGTAATGTCTGAGGATTGCTTGGAAATATGGTGTTAAAGACATCATTGTCAAAGGAGATTCAGAATTAATTGTAAAGCAAGTTAGAAAATTTATGCCACAAAAAATCAGCGAATACAACAATACAAGCATGTAGTTTGGGATCTCATTGAGATGTTTGATTCATTCAATATTGTGCATCATGATAGGAAGTTCAATGATTTGGAATACAAACTTGTAGTATTGGGATCTTGTTTTGATAATTGTATAATATCCCCATATTGTGCATATGATGTTGAGGTATTAACTAGGCCGTATGGACCTGACAACATTAAACATTGGAAATTTTTTGATGATGATGCTCATGTCAGAAGACTTCTGTAGAAAAAAGGGGATATTTGTAATCAAATTATTGACTGAGAGCCAATGGTGTGCATAGCAGAGGGTAAGGACAACCTTGTTTGGCAAAGGCATCATGCAACTAAAGACTAATACCATTCCTAGACGGTTGGTTACTCTTGAATCCAACTTTGATAATGTTGATCGCATTATTAACAGATGCATGGCAGCCTCAAGTGATGTTGAGCAGCATGAACTTCACACAAACAAGAAACCAAGGAAGATCTGGTTGGGAATCAATCTCAGCAAGGAGTAAAAACAATCTTATGTCTAATTGATGAAAAAATATCAAGATTGCATGGCTTGGACTTATTCTGAATTAAAGTCATAGAGACAGGATCTTTTTCAACATGAGATTCCCTTGGAATCTAATGCAAAACCATTTAGGTAGAAATAGAGGCCAATCAATCCACTCCTATCTCTTAAAATGCAAGAGGAATAGAAGAAACTGAGGGATGGAGGGATTATTTAGCCTACAAGGTATTCTTCTTAGGTTCCAAACCTAGTACTAGTCATAAAGAAGAATGGTGACATCAGGCTGTCTATGGACTTCAAAAATCTGAAAAGAGCATCAATGAAGGTGAATTATCCTTTACCAAACATGGCAAACATGTTGTAGTTAGTGACCAGTTCTAAGCTGTTATCTACCCTAGATGGCTTCTCTGATTATAACCAAGTTGTTGTAAAGGAATTAGAAAGAATTAATACAACCTTTACCACCCCTTGGGGAACATATGTATATGTTAGGATGCCCTTTGGACTAATGAATGCTGGAGCAACCTTTCAAAGAGAAATGGATGTTGCTTTTGCTGGTTACATCAATGATTTTATTACTCTCTACTAAGATGATGTAACTGTGTTCTACAGAAAAAGAGGTGATAATTTACAACACTTGGAGAAAATGCTCATAAGATGTAGAGAATATGGCATTTCACTCTATCTAAAGAAGTGCTATTTTGAGAGTATAGAAGGAAAAATTGCTTGGTCACATTGTGTCACAAGAAGGGGTAATGATTGATCTAGAAAGGGTAGAGGCCATCAACAAGACCCCAATTCTGAGAACCAAGAAGGAGATTTTGTCCTTCTTTGGGAAGATAAAATTTATCTAGGAGATTCATATCAAACTTTGCTGAGATGACAATTCCAATCACTGGCATGCTGAAGAAGGACCAGACCATCAAATGGGAGGAGGATGTCATTCAAGCTATCAATGGGATCAAGGAGGCATTAAAGCATCACCTTGTTTTAGCAGCTCCAAATTATTAGAAGCCTTTCCAAATGTTTTCTTTTGTCTTCAGAGAACACTATTACATATTTCTTGTTGCAGAAAGATGATGAAGGGGCTGAGAGGCCAATTGCCTTTTTTAGTAAGGAATTGTAGGGGGCTAAGCTAAAATAAACCATTAAGGAGACATAAGTATTTGCATTGGTAAGAGAAACAAAGGTCTTCAAGCCTTACATTTTGAGCTCTAAATTTTTTTCTTATGTTCCACACACTATGGTGAAACACATCTTATCAGACGATGAAAGTCTCAAGAAAAAGATGCAGATGGGTGAACAAGTTGCAAGAATATGACATGGATATCCAAACCACAAAGTTTGTGAGAGGTTTGGGCTTGGATAAGCTTAGGGATGAGAGAAACATGAAAACTGTTGAGGTAAATGAGGTAGAAGAAGGAAGGGTAGATGTTTTTGAAAAAATTGATGATTTCTGAGTGGTACAACGATGTAATTTTTTATCTCAGACATCTACACTACCCTGAGTATTTGAGTAAGAACAAGATAAGAGTCCTTAAGTTGGCTTCCTAAAAATATGTCATTACTGATTATGGGTTAGCTTTTAAGAACCCTAGAGGGAGTTCTCTTAAGGTGCATTACTGAAGATGAATCTCCCAAGATAATTACTAATCTCCATGGATGAGTTTGTGGGGGGCATTTTGCTGGAAGAGTCACAACACACAAAATATTGAGGGCTAGTTATTAGTGTCCAAATATATTCAAGGATACAACTCTTTTGGTTAGAAGATGTGAAAATTGTTAGCACTTCTCTGGAAGATTGAATGCTTCAGGCTCCCATCGCTTTGTAGCCTGTATCGATTGAAGCCCCATTCAAGCAATGGGGAATGGATTTCATTGGTGAGATTTCAGACCCTTCAAATGCTAGCCATAATTTGATTCTTGTAGCCATTGATTAATTCACCAAGTGGGTGGAGGCAATCCCCACCAAAAGAGCAACACACCAAATTGTCATGGATTTTTTGTTGAACCATATCATCTGCAGGTTTGGGGGTGCCAGTTAAAATTGTTGCTGACAATGCCATGAGCTTCAGAGCTAAACCTTTGGTGGCAATGTGCAAATAATATGAGATAAATTTGACATATGCTTCTAATTACAATCCCCAAGGAAATGGAAAAGCTGAGTCCATTAATAAAAATTTGCTGAAAATTATCAGAATAACCTTGGAGCTAAACAAAAGAAAATGGGTGTGAACAACAAAAGTTCACTATTTGGGCTGACAAAATTATTATTAAAAGAGCCACTAGAAAAATTCCATTTAAATTGGTTTATGGAACTCAAACTTTTCTTCCCCTGCATATGCAACTATCCTCATATCAGTTCATTCAACAACTGGAAGACCAAGAAGCTAGTCCATATGAGTATCACATTAACGAGATTTTTGAACTTGATGAAGAAAGGAGAGCATCTCACCAAAGGCATGTGAAGTTCAAAGAAAAAATGAAGAATTTATTGGACAAGTAGGTCACTCCTAGATCTTTCAACATTAGAGATCTTGTGCTGTTGTCGGATAGCAAACATGAAGATATGGAAAAGCATGGTAAATTTGATGCATTGTGGATGGGCCCTTACTCCTTTAACATTTGGATTGCTGAGCATACCTTCTTCTTAAAAGATTTGGATGGTGAATTGCTCGAATTTCCTGTTAATGGTAGGCACTTGAACCATTTCCAGGATTGATTCCCCAGAATCAAGGTGAGTATCACCTGTACAGTGTATAGTTTGTTGGTTTATTTTCTCTCTTTTGTATTTTTTCTCATTCTAGTCCTCGGTGACTTGGTTTTACTGGTTACTCAGTTCGGTTTTTGGAGGATGTTTTTGGTTGGTTCTGCTATGCTAGCTTTCTCTTTGTCTCTGTTACTGAATGGTCTGTTCTTGGTACTTAGTATGCTAGTTGTTCTTGTGCCACTTGCAGGGAGTGCACATCCCCGAGTAGGAGCTGATGTTGGTGCTTGTTGGGATCTCACACTATTTACCCTAATTTTCCTTTGATCTTCATGTTATGAAACAGTTTCATCTCTAGATGTGGATATTCTAAAGCTTCTACCTCCATTTGAATGCCTTACAATTGTTTGTAGAATCCATTGCCATGCCCCTTTTTGAACAATTCTCCAAGCTTTCCCTGTTTTTCCCTAATTTCTTAAAATTTGCATGGGCTCATGCCAATTTTCCTATTTTTCCCCGACTATGGAAGCTTGAGAATGATCAATTTATATTTATTTTCCTTTGAAAATCCAAATCCACTGGTCAAAAAGATGCTTGGAGCCATAATTCACTTGGTTTTGTTTTAAAAAATTTCATCCTTAGCGAAAAATTGGATTCTGGGCATGAATGGTGAATTTATATGTTTTTGACGGTCTGGCGGGCATCTTTTCCCTGTAAAATTATTACATTTTCATTCAGTGGTCACGTGGCTTCTTTTGGTTGGTCAGGGGGAGGCGGAAAAATGTTTTAACTTGCCACTTTTCACTTTTTTTGACAAAAAGGCAATTTTGGTCCAGTAGCTCCGCTCAATTCTAATTGGTCATTTCGGTACTTATGTGGCTTCTTCTAATTGGATGGGGTGTGGTAGGTTTTTTTTATGAACTTGTTCTTTTTGGATACTTTGTAAAAATGTTTTAACTCACCTCGTGGCCCTGCTAGGCTCTAATTAAAGCAAAATTTAATCAGTAGGGAAAAACTCTTTCTTTGACCCCACAGAAGGACATGTGGAAAAGTTAAAAGCAGAGATGCGGGCCTTCGAAATAAAGTTGGATATTTTTCCCTTTTGTAAAAATGGAGTTAAAATTATAAAATGGAAGTGCACCCTCACCAAATCATTTTGAAGCCTTATAAGGTTCTTAAAGTTGCACCATAAAGACACGTGGAGGCTTTTACTGGGTCTTCTTTCCTTAGATTTTTTAGGAAATTCTTAAAAGGCCTCAGACATGTGGTGAGGCTGTGCTCATTTAGAGTCTCTAATTTTGGGGACCATTTCAAGATGCACCATTGAGATGCGTGGTGGTTTGAAAATTCAGGGGGCGGGGAGGTGGGCCATTGGGGGCAACTAGAAGTGGAAGTGCGGAGCTACAGGGAAAATTTGGAAAATTTTCCCTGTAGCTCCGCACTTCCACTTCTAGTTGCCCCCAATGGCCCACCTCCCCGCCCCCTGAATTTTCAAACCACCACGCATCTCAATGGTGCATCTTGAACCTTTTCCAAAAAAGAGGTGAAATAGCAAAATTTCACCACAGCTCAATTAGGACCCACATTGGGACATGTGTCAAGCCCATTTTTTAAAGGTAGAGGGGTGGAGAAAATTGAGAAATTTTACATTTTTTCCAAAAAGGTGTAAAAGCTAAAAAAGGAACACTAGAGCCCATCTTAACTTGTATCTTGCATGTGGAGGGTCTAGATTCAAAAGAGAGATCAATGAAAATTGTGCATCTGTATCTGATTTTCTACCATTTCTACTCCAAAGCTCTAGGGGATGTGTGATTTTTTATGTTTTTTTATCATTTCTTTGAGTCTCCTGCACGTAAAATGAAGAGAAACATTAATTTGGTATCCTCGTTGGGTGGGAAAAATCTGAAGACGTATTTTTTAATCAAGATGTGATCTGACCATTGGCTTCGATCTTATGTTTAGTTTTTCTTTCCTTGGCACGCAAAGAACCGTATTTGACATAGTGGAGGAGGAATTAGTTGGCACACGAGATGAAGAATGACTTACTAGGTGAAGAATTGAATGCTAAAAATATTTGGAGATATTTTCCCTCCGCACACCTGACAAATTTTTCGCAAATATGATTCTGGGAGTCTCAACACACAATCGTGCTTCGAATGTCTTTGGTTTTTGGGGAAAACTCTATTGTAAATGAAGTATTATAATTAAATGAATTTGTTGTGTAAATAGTTTGAGTGTTAGAGGCCAGGACTTATTTTTCTAAGAGAAAAGCTTGATAGAACCCGTCCTTCTGAGAAACCATCTAAAATAACCTATTTATCTCCTTTGTGTTAAATTTGATCATATCAAAGTGGTTACGAGTGTATAATCATTGATAAGCTTTGAGATTGTTCTAGAAACTTTCTCCTGCTGACAAATTTAATCAAACTTGAGTTAATCTATGTTATTTTTGGGCAAAATTTGTGTTTGCTTCATTCTTGAATGTCTGCAAGTAATTTTCTTGTTCCCGTTGCAATCTTACATTGAAATCTTTATGAATCACACAAGATCTTATCCTTGTGATAGTTACATGGCATTTACAATTTCATTTATCAGAATATATTTCATTTGATAGTGAAATAAAAAAATTTAAAATCACTGTTACTCCTAGCATGACTATAAGATTGTTTGTAAGCATTCAAGGGTTTCTTAGGTGTGATAACATAGAGGTTGATAATGTTTAGTTAAGTTTTCCAATTTGAGCCTTCATTTTGGATCCTTGAATTTTCTGTTAAAAGTGATGATCTAGGTCTCCATTAAAGAACATATTTTGGCTAAAGGAACATCCTAGCTATCTCGAAGCATTTTTTTGTTCAAGCTCTCCATTTTTTAAAAATCCTGAAGTATCTGGTGAATCAAGCTCATTTTTGCCTCACCTCCCACCAAAAATTCATTTAAAAACAACCAATCATACCCATATTACCCCTGTTTGTCATGTGTGTCTACAAATGCATAATTTTTACTACCAAAACATGTAGAAACAATCAGGTTTTGATTGTGTTTAGTGGCCTAAAACTTTCTTAGAAAATATCTCCATTATCTAGAGTGACAAATCGTGAGAGTTAGGTTTTGTTGCATTGATCATATTTTCTTCAAGGTCTTCTTAATAACTTCACAAGGAAGGATATCTCCATCTCCTCCACAAACAACATACTACAAAAAGGGTCCTCTCACCCTGGTTGAAAGGTACAACCATAAAGTAGTGCGGATAGGTCAAATCCTCTTGAGGGTGCTACCCATTTCTCCACATCTGAGTGACAAAGAGCAAGCTGCATTTCATCCCCTGTTACTAAATTACAGACTATATGCTCTGCTTGTCTCTAAGCTTCCCATCAAAACCTGTGATGTTTCTCAGATTTTGAGGCAAAATAAATTTGGGTACCAACATGATGTATGTGGAGTCAATGGAGGGAAAAGCCTACTGTGGGGAATCTAGTTGATGAAACATAGACAATTGTATTTTTTCCGTAACATTTCACATATGGATGACATGTCATTTTTGCATACTGCTAAAGTGAGGAAGGGGTTAGAGTGTATAGAAAATGGAGGAAATTAAACCAAGTGGTATATCTGTAAGTAATGTCATGTCGTTCAATACTTCCAATATTCACAATTCCCTTTCTTAATGTTATCCCTATAAACTTGAAAATCATGCATTTAATGGATTTCTAACATTTTTGGATTACCACAATGACATTATCTTGTGTTTTTTATAATACAGGCATTCAACTCAAAAAATTATTTGCAAATGCATACTAGGAAAGTAGGTTATACTACGAATAAATTTTGACACATATTCTAAGGTTCATATTCAATTTTGTCAAGTTTAATTATTATTAATAAAACATATGTTACGTACATAAAAAATAATGTTACATTAATTCTAAAATAAAATCAATAGAAATTAATGCTAATTAACATTTTCATGGAACTCTGATGAGATGGAATAATATGAAGTGGATATGGTACATGTCAAACATGGTAGTGGTTCCCAAAAGAACACAAGAAAATATTGTATGATGGGAAAAACCTATGTCTCAATCAATCATGTGTTGGAAGTGTGTGTCACTTGTGTTTTGATTGATGTCAAGTGTATTGATGTCATAGTGGTCTAAGTGATCTAGGTATGTTGGCCAGGTGATTTAGGTATGTTGGCTAGGTGATCTAGGGGTCTCAAAAGGTGCATATGTGTGTTTTGAGTCTCTTAAAGGTGGTATGAAGGTAAAACAAGGTCCATGAGGTGAGTGAGTGTGTCAATAATTCTGAATCATGTCTAGATGGTCAATTCATGAAGTTTATAAGTCAATCCAGGTATTTCTATGCTTTTCCCTAATGCAAATATATGTTCAAAAACAAGAAAATGTGTGAATTATCTCAAACCTAAGTAGGGAAAGAAATTTTGAATCATCATGATGTGGAAAAAGAGGTGCAGAAAGATAATCAAGAGAAAAACAAGTTGAATGAGACTGAAACATGTCAGTATGGAGTTTTCTTAAGCCAATCCACAAGCAGACAAGGTGTGAAATGTTTACCCAATGTGTGATAATGCAAAAAAAACATGGTTTTTACATGGAATTTTGACATATGATGTGTAAAATTCCTCATAGGTATCTATTTTGGTTTTTTAGGCACTTCTACAGGGCATCATAATACAACAACTGGGAATCATAGACCAAAGGGCACCTAAAATAGATGGGATGGAAATATTCAGAATGAACCAGAGAAAAATATCACTTGGAGGTGTTATATAGATGTGTCCTTAAGTTGTAAAAACATTATTAGATGGTGGGGATGAATATTTTGGAAGGTATGAAAGTATTTCAAAAATCAAAATTTTCAAAGTATGCAAATTGAGCACAAAATTTCTTAGTAGTCAAGATAAATTGTGAAGCCTCCATCAGATAATTCATGAGATACAAAAATAGAGTAAATTTAGATAAAATTATGGTGCAAAAACTATTTTAGTTATTGTCTAAGTAGTTTAGAATTTGTAACAATTTTTGTGAGCATGTTTGTAGCCCTCCAAACCCCAATTTGAACTAGTTTTAGAAAAATAAATTGGATCGGTGTCTTAACTCAATTTTTTTATTAAAAACATATTTGAAAATTAATATGAATCCTCATAGCACATTTCCATGTTATTTTTAGTTCATGACAGATGGTGGACCCCACTGAAAAACAAACATTTTATGAATATTTCAGTGCAAAAACACATATTGAAAAGGAAAACTTGTTCAAATTTAAAGTGGATGATGTTGGTAATGTTTTATTCAAATTTATGAAGTGACATGGGTTACTACTTTTGTGAAAAGTTAAGTATTGGTTGTATATTTGGGCATACCAGCAATAAAAGCTTGTTTTGACAAGATATTGAAGAAGAATGAAGGTAACCATGTTGAATTAGTTTGAATTGATGTTTTTTCTTACCTTGATCCATATTTTCATGTGTCATTTTTATAAAAAAAAAAAATTCAGTTTGTATAATTCATTTCTTTCTCAACGGTGATTTATCCACAATTGCTCCTTTAGGCCTACTTGAGAAGCATGTCTGAATGGGTGTCAAGATAACAATATCCAAATTTGAACTATGCGTATGAAGGATTGAAAATTCTATATACATAAAAATTGAAGTTTTGGAGGTGATGGGGAGCTATGAAAATTTATTTGGAGGTGTTTGACCACATTGTATGGAAGACTAGTTTTTTGTTTTTCAGGACCAACTAGACCAGTTACAAGGATCCATGTTGTTGGAAGCCTTATGCTATGAATTGAAAAGTATGATAGGTTGAGGAGCTAGTAGACGTCATAAAGTTTCCATTCATATATTAATTTCCTCATGATGAAGAGATTTTAGGTATGTATGAATTTAATTCTTGAAGACCAAATTCAAATATACCGAAACCAGCTAGGAAATACTTACAAAATGGTGTTTCTTGATGTGTTAAGCCTTTATTGTGCTCATGCTGGTAAATTTTAATGAAAGTATAAATCATAAGATTAATTTTGATATATTACTTTGGTCATGAGGATAAGTAGAAGTTGTCTAGTTAGATGGTTTTTTAAGACTCTTTTTATACAAGCTGATTTAGGCACACCTACTAGCCTAAATAAGTATCTTGGATAATGTAGTGATTTTCCAAGAATAAAATAACATTAACGTGAATACAAAGTTAATATAGTTTTGGACAAGTTTTAAGATCTATACAACATAGAATGAGTGATTTGAAGAGTCATGGCAAGTGGAAGGTCAAAGGTCATGCCTAAGAGGTGTATCTATTCATGTAAGCTTATTTGTTAGATGAATTTTGGAAAAAACCCATTTCTCTTCATTTGAATTTTTTTTTTTGCAAATAAAAACTCTTTGGGCATAGCCCAAAACCCATGGAAGTCTCTTGAAGGTTTGTAGCTGGTTGGAGTTTCGTAGGGAGGCTATGAATGAAGAAAAATCGGTGATATCTTTGTTGATTGTAATCTGATTTGATGAGTTGTAATATGATTTCTATTCCAATAAATAATGTTTATTTTGTTATTGATATATATACATCTCTTGATGAGTTTTATTTGATTCACAGTTAGTGTATAAAAGTATATGTTTGATTTTTTGAAATTGAAAACTAAAAAGAATTATTGAAACACTTATTCACCCCCCCCGCCTCTCAGTCCCTTGTCAATTATAACAATTGGTATCACAGTCTAAGGCCCTTGGAAGTAGTCTTAAGAAGCTAAAGGGAGATCTTTGGTGATAAGGATGGGATATCTATATCAGATAAAAAGAAGTGTAGAGAATTGTGAAGAGTATCTGGACGAAGTTATCAAATATATGCATACTCAATTTAAGGAAGCTCTAAAAGAGAAAGAAGAAATAAAGAAAGAGAATGAAGAATTGAAGAAAGATTTAAGCATAATAACAAGTAAGTTTTCATTATTTTAAGAGAGCTCCAAACAATTGGTTAAGATGTTAGGTAAACAAAAGGTATATGGTGATAGAACCAATCTAGGATTCATAGAAATATCATGTAGTATAGAAGTTGAATCAAGTTAAGGGTCAAATGGGGAAATGAATTCAAGCAAGGGAAGTAGTAAAATGCCTTCATATCATGGAAAGTCATCTTTGAGGTAGCCAGATGCATACAAGTATGTTTTTTTAGGGTAATTGCTACAAGTGTGGTGCTTATGGACACAAGGTTAGTATGTGTAGTCTTGAGGTTGAAAAAATTAAAGATTGCAAAGAGAATATTCAAGAACATCAATCTATGAGAGGTTAGAAAAAAGATATGGAGCTGAGTCTTATTACTGTCATGAGAACGGACATCTAAATAAGTATTGCAAAAATGAGCATCAGACACAAGAAGGAATATAAGTAAATTCAATGGCTATTGTTTTTATTGTAATGAATTTGGAGACAAATATTTTGATTACAAAATAAGGTAGGTAGAATGGTATAGGTGCCACAAGGTTGTGCACATTACAAGGTTCTATGATGCAATTCATCTACAGAAAGAAATTCAAATACCTAAGCCACAAGCTCAAGTATATAAAAGAAAGGATGAAGCTATTAAATTTTTTAAAAAGGAATGCAAGAATGTGATTGATTCCAAAAATGAAGAATCATACAAAGAGGAAATATTCAAGGTTGAAGAAGAGGTTTTGAGGCCTTCTTAGATCTCTCTCTTCAAGCTCCTCCATGGTATTTATTTACAAAAGAAACATTGGAGTGCGGGGGATTTTTCTTTATCTATGTGAGTCATTTTAATGGTTTTGAATTCAGAGAAAGGTAAAGTCAACATGGGATAATCCTTGAGAGAGTATCTACAAAAATTTTGCTCAAAGATTAGGCTCAGCTAAGCCCCATGAGTCAGTTTTCGATGTTGGTAAGAAATGGTGTTGAGAATTAGGAATTTTCTTACTTGTAAATGAGATTGGTTAGAGATCCATAGGAAATCCTATGGATAAATACCCATTTTGACCAATGTAGGTATGTCTTGCAATGCTCTGTGTCAAATTTCATCGGATTCTATTAGAGGAATTTTGATATATTCAAGTTTTTCTAAAATAGTTGATCTAAAAAATTACTTTTTGAGGATCCTGTCTTCTTAGCCTTCAAGAAAAATTGTAGAGATTGCTTCGAATAAATCATATAAGGAATTTTTTGAGTAAATTTTCATAGAAATCATGTGAAAAAATAATTTTCTCAAAAGGAGGTGTAGTTGAAAAGTTATGAGCATTTTGGTGGAGAAGTTTTTTCAATCTCCTGGGTTGTGCACCAAATCTATAAGATCAAAAAGTTGAAGTAGACATCCAAGTCTTGTCTAATCATCTCTAGAGTGCTTTCATAGTCCATTCATGGGTTTTCCCAAGATCAAAATATATTTGAAGGATTTTCTCCTTGAACAAACACATAGTTTCAATTGTCACTGTTCTTGGTTGTGAATGCTCTTTGCATGTGAGTCTTCTAGCTGTTTTCAATTGAGAAAATTCTCAACAAGACCTCAGACTTCTTCCATAGGTACTTGGAAATTTGGATGATACTCTACAAATTTTTTTTCTATAGTTAAACATATGATCTTTGTTGCCACATATTTTCGTGGAAATCATTTAATTCAATGCACCTCAAACCATTGTCCCAGTAGTCTCTTCTTGCATTTCAAATCCTTAATCAGCTTGACAACTTGTATATAGAGTCAAATAGAAGATAAGGGATTTGGTTTATGTCATGAGACAATCACAACACCACCTGAATGGTTTGAGTTTGAGGTGGGGCATTTGGGGTGATTGTATAACATGGAGCTATTTTGCATGTGGGATAGATCTGCGGAGAACGCCGGTTCCTGCTCCTAACCCAAATTCCACTAAATACTCCTAATGCATGGAAAAATACTAACCAATCCTAAAATAATGCTTCTAAGGAGATATAGATATAATTATTGCATGAAATAAAACTCCAGTACAAGTGGTGACACACTAAGAAAGGAGTGTTGATCACTTCCGCAAGCCACAAAATAATGGAATAGATGAACCTAGAAAGGGTGGACCTATACCAAAAACTAAATTACATCCAATAAATCATTCCCAAAAATATCAAAACACACAAAAATCACGTAATAACAAGGAAAATGAATAGATTAAGAAACCAAAATCAAAGGTAAAACTACGACAATTAACCATGAGAGGGTAACGAGATCGATATACATAATACATTGTTATAGTAGAAGAAAGGCATGAAGCCATTAGAGATCTTGAGAGGAAGGGTTGAAGCCCCAAGAAGAATGGGGTGCATGGGAGGAGATAAAATGAAAAACCTGTTACAAAATCGTACCCCTTATAATTTATGGAGGAAGAAATGTAGAGAGAGAGGGAAACAAATCTGAAAATGAACTCCAATATCTCAATATTAACAATTCGCTTTCTTAATTTATCCCTATCAACTTTAAAAATCATACATTTAACGAATTTGTAGCATTTTTGGTTTAGTACAATGACATTATCTTGTGTTATTTTTATAATATAGACATTGAACACATAATAATATTGGTAAACACATACTAGGAAAATATCCAATACTAAGAATAAATTTTCATAGATATTCTAAGGTTCATATTCAATTTTGTCCACCTTAATTATTATTAATGAAACATATGATAGATACATAAAAAATAATGTGACATTAACTATGAAATAAAACCAATAGAAAATAATGCTAATTAAATTTTTAGTGGAACTCTTAAGAGATGGAATAATATGAAGTGGATATGGCACATGTCGAACATGGTAGTGGTTCCTAAAAGAACATAAGAAAAAAGTTGACTATGTTAGATCTTTGACAACCTCTACAATATTTGAACTATCAGATAAAATGCTTCAAAACAGTCAGGAAATTCTTTCAATCAGAAGAGGTATAGGATTGAAAACCTAGGTTTGCACTCTTCACACAATCTTTGAGACCTCAACACAAAAGCTAGAATTAAAGGACTCAACATCAAAGCATACAAGTGTGTCCCACTTTGTGGCCATAAATATTTTAAAATCTGACTAGTAAATAAATAGTTAAAAAAGACTAAAAATTTAAAATATCAGGTAAATTCTAGATGCCCTGCACCTTGGTATTTATAGCCTCTTAAAAATTCATGTGTTGGTCATTTTATATGCGTTTGTTCATGTTTTGGTTGTCAGACATAGTTTTCTGAAAGTACAAAAAGTACAAAAAAGTGGGACACAATTATATGCTTTGATATGACAGGAAAAAACTATGTCTCAATAAATCATGTGTTGGAAGTTTTTTTAATTTGTTTTATCATTGATGTCAAGTCCATTGATGTCACAGTGGTCTAGGTGATCTAGGTATGTTGGCCAAGTGATTTAGGTATGTTGGCTACATGATCTAGGTATCTTGGCAAGGTGATTTAGGTGTCTCCAAAGGTATATATGTGTTTTTTTAGTCTATTAAAGGTGGTAGGAAGGTAAAAAAAAAATCCGTGAGTTGATTGAGATGTGTCAATAATTCTAAATCATGTCAACATGGTCCATTCATGAAGTGTATAAGTCAAGTCAAGGCTTTCTAGGATTTGGCCTAATGTAAATATATGGTGTAAATAAATCAAATGTGTGAATTATCTCAAAAAAAAGAAGGGAAATATATTTTGGAACATCATGAGGTGGTACAAGAGGTTCATAAATAGAAGAAAGAGATAAACCAGGTGAATGAGACTAAAACATGTCAGTATGGATTTTTCTTAAGCCAATTCATAAGCAACAAAGGTGTGAAATGTTGAACCCATGTGTGATGATGAAAAACAAACATGGTATGAGAATGGAATGCTGAAACATGATGTGTCCAATTCCTCAAAGGTAGCTATTGATGTGTTTTAGGCACTTCTACAAGTCAACATAATACAACAAATGGGAATTAGAGACCAACGAGCACCTAAATAAGAAGGGATGGAAAGATTCATAATGAACCAGAGAAACCTATAACTTTGAGGTGTTATATGAATGTTTCCTTAAGGTGTTAGAAAAATTTCAATAGTTTAGGATGAATATTTTGTAAGGTATGCAAGTATGTCCAATACCACGCTTTTCAAAGTATGTAAATTGAGCACCAAACTTCTTAGTAGTCAAGAGTAATTTTGGATCCTCCTTTGAATAAGTTGTAAGATACAAACATGGATTAAATCTTGATAAAATTATGGTGCAAAAATTATTTTTGTGATTTGATAAGTATTTTAGAAGTTCTATCATTTTTTTTGAGCATGTTCGTAGCCCTCCAAACACAAGTTTAGCCCAAAATTTGAAAATTGAGTTGGATAGGTGTCTTAACTTAAATTTTTTTACTTGGAAACCTATTTAAACATGAATAGTACTCCCCAGGTCTCATTTTCATACTATGTTTAGTTCATGATGCATGGTGGTACCCACTGAAACTTAAACATTTTGTGAATAATTTCAGTGCGCAAACAAATCTTGAAAAGGAATAAATACTAAAATTTGAGGTGAATAATTTTGGTAAGGTGTTATCTAACTTGATAAAGTCACCTGGGTTACTATTTTGGAGAAAATTGGAGTAATGTTTGCATATTTTGGCATACTAGTAAAAGAATCTTGTTTTGAGAAGCTAGTAAAGAAGAATTAAGGTAACCATGTTGAATTATTTTGAATTTATGATTTTTATTACATTTATCAATATTTTAATGTGTCATTCAATGTGTTTAAGTGTTTTGTTTAGTTTTCATTAAGTAATTTCTTGCTGAAAGGTTATTGAGCCAAAATTGCTCGTTTAGGCCTACTTGATAAACATGTCTCAACGGATATTAAGATAGGACTCTCTCTATTTCACCTATGGCTGTTTTTGTATAAAAATGTTTTATACATCAAAATTTAAGTTAATGTGGTCATGGGTAGCTCTGAAAATATCTTTGGAAGTGTTTGACCACATTGTATGGAAAACTAGTTTTTTATATTTTCAGGACAAGCCAGACCAGTTGTAAGGAACCAAGTTTTTCAAATCCTTATTCCATGAATTGGATCAGTATGATAGGTGGATGATATATTAGACTTCATGATATTTCCATTTATAGGTTTCTTTCCTCACTATGAAGATATTTGAGGTATGTATCAACTTAATTCTTGAAGACCAAATTAAAAAATGCTTAAACTAGCCAGAAAAGTCTTACAAAATGATGTTTCTTGATGTGTTAAGAATTTATTTTTCTCTTTCTGGTAAATTTTAATGAAATTAGACACCATAAGACTCATTTTTATATATTACTTGGGTCATGAGGATAATTTGAAGTGGTCTAGTTAAATGGTTTTTTAAGATTGTTTTTGTACTAGCTGATTTAGGCACACCGAAATGCCTAAATCAATATCTTGGATAATGTGGTGATTTTATAAGAATAAACTAACTTTATTTTTATTTTTGATACCATTCATCGCGTGAATACAAATCTGATATACTTGTGGACAAGTTTGCAAAGCTATAAGACAAAATAATGAGTGATTTGAAGAGTCATGGCAACTTAAAGGTTAAAGGTCATGCCTAAGAGGTATATCTATTCATGTAAGCTCATTTGTGAGATGGATTTTTCAAAAAATCCTTTCTCTTCATTTGAATAAAAATTTGCAGAAAATGAAAACCCCTTTGGCATAGCCCAAAACCTCTCGAATTTTACTCTAGGTTTATAGTTGGTTGGAGTTTCATGAGGAGGATGTGAATGAAGAAAGTTTTTTGATATATTTCTTGATTGTAATCTGATTTGATGAGTTGTAATCTGATTTTTATTCCACTAAATAATGTTTCTCATGTTCTTGATATATATGCATCTCTTGATGAGTCTTATTTGATTCAAAATTAATGTATAAAAGTATATGCTTAATGTTTTGAAATTGAAAAGCGAAAAGAATTATTAAAGGATTGATTCACCCCCCTCCCAGTCCCTTATAATGTCTAACACCATGCACTCTTACTCATTTGTTCAAGTAGGTTATTTGAAGAAACGAGTATAAGACACACTTCAGCTATTTGATACAAATGGATAGAATTATAAGGGGCCACAGTGAGTGTTATGGTCATATATCCAAAGGGTAATGATCCTTACACTAGGTCACTATAGGGTTTGCAAGGCCCACCATAGAAATGGAAGAAGGTACCATCTTTAGATATCAATGAATAAATTGTATAAGATAAACAAGATGATGAAGAAAGGTAAGTTGAGGATCTAATACTATAAAATTACTATACTATCTTACATCACCATGAAAGTAACATTAAATCTGATAGGACCATGTAGAAAAAAAAATGAAGAAATATATGTAAAAAGACAAGGAGAGGTTAGTGTAGTCACATAGACCTATAAGGTGATTGCTAATGGATATATCTCTCGTCAGAAGAAACACCAAAAAGATAAGCACTATGGGGAAGAGTATGCAAACTTGCTCTATCCTAAGCTCACTATGGATGACTTGATAGTGTAACAAATCCAACCAAGAAGTAAAGTTTCCAATCTAATCAAAGCAATGTTCCAGATGAACCAAAATATAGGTGAGTAGATGCAACGTTAGTGTAAAAAAGAAAAACAATGTTAGTTATCCATTTTTGCACCCCACTTGTAAAATGGATCAACCTACAGGCCTAAGCATTGATAGTTAATGGGACCATTTTACAATGTATCTCACGGAGAGATTTCTTGTTGTGACAATGGTTTGGAGTAGGATTTTCATTAATGGTCAAACCTACAACATGTAAGGATTTTCACATTTTTTTCGCACATCAACTGCTTCTTTTTGTCATGCATTAACCATGTTTTTTGTCATGTATCAACCACTTCTTCCTGTAATGTGTCAACCATGCTTGTTTTTGTACGTCATCCACTTCTTCCTGTTGCACATCAACCATGTTTTCTATCATGCATCAATCACTTGTTCCTATCGGGCATCAACCATGGTTGTTGTCCCATCTTTTTAAGATTTATATCCATGTATTTCTCTTCTTCTAGTCACATGGAATTGGTATTTTAGGAGTAGATTGACATTGGAATAAGTCAGGAACCAACCTTTTCTAGAGGTTTTTCTCAATCACAAAGGTCCCTCACCTAGGGATAATCCCATGTTAGAAGTAGGGTTTTATAATGTGAAAATCCCAGGGTGATACTTTTCTGACATAACAGTAGTTTAGATGTATCTTTGGTATATTTTTTTCTTGTGATGTCTTGAGCCTAATATGATCTCTCAAGGATAACATAATATAAAATTTCAATGTGGTGTATGTCTATGTAGAACACAATCTCCCATGGGTGATGGCATCAGCTAGGTCAAATCCTAATAATGAAACAATCACCCATGGGCAATTGTGTCAGCCAATGATTCTAAAATGGGATAGTGTGTCATAGGAGTAAAAAGGAATGTGTCATCACTGATATTAAAATATTGGGATGTGTAGGGTGATAAGGATATCTAATTCAATGATGACTAATGATGGGACCCGATAGCAAAAATGTCTCAGTATGCTCTCTGTAACCCATAATGGTTATGTGAATAACCATTCTCCATTGCTGACATACCCCTTAAGGCACCCACTCAAGAAATAGATGCATAAACAATAGTTATCTACAAAGGGACGATTGTTAATAACACTTGAGGATCATTAATAAATAAGACATAAATCACTGAGTTAGGGGTCCATAGGATTGATGTTATGATATTGTGATGCTGAGATGTTTTTATGCTATAGTGTCATAACAATAGGTGAAAATCAAAGATCATTAAAAATATGTATTTAATAGGAAGAAAAAAATTATATGAGATAACAGTCTTAACACAAAAAAGGATCAATATTACAGAGTTTGGGAGAAAAAATGATGGTTTGCTAAAGATTTAGGATAAAAGCAACTGAATTTGAATTGAAATTTGAGTCTTATATAGGGATTTTGATTTTCTTATTAATATTTCTATAATTGAGAGAAATAAACTGTAGAATTCCAAATTTGGGGTATATTTTGATGTAGTTGGTGCTCATATTTGTCTCGCCCCAGTTTTTCTTTAAAAATCTATCAATTTACGACCTCTGTCATTCTCTACTTCCCTGTGTTGTGCTTGGTTAGTCTTTGTCCATCATTTTTAATATGTTCCTAGGTCATAGATCATGTATGGGTCCATATTTGTCTTCTTGTTTCTTTGTTCCTTTGGTGGAATTCTATAATTTGGGTCTCTCATTGTCTCCATTCATTTAAAGCACTCGGGCTTTCTAGTTCTTTCCATTTCCATGGATGGGATTTTCTTCCCTTGTCTATTTTTGACCTAAATACTTGATGAAAGATGAATGGATGTATCTCTAAGGAATGTATTTGAAGCTTGTAACATTCCTAAATTCTTTGTCCTTGGAGAAATGTTCATTTTCAAGCTCAAATGGTCGATTTCCTATATTTGACAGTTTGACGGATGTTTCTACGGGTAAAATTCACATCCTTGCATCGACAAGAAATGTGGCTCCCTTTGGTTGGTCAGGGGATGGTAGGCAAATGCTTTAACTTATCAATTTTTATTTTTTTGGAAAAAAGGAAAATTTGGTCCTGTAGCTCCGCTCAAATCTAATTTGTTCTTTTGGTTCTTACATGGCTTCTTCCAATTGGATGGGGCATGACAGGTTTGTTTTTGAAATTATTCTTTTTGGCTACTTTAGAAAAAAATTTGAACTCGACCCGCGGCCCCACCAAGATTTGATTAAATAAAAAATTATGTGGTACGGAAAAATTCTTACCTTGACCCTGTAGAAGGACACCTGGTGAAGTTGAAGGTGAAGATTTGATATTTAAAAGGAAAATTGGATGTGTTGCCTTCTTGGTGGAATGGAGTAAATTATAAAATGGAAGCATGCCCTTGCCAAATCATTTTCGAAGCCTTAAGGTATTTTAGGAAGCACCAAGAGGACACATGGCGAGCCCACGCTTGTTCAAGGTCTAAATTTTTGGAGACCATCATAAGGTGCACCATAGTGACACGTGGTAGTTTGATAAGTTAAAAGGAGCAAGGAGTCGGACCATCGGGGGTAACTTCAAATTTTTGCACCTAACGTTTAAAATATTAAAACATCAAAATGGCCCACAAGCTTGATAAAGGAAAGGTCAAAGCTTGCTCTAGTCAAAGCCAGAGGTGCAGACCTCTAGAGGAAATTTGGAAAATTTTCCTTTTGAGAGAAAAGAGTTAAAAGTAAAAAAGGAAGTATAGTTTTGCTAGGACCCACATTGGGATGCGTGTCAGAAGCATTTCTCAAGGGTGGAGCTGCAGGGAAAACATGGAAAGTTTTCCCTTTCTCAAGAAATAGGTGAAATGGTAGAATTTGGTCGTGGTTCCTTTTAGACCCAACTCAGAAGATGTGTTAGGATCATTTCTCAAGGGTAGAGGTGCAGAAAAAAATGTGAATTTTTTCCATTTTTCCAAAAGTTGTGAAAAGTCATAGGGAACCCCTAAGTCCATTTTTAAGCTTTGAATATTCCACATGGAAGGACCAAATTAAAAGTAAAGATCAATGGAAGCTAAGAGTCTGAATCTGATTTTCCCCCCATTTTACTGAAACACGCTTGGAAGTGTGAGTCTTCATGATTTCTTGGTATTTCCTACATTGTAGGCAGAGAGAGGAGTTAATGTTGATATTTGAGTTTGGTGGGGAGATCTGGAAGATGTCTTGCACCATTAAAATGGTCTGACTATCGAGCTCGATCATTTTTTACATTTTCTTCTCCTGAACACGCAAGGAACCAGATTTGATAGATTAAGGGAAGATGTGGCTGGTGAATTGAAGAAAGAATGATCTACAAGAGGAAGGAGTTGAATGTGGTAGATATTCGAAGAGATCTACCATCGAGCACCTGATGAATTTTGCAGATCTGATTCCAGAAATCATGATCATGATCATGGAAAGCATTGGTAGCACTCAATGTCTTTATTTTTTGGGGGAAAAGGGTCTATGTGTAAATGTTATTAATGGCACAAATTTTTCGTGCAAATGGTTGGAGATTTAGAGGTCAAAGAAAATTCCCAAGAGGAAAATTAGACACAGCCTATCTTTTGAGTAGCCATTTGAGAAAATTGGTTAGCTCCTTTTGTATTAAGTTTTATCGTGTCAAGGTGGTTACAAGTGTACAACCATTGACAAGATCTGAGATTGTTTTAGAAACTTTCCCCTACTAATAAATTTAATCAAATTCAATCTATTTTTTGTTGTCTTGAGAAAAATGTGTATGTTTCATATCAGAATGTATGAGGGTAGTTTTTATTGTTTCTGTTACAATCTTGTATTAAAATATGATTCAATAGCACAAATCTCAATCCTTATGAAAGTTTAGTGGCATCTGTAATTTCATTTCTCAAGAGAGATTTCATCTGGAAGTGAAATAAATGATTTAAACTCATTTTTCTTTCATCTGTTTGACAGAGATTGTCTGTAGTGTACCTTAGGCATGATTTGGCTTAGATATTGATGCTTTGTTGGGTTCTCTCACTCAAGCCTTCATGTTATAATCTTGTAAGTTGTGTGAAAAAGTGCAGATTTGGGCCTCCATTAAAGCACATATTATGGTTAAACAAACATTTTAGCTGTCATATGGCATTCTGTTGGTCTAACCTACCATTTTTTAATATTTCTTGAGGATCTGGTGAACCAAGTTCATGATGCCTCGCCTCACACAAAAATGTTTATTTAAAAAAAAAAATCCTACTCATACTACCCCTATTTGTACCATGTGTGCACAAATGCATGATTTCCATGACCAAAGCATGCAAAAACAATTAGGATTTAAAATGTCTTTAGTAGCCTGAACCTTTCCTAGAGAATATCTCCACTATCTAGAGTGACAACTTGTGAGAGTTAGATTTTGTTGCATTGATCATATTTTCTCCAAGATCTCCTCAAAAATTTCACAAGTAAGGATATATCCATCTCCTCCACAAACAACAGGCTATAAAAGGGTTCTCTTACCTTGGTTGAAAGGAACAACCGAAAATATTGAGGATAGATCAAATCCTTTTGAGGGTGTTATCCATTTCTCCACATTTGAGTGACAAAGGGCCATTTAGATCTTATCCCCAGCTATAAAATGACTCACCATGATTTGTCTGTCTCTAAGCTTCCTGTCAAACCAGTGATGCTACTCAGACTTTGAGGATGAATCAATTTAGATACCAACACCTAAGTGGCACCGTTTCTAGGGATCTGTTTTAAATTGCTGGGAACTAATTTGCATCGTTGAAGACTGATTTGTTGATCTATTTCTCATTCATATCTGTTTGACCCATCAACATGATTCTAGCGTCATTTCTAAGGAATATAGTTTATACTCAGACCCTGGTGTTGTGTGTAAATTTTTCAGTTTTTACAAGTTTTTACACTAGCTTTCACTTGATAAATTTGGGTAAATAAAATTCATAATCTTCCCATTTTTAGTTTCTAGTGTTGACAGACATTTGAGAGATCATATTTAGTGCATTTACACAACTAATGTGTAAATCCTTAGTGGTGACTTCCTGTTGATTTGACTTTTAATGAGTAGCAGTGTATTAACCTCTATCAAGTGAGATTTTTTACCAATATTTGCAAAGTTGGAAGGAAGAAGATATTTCTCTGCTAGGGATCCTACTAGGAAACTTGTTTTCCAGAGCTAGGAAAAGAAAAATCAAAAGGAAGAAAAGCCTAGAGATATGTGGGAGAACAACAGATAAGAAGAGGGATCTCCACTGATGAAAGTGATCAGCCTATCATTGAAGACTACCATTCAAGTGACTTTGAATCAGGAAGCCTCTTTGTGGAATTGAATTCTCTAGCTGGAGAAGGTCCATTTGATTTTGAATGTTTTGCTTCACATTTTGCACCTATATTTTCTGAGGTTGATGGGGATTTCTAATTGACAAGGCCTTTGGGGGATTTCCGTTTTGAGAATTATACTCTTGTGTTCCAAGGACCCTCTACCCCTTATTAATTTGTTACCCCTCCAGGGTCGCCACCATGAATCAACATGGCCCAATCCCCACCTAGACCCCCTTTTTTTTGTAAACACCTTTGGACCTATAAATTTTGTGGGAATGGCTAGTTATCCTAGTGCAGTTCCTCAAGATGTAAGGAAGAGACTGCCAAATTTCCAAGGGAACAATGTTATTACTAGTGATCAACATCTAAATATTTTTATCAATATGATGGAAGACTTTAAGATTGAACATGAAGATGTATTTATAAAACTGTTTTATCCATACTTTGGAAGAAGATGCTAGGGACTGGTATAAAGCATTGCCAGATAACTTTATTAATTCTTGGAATGAGATGAGTAATGCATTTAGATTACATTATGGTGATAGAATTGACCCTAGGTTTCTTTTGACAAAATTTTAAAACATAAAAAATAATCCTAATGAGTCAGTACATGATTTCAACACAAGGTTTAATAATACCTTGAGGATATTTCCTGCTAAGATAAGGCCTTATGATGAGTCATGTTTGATCAAATATTTTGATGCATTTGATAGAAAGGCCACATATTACTTAACAGATAAGAATCCCAAAAATTTGAGGAATTCATTCACGATGGCTTTGAAAATAGAGAACAACATCAAGGCAATTGGAAAGCCTCTAAAAAGGGAGGGTGTAAAGTTGATTAACCCAGAAAAACCTCAAACAAGCAAGGCTACTGATTTGGAGGAGGTTGTGAAGACTTTGGAAGGGGATGTCAAGGAAATTTATTACAAACTAGCCTGAGCTGAGAAAGGAATTGGGAAAAGCTCACAAGGTCAACACAAGAAACAAAGCCAAGATAAGTTTACAAATCACCAAAGATCTAATGACCAAGGAAAGGGACCTATTGGATTTGGAAATAGGAAGCCCCAAGCTAGGGAAAACATAATGATGCCTGATCCTTTGGCTGCTAGAGTTGTTGTTGTGGAGGAGACAAATGTCATTGTTTTGTGTGACAAATGTTTCATGTCTCATGCTCCTTGTGAAGAAGATCAACAAGTTGAGGAAGAAAAAAATGTGAAATTGATGATTATGTTTGCATGATGGAGATCTCTACAAGTTCACCAACGGAAGAAACTTCAACTGAGGTAATAAGTGCTAGAACTAATATTTTTTTGGGGGATTGCATCCACTGGGTACCTCCTCTTCCTCCCTCTCATACTTAAGATGTAAACACTGTGCAAGATTTTGAATTGCCCACTAATTATTTTGAATACTTGAGAGCATTTATGATTGACAAGTATGATGGAGGAGTTCCTTCAGAAGAAGATAGGTAGCTATTAATGAATGTTGTAGTTGCCCAAGAAAAAGGAGCACAATACTAGAAGTAAAGTTGCCAACGGACCACAAGACAAGTCAAAATTTCCATTTCTTAACAAAGAAACCCCAACGAAAAATGCATCTGGCAGAGAGCTTGTTTCCCCAATCAAAACTTATGTTCCTCCCCATGCCCAAACTGAAAAGAATCCCATTCCATTTGATGAATTTTCCAATCTTTCTCCTAGTGCTGCTTTACCAAAAAAAAAATCCATATGACATTGCCCAAGTTTTGAGTCAAATCATAATTTATGTCCCAATTATTGAGCTTCTTAGGATCCCTGATCAAAAGAAGAGGGATTTTGAATGTTTACGATTCAAAGAGGAAGAGATCATATAAGGAAGAGATGTAAACAAGCTTGAGATTCCCCTTACTATTGCAGAGTTGGAAAATCCACGAGTGTTGGAAGGGCTGGGGGAAACACCGGAGGTTTATTTAGGAACTTCTTTGGTTAAATTCTAGCTGAATGTGGATCCATTCTTCACTACTCTGTTTATCAAAGACACGTTGTTTACATAACTATATGTTTGATTCTCGAGCCTCATGTAATGTCATGCCTCTGGAAGTTACAAATGAGCTAGGTATTAGAGTAACAATAGCATATAGGAAGTGCACTATCATGGACTCTAGAGAGGTGCTAGTGGTGGGATGTGTCAAAGATATGGATGTGCAACTTGCATCTTATCCTGGAAGGAACCTAAAAATCGATGTAGTGATTTTTGACCACCATTCCAAGTGGGGAATGTTATTGTCAAGAAAGTAGGAAGCAAGTGTTGGTGGTAGTGTGTAAATGGACATGTCTTATGCCACTATCCCAATTGAAGGGAACTTGGTAAAGTTATATGGAGAGAACAAGATGCTTTACTTGATTGAAGACCCAAGCAATGCATCTTATGAAGTTTTGTAAGAAGATGTTCATCTTAACAACTTTGTGAGTTTTGTGGATTTTAGGAAGTACGAAAATGTTGAAAATAGAGCTCCTAAGTATGTTGTTTTCTTTGGGAATTTGGTCTATGATTCATCCTTGAAAAATGTTAAATAATTTGACCTAAACACAATGGAGGAGATTTAGAGAACATGGATTGTTTACAAAATGAACAAAGAAGAAAAAGAGGTATATTTCAAGTTGATGAAAACATATCATAACCTTTTGGCATGGTCATATCTAGGATGGAAGGCACTTAAATATTTTCCTTTATTGTTTTCTTTGAATCAAGGTGTGCATCATTTGTATAGTGCATAGTTTGTTGGTTTGTTTTCCTGTCTTTTGTGTTTTTTCTCGTTTTGGTCCCTAATGACCTATTTTCTGCTAGTTTCTCTGTTCATTCTTGGAGGATGGCTTTGTTTCTCTACTCTGCAAGCTGACGCTATCACCCAATGGATATTTTATCACTTGGCCTACATTTTTTCTTGTGACACTCATAGGGAGCGCCCATCCCCAAGTCAGAGCCGATGTTGGTGCTCAGATTTGTCTCGCCCTAGTTTGCCTTTGAAAATCAATAAATTTATGGCCTCTATCATTCTCTACTTCCTTGTGTTGTGCTTGGTTAGTCTCTGTCACCATTTTTAATCTTTTCCTAGGTCATAGATCATGTACGGGGTCCATATTTGTTTTCTCCTTCTTTTTGTTCCTCTAGTGGAAGTATGTAATTTGTGTCTCTCATTCTCCGTTCATCTAAAAAACTTGGCCTTTCCTATTCTTTCCATTTCCATAGTTAGGAATTTCTTCCCTTGTCATTGTTGCCCTAAATAATTAATGAAAGATGAATGGATGTATCTCTAAGGAATGTATTTGAAGCTTATAACAGTCCTAAATTATCTGTCCTTGGAGAAATTTTCATTTTCGGGCTCAAATGGTCATTTTTCTTTATTTGATGGTTTTTCGGATGTTTCTCACAGTCAAATTCACATTCTTGCATCAAAAGGAAATGTGGCTCCCTTTGGTTGGTCAAGGGATGGGCCGGTGAATGCTTTAACTTATCACTTTTTTATTTTTTGGCAAAAAGGAAAATTTGGTCCCGTAGCTCCACTCAAATCTAATTGGTTCTTTTGGTGCTGAAGCAGCTTCTTCCAATTGGATGGGGAGCGATGCCTTTTTTTTTGAACTTGTTATTTTTGGTTACTTTGGAAAAAAATTTGAACTCGCACCGTGGTCCTGCCAGGATTTGATTAAAGAAAAATTTAAGTGGCAGTGAAAAAGTCTTACGTTTGACCCCGTAGAAGGACACCTGACAAAGTTGAAGGTGAAGATACGGGCTTTCAGAGGCAAATTGGATGTCTTGCCTTCTTAGTGAAATGGGAGTAAATTCTAAAATGGAATCATGCCCCCATCAAATCATTTTGGAAGCCTTAAGGTTTTTTAAGAAGTGCTAAGAGGACAAGTGGCGAGCTTGCGCTTATTCAAGGTCTCAATTTTTGGGGACCATCTCAAGGTGCGCCATAGTGACACGTGGTAGTTTGAAAAGTCAAAATGAGTGGGGAAGTGGACCATTGGGGGTAACTTCAAATTTTCAACCCGAACGTTCAAAAAATTTAAACATCAAAATGGCCCGTAAGCATGATAAAGGAAAGGTCAAAGCTTGCTCTAGTAAAAGGCAAAGGTGCGGGACCCGCAGAGGAAATTTGTAAAATTTTTCCTTTTGATGGAAAACAATTAAAAGTAAAAAAGGAATCATAGTTCCACTAGGACCCACATTGGGACACGTGTCAGAAGCATTTCTAAAGGGCGGTGCTGCGGGGAAAACTTTGAAATTTTTTCCTTTTTCAAAAAAGAGGTGAAATGGTAGAATTTGGTCACAGTTCCTTTTAGATCCACCTAAGGAGATGTGTTAGGCTCATTTCTTGAGGGCGGAGGTGCGGAACAAAATGTGAAAGTTTTCGATTTTTCCAAAAGTTGTAAAAAGTCAGAGGGAACCCCCAGGTCCATTTTTAAGCTTTGAATCTTCCACGTTGATGGGGCCAAATTCAAAGTAAATATCAATGACAACTGAGAGTCTAAATCTGATTTTCCCCCCATTTTACTGAAACACGCCTGAAAGTGTGAGTCTTCATGATTTCTTTGTATTTCGTACACGCCAGGTAGAGAGGGGACTTAATGTTGATATCTAAGTTTGGTGGGGATATCTGGACGACGTCTTGTGCCATTAAAATGTTCTAACTATCAATCCTGATCGAATTTTCCATTTTCTTCTCCTGAGCATGTAATGAACTAGATTTGATAGATTAAGGGTGGAAGAGATTGGTGAATTAAAGAAAGAATGATATACCAGAGGAAGGAGTTGAATGCAGGAGATATTTGAAGAGATCCGCCCTCGAGCACCTGACAACTTTTGAAGATTTGATTCTGGAAATTGTGATCATGATCATGGCAAGCATTGGTAGCACTCAATGTCTATATTTTTTGGGGGAAAAGGGGCTCTATGTAAATTTCATAAATGGAACAAATTTTTCATGCAAATGGTTGGATTGTTAGAGGTCGAAGAAAATTCGCAAGAGTAAAATTTGACAAAGCATGTCTTTTGAGTAGCCATCTGAGAAACCCGGTTAGCTATTTTTGTATTAAGTTTTATCGTGTCAAGGGTGTTGTGAGTGTACAACCATTCGCAAGCTATGAGATTGTTCTAGAAACTTTCCCTTGCTGATAAATTTAATCAAATTCGAGCTATTTTGTGTTGTCTTGAGCAAAATGTGTATGTTTCATCTCTAAATGTATGCTGGTAGTTTTCCTTTTTTCTATGGCAATCTTGTATTAAAATATGATTCAATCACATAGGTCTCAATCCTTATGACAGTTTAGTGGCATCTGTAATTTCATTTCTTAGGAGAGATTTCATCTGGAAGTGAAATAAATGATTTAAACTCATTTTTATTTCATCTGTTCGACAGATATTTTTCTGTAAGCCTCTAGGTGTACATTAGGCATGATTTCACTTAGATTTTGATGCTTTGTTGGGGTTCTCTAACTCGATCCTTCGTGTTATAATCTCATAGGTTTTGTGAAAAAGTGCTGATTTGGGCCTCCATTGAAGCACATATTCTGGTTAAAGAAACATTTTAGTTGTCCTGTGGCATTTTGTTTGTCTAACCTACCATTATGTAAATTTTCTCAAGGATCTGGTGAACCAAGTTCATCCTGCCTCGCCTCCCACCAAAAAATTTATTTAAAAACAACTAATCTTACCCATACAACCCCTGTTTTTCCTGTGTCTACACAAATGCACAATTTTCATGACCAAAACATGCAAAAACAATCAGTATTTCAAATGTATTTAGTTTCCTGAACCTTGCCTAGAGAATATTTCCACTATCTAGAGTGACAGCTCATGAGGGTTAGATTTTGTTGCATTGATCATATTTTCTCCAAGGTCTCCTTAACAACTTCAGTAGGAAGGATATCTCCATCTCCTCCAAAAACAACAGGCTAAAAAAGGCTTCTCTTACCTTGGTAAAAGGGAACAACCTAAAATAGTTAGGATAGATCAAATCCTCTTGAGGGTGCTATCCATTTCTCCACATTTGAGTGACAAAGGGCCATTTAGATCTTATCCCCGACTACAAAATGACTCACCATGATCTATCTATCTCTAAGCTTCCTGTCAAACCAGTGATGGTGCTCATACTTTGAGGGAGAATCAATTTGGATACAAATAGATGTTATGGAATGAATACAAGGTGTTGATAGAGGGAGATTAGTGGAGGATGTTGTAGGGAACGACTATGCATAAGACATTGCATTTAAAATATGTTAGGTAAATTAGGTATTATTTAGATATTTATATTTTTTGTAGTTGATAGAGCATCATTTTTGTGAAACTTTACATTAGTGGGTAGGTTAGGAAAAATTACATTTGGGTTTATAAGGAATTTTTTTTTTACTTTTTCATTTCATTGATTTTTATGAACCAATTTTTAAAATTTGTGACTGCATTTTGGCCAGACTCAATCGGCCCATGTGAAACATGAAGGCCAATGACATTAAGAGGGATTTTGATTTTTTTCAATGGTCATTGGCGTTTACAAGAGGGGTGATGGCATAGGATAAAGTTTTTAAGGGGTCGATGGCATCTGCCAGAGGGTCAATGACATAGGGTAAAATTTGATATGAGATATATATTTTTATTTTCAGCATAAATTAATGATACAACTTTCTAATATTTGTTTATTTTCATGCTTTGGATACATGTAAAGAAAATGATTTTCCTATGGAATACAATGGGTTTATCATTACTCAATGATATTATTACTAGATTAAGTCAAGTACATATATCCCAAATGAAGGGTTAGGGTGATATAATTTAATTTTAATTAAATCTAATTATGGAGTAACTATTGTTCCTAAAGATGTTAAAAATTATAATATACAATAAGATCCAAGTAATAAGAAATAAATGTTTAAAACCCTAATCAAGAAGGAGAGATAGAGGAACTTAGTTGATTTACGAATGAATAGGAAGTGATATAGTAGGTGCAAATGATGAACAATTGAAAACAAGGTCATCACTAGTCACTTGAAAATATTTAACTTCGGATGGGAGTCGGACAAGGGTTCGGGCAGTGTAGGACAAAGATTATTGGGTATTGATTCCTACTCATGAGAATTGATAACTATGCAAAGGCTTCACAATTTCTCTCTATTGATGTCTTGATGTTCACACTATGATCACATATGATACATATAACATGCAAAAGATAAGTTCACCTGGGACACGCCCACAAACCGCATCAAACCTAAAACGGAAAATAAAGAATGGGGAGTCTAATGAACCCCAACAGTCACCCCAAAAGTGAACTTACAACCACACATTGCACTATATATCAGAATCCATGTAGTTCTTTAGTGTGTGTGTGTGTGTAAAAATGATGTCCCAGAATGCCCTTCTGAAAGTTACAGGTGATAGTAGGTTTTAGCTAGAATATAAAAATGTAGTATTATGTGTGGAAGAACTAGAATGAACTTCCCCTTCCTATCTTTTCTATGTAGATTTTATGCAACCATTGTTCCTTGAGTGGATGCTAGATGGATGAATTTAGAATTATTTAGTTTCTTTCAAATGTAATATTATGTTAAGATAGTAATGCTTAGCATTTGGTCCTTGATTTTTAACACTTAACTATTATTTATATGATTCCCTTGTTTTAATTTTTTAATTCAGAACAGGAAGGATGACCTATAAGTGAAAAATATGCCCAAAAGATAAAATAGACTGAAAAGGATTGAGTAAGATAAAACAAAGGGTCAGTGTTGCCAAGGAGGGACACAAGTGCTAGGAAGCTTCATTCCTCATTGGGTGCTAGTGTCTAAATTCATAAAATATAAACAAGTAAAGTTTTTTCTTGGTTTTTGGGTGTGTAAAACCAAATAGAAAATAAGAGAAAAAGAAAAGAGGTCAAATACAGTTGACAAACACTAGTTTTCTTGCTTAGGATTCATATAAATACTAGTCAAATTTTAAAACATATAAGCGTACCCAAGTACGTGATTTTGTGTCTAAATTAGCCCCCAATTTCTATTTTTTGAGTGAATACTTGATACCATAAAGTAGATATAAGATGTGCACCTTATGATCCCATACAACATGCCAAGTGGACAAGTGAAGTGTGGAATGAAACATGAGGAATATAAAATAAAAGTGACCTATTATCCATTTCATCCAATGGGAAAAATGGACAATGGAAATGTAACAGGACCTAGGCATCGAAATAGGACCTCGTAGAAAATCCTTAAGTTACAGAGTAAAATCAAGTGTTTTAGGAACACATTAAGTGAATTTGGGCGTGAAAATCACATTGAGTAATTTTTTGCTCTTCTGGGTTTTGACCCTAAGGATCAACTTAAAATTTTATGAAATGTGGACCCTGTACACCCAAATCTAGCCAAACCAATTAAAATTGGAGGGAAAACATCATGAACCCTAAAATATTTTGTATCTATTCTTAAATAGGCATCTAACAAGAAGAAATTTGAGAAATTCCAAAAGATAGGTTTCAAGGGTACAAAATTTGCATATGGGCCTAATTGAGCCTATCGAGCTAAAAAATAACTACTGCGGTACTCAGGGAGAATCTCGGTGAGCTAGAAATGTGCATTAGAGGGGAGAGAAGGAGGAGGACTCACTGAGTAGCTCAAAAAGCTACTTGGAGACCTGATTTGTAATGGTGGATGGTCCAGCGCTTTCGGGGCTTAGTGATCTCTTGACACTGTGTGAAGCATCGAGGTTTATGTAAAGTGTGTGAGCTCATTGGAATTGTCAAGTATAGGTGGATAAGTGAGCCGAGCTTACGGTTTGGACAAGGCAAAGGACAAGTTTACATGAATATGTCATTTTATAGGTAAAGGTGCTCTGGTGACCGAGCTATGATGTGATCCTGAGTTGATAGGGCATGGTAGAATGGATCAAGCTAATCCATAGTGATATGGATGGATGGCTTGACAAGTCAAGGTTCCAAACAAGTTCACCTCTTAGGCGGAAGGGATCTATGGGGAAATCAAGTCTGAGATCACAAATGGGAGGGTCCATAGGGCAAGTCAGCTTCACAGGTAAAAGAATTCGCAGGTCGGTTGGTTAGACTGAGCTAAGGGGAGGTCCATAGTGTGAGTTTGAGAAAGGAAATGGATAGATGCAAGGATGAAAGGAAAAGCAATGGCTCAATAAACCAAGTAAACCCTTTGCGATGAGTTATGGGGATGAGCATGCATTGGATTGGCACGGAGAGGATATTTTTCGGGTGTAACAGACATTGATGGAGGGTAAATTTTTTGTGAAGTCATCTTAGCTCGAGAGAGCAAGAAATTCGTGATGTTGAAGGGAAGTCTGAAGTCCAACATTTTTAGACTTTAGAAGTATTGTGATTCAGAGAGTGGGGGCATCCAATTTTGGAGGTCAACCTCTTTGAAAGTCTGAAATGGTGGGCTAGATTTCTCCAAAAGCTAAAAGTCCTAAACTCTGAAATGGGAGTTTCGAGAGTCAACTCGAGGATGGGAAAGTCAATGGATGACATGGTATGAGGTTTTAGAAAAAGTTACTTTGGAAAATGGCAAGGTAAAAATTTAAATTGGTGTGTCGAGATTCTATGAAGGCTAAAAAACATTAAAGCCGAAATGGTGGGGACTAATTTTCTGACATGGAATTCAGCAAGTTGTTTTCAGAATTCATGAAGGGAACATTTTCATGATATCAAGGGAGTTGGTTTTGAGGAATCTTAGATACCGAAATAAAAAAATGATGGGATTACCAAGTCTAAAGTCCCACCCAACAAAAAACCCAAAATCCACTGTGTCACATAACATGTTGAGCCATTTGGGGAAGTGTGCAATAGTAGGTGGTGCAAAGAATGGAAAGCTTGTGTAAGGATGGGAGATACATTGGAGGTATATCACATTCCAGAACCATGCATCGAGCTGATGGCATGTAGGAGTGAGCTACATTGAATGGGAGCTCGGTAGGTGGGAGAAAATGAACCTGAATGGTGGCCTGCACAAAAAATTTAATAATTTTTTTATTCCTTCATCTTTGGTTATGAAATTATAATTGATGGAAAGGTATTTTAGAGATCTACAACATGGTATACTATTCAATAAGAAATTAATGAGTACTATGAGAGAAAATTCATGATGAAGTTATAGGAGCTAGAAGATATACCTAGGATGAAATCAGAGTCAATTTATTCTAGCACAAGATATTGAAATTAATAAAACAAGGGTTTTATAGATCTTCCATACTCATTGTAGGATAAACAATGAATTTTTGTGGGCAATGGAGGTAATTTTTTAGTTCTTTTCTCTCTCTTCTCTCTTTAAATTTCTTTTATAAATTCTATGGAGGGGTTCAGTTCAAAAGGTTGGTACTTTGTAATTGCCTCTCCCTTATTTCTTGTCCTATGAGAAATATGGGGAGTTTCAAGCCTCCCTATTAAACATTGTAATAAAAAATTTGTTCCTTTTCCAACCCATGTAATGTATTGTATCAAATTTTGGAGTAATAAAACAAATATGTGGATGATTCTGAACCCTTCTTTGTGTTTATAGTATCTTATATGATCTTTCAATACAGTTAGATTTTATCGTACACTATCATACATGTATTTCAAGGTTTCAATTGGGTTTTTTTTATTGGAAAGTGGGTCTGTAATAGGTGTTTGGATCTATGGTGCTTCATTACCCTCCCCAATTTTAGTATTTTTTCACTCTCATGCATTATAGGTTCTCCAACACTCCTTCTTGGTGCATCACCTTCCCTTGGAGTACGTTTATTTTTCATACATCCTTTTATCTTTTTCCCATTGGAAAAACATTAGAGTAGGGTTAGATTTTTACAGCTCTCTAGACTTTGGAGTAGTTAGTACTAGGATAGGATAGGAATCTGACCTTCTCTAGAGAGCTATACTATTTAGAATGGTCCCACACTTTTGGATAGCTCAGTGTTTTACAAATCACACTAATTTCCTAATTACTAACATCCTAGAAGTCTAGGGTGCTATGATTTTTTGACAATAGTATTTGCATGCTCAGTGGGACTATAAGTCATTGCTTAAAACTTTGGTGGCATTTGTGAGGAATTTCAAATTCTAATTTTGCATATTTCTAATTTTAGAGTTTTCACCATAGGATCAGACTTTTGAAATAAATTTTCTTGAGGTTATTCATGAGAAAAACAAGTCCAAATTTCACAAACAGATAGACTTGGGGGTGTTGTCCTCTCAAAATTCCCCTCTTTTGAAAGTTGAAAATTTTGAAAATGTTGAGTTAACACCCTTCAGTAGTGTTCTAGTGAAGTTAAAATTTGAAGAGATGGTGAAAATTGCATTTATTGGGCTCATTTTAGTGACTTGCGGGTCTGTCAAACATTTTTTGTCCCTCATATCCCAAGTATCAGTGGGCCCTTTTGTTTTTTGATCAGCTGATTTCCCCGTAAGTCCTTGTTTGTCGGCTTTATCAGACATTTTCAGCCCATCTGTCCCAAGTACGTTCAGGCCTCCTGTTCACTGATTCCCTGCATCATCTGCATCAGCCGAATTGGGTCTTCACATACTTCACATTTTTGTGTCCCTGGACCGCTCATGCTCCTTTTTCCCACATTCCCCGTGTTACCCGCATCGGCTGAATCAGATTTTCACATCCCTCATGTCCCAATGTCCCATGAACCATCCGGGAACCAGTTTTTTCCACTTTTCCCACATTTCACCTTTTTTGAGTCGATGCAAGGTGTATTTAATGTGCATTTATGATATTCTCTCTACTTGAATGGCTATTTAAAGGGAATACCATCTATGTATTTAACACATTACTTTCTCGCTATCTCTTTCCCATGCACTCTTACAATTGAGTCATATGTTCATCTTGTTGTATCACTTTGCATTTTTATCACGAATTTGTTCTTTGAAGGCCGTTCTTCTGTGCACTATAAAAATGAAGATCAAGTTTCAAGGGCATGAGCATCTATCACCTTTGGAGACTTTTGTACCCAATATCAGAGATAGCAAAGTTTGACACTTAGATTTCGTTGATTTCTATGGTAGATTAGCATGTGATAATCCTACTCCCATGGCCCAAATTATCAATGACAGTGGAATCACTTATGCTTCTGGTTTTCTTATCTTTGTGTAGTGTGCCGACACCGTGCTCACGTGTGGGGCTCATTTCAATTTGGATACCAAGGAGGTTGTTAATGTGCATGGAGAGTTGATTAAAAACCTGGATGCTTCCACCATCATGCTTCCCTACGCATTCCTAAGACAAAAGACTCCATTTTTCTCACTCTTGCTCAAGCTTAGACCCTATTTGATCAAGACAACTAGAAATACAAGACACAAGTAGCTAAGTCATGGCTGATGTGTCCTAAGAAGGGAGCGTACTAACTCTCTAAGGCATTTTTCAAGGTTGATTTCAATGAGGAACTATCAAATTTCATTATCTTGCTCCCCCATATTATGGGAATGCCCTCTACCAACAACTTCAATTTTAGGATGTGCCCTTTTATAAACATCATATGCGAGGGTAAGCAAAACATTAATTGGGCTGAGATTATCTGTATGAACATGACTGAATAATTGTCAAATGTTCAGCAAAATAAGAATTTCTACATGACTTCTTATCTCATGTACACCCATGGAATCATCTCGGGAGTGGTTAGGCTTCACTTACATTAAGGGAAAGAAGGATGAGCCCATATACACATATTGCCCTCAGTTTACCCTCAAGGCCAGTAATCACAATTTTAGAAGGGTAAATGATGCTTTCACCATGTACATTGTGAGGCTCTTTGAGGGTGACACTGCTAGAAGGTTCTATGATGAGGCTATGGCTTTGATGGATAAGTATGGGACTTTCTTCATCTAGTTTCTGAAAGTTCTCATACATCAGATTGACCTGTTTTGAAAGTACACCTCTCAAGTCTTTCCATGTTCTACAATGATAAAATGGATTTGGTTGAGGTGTGTAGGAAGCTAGATAAACTTCATAGAACCTGTCGAGATAAGAAGATCACCTGGTCTTCATTTACCTATCACTTTGGGGAATTATACATGTAGGACAACTCTAGATGCCCAAGAATATAGAAAGGGCTATTGCTCCTCTTACTATTCATTTCTTCAGAACCAGGACTTGCTTTGATTTGAAGAAATTCATTGATCAGAATCTCAAGGATAACCTATCATCATCATCTTGATACTGAGGATTACTGGGCTGATTGTGTTGATGATTTTGAAGCTAGGAGGAGGCATTTTGGTAGATTGTCTCTGTAACAGATCTTAGATCTCAATATCTATTAGGTGCCTGAAGGGCTTGTGGATGATGGTGAGGACTTACAATCCTTTGAGTATGAAAGATCAATCAAGCACAATCCTCTAGAAACCCTGGATTGGTATGTGAAGGAGAGAGATGATTTGAGTGAGATAATTTCCCTTGTCATTGTCAGAACTAAGGTTTGGTTTGACAGGAAAGTTTATGAGTTTAAGAAGGAACCAAGGTGGAACCTCTTCAAGAGAGGTTTCTACACCTCAGAAGGAAGCACATACACCTAGTACTGTGGTACCTGAGAAAAATCCTTCTTCTTCTACCATGAAAGAACCAAAGTTGTCTACTCCTTCCTCTTCCACCAGAGTATATTAGAAGAAAATAAAAGAGGTTAAGTAGGAACCGAGTCGAGGAAGAAACTTCTCTAGAGCAATCATAATTGCCTATTGGGCCAGAGAACATTATTTTTCTAAATGATGATGATGATGATGATGAGATGAAAGAACTAGAAGAAACCACTGAAACCATTGCTGAGGTGGAGAAGGAAGGATCAAGAACTGAACCTCCAAGTATAACAGACTCCTCTGCAAAGGAAATTCATGAGGTTCCATTCATTTCCCCACTAGAGACAACAGTGATCCATAATTTAAGTGTCCATGAGTTCACTTGCACTTGGGTCCCTTGATTCTTCCATTTCTTTTTCTTCCTTTTCCTGGGTGTAGCTCCTAGTTGATAGCAGGAAAAGGAGATCTTCCTCTAGATTGGTAGGGTCTTATTTTGATGATGTGGTAGCTCTACTTGAGTATTATCCCTCCCCCTCCAGCAAAGAAAGAAAAGACCACTTTGACGATGGTAATTGATGCTCAAGGCCAGTAGTTCCTGGAGGTTGCAAAACCCAAGGTGGAAAAAGAGGAAAAATATCTTTTGATCTCTGACTTAGAGTTTTCAAGGATTCCAATGGGAGAATCTACACTTGAGAGTGAGGTTCATAACCTTCGGAAAACCTTCACTAGGGTTATTAAAGGGTCGAGAAAGGCAAGAAAACCATGGAGCATTTGGAAGTACATAATCAAGTTCTTTCCAACTTTATCAGATCATTATTGGCCAAAGATAAATGTTTTGGATCCAACTCCATTGGCTACTCTCCCACCTCCCATTGTTCTCATCCAAGATGAGGTTCAAAGCATCAAAGACATACATAAGTATTCTACTTATGGGAAGACAGTTGAGGCCATGGTAGATGATATGATCATAGAAGGTTTAAACTTCATTGAGGAAGCCTTCAAAACCAATGAGAAGGTGATCAAGCTTCAACAGAAACTCACTTCCTCAATCAAAGCTATGGACAATGAGCTGATGGTCTTGAGTGGGTGTATTGCAGATCTCCATCTAATGGGTCAAACTAACGAGAGGATCCTATTAGCCAATAATGTATTTGATGATGTCAAGAATAACCTATCAAGGACATGGATCTTTAGCATTGAATGGAAAATAAAGGTTCTGGAAGAAGCACTGGGAGAATTAAGGAATGTATGGAAAAAAGGGGAGTCTTTTAAAACTTGTGTTTTATCTGCCTTCAAAGATATCCATTGCCATCTTTAGGATGAAGCTACAGGTGTATCCCTCTCTCTTCAAGAAATCAAGGCTCAGTTCAAAACCTTTGTCAAGGATGATTTTTCAAAGAAGAGTCAATCAAAAAAGAGAAAATGAAGGACATTTGTTCTCTCCATTCAGCTATAGCCGAGGCTAATAAGGAGTATCTAGAGCATACCGAGTTTGACAAAGATATGGAAAAATGCCTCAGCACATGGAATCATACTACTGCTAACACAAAAATTCCAAGAGGCATGGAGATAGCAGAAGCATTGAAGAGATTCAGGCATCAGATTCTCAAAGTAGTGGGCCCTCCTCCGCCACAACTGGATGTCTCTGCTTCTGGCTCTTGACTCTCCTTTTCTATCTATAGTTTGTATCTCCTTGTAAATTAATTAAGGACTTTGTATTGTGCATTTCCTTAATTAATATTTTGGTTAAAAGAAATGGTTACCAAATGTAACCACTTTTGTAAGATATATATTGAGCTCTCCTCACCATTCCAAGGGGATGGAACTCTAATTATTTTTGAAAGTGTAAAAGAATTAAAAGCTATCAATACAGAAGATTTCCCTTCCTATTTCTATTTGCGTCTATTTATTCTCTCTTATCTATCTGAAATTTTTGAATCATTAATTTATTGCATTAAGAAGCTTTGCATTCTTGTGGATGTTATCTTTGGAACTTTGTATCTGTGAAATAACATCTAGTGGTTTTAATATGAATGATTATGTTCTATATATTGTCCTTGCCCAGACATTTATAAGGAACTATTTTGCTATCTATACTTCTTGAAGGGTGCTATTATATTCTACCTTTTTTTCCCTCCCTTAGTTTCTTATGTTCCTTTGTATTGATAATCTATCTTGGCATTAAAACACTTTCATGATATCAAAGTTCCTCATTGAAGTAGAAAATTGTACATTTGTGAATAGTTTTGTTGCTTTCTTTCAATAAGGGCACCTCTCCCATTAAAGAGGAGGAACTTTCATCCCCTGACTGTTGCTTGAATTAAATTCCTATTTTGACAACCAACAGTTTTTGGTGACTCCACTGGGGATTCATTTCAATGGATTCCAGTTTTAAAGAACAATTTCTCGATCATTTCCATGATCTGGTGACTCTAAGATTTACTCATGGAAGAAGAGCCCTTGGGATTGAAGATTCTCAATTTCAACTCCTTAGAGCAGCAATGTTTTCCTCTTCCTTCAACAAGGAGAAATAGAAGAGCTCATTCTGTGAGCACACCCCCTGTTGAAGATAGATCTGTTGAGAGTGGTATCCCACAAGAACAACTCATCCCTAATCTTTCACGCTTTAGTTCTTACTAGTGTTTCAGTTCCACTTCAAGATGTTTTTCCAAGAATGGCAACTCCTTTACCTTGGGGCCAATGAGTTGGAACTCTTTCCCTCCCTCATCCTTTTCATGAGTTACCCAGGGGTAACAGAAAGAAATTTCCCAAGTTCAGAGGTGATGGCAAGGTACATCCTGATGAACACATTGCAAGCCTTCATAGTTACATGTGGAGTCCTCGAGAGTTGAACATGAAGATGTCTCTGTGAGTCTTTTTGTAGAGACATTTAAGACAATGCGGAAGATTGGTTTTACCATCTCCTCACTGGGGCCATTACGAATTGGGATACCATGACAACCCAATTTGAGCACCGTTTAAAACCTGTTGAAGATGTGCATGCTTTGCTAGCCCAGATTTCTCAAATCAAGAAATAACCACAAGAGCCCATGAGATAATTTGTGGCCAAGTTTAATAAGCTTATTAACAAGATCCCACAAAACACCTAGCCTGTGGATCAAATTAAAAAATGTTTCTTCCTGAATTCTCAATTTCCTGAAGTAAGCTACGCACTGAGAAGAGCTAATCTTGCAACTTTGGATGTTGATCAGAGATTGGCCATTAGCGTGGAAGATGACCTGATCATGTATGGTAAATTGAAAAGAGACTCTTCCAAATCCAAATCTTCTTCTTCTTCTCCCTCTACTCCAAGAACTAGTGCAGATCAATTAGTACAGAAGCTTGCCAATGACCTCATTGCCATCAAGAAACAATTGGCTCAACATGCTCCCTATCAAGATGTTCCAAGGAAGAACTTTCAGCCTAGAAACTATTTTCCTTCTTCTCAAACAAGGCTGGCAATCGAAGGACCACCCATCAAGGTCCCTATTAATGTAACTTGTGAAGTTGAAGAACCTGATGATGAAGAGGTTAATGAAGACTTTGAAGAACCTGGAGAAGAGGCTGAGGAAGAATTGGAAGAACTTGATGGATCTCAAATTAATTTCCTTACTACTGAGGGCATTGATGAAGAAGATGATTATGATGAAGTAGTAGCAGAGATGAATAGTGAGTCATATGCTGTTATGACTCGGGAAAAGACCAACAAGAAAGAAAAAGTGATGCAGCCCGCTAAAAAATATAAGGAGTATCCCATGACTATTCCAGTGGTGGCAAGAAGAGGATCTCCTATTCCCACTGCATCCGTGCAAAAGGTAAGTTCTGCTAATTCTTCTTCTTCTACTCCTACTTCTAAAACTTATTATTCTCCAATTCCAAAGCTTGATAAGCCTAAGATTCCTAGTGATGATTCCCCATCCACCTCTGGATCTTTTGATATCATCAACCACCTCAAGAAGACAAAAATCTAGATTTTAGAGGCTGAGTTTTATCAAACCCATCCAAAAGCCTTTGCCAAAATGGTCCACTTTGTCAATTCCCATTCCAAAAACTTTATCCCACACTTCTAAAGGTATTTTTCCCACTCCATCTTCCACACCCCAACCAAATCTTGTGGCTGCAGTCACCTCACCTAATGAGAAAATCAAACCATTCTATGTGATCCCTCCTCATAGCTAGCCACAGAACTTAGCAACTGTGTCATAGACTTAGGAGCATCAGACAATGTGATGCCTACCAAAGTGGCTCATGCTTTGGGTCTTACCCTCACACACACTACTGGTTCTTGTTATTCCATGGAGAGTAGGGAGGTGCCCTTGGTAGAAGAATTAAGGATGCACAAGTAGCTTTTGCTTGCCTTACCAGAGAAAAAGGTTTTAGCTACTATTCTGGTAGCTGATATTCCTCCTTCATATGGCATGCTGTTGAGTAGGAATTTTTGTAAGGATGTAGGAGGAGAAATTCAAATGGATTGGTCACATGCCCTTATACCAGTCAATGGAAAGATGAAGAAGTTACTTCCTGAGAAGCAAGCTGAATATATTGTGCAAAAGAGGGATGATCCCAAAGCACAAATACTTTATGAAGATATTGGGCATGGAAACTATATGATCATGTCTTAGGATGAGGTGGAACATCCCAAAGAAGTGCTCCATGATCCTAATGGCATTTGGAATTTGGAATTTGATGGAAGTTGCTCCTCAACTGGTGTTGGGGCTGGTGTGATATTGATATCTTTAGAGGGAAAGATTCATCCTTTCTCATTCAAGCTACAATTTGAAAATACAAATAACACAATAGAATATGAAGCTCTCATCCTTGGAATAAATGTGGAAAAAGAAAGAGGTGTGAAGAATCTTCTAGCTTGTGGAGATGCGGAACTGGTTGTCAAACAAGTTAGAGATTTGTTTCCAAGTAAAGAATAGAAGGTTGAAGCACTATAGAAATCTGGTCTGGGATTCTATTGAATTCCTTGATGCCTTCTCCATCAAAGTGGTGCCAAGGGAAAAGAACACTAGGGCTGAATCCCTAGCTGTTTCAGGGTCTTTATTGATACCTCATCCTGATTTTTCTCAGGAAAAATTCACCATCGAAATGATCCATAGACCAAGCATACTAGACAATGCAAACAACTGGACAAGTTTTCAATGATGATCAACATTTACTCTCTTTCCTGGAGCTCAGGGATAACTTTGATCAATTGTATTTTGAAGAAAGTGACAATCTGCCATGAGAGGGTGTCTCTTCCAATGATGAAGGTGTCAAAGAGGAGATGGATCAAGATGGATGCATCAGGCTAAAAGGTAACAAGATCCCTAGAGGCCTGGTAAGTCTGGAGGAATTGTTTGATAAACATGACAGGCATGTCAAGTCCAAGGCTTCCAAAGGAGCTCAACAGTCTACTGAATACAAAAATATTAACATTGGGAGCTCTGTTGACTCCAAAATGGTGAACGTTGGAAAGTGCTGTGCCCAAGAGGAGAAGAAGAAGGTAGTAAATCTTTTGAAGAGGTACGTTGATGTCCTTTCTTATTCTTATGATGATCTGAAAGCCTTCCAGCCAAAATAAATACAACATTTCATTCCCCTCAAACCTAGGATAAAACCTTTCAAGCAGAAGCAAAGGAAATACAATCCAAAAATTGCTGACACCATTTTCCAAGAGATACAAAAGTTATTGAAAGCCAAGATCATCTTCCCCATTCATCATTCCACATGGGTTGCTAATATTGTCCTCGTTAGGAAGAAAAATAGTGAGATTCAGATCTGTGTTGACTTCAGGAATCTAAATCAGGCTTCTTTGAAAGATAATTATCCCCTACCCATGATGGACCAAGTGTTACAAGTTGTCACAGGTTCTGAAATGTTGTCCATGCTTGATGGTTTCTCAGGATATAACCAAGTGGAAGTCAATACTACAGACCAGCACAAGACTACCTTTACCACTCCTTGGGGTACTTTTTCCTACAAAAGGATGCCCTTTGGCCTCATTAATGCTAGTGCCACTTTTCAGAGAGTAATGGATTTGGCCTTCAGGGGTTTGAAAGGAAAATGCATTGTTGTGTATCTAGATGATTTAACTGTGTTTTCCAAATCTAGAGAAGATCACTTTCAGCATCTAGAAACATTTCTCTTGAAATGCAGAGAACATGGGGTCTCTCTGAATCCCAAGAAATATATCTTTTGTGTCATGGAGGGAAATTTTTTGGGACATGTTATCTCTAGAGAAGGAATCAATATTGATCCTAAATGAGTTCAAGATATTCAGTAGATTCCTCTTCCCACAAGAAAAAAAGGGAGTGCATTCTTTCTTTGGTAAGATCAACTTCCTAAGAAGATTCATCCCTGACTTTGTAGAGCTGACTCTGAATATTTCCCAGATGATGAAAGGAAATAAATGTTTGGTTGGTCTTCTAAAGGAAAGGAAGCATTTGAGGGCATTAAGAAATCCATTGCTAAGACTCCTATCTTAGCATGTCCAATATTTTTGCAAAGATTTTATTATCTATTTCTATGCCACTGAGAGTACTTTGGCTGTTGTGTTGACTCAGAAAGATTCTAAAGATCATGATCTCCCAATTGCATTCATGAGTTATATTCTGAAAACTCATGAGTTGAGGTACACTATGATGGAGAAACATGATTTTGTAGTGGTTAAAGTTGTTAAGCAGTTTCAATTTTACATTCTTAACTCTCACTCTGTTGTGCTTGTGCCCGATACGACTATCAAGTCTATTCTTACACAACAGGAGTTTGGAACCAAGAGAGGAAATTGGGTAGCAAAGGTTCAGGTGTATGATCTCGACATCAGACCAATGAAGCTAGTTTGGGGTAAAGGCCTGTGTAAACTTATTGCTGAAGGAGCAGGTCAGGACATTGCCTAAGGATGAAGTTGATATCCCTATTGTTCTATTCCTTAGCTCAACAGATGAATGGTATGCTGACATTTCTCACTTCCTCACCTATGGTGAGTGTCCATCTCACTTAACTACCAAGGAGAAGAGAGCTATCAAGCTAAGGTCAGCATAGTACATGTTGTGGGAGAATGCCTTGTTCAAATGAGGAGTGGATGGAAGATTCTTGAAGTGTGTGGACAAAGTGCAATAGAAGAAGTTGTTCTCAGCCTTCCATGATCAAGCCTGTGGGGGTCATTTCTCATCTACCATTACTACTCACAAAATTCTTCATGTAGGATACTATTGGCCTACTTTTTTTAAGGATGCATCAAGGTGGGTCGAAAAGTGTGAATCTTGTCAAACCTTTATGGGAAGACCTAAGTTAGCTGCTTTTCCACTTAAACCAGTTGTGATTGAAGAGCCCTTTCAACAGTGGGGTTTGGATTTCATTGGAACACTCAACCCATCTTCAAGTTTAGGACATACTCATGTGTTGACTACCATAGATTATTTCACTAAGTGGGTAGAAACCATTCCAGTTAAAAGTACTACTTCAGAGGTAGTATGTAATTTCATCAAAGAAAACATCTTGATAAGGTTTGGAGTACCAAACAAGATCGTGACCGATAATGCTTCAAATTTTTCTTTTGCTGAGATGATGGAGTTCTAATATGGGTATGGGATTTCCCTTGCTCATTCTTCAGATTATTATCCTCAAGGGAATGGACAAAAAGAATCAACAAACAAGAATCTAGTGACCATTGTAAGAAAGCTTTTCAATGAATCTCAGAGAAACTGGCACAAAAAGATTTATGATGCTCTCTAGGTAGATAGGATTACACCCAAAAGAGCAATTGGGATGTCCCCTTTTCAAGTGGTGTATGGTGTGGAAGCTCAACTACCAGTGACAGTGGAACTACTAGCTTTGCATTTGATGAAAGCTATTGAGGACACCAGTTTCAGTGATTCTTTGGATAAGAGGATCATGTATCTCCATAAGCTAAATGAAGATAGGACTGCAGGTTTTTGATAGAATCTCTACCCATCAGTAGAAGGTGAAATATTTATTTGACAAGAAAACCAGACCCAAAGATTTCAAAGTTGGAGACATTGTTCTACTATGGGACAAAAGACATGAACCTCGAGGAAGCCATGGTAAGTTTGACTCTCTTTGGCTTGGTCCTTTCAGAATCAGGCACTTTACTGGTGAAAATTATTTCTATCTTAATTACATGGATGGTTCTTCTCTCCCACTTCCTTATAGTGGGAAGTATCTGAAATTGTTCAATTCCTAGGTGAATAGGAAGTCCTTTGTATATTATGTATAGTGTGTGTTTTCCTTTCCTCTCTTTTGCTTTGTTGTTTTTCCCATGTGTTGCCTTCTGTATTGATTTTCCTTTGACTCTATTTTCCCAATGGATAAGGCACAAGTCTTCTTCCCCAGATTTTTCTTGAGTTCTTGTCTTGCCTTGTTCTTGTGATCTAGTCAAGTCATCCCCAGAAAGAGCCAGTTGTTGTCCTCTCAAAATTCCCCTCTTTTGAAAGTTGAAAAATTTCCAAAATTTTGAGTTGACACCCTTCAGTAGTGTTCTAGTGAAATAAAAATTTGAAGACATGGAAAAAATTGCATTTATTGGGGTCATTTTAGTGACTTGTCAGGTTTGTCAGACATTTTTGTGAAAGGAACGATAACCTCATGTCCCAAGTACCACGATCATTAAGATGGCCTTTTGTTCACCAATCAGGTCAATGATTTCCCCGTAAGTCCTTGTCTATCAAGCTTTATTAGAAATTTTCAAAGGCCCATCTAGACGTCCCAGGTACATAGATCAAGGAAAGCCTCCTATTCACTAAATAAGATAAAAGATTCCCCACATCATCTGAGGATAAATACATCGGTAAATAAATACCTAGGTCTTCATGTCCTTCTAACATTTTTGTGTCCTTGGACTTGTCTGTTGGCTTTATCAGATATTTTTGCTCCTTTAGCCTTGCATTCCTTGCATCATCCTACATCGGGTCCATATCAACGTTTTGTGTCCCTCATGTCCCAATGCATCCCGACCGAATCAGATTTTTGGACTCATGTCCGGGCCAGTTTTTTCTACTTTTCCCACATTTCACCTTTTTTGAGTTGGTGTAAGGTGTATTTAATGTGTATTTATGATCTTCTCTCTCCTGAATGGCTATTTAAAGGGACTACCATCTATGTATTTGACACATTGCTTGCTCGTTATCTCTTTCCCGCACTCTTGCAATTGAGTCATATGTTCATCTTGTTGTATCCCTTTGCATTTTTATCATGAATCTGTTCTTTGAAGGTCATTCTTCTGTGCACTGTAAAAATGAAGATCAAGTTTCAAGGGCATGAGCATCTATCACCTTTGGAGACTCCTATACCCAATATTGGAGATAACGAAGTTTGACACTTAGATTTCGATGATTTCTGGGGTAGATTAGCATGCGATAATCCTACTCCCATGGCCCAAATGATCAATGACAGTGGAATCACTTATGTTGTTGGTTTTCCTATCTCTGTGCAGTGTCTCGACACCATGCTCACCTACGGGGCTCATTTCAATTTGGATACCAAGGAGGTTGTTAATGTGCATGGAGAATTGATTGCAAAACTAGATGTTGTCCACATCGTTGCTGCCCTATGCATTCCTGAGATAGAAGACTCCATTATTCTCACTCTTGCTCAAGCTCAGACCCTATTTGATCAAGACAACGAGAAATAGAAGGCACAGGAGTAGCTAAGTCATGGTTGAAGTGTCCTAAGAAGGGAGTGTCCTGACTCTCCAAGGCATTGTTCAGGGTTGATTTCATGAATAACTATCATATTTCATCATCTTTCTCACTCGTATTATAGGAATGCCCTTTACTAAGAACTTCCATTTTTGGATGTGCCCTTATATAAACATCATCTGCGAGGGTAACCAAAAAATTAATTGGGATGAGATTATTTGTACGAACCTGAATGAGCAATTTTCAAATGTTCAAAAAACTAAGAATTTCTACATGACATCTTGTCTGATGTACACCCTAGCAACATCTTGGGAGTGGTTCAGCTTCAGTTACATTGAGGGTAAGAAGGATGAGACCATATACACATATTGCCCTCAACTTACCCTCAAGGCCAGTAATTACAATTTCAGGAGGGTAAATGATGCTTTCACCATGTACATTGTGAGGCTCTTGGAGGGTGACACTGCCAGAAGGTTCTCTAATGAGGATATGGATTTGATAGATAAGTATGGGGATTTCTTCATCCAGTTCCGAAAGTTCTCATACATTAGACTGGCCTATTTTGAAAGTACACCTCTCAAGCTTCCCATGTTCTACAATGATAAAATGGCTTTGGTTGAGGTGTGCATGTAGCTAGATAAACTTCATAAAACCTACCAAGATAATAAGATCACTGGTCTTCATTTTCATATCACTTTGGGGAATTATACATGTAGGACAACTCTAGATTCCCAGAATATAGAAAGGGCTATTGCTCCTCTTACTGTTCATTTCTTCAGACCCAAGACTTCCTTTGATTTGAAGAAATTCATTGATCAGAATCTCAGGATAACCTATCATCATCATCATAATAGTGAGTATTACTGGGCTGATTGTGTTGATGATTTTGAAGCCAGGAGGAGGCATTTTGGTAGATTGTCTCTGCAACAGATCTTAGATCTCAATCTCTACCAGGTGCCTAAAGGGATTGTGGATGATGGTGAGGACTTGCAATCCTTTGAGTATGAAAGATCAATCAAGCATACTCCTCTAGATACCCTGTATTAGTATGTGAAGGAGAGGGATCATTTGAGTGAGATTAAATCCCTTGTCATTGTCAGAACTAAGGTTTGGTTTGATAGGAACATCCATGGGTTCAGAAGGAACTAAGGTAGATCCTATTCAAGAGAGGCTTCTACACCTCAGAAGGAAGCACATACACCTAGTACTAAGGTACTTGAGAAAAATGCTTCTTCTACAATGAAAGAACTAGATTTTTCTTCTCCTTCCTCTTCCACCAGAGTTTATCAGAAGAAAATCAAAGAGGTTAAGAAGGAACTGGTCGAGGTTGAAACTTCTTTTGATAAATAAAAACTAGGTTGTGCATGGAATTTTGATACTTAAACAAGGAATATCTAAAAGAGTGCTATCTGATTCCTTCTATGGGGAAAATATTACAGGTGGTAGCTATTTCTGAAGGGTTCTCTCTCCTATATGTATACTTAGGATACTATCAGATAACAGTGAAAGAAGATGACCAGTTCAAAATGAATTTCACCACCAAGTGTGGCATCTATACATACAGGAAAATTTCATTTTGGTTTTCAAACACTCGAGCCACATTTCAGAGGCCTATGGACATGGCATTCAAGTGGTTGATAAACAAGATAGTGCTTGTGTACTTAGATGACATCACTTTGTTTTCTAAGAATGTGTCAAGTCACCTTTTCCATCTCAGAGAGGTGTTCTAAAGATGTAGGAGATCCAGAGTGTCCTAAAACCTAAAAAAATGCATATTCTTACCTCACGAAGGAAAAATAATTAGGCCACATTTTATCTAAGGTGTGGTTTACCATTGATCCAAAAAGGGTTGAAGCTATTCAAGAATTAGCACTACCACATCATAAGAAGGCTTTACAAAGCTTATTGGGGAGGATTATCTTTGTTCGATGATTTTTACCAATTTTTTCCGCTCTTGTCAAGCTAATAACCATGATGTTGAAGAATATCAAGGAATCTAAATGGATAGCAGAGGGAAAATAAAGTTTTCAATCTATCAAAAATTATATATCTCAAGCTCCAAATCTCATCAATCCAGAATTTTAAAAAAAAATCCTTCTTTATGCCTTTGGTGGTTCAGACACAATTTCCATAATCTAGGTATAGCAGAATAAAGAGGGATCACATAAATTGGTTTCCTTCTTTAGTCAGAGCTTTGAGGACTATGAAGTGAGGTAATCCTTCATTGAAAATCATGTCCTCGTAGTTATCAGAAGTTTGAAAATTTTGAAACACTTGGTCTCAAACAAAAAGATTCAGTTTCTAGTGTCCCATTCGAGAGTCAAGGACTTCCTTCCAAATAGGTATTTTAATGAAAAAAGTGCAGGTTGGATCACTTGTGTAATGTGATACAAGATAGAGATTAAGGTCACTAAATTGGTCCTTGGTAAAGGATTTTGTGAGCAGCTGGCTTCTAGGTAGCATTTTGAGGAAAGTGTTGAAAAAGAATTTGTTCTAGTATTACAGGATAATCAGGAACAAGTAGATGATAGTGGGCCTACTCCTTGTTGAACTCAAGATATGGTACATTTTTTACAAATAGCTCTATTCCATTAGGATATGAGAAAAAAAGAAGCAATACTTAAAACTCCAAGCCATCTCGTATGTGCTTATTGATGGTGTTTTGTTCAAGAAGGATATTAATGGAGTCCTATTGAGGTGCATTAGAACAAGTCCAATTGCAAAGGTGCTACATAAGTTTCACGATGGAGAGGTCGAGGGTCATTTTTCTCTATGGTTAACAGATCTCAAAATAATGAATTTGGGTTACTATTGTCCCACAATATTCAGTGATTTCTACACTTAGATCAAGAAGTGTAAAAAATGTGCATTCTTCATAGGCAAGGAGAGGCTAACAACACTTCCATTGCATCATATCTTAGTTGATCAGCCATTCATGCAATTGGGATTGGAATTCATTATGGTGATCAGTCAAAATTTAAGCAAAGGCCACAAGTGGATTCTAATGGCAATAGACTATTTCACCAAGTGGACCGAGGTGGTGGAACTCAAGTAATCAAACGAGTCTATCATACTGGACTTCTAAAAAAGAATAGTCATAAGGTTTTGGTGTGTCGGCCACTATCATATTAGATAATGATCTAGCATTCCTAGGTTCCAAGATCACATAATGGGTTGTTAGGAATGAAATTTATTTGAGCACCTCTTTTAATTATTGCCCCCATGGTAATGGTAAAGTTTATCCCACGAACAAGAACTTGCTAAAAATCATCAGGGTGAATCTTGATGAAAATAAAATGAATTTGTATACATAGCTCAAATAATCCTTGTGGGCTGATAGGATAACAACTAAAAGGTCAATGGGAAGCTCTCAATACAAGCTAGTCTATGGGAAAGAAGTAGTGCTGCCCATATCACTTGAGTTGCTGATATTGGATCTCATGAAGCATCTTGAACTAGATATGAGTTTGAACCTTTGGAAGATTCATATGAGAAATTGATAAAATTTGAAGAAATAAGAGAGCATGCAATGCAAACAATTGATAAGGATCAAACCTTAATCAAGAGGTCAGTTCCTAAGAAATCCAAAACAAGGATCTTCCTAGAATGAGACTTAGTTCGGAGATGGGATGAAGATAAGGCTAAGTCAGGAAGACAATACAAGTTTGATGCCATTTGGAGTTTCCCCTACATGGTCATATTATGTAAGAGTAGCAATTCCTTTCACTTATCTACTTTGGATCAAGAAGAAATTTCGATTCAAGTTAATGGAATGTATCTCAAACACTACTACTAAAAATATGAAATTGTCACCCTTGTACATATTAGTTTAGTATTTTAAATTCCTCTAATTGTGTATGCACATTATCTTGTTTTAGATTAGGTTTCACTTTCCCTAAGTGCCTCCGGAATAGGATTTATTGCTCCTATTTGCATCATTACACAAGTCAGTGTGCCTCTCAAAAGAGATGATGTAATATGGAGTTCAAATTTTCAAGAAATAGTTACAAATTTCAAGAGATTAAAAATGCAAAGTAACTGTAATTAGATCAGGGGAAAATTAATCTAAGTGTCACTCTTTCAGTCTTTAAGGATCAGTCGATTTTTGAGCTTCTAGTGCCTCCATTGAATAAGCAAATAGCCTTCAGCAACATCATGTAAATTGAAATTTTAGAAGAAAGAGAAAAGTGAGAAGTTAATAGAGTTCCATGATGTCCAAAACCAACAGGTGTTCTATTCCTAAGTCAACTACGTGCTCATACTCAGTGAAATCAAGTTTTAGTATAGGTTCAAAAACACATTTTCAGTCCCACAAATTAGGGTTGTAGAGAGGAAAAGGTGAAACATCCAGATTAAGTCAATTTTCCACTCTCACAATTTTAATCTCCAGATTCTGCTATAAAAATTGGGAGTTTAAGGAGTGGAATCTATCAAGTGTCGGTATTTTTCAATTTGTTTCGGGGGGGAATTTCAAGGATATTATCAATGTTAGGCTATCAATTATGACTCCATGATCAATAGAGGTAGTCACGCTACTGGTACAAGAACATCTAGCGGGTAGATGTCCCTGTGAGTCACCAAATTGTTCTTCATTTTTCCCCTCAAGAAAAATGGACAATGGGGATCTAACAAGACCTAGGCATTAAAATACAAACTCACAGTAAAACTCTGGGTTACAGAGAAAAATCAAGTTTTTGAGGAACACATTCAATTAATTCGGGAATGAAAATTATATTGAGGAATTTTTTCCTCCTATGGGTTTTGATCGTAAGGATAAACTTTAAAAATGATGAAATACAGACCCTTTAGACCCGCATCTAGCCAAAATTATCTAAAGTGGAGGGAAAACATGATAAACCTTAAAATATTTTGTATGTAGTCTTAAATTGGCCGCTACAATGAAGAAATTCAAAAAAGTCCAAAAGATATGGTCCAGGGGTAAATTATTTTTAATTGGGTCTAATTGAGCCCACTAAGCTAAAAAATATCTTGGTGAGCATCTTAGTGAGCTGGATATGTGAATTGGAGGGGAAAGTTGGAGGAGGGCTCGCCAAGTAGCTTGGTGAGCTACTTGGCAAGCCAAGTTGCAATGGTGGATGGTAGATCCCGTTTAGGGCTCGGCGAGATCTGGACATTGTGTGAAGTACCGAGGTTTATCAAAAGTAGGCAAGCTTGTGGGCATCGATGAGTCAGAGGTGGATAAGAAATAAAAGCTCATGATTTGGAGAAGGTAAAGGATGAGATCACATGAAAAGGTTGGATCACAGGTAAAGGAGCTTAGGTGACTGAGCTATGGAGTGAACCTGAGGTTATAGGGCATGGCCAAACTACTCGATCCATGAAACAATGAGATGGATGGTTGGCTCAACAATCCAATTTTCCAAATGAGCTCATGACATAGGTGACACAACACCATTAGGAAATCAATCCATAGCTTACAAATGGGAGGTCTGTGGGGCGAGTCAGCTTCACAGGTAGAAGAAATCGCAGGCCGACCGGATAGACCAAGATAATTGGGCACAAAATGGAAGGCCTCAGACCATGGCTGAGCTAGAGGAAAAAAATGGCTCGATGCTCAGATGAAATGAAATAGAGTGGCTTGGTGGATCAAGAGAACCTACCACGATGAGTTATGGGGATGACCCCACATCGGGTTGGCATGGAGAGGATCAGATTTTTCTCGAGTAGACATTTATGGTGGGTGAAGTATTGCAAAGTCATCATAGCTTGATAGAGAAAGAAACTTGTGACATTGGAGGGAAGTATGAATTCCATCATTTTCAAAATTCATAAGTATGGTGATTCAAAGAATAGGGGACTCTAATTTCAGAGCTCGGTGTATTTGAAAGTTTGATATGAAAGGAAAGATTTCTCTGAAACTGAAAAATCACAAAATCCAAAATAGGAGTTTCAGGAGTCAAGTCATCACGGGAAAGTAAACAGCCAAAATAGTTTAGGGTTTTAGAAAAAGTGACTTTGGGAAATGATGAGGGAAATCTCAAAATTGTTATGTCGAGAATCTCTGAAGGCTCAAAAATCTGAAACCTGAAATTGTGAGGGCAAGTTGGGTGACATGGATTTTGGTGAGTTGTTTTCAGACTTCATAGAGGGCATATGTTTTGGGATTTTAGGGGTGTTGTTTTTGAGGTCTGAGATGCAAAAATCCTGAAATGTTGAGCTCACAAAGTCCAAATTCCCGCCAAACAAAATAACCCAAAATCCGCTGAGTCGCATCACCCTCTCAACCATTTGGGGAAGTGTGTAGTAGTAAGTGGTTGAATCGAATGACGAGCTCGCACAAGGATGAGAGATGCATTGGATGTCAATCCCACACCAAACCATCTGTCAAGCTAATGGCATGTAGTAGTGAACTACATTGAATGAGTGCTCAGTAGGTGTGTTCGAAGGACCCTAATGGTGGCCTTCACAAAAATTGAGTAAATTTTGCATTACTTCACCTTTTTTTATGAAATTATACTTGATGGAAAGGTATTTTAGAGATTTATAACATGGGATAGTATTCAATAAGAAATTAATGAGTAAGATGAGAGAAATTCATGATGAAGTTACAGGAGCTAGAAGATATACCTAGGAGAAATCAGAGCCAATTTATTCTAGCACAAGGTAGTGACATTAATAAAACATGGATTTTTGTAGATCTTCCATACTCATTGTAGGATAAAAGATGTTTTTTTTTGTGTCATGGAGGTAATTTTGGATTTATTTTATCTCTCTCCTCTCATGAAATTTATTCTATAAATTGTAAGGAGGGGCTCTATTCAAAAGGTTAGATACTTTGCAATTTCCCCTCCGTTCTTTCTTATCTATGATAAATCTGTGGAGTTTCAAGCCTCCCTATTGAACATTCTAATACAAAATTTGTCGCTTTAGCCCCCCATGTAATGTATTTGTTATGTAAAAAAAGTAGCACCCTAGGATTTACACATTATAAAACCTTATTTTTGACTAACATGGGATTGTCTCAAGGTGTGGGACCTTTGTGGTTGAGACAAACCTCTAGAGAAGGCTGGTTCCTGACTTATTCCAATGATAATCTATTACTAAACTATCAATTCCAAAGGACCAAACGAGGAGATTTACATGAATGTAAATCCTAAACTAAGGGAGGTGATAACACCAAAAAAAGATTAGAGAGATTCCTAGTGAGTGAAAGTGGAGGGAAATGTGGAAGAAGAGGGCAAATAAAATGCCACAATCCCAAAACACATTCAAACCTCTAATCACATGGATCAGAACAAGCTTAAGCCCTGCAAAGGAACATAATATGCAAAATATACCTACAAAATATAATATATGCCAAGAAATGCAATATAAATAAAGCTAGGGCAAGAAGAGCCACAAAACACTAATTGTATTGCTTAAAACGATGCACAATCCATTACAGTATAGGCACAAGGCAAGAATCCTACAAAAAATGAATAAATTTTAGGCCTACAACTCACAAAAGTGTTAGAATTTTTTTGGTAGAGTTCCTTTATAATTTCAAAAATATCATCCTCCAAATGAGGGAAATTTACATATATAGAGAAAAGGAGATACCAACCCAATCCTTCATTAAATTCCTGTTCGTAGGTATGGGCAGCCATGATGACTCAATTTTCAATGGTACTTTTCTTGCAATGGGAACATTAGTGCAATACTTCATTAATCTGGTTGTTGAGCTACATTGTATTGTATCATTAATGTATGGTCATATCTAAAACTCTTTTTTGTCACCTGATGGAAACCACTAGCAGACGTGTGATAATAAGGGAAGAGTCGCCACCTACAAGGAAAATACTTGTCGTACAAATAGAAGAAATGTTGTCACATGATAGGAAAAGGATTTTGATGCATGATGGGAGGTGACACTGACTCGCGATGAGAGGGTTGTCGTTATGGGGGAAGGTAGAATGACGTGCATCAAGGAGGGAGGTTAACGCACATAGGAAGAAAATGTTGACACACATCAAGCATAATTGTTGACACGTTATGAGAGGATGGTTGACATGTGACAACAATCATGGTTGATGCTCATCAACAAATCATGCTTGACGTGTGACAAGAAGAAGTGGTTGATGCGCAACAACAAGCATTGTTGACGCATGACAGGAAGATGTGGTTAATGCATGATAACAAGCATGGTTGACACACAACATGAAGAAGAAGTTGACGTATGCTAGAAAGCATGGTTGACACATGTCAGGAAGAAGAAGTTGACGCATAAAATCAAGGCAAAAATATTTACATTTTACAAGTTTGACCATTAATGAAAATATTTCTCCAAACTTTCCCGTGGTGAGAAAGTTGACTGCAAGATAACTTGTAAACTTCTCCTATTAACTATCAATACCCAAACTTGTAAGTTGATCCATTTTTCAAGGGAGTGCAAAAATGGATAACAATTGGTAACTTACGGGGCTATATGTGTGCTAGATTTGAAAGACTAGAGATTTTTCCTCCATTGGGCATGGAGTCATTTTGATTGCTAAAACTTGTCTGATGTCCAGAACCTCTTGTTTCTCTATAACACTGCTAAGACATTACTTCATCATCAGATATTTCCTAAAACTTGAAAGTGCAACATCAAGAAAGCACAACCATGTACAAGTAACAGAATCACACATATCCTAAAATGGTACATGCAACATGTGGTGCTCAAAAAAGTTTAACTCCATTTTGCCATTGAAAATCTATCAATTTATGCCCTCTGCCATATTTTATCTCCTCATGTCATGCCTGAAAAATCCCTGCATTCCTTTTGTTTCTGTAATCAATCCGTTCATGGGTTGAGGATAAATTATGGATCTATGGTTGTTTCCTTGTCTCTTTGTTTTTCTGGAAAAGGTCTATAATTTTGGTCTCTCGTTCCCTGTTCATCTAAAACTTGGGCTCTCATGTTCTTTCCACTTTCCACAGTCGGGATTTGTTATCCTTGTCATTTATTCCCTAAATACTTGAATAAAAATGAATGAATGTAGCTCAAAGGATTATATTTGAGCCTTGTAACATTTCTAAATTCTCTCTCCTCAGAGAAAATTTCATCTCTGGGCTCAAATTGTTGTTTTTTCCACATTTAACGATTTGATGAGCATTTTCCCCAGTCAAATATATATCCTTGCATCAACAGGAAACATGGCCTCTTTTGGTTGGTCAGGGGATGATGGACAAATGCTTTAACTTGTCACTTTTTTCTTTTTTGGAAAAAAGGAAATTCTAGTCCCGTAGCTCCGCTCAATTCTGATTGGTTCTTTGGGCACCTACGTGGCTTCTTCTAATTAGATGGGATGGTGCGTTTGTTTTTTGAACTTTTTCTTTTTAGATACTTTGGAAAAAAAAAATTAACCCACCCTGCGGCCCTGTCAGGCTTTGATTAAAGAAAAATTTTAGTGGTAAGGAAAAAGTTTTACTTTGACCCCGCAGAAGGACACGTGGCAAGGTTAAAGGAATAGATGCAGGCCTTCGGAAGCAGGTTGGATATTTTTCCATTTTCGAAAAGTGGAGTAAAATTCTTATATGGAAGTGCGCTCCCCGCCAAATCATTTTTGAATCCTTAGAAGGTTCATGAAATTGCACCATGAAGACACGTGGAGGCTTCCACCGGGTCTTCCTATACTTAGTCATTTATCAAAAAAAATTGAGAGGCCGAGGACACGTGGTGAACCCACGCTCATTCAATGTCTCAAATTTTGGCGACCATCTCAAGATGCGCCATTATGACATGTGGCAGTTTGAAAATTCAAAAGGCGGAGAAGTGGACCATTCGGGGAAACTTGAATTTTTACCTCCTAAAGGATTAAAATATCAAAATGGACCATAAGACCGATACAAGAAAGGTCAAATTTGGATTTGAAAAGCCAAATGGGTGGGGAAGCAGACCATCAAAGGTGACTTGGTTTTTTGCCTCTTGTCACCAAAAGGATTAAAACATCAAAATGGCTCACAGAACCAACATAGAATAGTCAAAATTTTTCCCCGATCAATGGTAGAGGTCCGAAACTTTCGGGGAAAATTTGGAAAAATTCCCTTTTGTGAAGAAAGGGGTTAAAAGTTTAAAATGAAGTATGGTTCTATTCAAAACCCACATCAGAGGCTAGAAGCGGAAGGGCAGAGCTGCGAGGGAAACTTGGAGAATTTTCCATTTTCCAAAAAAGAGGTGAAATAGTAGAATTTGGCTATGGTTCCTCTGGGACAACACTTTGGGACATGTGTTAGGCTCATTTCTCAAAGGTGGAAGTGCAGAGAAAAATGTTAAAATTTAATAGTTTTTCAAAATTTGCAAAAGGAAAACGGGAACCCGTAGTCCTGTCTAAAAATTAGATGTCCCACGTGGACGGTCTAAATTCAAAATGGAAATCAATGGCAGCTGTGCATTTGTTTCTGAATTTTTCTACCATTTTCACTCCAGAGCTCCTGGGGATGCATATTCTTGTGGTTATTTTATCATTTCTTGGATTATTCCTACATGTTAAATGAAGAGGAACATTAATTTGGTAGCCTGGTTTGGTGGGGAAGGTCTATAAACATATCTCACCATTAAATGTTCAATCTTACTGTAAGATTTGACTCGATTTTTCTTTCCTTAGCACATGAAAGACCTATTGATATCTTTGGTTTGGTGAGGAAAATATGGTCACATATTTTAACATTAAGATGAGATTTGATCTTTGGGCTCGATATGATCTTCCATTTTTCCTCCCTGGGTATGCAAGGAACCATATTGGATAGATTAGAGGGCCCAAAAGTGGTTGGCGAGTAAAAGGAAGAATGATCTACCAGAGGAAAGAGTTTAATGAGAGAGATTTTTGAAGAGATCTACCCCCTGAGCACTTGAATTTTTTTTTACAAATTTGATTCTAGGAAACATGATCAGGATCATGGCGAGCACTGGTGCACTCAATGTTTGGGTTTTTTTGAGGGGAAATCTATTGTAAAATGTTATAAATGGCATGTTTTTTGCTATGAAAGAGGTTAGAGGTTGGAAGGTTGGAGTGTTAGAGGTCAAAAATAATTTTCTAAGAAAAATATTGATAGAATCCATCTTTCTAAAGAAACTATTTGAAGAAACCTATTTATCTCTTTTATGTTAAATTTGATCATGTCAAGGTGGTTGCGAGTGTGAACCCATTGACAAGCTCTAAGATTGTTCGAGAAACTTTCCCTTGCTGATAAATTTAACCAAACTTGAGTTGATATTTGTTATTTTTGGGAAAAATTTGTATTTGCTTCGTTTCTGAATGTCTGCAAGTAGTTTTTATTTTTCCCATTACATTCTTACATTGAAATATGTGTGAATCAGACAAGATCTTATACTTGTGATAGTTTGGTGGCATTTGTAATTTCATTTATCAGAAGAGCTTTCCATTTGATAATGAAATAAAAAAATTTAAAATCACTGTGACTCCTAGCATGACTATAAGATTGTTTGTTAGCCTTTGAGGGTATCTTGAGGGTATCGTGATAAAACAAATATTGATAATGTTCAGTTAAGTTTTCCAATTTGATCTTTCATTTTGGATCCTTGAAGTTTGCGTGAAAATTGCTGATTTGGGCCTCCATTGAAGCACATATTATGGTTAAAGGGACATCCTAGCTACTCTGAAGCATTCTACCATTCGAGCTCTCCATTTTTGTAAAAATTCTCAAAGACTTGGTATAATCAACTTTATCCTTCTTCACCCCCCACAAAAATCATTAAAAAAAAATTAATCATACCCATACCACCTCTATTTGTCCTATGTGTATACATATGAAAAATTTTCTTTTACCAAAACATGTAGAAACACTCAGGTTTTCATTTTCTTTAGTTTACTTGAACCTTGCTTAGAAAATATATCCATTATCTAGAGTGACAACTTGTGAGAATTAGGTTTTGTTGTATTGCTCATATTTTCTTCAAGGTCTTCTAAAATACTTCACAATGAAGGAATTCAAAATTTCCTCCATAAAAAACATTGGTTACAAAAGGGTCCTCTCACCCTATGGTTGAAAGACACAACCATACAGTAGTGAGGATAGATCAAATCCTCTTCAGGGTATTATCCATTTCTCCACATCTGAGTGATAGAGGGCCAATTAGATCCCGTCCCTGGCTACAAAACAACTCACTATGATCTATCTCTCTCTAAGCTTCCTGTCAAACTTGTGATACTGCTCAAACTTTGAAGGAGAATCAATTTGGGTACCAACATAGCGAGTGTACAAGAACTTATCCGAAAGAAAGCCTAGCTACAATAGAATGATGTGGTTTAATAACTTGGAAGAATTACAAACTCTAAACTAATATTTACAATAAATATACTCCCATCAGTAATAATGCTTGAGATAGATGCCATTGACTAGAATTCTTAATTCTTCTTCCTCCAAATTTTTTAATTGGAAAGAATTGTTTTCTTTTCATCTTGAAATAAAGGAAGGGCCACTCCATATTGTATCAAACTTGAAGTGCCTTCCGGGTTTAGCTACATCTACATCCCATTAGGCTGAATTATAGTAGGTTCCTGCTTGAAAAGTCTTGTCTTTGGCCTTTCTGTCAAAACTCATCTTGATTTGAGCTTATTCCTTCTAAATTGTTTTCATGGGCTGGTCCCTTAGCTCTTCCAGATCCTGGTCCCTTAGCTCTTCTAGCTCCAGTTGTTTGATAAACTCCAAGAATTGGTAATTCAAGGGATATTGGAAGCCTTGTTTCCCTTCCATAAACTAACTTGAAAGTTCAGAATAATCTATTTATTTACTGGGAGTGATTCTATCATCCCACTTGGCTGATTTCAATTTGGTATGTTCAAGTCCTCTGATAATCATCTAGGGTTCTTCTTATGATTCTTAACAAGTTCTTATTTGTGGATCTACTTTCCCCGTTACCCTGGGGGGTAGTAGTTAGAATAAGTTCTCAAATAGATGTCATTTCTAACAATCCAATTAGATATACTTTTCTCCAAGAAAAGATAAGGAATTATCAAATATTATAGTGGAAGGGAAACCAAACCTTATTACAATACCTTCATAGAAGTCTAGAATGCTAGCTTCATTTGCTTCCTTAAGTGCAATTGCTTCTGTTAGACTTTTAGTGAATTAGTCTATGGTTGTAAGAATCCATTTGTGACTTAGGATGGAAATTTTATTGATCATCCCAATAAAATCTATCCCTCATTACATGAAAGGATGCTCAACTGGGAGAGATAGGATGTAGTGGGAGGGATGATAGCTTTTAATTTACCTTTGAAGAAGGCACAGATTCTTGTATTTATTGATCCATGAGTTGTAATCATTGAAAATATCAGGCCAATAATAACCAGCCCTCATGATTATAATGGTTGTTGTTTTTAGGGAAAAAGGAACACTTTCCTGTCCTGTTATGACACTTTCTGGAGTACCATCTCTATCTGGTCTATCTTGATGTACTATTATCAAGGACACCATTCACATACCTTTCAAACAAAATATTATCTACAAGCACATATGGGATCTCAAATGACATCTATATACCTTCTTTTGTGTTGTTCTCAATCCTTGAGCATTTTTACCTAGGTTTTGAAGAGCAAATGTACAATATCTTAAGTCCAACAAGGAATGGGTATGTCACCGGTGGTTTGTTTTTTATTATCTAATGTAACATCATAATATCTTTTACCTACTCTCTTGATTCAACATGTTGGTTAGAAGCTAGTGCTGACACAACCCTTTTCCCCTAACTAATTTGGTCACATTTATATCAATATCATACTTCATGACCTTGGTTATCTAACCAAACTCTCTTTTCATTAAGGTCCTTGTTCAAAAGAAAATATTTTACAGTAGCACGTGAAACTAATAGATGAATTATTTTATTTGACACTAGATATCTAAATTTATTTAGACTTCTAATCACAACAAGGACACTGATTCTCATTGAATGAATATCTCACCTCATAATCTTGAACATTTTGGCTAAAGAATGTAATACACTACTCTAGTCCTTCATTGATTTGGTTGTAATAGTATGGAGGGATATTGCATATGTGCCCTTCCAAAAGTGTATAAAATAAATTCCTTCGAGAAATATGGATTTATGAGGTTTGGAGCATGTGTAATTGCCTGGCTTTATAGCTAAACATCAAAGGATTTATTTTCCTTCACTTAATCCATCTAAAACCCATGGTCTTCTTCAACATCAGTTGTGAGTTGTTTGACAAGATAGAGTACAAAATTTGGAACATACCTCTGTTGAATAACAAAATCATAATCCCCCCGGGGTAGATATAGCTTCAAGAACCATGGGTATGGATATCAAGGAAAATAATATCATGCATGATATTTAATGCGCGACCAACAGCCAAGGTTCAAGATAACAAGATTTCAATCTCACTCTTCGAAAGTGAGGACCCAAGGAATTTAGCCTAAAATGGCTGCACAACAACTTGTTTCGAACATGAAAATGGATGCGCTCATGAATGACACCTAATTGTATATCGACACTTTTCAATCATGGCTTTAATCCATGGTGCACATAATAGTATTTCATACATGAGGATAGTTGCATTGAGGCAAAGAATCTTTGGGAGGTGCAAGATTTTGAGCGTTTTTAGGCCCAAGCATTGACCCTATACTCTTCTTTGTCAACCTTTAGACCATAACATTTTGCAACAGGGAGCTCGGATTTATCGCTAGGTTGGACTTTTCGGAAAGCTTTTCGGATATATTTACACCTGAGTGGGAAACTTAGATTCATCAAAAAATGGATTTAAAATAGTCCAAGAGATCAAAATTCCCACTTTTTGGGTCAAAATTGCTAGGGTTCTCACCTATTGCACCATTAGGACAAGGTATTAAATGCAACATGAAGGTGCTTGCACACAAGTTTCTAGAGATACCCAAAATATCCCATAAACTCTCTCATTAGCTTCCATCACAACGATGCTTGTGAAGGAGGGGCTATCCTAACTCTTAAGCATTCCCCTTCAATATCATTCTTGTTTTTCCCTACCTCCCTTCTCTCTCTATTGTCAGGCGAATTTGTGGAGTTCAAACCTCCCATCTAAAACTGTAATGCAACTTTACCCCTTGACATTTTGTAGTGTATTGTATCAATATTTAGGAAAATAATTCATGTCTCAAAGATGATTCTCAACCCTACTCTATGTTCATTTGCATCCTCCTAATCTTTCATGTACAATTTTATGTTATCTGCGCATGATCTTGCATTGCATTTTAATGGTTTGTGTTTATTGGTAAGACAAGTGTTCTTCATTCCTCAAGTGCATCACCTTTGTTAGTCTTAGGTTTATTTTTTATGCATCTTCTTACCCTGCTTGTTTAGGAAAGTTAGATTAGGTTTTCGAGTAAACCCTCTACAGTTTTTATGTGTGCATCTAGAACAGAGGAATAGGAACAAATGGCCTTCATCCATGAGAGCTTTTCGATTTTCGCAAGGTCCCACACCTGGGAAAAGCTCCATGTTATGAAAAAAATTGCACTGAGAGTCTCAACCCATCGATTTGTCAGAGATACAGGGGTGTTGTGATTTGACCATCAATAGTTTTAGCATGCCCAGTGGGACCCAAGAGGTCATTCCATAAGATTTGAGGGAATTTTCAAGGAATCTTTGGAGTTAAGAAATTGCAAGTTTTACAATTTCATATTTTTTCACCTTCCAGGATGAACTTTGAAATGATTTTCAAGGGCTTAACTTGCTCAAAACAAGTCAAAATTTCACCAGTTGATAGATTGGGGGATAATATTCAAAATGGTATTCTCTAGTTTTTGAGATTTTGACTTTCAAAATTTCATGGTTTTTAGTATTTCATGTTTTCCTAGGTGTCAAATGATCATGTCACCAAGTTCCGACACAATGTATTTCAAGGTTTTGTAAGTTGCCTTGCATGACCTAAGTTTTACCTGTACCTTTTAGGGATTAGCAAATTTTTAATACAACCTCTACCTGATAACAATAGAATTGAAGAACTGTATCTTCCACGATCCTTCAAAGTTTTAAATTATATTTTTAATATTGTCAGGTTTGGTGTGTAACTTGGCAGAATCTAACCTTTTGAGGCTCACTTCTCTAACACATCTGGATAACTCACGAAGGGATAGAATTCAGCAGTGGTATAGCAGCACAAGTTGTCCAGGTACATGATGAAGAATTTGAACCAGGTTCAATGATCACTCTTGAGAAGAGGGGCTACTTTGTCTACTTGCAACTATCCCTAGGCAGAGGAAGGAGAGGAAGAAGACCACAAAGATCACCATCTCCACCTAACCAAACTTTTTCTACACCTCCACCTGAGTAGGCCTTTTCTCACATCAACTAGAGTTCTTAGGACAATCATAATGGCATATCTACCACCGAATCCCTTTAGTCAATTTCACTGGTAGTATTCTACTTGCCCTAGAAATGCTCACTAATCTTCATGTTTCCTAATTGCACCCATTGTAAAGTTTCTAATTCCAAGAATACATTTCACTAGGAGAAAATCATACACTCCTATTGACCTGTACAATCCAGGACATTACCAATGAAACATTTTTATCAATCCCTGAAATAAATCAGATGGATGTTGCATGTCAAATTCCTTGGCATCATCGTTCAAAGGGAAGGCATTGCAAGCTTAGGAGCCTTGGAGTTTGTTTTAGGCCCAAAATTGGAATTAGTTACTGGAGCTTTGTTAACAGTTTAGACCAAAGGGATACAACATTATGTCTATTACTCGAACAATTGACAACTATCAACCTCCTTTTCCCTATTCAGCTACACCTGATTGACTTCAACTTCAAATTTCATAAAATGGTCTTGGGATAGAATTCCAGTGGCCGTTTAGGGCATAAGATGAATTTGTCTTATTTAAGGCTTTGAATTCTCCCTACATGTTAATGAAATGTATTCAACAACAATCACCTGCTAGACTTATAGCATTGCCATTAGAGCTGAAAAATGACCATAGAACTTCAAGCTTCAGCTCCCTCTCAACATCACCATGCCCTTGTCAATTACTGTCATCACCAATCCAGCACTATGATAATTCTTCACTGGGAACTCCTCGTGCTATGATTATTTACTAATGCATAGCCTTTAGTTTGGTGGATGTAATCTGGAAACAAAACAACAAACATAACACAAGAATACCATCGACTATGATAAGACGGAATGATGACAAATCTGAAATATCAAAGTAAATTATAATATTAACATGAAATTGTTACAATCTCACCCATGAGGTACTTCAAGTGTTATTGACTTCACTTGCCTTTCACCAAGACTATGGGAGAAACTTTACAATTACACCTCTTAATGGCTTCTTCAACACACCTTTAAACTGATGGCTTCCTTTACACACTTCCTACAATATTTCTCACTACTTCCTTCTATGCTAAATGAGGGGGGTGGCCTCTCTATTTATAGAACTTCCAGGCTTATCCATCTTATCTCTAAGATAGGATAAGAAATCCACTCTGACGAATCATATTCCATACCTTAACTCTTATCTGTACATGTAAGCTTATCTTTTAAGATAAGATAAACCTTATCATTTTACATGGGTTCCACATTTTTAGACTTTTTACAAATAAAATACACAAAATATTTATGACCTCACTCCTTGTCCTTATTACCAATATAATATTTCTAATTCCTAATCATGTAGACCCTACTTCTCTAATTACCCAAACTTTGACATTTTAACATTACCGGACCACTTACGACAAATATTTACTTTTTACAACATTCCTATTGTACTTTGACTATTACCGTACTCCACATTATTGGCGGCACCGTACTGACGGTGCCGTTATCTTCTATCAGATGCTACTACTAATTATACTTAACAACATCCTATTCCTAATACATACATTAATGAAATAGAAATTACGGAGGAAAATTTTAGTGTCGACATCTTCCCCCTTCCTAGCTTCTACTCCGTCCTCGGAGTAGACTATTCTGGTGCTTGGAAAATCTTCAACTTGTCGTGGTTGACCCATTTCGTAATGGGAGTGCCATCCAATTCCTCCAGTCGGTACGTACCATTTTCATGCACAGCTGCTATTTTGTAGGGCCCCATCCATTTTGGAAGAAATTTTCTCTGTCTTCTTTTTTTGTATCTGGAATCATATACTAGAACCAAGTCATTCACATGAAATGGAGACCAACGGATCTTTTGATCAAAGTATTCCTTCTGCTTCATTTTCTTCTTATGGCTTGTATCCTTTGCTATTTCCCTCATTTCCTCTAGCAAATGAAGATGTACCAACCTTTCTTTTACTGAATCACTTTCATCCATCCTTTCATTTTTCATAACTCTCACAGTGGGAATATCAAACTCAATAGGAAGAACTGGATCAATGCCATAGGCCAACTGAAATGGGGAGTATCCTGTTGCTGACTTTGATGTTGCCCTATATGCCCACAATGCTGCATGAATCCTTTTATCCCACTTATGTACCTGCAAGGCTGCATCTTTTGCTAGAATTTGACACAACACAAAATTTGTTCGTTCCACCTGTCCATTTGTGCTTGGCTTGTATGTTGTTGCCTTCCTGTGCTTAATAGAAAACTTATTGACTAGGGCTTCTACCACCTCATTAATGAAGTGGCTTCCTTGATCTGTTACAATTTCTAATGGACAACCAAATCTGGTGACAATGCGTTCATATATGAACCTTGCCACTTCATCCATGGAAGTTGTTTTCAATGGCCTAGCTTCAACCCACTTGGTTAAATAATCTGTGGCAACTACAATATACTTATTTTGGCGTGAGGTAGTTGGAAGTGGACCTACAATGTCTATTCCCCACTTTTCAAAGGGACCAAGTGGAAGAATAGGCATAATGGAGCTGATGAAGTCTTACGGTTACCATGTGTTTGACAAATATCACATGTCTTACAATAATTATAACAATCTTTAAAAAGAGTGGGCCAGTGATAACCTGCATCCAAGATCCTTCTTGCTGTAAGTTGTCCAGAGAAGTGCCCTCCACATGTACCATTGTGGAATTCTTCTAGCAGTTCCTTCCCTTGATCACGTCCAACTGCCCTCTTGTACTGTCCATCAGGTCCTATTCGAAATAATACTCCATGCAGAATAGAATATGGACGACTGGCTTGAGTAATCTTTCTCTTAGTCTTTGCATTGGCACCATCAGGAAACTTGAATTCATTCAGATAATTCCAAATATCTATGTATTCACTAGGGATTGTGTCAAGGGATAACAATGCTGCATCGGGGAAATCATCATCATCACAAGATGATCCTAAACCATCATAGGCTCGAGAGAGTGCATCTGCATTGACATGCTTCTTTCCTGGCCTATCTATAATATCAAATTCAAATTCTTGTAGCAAAATTATCCATCTTGCTATCCTCCCTGATGGGTTAGGCTTATTTACAATATATTTTAGAGCCTGATGATCTGTTACAACTAGAAATTTTTTCCCTAGCAAGTAATTTCTAAACTTCTTTACAGCAAAAATGATAGCCAGAGCCTCTTTTTCAGTTACAGTATAATTTACCTCAGCACTGCTCATTTGTCTGCTCCCAAAGTAAATTGGATGTTCATTCCCATTTTCATCCTTTTGGCTCAAAGTACTTCCTAGTGCTGCATCTGAGGCATCAGTGTACACAATGAATGGCTTGCTCCAATCTGGATTCTTCAAAACAGGTGAAGACACCAGGGCTTCCTTCAGTTGTCCAAAAGCTTCATGCGCCTTATTTCCTGGTTCATAAGTAACATCCTTCTTCAAGAACTGGGTTAGTGGCTGTGCAATCTTTGAGAAATTCTTGATGAACCTTCTATAGTAACCCACATGGCCTAAAAATGATCTCAACTTACTTCTATTCATAGGAAATGGTAAATCTTTGATTTTTGAAACTTTATCAGGATCAGTACCAATACCATCTCTGGATACAACATGCCCTAACAAAACACCTTTAGAACATCCAAAGACACACTTTGTAGGGTTTAGTGAGGCTTGTGCTTCATCTAACCTTTGAAATGTTGTCTCCATTTGGTGCAGGTGGTCCAACTTGCTCCCATAGATGCAAAAATCATCCAGAAATACTCTGATGAAGGTCCCAATGTAGGGTTCGAACACCCTATTCATCAAACGCTGGAATGTTGCTGGAGCATTACACAACCCAAAAGGCATAACTCTATAAGCAAACGTTCCCCAAGGAGTGGTGAACGTGGTCTTCAGCTGATCTTTCTCTGCTATACGAACTTGGTTGTAGCCGCTATATCCATCAGCAAAACTATAGCACTCCTGGCCAGCTACTTCGTCCAAGATCTGATCTGAAAATGGAAGAGGGTAATGATCCTTCTTTGTTGCCTTATTGAGCTTCCTGTAATCAACACAAATGCGTAGCTTCCCATTCTTTTTTATTGAGATCACAATGGGAGAAACCCATTCTGAATTCTCCACAGCAAATATGAATCCTGCATCAAGCAACTTATCTATTTCTTCTTTTACAGTCTTGGAAAAATTAGGATTCATTCTATATGGCATTTGCTTTATGGGCTTAGCACCATCTACCAGCTCAATAGAATGTTCTACCCAACTTACTTGACGGAGTTCCTTGTAATCAAAAGTGAATATGTGTATGTACCTTCGAAAGAGCTGGAGGTAGGATTCCTTCTCACTCTCCATCACAGCATCACCAATCTTTATTTGTTGGAGACGATCATCAACTTCTTCTTCAGATAATTTTATGGGGTCATGAGTTGGTGTGACTGGAAGGATATCCATGACTGAAACATCAACCTCACTTTCTTCATCTTCAGTGTCCACTTCACTGGTACTAGAGTAATCAGAGGATGTCCAATCATCAGTTTCATCACTTGAATCCACAGGTTCTGCCTTATGATGTCGAGGGATCACGTTTATCTTCACCCTCTCTCTACCACGTCCAAGTGTCATGAAACCTTCATTCCAGTAGTTTCTTGCATGAACTCTCCTTAGCCATGGTCTTCCCAGCAGCATTGGGTACGCAACAGTACCATTTTTCATCACCTGAAAGTCTACCACACATACAACACCCATAACAGATATTGCCACATTTGAAACTACACCTTCTGGTTTAGTTTTTCCTTTATTTAATGACCTTAACATAAGTGTTGAAGGGCGATCAATTTTTAAACCCAACATATTCATTACAGACTCGGTCATTACATTAACTGCAGCACCTCCATCAACTAAGACATCATGAATTGAAATACCATTACATAATACCTCAGCTTGTGGAGCATAGGGATCCACCTCTGCCTCCAAAACAGGGACCTCAACCTCCTTCCTTCGTCGAGCATTGAGTCCACTTCGCAACTCCCGCCTCTTCTCAGAAGACATAGCCAAGAGTTGACCATATGTAATATTTGCAGGCCTTTTGGACAGATCTTCCAAGATGGAGTATGGTCCTTGCCCCTGTGAAATCAGAAAATCCTGCACACCCAACTTTCTTCTCCTATGTTTCTTACTAGTTTCTCCTTTCATCTTCTTAGGATCATTTCCATCTTGATTATCTTTTTCTTTCTTTCTTTTTGTTACAAACACATCTACTTCATTATTTCTGCTCTTATCTACTACATCAAAAGAATTCACAGGTGCTTTTCCTTTATCATTATCTCCTTTACCAGATGTAGAAGCTCTATCTGGACAATTATACTTATAATGACCCTTTTTATAACAACCATAACATACAACTTCAGAAATATTTCTTTTTGGACCTCTATCTCCTCCCTGAGAACTAAATTCTTTTCCTTGAAGAAGATTAATAGTTAACTGACCCATCTTTTTGAGCAGATCTTCATACTCAGTAGATGTACTAGGAGAAATATTTGTGCTCACCGGGAGTGGTTGTGGATTCTAGACCAAAGGTGCTGGTGTAGGCTCTACTTTAGCAACAATTTCTTTGGGCTCCTCTTCCATGCTTTCTTCTTGCCTTCTTGCAATCTCCTTTGCTTGTTCAATGGTAGCTGGGCGGTCATACTTCACTCGTTGTCTGATCTCTGGCTTCATCCCAAGAATGAAGTGCTTACATAGGAGATTATCCACGCCATTCATCAACCCATCCGCTAATCCTTCCTTCCGGATCTGGGCATCGAGCTTCCTCCTTAGCTCTAGAACACGAGCATGATAATCCCTTATCTTCTCCTTCTCTCCTTGGGATAGCTTTGTGATCTCGATCATGAGATCTGCATATTTCTGTTGTTCACCAAATTCTTCAAGAAAACTTTCAGTTAATAAATCCCATGAATTTTTCACATTATCACCTAGTGTTTCAAACCACCTAAGTGCTGAACCATCCAAAAAGGTAGGAAAAAATTCAGTCCATTGTTCCCTTCTTATAAGGCCATTACAAATACAAGATCGTTTAAACTCTTGAATGAAAGAGGAAGCATCTTCATTAGATTGAGCTGAAAAAATAGGAATCTTTCCCATTTTCAAAAGTAACCACCGTGAAATACCAACCCACAAGTACAATCAACAAGACTTATGTGCACAAATAATTGGAATCACTATACTAGAAAGTGACTTTACACCTTTCTACAGTAAAATAGAAATGACCACGGTAACTATGGTAAAACTTGACTTACTGCGGTAAAAACTGACTTTACTGTGGTAAACACTATTCACAGTAAAAAGTGAAGTTACTGCGGTAAATACTATTCACGGTAAAAAGTGACTTTACTGTGATAAATACTATTCACAGCAAAAATGACTTTACCATGGTAACTACTATTCACGGCAAAAATGACTTTACCATGGTAACTACTATGCACAGTAAAAATAAGGTTACCCTCCAATTGATTTTTGACTAAGTGGGAATATCTCTCCAGAAAATCCACCAACGAGGAATGGTCCCGGCAACGGAACCAAAATGTCATCACCAATCCGGCACTATGATAATTCTTCACCGGGAACTCCTCGTGCTATGATTATTTACTAATGCACAGCCTTTAGTTTGGTGGATGTAATCTGGAAACAAAACAACAAACATAACACAAGAATACCATCGACTATGATAAGACGGAATGATGACAAATCTGAAATATCAAAGTAAATTATAATATTAACATGAAATTGTTACAATCTCACCCATGAGGTACTTCAAGTGTTATTGACTTCACTTGCCTTTCACCAAGACTATGGGAGAAACTTTACAATTACACCTCTTAATGGCTTCTTCAACACACCTTTAAACTGATGGCTTCCTTTGCACACTTCCTACAATATTTCTCACTACTTCCTTCTATGCTAAATGAGGGGGGTGGCCTCTTTATTTATAGAACTTCCAGGCTTATCCATCTTATCTCTAAGATAGGATAAGAAATCCACTCTGACGAATCATATTCCATACCTTAACTCTTATCTGTACATGTAAGCTTATCTTTTAAGATAAGATAAACCTTATCATTTCACATGGGTTCCACATTTTTAGACTTTTTACAAATAAAATACACAAAATATTTATGACCTCACTCCTTGTCCTTATTACCAATATAATATTTCTAATTCCTAATCATGTAGACCCTACTTCTCTACTTACCCCAACTTTGACATTTTAACATTACCGGACCACTTACGACAAATATTTACTTTTTACAACATTCCTATTGTACTTTGACTGTTACCGTACTCCACATTATTGGCGGCACCATACTGACGGCGCCGTTATCTTCTATCAGATGCTACTACTAATTATACTTAACAACATCCTATTCCTAATACATACATTAATGAAATAGAAATTACGGAGGAAAATTTTAGTGTCGACAGGAAAAGATTCCAATAGCTGTTAGACCAACTGCTGATAGCTATCAGAGAAAAGAACTATTTGATCCAAGATGGAAAGCTTGCACCAAGGCCACCAATGCATCTCTATTCGGATATGGGAAATCCTACAACTAGCCAAGCACTAGAATTGAATCCCATTCCAAATCCTAGAAATCAAATCAATAATGAGGCATCAACATCTTCAAATACTTCAAAGGAATTATAGGAGGTTATGAAATAGTTACAAAACCTTCGAAACGAGCTGGTGACTATCAAAAGATAACAAGCTCAAAGTGCTAGACCGTATCAACCTCAAGCACAGTACTAGGTTAGGCCCCCATACCAACAAAATAGACCACCAACTCAAGCTACAAATCTAAACCAATACTAGGGACAACCTCAAGCTGCCAGGCCATTTTGACCATATGATCCAAATGCAACGACATCCTTAAGAGCCTTGGTTCCAACACAAAACAACATGGCACAGGAGTATGATTGGCGTTACCCTTGTAATCTACCTCACAATCAGTCAACATGTTTCAATGGTACACTAAATCAATCCTGACTGATGGTGTAAACCATTGGTGTGTCTCAAGAACCAAGCCAAGTAGGGAATCAGTAGTAAGAAACACAACAAGAAGCACCTCCAACAGAAACCACATTGGCTAATTGGCAAACGAAAGACTTCTATGGAGTTAACCAACAGCCTTTTCAAGCTGTGGCTATCAACACATGGTTAAAGAAGAGAAGCATAGAATAGGGGAAACCGTCTAATCCAATTATTTCTTAGCCCACTCCTACAACAAGGGGTCAGTAGACCAAATGCAGTTCTAAATATGCAAAATCAGCCTAAGGTACCTGTTATAGCAACACATGTGCCTGTTCAAGCTCTAGAAAAGGTTGTGCTAAGTAAGGGACAACAAAAGGATAGATCATCCCCTTTCAACATCATCGATCAAATGAAGAAGACAAATGTGAACATTTCCATGTGGGAATCATTGGCGATCTCAGGGAAATGAGATTTATTGCAAGCTACAATGGCTAATTGGTCTGCCTCGAATGTATCAAACCAGGGACAGGAGAAAGTTTTCACTAATGCAATACATCCGGGTGGGGGTCAAGCAAGCAATAAGTTGAGGCATCCACCATTCTATGTGTCATTGGTTGTTGGGAACCACTTGGTACATAACTGCATGATAGATTCAGGGGGCAAGTAGTTTAGTGATGCTGAAGCAAATAGTGGATCAACTGGGTATGAAGTATGAGCCAGTGTTGAAAGGAGTAGTACAACCAGATGGAACAATAGTTCGAACAGTTGGGGTCATAAAAGGGTTAAGACTAACACTACATGCCTGTCCTAATGTTATAGTTATGCAAGATGTGTCTTTGATTGACCTTCCGCCACTCTTTGCATTATGTCTCAAGAGACTTCACTTCAAAAATCAGTGGATATTTATCTGCAGATTGGTCACACATGATTTTTAGGACGAGGTAAGGGGCCAAAGCAACAATCAGGTCAGAACCAATTACCAATTTCCATATTGAACCTCATTTGCCAAGTCCTATCAATGCAAATTGCTCAGCCTTTGACTAGGACGAGTGTTCAAATGATCTAGAAATAGGTACTAAGGTCGAGGGAATTCCTGATTTGCTTTGGATGAATGGGCAAACAAGAGTCATGAATTTTACCCATACAAGGAAATTGAAGAATCTGAATTGGGCGTGTATTATGTACACGAAGAAAATTCACCCATTCCCGACATCATTCAGCTTGAACAAAAGGATGACAACGAAGTTTGGCAACTATTTTTTGATGGTTCGAGAAGCAGACAAGGTGTTGGAGGTGGTGCAATGTTGATTTCACCACAAGACATCAAATATTTTTCAGCTTTTTGTTTCCAATTTTCCTGTTCAAACAACATGGCTAAATACGAGGCATTAATTCATGGACTTCATTGGGCTAGGAAAAAGGGCATAAAAAACTTACAGGTGTTCGGGGATAGTGAGCTAATCGTCAACCAAGTCAGGGGACAACATGCTACAAAGAATGACCTGATGAAGAACTACAAGAATAGGGTATGGCACCTCATTGAGAATTTCAAAGCTTTCAACATCGTGTCCATACCCAGGAAGAAAAATGAAGCCACAAATAGGCTCGCAGAAGTTGGAGCAACATTTGATGTGGTTGACAACATCAGAAGGGAAAAAAACACAACCATGTATCCATGTGGTTGTGAGGTCAGCAGTTCCAGATAATAACACAAGCTGGCAGGTGTTTGAGAACGATCAAAAAATCATCAATTTTTTGCAAGAAGAGGCTGAATTCTCAGCTAGGAATCAGGACAGACTAGAGCAGCAATACAGGGATCAAGTAGTGCAGCTGTGGAAAAACAAGCTTCCCAAGGGTTTAGTAACATTGGAGTCTATCTTCAACCTTAACAAATAGTTCTGTAAGGAAAAGGCTAACATATAGGTCAAGAGAGAAGATATAGAGAAAATTCCGGTTGGGGAAGGAAAAACAATTCAAAATGGTAAAGCAGCCACTGAGCAGGAGAAATCAGATTTCATACAGCTTTGCCAAGAATTTCTAGATGTCTTCACTTGGAGCTACGAAGACTTGAGAGGATTCAATCCAAAGTTGGCACAACATACCATAGAATTGGATCCAGATGCTAAACCCATCAGGTAGAAGCAGAGACCAGTCAACCCTCACATTGAGCCTCTAATGAAGAAAGATCTAAACAAGCTAATAGAGGCAAGCATTATATTCCCGATCAAGCACTCAAGCTGGGTTGCAAACTTTGTTCCGGTCAGGAAGAATAGAGGAGAAATCAGGTTGTGTGTGGACTTCTGAGACATCAACAGGGCATCTCTCAAAGACCATTACCCACTTCCTTCAATGGAACAAATATTGCAAGTGGTATCCGGTTCGGAGAGATTCTCTCTCCTAGATGGCTACTCAGGGTATAATCAAATAATCGTAAAAGAAGATGACCAATTCAAGATGGCTTTCACCACCAAATGGGGCACCTATGCCTACAAGAAGATGCCATTTGGGCTATCAAACACTGGAGCCACTTTCTAAAGGGAAATGGATATGGTGTTTGAGGGATTGATCAATAAAATAGTTCTGATATATCTTGACGACTTCATTGTATTCTCCAAAAATGTAGTAGATCACCTCTTTCATCTGAGGCAGGTATTTCAGAAGTGTAGAAGATTTGGGGTATCATTGAATCCCAAAAAATGCATATTCTTGGCTCACGAAGGAAAACTTCTAGGCCATATTATTTCAAAGGAGGGGTTGAAAATTGACCCAGAAAGAGTTGAAGCAATTCGAGCGTTGTCATTGCCAAGTCACAAGAAGGCTCTTCAAAGCTTCTTAGGAAGGATCAATTTTTTCTGCAGGTTTGTTTCAAACTTTGCAGCTCTCGTAAAGCCAATAACACTAATGTTAAAGAAGAGCATGACATTTAAGTGGACATTTGAAGGCAAGGCAAGTTTTAAGGCAATAAAAGAGGCTATATCTCAAGCTCTGACTCTCGTCAATCCAGACTTCTCCAAGGACTACATGCTATATGCCTTTGATGGTGGAGACACAATTTCTGCAATCTTGGTCCAACAAAACAAAAAGGGATTGGAACAACTAGTTGCTTTCTTTAGTCAAGGCTTGGAGGAATACAAAACTAGGTACTATTTCATTGAAAAGCATGTCCTTGCAGTGATCAGGAGCTTAAGGAAATTCAAGCACCTAGTCTCAAAAAACAAGATCCAATTATTGGTCACTCATGTAGGAGTCAAGGACTTCCTTCTAAACAAGGATTTGAATGAGAAATGTGTAGGATGGATCACTTGTGTCATGGAATATGACATCAAGATTAAGGTCATAAAACTAGTACTTGGAAAAGGACTATGTGAACAACTAGCTTTAAGTCGGCAAGTTGAAGTAGGTGATGAAAAAGAGACTGTCTTGGTACTACAAGATGGTCGAGAATGGGAAAATAATGACGTACCCAATCCTTATTGGACTCATAATATGATACACTTCCTACATGAAGGTCTATACCCTCCAAAAATGAGCAAAGAAAAGAAAAGATACTTCATATTACAAGCCATTCCATATGTGCTTGTTGATGGTGTTTTTTTTAAAAAGGACATCAATGGAATTCTATTGAGGTGCATTGGGATAGGTCAAATTGAGAGGGTGTTACAAGATTTTCACGATGGAGATTCCGGAGGACATTTCACCCCATGAGTAATAGCTCTCAAGATAATGAAGGTAGGGTATCATTGGTCCACAGTGTTCAGTGACTGCTATACATGGATAAGAAAGTGCAAGAAATGTGCACTCTTCATAGGCAAAGAAAGACTAGCAGCGCTTCCATTGCACCCAATTTCGGTTGACCAACCATTTATGCAATGGGGATTGAACTTCATTGGGGTCATAAATCCAAACTCAAGCCAAGGCCACAAGTGGATTCTCATAGCAATGGACTATTTCACCAAGTGGACCGAAGCAGTAGTGCTCAAAGAAGCAAATGAGTCTAACATACTAGACTTTTATGAAGGAATAGTGACCAGGTTTGGTGTGCCAGCCACTATCATATCAGACAATGCATTGGCATTCATAGGTTCCAAGATTACAGAATGGGCTGTCAAGAATGGAATCTAATTAAGCACCTCTTCAAATTATTACCCGCAGGGTAATGGATAGGCAGAGTCCACGAACAAGATTTTTGCTAAGAATCATCAGAAGGACTCTGGATGAAAACCAAAGGACATGGCATACCAAGATAAAATCAGCATTATGGGTTGACAGGATACTGCCAAAGAGATCTACAGGTAATTCTCCATACAACTTGGTCTATGGGAAAGAGACAGTATTGCCTATATCATTAGAATTGCCAACATTGGAGCTCATGAAGTAGTTGGAGTTGTCTGAGTTCGAAGCAATGGTGGCTAAGTATGCAGAGTTGATGGAATTGGAAGAAATAAGAGAACATGCAGTTCTAATGATTGAAAAGGATCAGGCCTTGGTAAAAAGATGGTTTGATAAGAAGGCAAGAGCAAGGACCTTCCAGGAAGGGGACCTAGTTCTGAAATGGGATGCAGATCGGGCAAAACCAGGAAGGCATTCCAAGTTTGATGCCATTTGGAGTGGCCCCTACATGGTCACGGGATGTAAAAGTAGTAATGCCTTCCAATTGTCTACATTGGATGGAAAAGAACTCCTGATTCCGGTTAACGGAATCTGTCTTAAACATTGCTTCTAAAAGGAAAAGGTTTACCCTTGTAAATATTAGCCTAGATTTCAATTCCTCTAAGTGCATATGCACATTGTCTTGTTATAGTTAGGTTTAAATTTCCCTAAGTTCTCCGGCACAAGTTTTTTTTCTCTCAGGTTGAATTTCTATAGTTCAGAGTTCTTTTAGAGAAGGAGTTGCAGTATCAGGCTCGGGATCAGATATCAGGTTGGTTTCAGGTATTGCTTATGACTCTATGCCCAATGGATTGCTAAAAGGCCACTGATCTTCTACCTAACAGGTAGGTGATCCCGTTGAGTCACCAAATTTTTGTAAATATCTCCCCCCCGGGTAGATATAGATGAGAAGAAGAATATGGAAATCAAAGAAACTCAGAGCCTGATATTTATTGCACCACCAACAGCCATGGCATAGGTAAGAAGATGTCGACATGCCAAAAGTCACACCCAAGGAATAGGTCAGAGGCACACAACAAGAGGTGTCGACATGAAAATGGATGCCCCCATAGCACACATAATAGTATGTTGACATGAAAATGGATGCACCCATGGTGCACATAATAGTATGTCGACATGAGGATAGTTACGCCGAGGCGCATCTTGGGGAGGTGAAACATTTTGAGCACTGACAGGAAGCAAACCCTGACCCAGATATTCAAATAGCCATAACTTTTGACAGGGAGCTCGGATTCACGCAAGGTTGGAATTTTCGAAAAGCTTTTCGGATATCTTTAATTGGGTGGGAAAAATTCTTAAAAATTCAAAATACAGTTCACCACTATTTGGGTTTTCTAGGGTTCTCACCTACCACCATAATAAGATGAATTAAATGCAACCTGGAGGTGGTTGGGGTAGATTTGGAATTCCTCTCTCTTTTCTCTCTCATTCTTTCTATAAATTGTAAGGAGGGGCTTCTTTCTAAAGGTTGGAAATTCTTGTTTTGCCCCTCGCTTCTTCTCTTTAGCATGCAAATTTGTGGAGTTCAAACCTCCCATCTAAAACTGTAATGCAACTTTGCCCCTTGGCATTTTTTATTGTATTGTATCAATCTTTGGAGCAAATAATGCATGTGTGTGGATGATTCTCAACCATCTCTATGTTCATTGCATCCTCCTAATCTTTCACTGCAATTTTTGTTATCTGTGCATGATCTTGCATTACATTTTAATGGTTTGTGTTTATTGGCAAGATAGGTGTTCTTCATTCCTCGGTGCATCACCTTTGTTAGTTTAGGTTTATTTTTTATGCATCTTCTTACCCTGCTTGCTTAGCAAGTTAGATTAGGTTTTTGAGTAAACCCTCTGCATTTTTTATGTGTGCATCTGAACAGAGGAATAGGAACCGGCCTTCATCCGGAGAGCTTTTCCATTTTCGCGAGGTCCCACACTTGGGAAAAGCTCCATGTTATGTAATCGCACTGAGAGTCTCAACCCATCGAGTTGCAGACATTCAGGGGTACTGTGATTTGACATCAACAACCTCCTAAGAAAATTAATTTTCCCCAAAAATCTTTGGAGAGCCTTCTTATGAATTTACAATGGCAATGCTCGAATAGCTTCTACCATTTCTAGATCAATTTTCAACCCTTCCTTAGACACAATGTAGCCTAAGATATTTCCTTCATGTCTAAGAATATGCACGTTTTTAGATTCAGAGCCACTCTAAATCTCCTATATATTTGGAATACTTTTCTGAGGTTAAAGATATGACTTGATCTATTCTTCGAGAACACAATAAAATCATCTAGATACACAAGAAATATCTCATCCATAGGTCTTTTTAATGCTGGATCCATCAACCTTTGGAAATTGGCTCAATTATTTAACAATCCAAATGGTATCTTCCTATAAGCATATGTGTCCCATTTTGTGGTGAGGGTTGTATTGAATTGGTCATTTTCTTTCAACATGATTTCATTATATCCTAAATAGCCATCTAGTAATGAGAGCCTTTTGGAACTGACTACAACCTATAGGATTTGCTCCATGGAAGGAAATGGGTAGTGGTCCTTGAGAGAGACCCTATTCAAGTCTCAGAAATTCACACATAATCTGATTTCCCCATTATTTTTTCTAACTGGCACTAGATTTTCTACCCATGAAGAGTTCTTGATTGGAAATATGATGCTTTCTTCAATGAGTTTGTTTGGTTCTCTTTTCATGAGAGGCTCGATATGAGGATTGACTAGAATTTTCTGTTGTCTGATGGATTTAGTTGTCAAATCTAGTTCAATAGTGTGTTGTGCGAGCTTAGGATTAAATCCTTTCAAATATTTATATCTCTAAGGAAACACATCTAGAAATTATTGGCAAAGTTGTATAAATTCTGATTTTTCTTCTTCAGTGCGTACATTGCAAATTTGAAGTGTTTTTCTTTCCCTAAATGAAATTGGCTATAAATCCCTACCTTTGACCTGAATGTTTTCTCTTTCGCTCTAAAAATGATCATTAGTATTGAGTATTGTCTCTAGAGTCACTAAACCCTTTGGTAGCTTATTTTTCCTCAGTAAAACCACTTGATCACCATATTGTTGCTCCAATTTATCCTGATTTATAACCAAGAAATCAGCCTCCTCTTATAAGAAATTAATGATATGCTGACCATTCTAAAATGCCAGCCAACTCATGCTATTGTATGACATAGGTTGCTTGATAATTACATGAATATGTGGCTTCAATTTATTACTTTTAATATTTTCCAAAACATCAAATTTTTCTCCAATTTTTGTAATACTATCCACAGCCTCATTCTTCTTCCTTTGTATAGATTGAATATTGAATTTGAGAAGATCATTCTTAGTAGCATGTTTTCCCCTAACCTGAATGACAATTAACTCACTATCCCCAAAAAATTGCAAGTTTTGTATACCCCTCTTTCTTGCACAATTCAATACATGTATCAAAGCTTTATACTCAATGGTATTGTTTGAACTAGTAAACTAAAAATGGAAAGGTGAATAGTACTTTGTTGAGAAAAAATACTTGCTCCTCCTCTAGTGCCTTTACTACTCCTTGAGCTATCAAAAAATAGTTTTCATACTTCATTATCACCCTTATCATCTGGTTTGGTGAGGCTAGGAAGGGGCATGTCTTCCTCGTGTAGAAAATAAACTCCCAACTCAGCCTCTTTTATTTCCTTGTATGGATCATATCCATGATTTTTTTCCCATTCATCAAGAGTCAAATTTAGGATGCCCCAAACTTTGGTATCTATTTCTTGAGTGTTTTTGCAATCCTATTGCTCAAAGGTTAAGAAATTTAAGTTGACTCAGCTTGGTACACAAGGCTCAATATGGAAATTTGCAATAGGTTCAGACTAGATTATAGCCTTATATCCATACCTTGTTTTGAAAAGCATATGTGACCAATCAACTAATAAGTAGCCTCCAATTTTGGTAGTGAAGTATCTTGACAAGCACACTGCAAAGAGTAGTGACAAGTAAATCACTTATATACTGTATTGAACTGTCACATTGGGATGTGAATGCAATCTAAGGTTTAAAACTTTTATGATCCCAAAAGTCCCTATTGTTTTCCCATCTAATTGTACCAATCCTTTGGAAATCAGGTAGTATTTCAGGCCCAAATGATCTACAATTTGTTTCGGCATTACCAAACTACAATCCTCTAATTCAATCATGCAGTTGTGTACAAGATTGTTCCCAATAACCAAAGATATATATAATAGAGGAGGCTTCATCCTTTTCACTTGTTGATCTCCATGAACTCCCTCTTTTGGAACTACATTAGTGAGCACCTTCTCTTAATTCTTGGACACCTCATTTAATGTTGACCAATTCTCCATGACTGATTGTAACAAATCCTATTGGCTTGTTATTTTGAATGATTCCCATGTATAAATTCTTACATTGGTCTTATTCATTTGATCAATAATGCTAAAAGGATATTGATTCTCATTTTTCTACCCATTACTCAACATGAATTTCTCTTGCACATGGGCTACTACAGCTGGTACCTGAGTTGGCTTCGATGGTAATTTGTGCTAATTTTGAACATTTGGGGATGAACTTGGATTGATTATACCCCAAAGTGTGATAGAAGGCTGAGAATTTATTAGATTATATGACTACCCTTCATCTATATTTATTTTCTTAGACCTTTTATTAGCTTCCACACTTTGAGAAGGGGACTGATTTATTCCGTAGAAATCCTCAACTTGCCAATTCACAAGTGTTTTCTCATTTGGAGGTGCTTCTTGATTATATACCTACTACTGAATTTCTTCTTAGTTTGGTTCTTGATGAATAACCACCGTACTCACCATCAATGCTTAATTTAAAGCACCATTGAAACATATTTCTTGATTATGTGGTTAACTGCATCAGAAACACCATTCATATTCTTGTGCTATATTGTTTTTAGTTGGAACCAAAGCCCTAGATGTTGAAACTACATTAGGGTTATATGCTTGAAATGGCCTAGCATCTTGGTGTTGTCATTGGTTCTATTTAGCAGCTTGAACAGATGGCATTTTCAGCTGATATGGAGGTTTATTAGGCTGGAAATGAGGCTAATAAGGTCTCGAATTTGGATCTTGATGCCTCTTAAGAGTTACCAACTCATTTCATAATTTTTACAATTGTTTCATAACCTATTGGAGTTCATTTCAAGGTTTAGAAGAAGAAGTAGAAGCTTCATTTGAAATTTGATATCTTGTAGTAGGCATGGGAGATATTATAGGCATTTGATTAGGATTAGGATTTCCCACATTTGGAAAGAGAGGCATAAGTGGCCTCGGTACAAGTTTACTAGCTTGGATTAGGAAATTCTCAGATATAATAACTATGGCATAAGAGTGTGGTATGGTTATTCCCCTCATAGATTGTATCATAACAAATATATCAAAATTTTGAGATTTAAGAAAATAGAGAAATGCACCTTCAACTTTCGGTCTAAATGCAATTGGGATCCTTTCCCATGTTCTTTGGAATCTGTAATTGAATTCTATCATTTTCTCTACTGGTGCCCTTTCAATTGTAGTCATCTGATCCCAAAGAGAAAAGTTATCAGCCCTCCCCCCAGACCGACCATAGAGAGATGTGCGCAATTGATCCCAATTATGAATCAATCTTGCTCCCAAGCCTCTAAACCAATGTAACACTTTTTTCTTTGAAAGAAGAATCCAACAACTTAACCACAACATCCATCTCATTAATGTCATGTATGGTGTATACATTTGTAATGTATTAAATGTGGTCGATGGGAGTTTTCTGATTTTATCTAGTGAAGTAGGGGATATTTTTAATGCTACTATCGGGACTAGATTTTGTGCATTAAGGGTGGGTGGACTGTTTCCTATGAAATTTGCATAAGAGTTTAAAGGTGGCTGATTTGGTTGTTGTAGATGATCCATCCTGAGTGTCCTAAGAACCATAGTCGATTGAAGAAAGGGACAACCTAGTGGAGGTGTTGATAAAGTTATATTTGGTGGAGATGATGACCTTTGAGCTCTTCTTCACCTTTTTGTTCTATCTAGGGATAAGTGTAGATAGACAAATATCCCATCTTCTATAGTTCTAGACCTTGTTTGGGTTCTTCTCATGAACTTGATAAACTTGGGCTACTGAAATCACTAAATTTGAGTGATGGAGTCACCTGATGTGTTGCTGCAAAGCCTCCAAAGGCTATAATCTCACCAAGACACACACCCAATCTTGATACAAATGAAAATATTGACTTTTGTCCCATTGGGAATGCCATAACTATTATGTCAGAAAAGTATCACCCTGGGATTTGCACATTATAAAACCATACTTGTGACTAACATAGGATTGCATCACAATGTAGGACCTTTATGATTGAGACAAACCTCTAAATAAGGTTTGTTCTTGACTTATTCCAATGCTGATCTACTCCTAAACTACCAATTCAAGGGACCAGAAGTAGAGAAATGCATCAATGTAAATGCTAAACTAAGGGAGGAAATAACACCAAAATAAGAGTAGAGACATTCCTAGTGAGTGAATGTTGAGGGAAATGGGGAAGAAGAGGGCAGATGAAATGCCACGATCACAAAACACATTCAAACCTCCAATCTCATGGAACACAATAAGTTTAAGCCCTACAAAGGAACATATCATGCACAATATACCTACAAAGTATAATATAAGGTGAGAAATGCAATATAAATCAAGCTAGGGAAAGAATAGCCATGAAACACTAGTTTTATTGCTTAAAATGATGCACAATCCATTACATTATAGGAACTAGGAAATAATCCTTCACAAAATGCATAAATTTGAGGCCTGCAGGTCACAAAAGTGCTGGAACAATTTTGGCAGAGTTCCTTTACAATTTTGAAAATCTTTCCCTCCAAATTAGGGGAATTTACATAAATATAGATAAAAGGAGCTACTAACCAAAATCCTTCACTAAATACCTATACATAGGTATGGGAAGCAATGATGACTCATTTTCAATGGTACTTTTCTTATACGGTGAATAAGGGTACCATACCTCATTAATCCAATTGTTGAGCTACCTTATACAATATCATTAATGTCTAGCCATATCTAAAACTCTTTATTGTCACCCAATGGAAACCACTTAATGATGCACAACAAGAAGGGAAGAGCCAACACTGATGAAGAAAAGACTTGTCACATGATAAGAAGAAATGTTGTCACACGACAGTGAGGGGAGTTTAATGTGTGAAAACAAAAGGAAGAGACACTGACACGCGATGAGAGGGTGTCAGTAATGGGGGAAGGTATATTCATATGTGTCAAGGAGGGAGGTTGACGTGTGATAGGAAGCAAGAGTTGATGCACGTCAATGAGAATGGTTGACACGTGACAGGAAGTAAGCATTGACATGCATCAAGGAGAATGGTTGATGCATGATAAGATGAAGCCGTTGATGGCATGACAGAAAGCATGGTTGAAACATGATAGAAATCATGTTTGACGTGTGACAGGAAGAAGAATTTGATGCTTGAAAACAAGCATAGTTGACATGTGATAGGAAGAAGTGGTTAATGTGTGACAACAAGCATGGTTGATGCGTGACAGGAAGAAGTGGTTGACGTGTGACAACAATCATGGTTGATCTGTGATAGGAAAAAGAGGTTGATGCATGGTCATAAGCATGGTTGACATGTGACATGAAGAAGCAATTGATGTGCAACAACAAACATGGTTGATGAGTGACATGAAGAAGTGGTTGATGAATGACAACAAGACGACAATCCATACATTTTGAAGGTTTGACCATTAATGAAAATATTGTTCCAAACGTTTTCCATGGTGAGCAATCTCACCATGAGATACTTTGTAAACTAATCCCATTAACTATCAATGCCTAGACATGTAGGTCGATCCATTTTGCAAGGGGGTGCAAAAATGGATAAAAATATTGTATCAACTTTTGGAGCAATAGAACAAATCTATGGATGATTCTCAACTCTTGTGTTTATTGTATCTTACCTGAGATTTCATTATAGTTATATTTTATTATGCACTATCATACTTGTATTGTAGGGTTTTACATGGTTTGTGTTTATTAGAAAGTGGGTCTATAACAAGTGTTTAGATCTGTGTTGCTTGATCATGCTCCCAATTTTGCTTGTTTTTTATCTCATGCATTGCAGGTTGTCTAGCACTCCTTAGTGCATCACCTTCCCTTAGAGTAGGATTATTTTTCATTCATCATTTTATCCTTGTCCCTTTGGAAAAGCATTAGAGTAGGGTAATATTTACAACTCTCTGAGTAGTTGGCATTAGGATAGGATAGGAAACCAAACTTCTCAAGAGAGATATCCTATTTAGCAAGGTCCCAAAATTTGGGATAACTCAATGTTTTCCAAATCATACTGATTGCCTAATTACCAACTTGCTGGCATTTAGGGTTTTTGTGAGTTTTCAAAAACATGACCTGAGGGGTAAAACATATGTGTTTCATGTACTAGTTGTTCTTAAAATTTATATTACAGATTAATTTTTATTGCATATTAATAGCGAACCTATAAAATAAGAGAAAAAGAGTACTTAAAGTCATGTATATGAAAAATATGAGCAAATGTTTGTAAAGTAGTAGAAAATCAAAGAGTGCACATGATGTAAAAGAGTGCAAAGAAAAAATGTGTCCTTAAATGTTGTGAACAATGATTTTTTTTGTGATCTCACACGAATACCAGGTTTTCTGGGAAATGTCATTCCAAGTGTGATTTTTTTTTGTGATTTCATTCCAAATACAAGTTTTTTGGGTGATCTCACACCAAAGAGAAATTGTTGGAAAGAGAGGTCTAGTTTTACTCTCCTTGCATTACTTTACCCAATAAACACCACTATAGATGGTTCATCCCAATTTTTTATTGTTTTTGCTTTTATTATGATTGTTCTCAATTAGTTCCAATTGTATCGATTAAAGGAGATAGAATAGATTATGTGACTAGAGAACTGTGTGAATTATAGAAACAAAATCACGTGCTTGGGTATATTTCTAGATCTTAAAAGCATGTTTTATTCATATGATTCCTAACAAAGAAAAATAGTAACTGGCATAGATATTTGGCATATTTTGTTTTACTCTTATCTTCTTTCTGGTGTTTTACACTCAAAATACCATTCAAATTTTTACTTGTTTATCTTTCATGACTTTCGACACCAGTCCCTAGCTAGGACACTAGTAGAAAGGCACCCTCGTCCCCTCTGGGTTTCCTTGAACCTTCTCTATCTTACTCACTTATTTTGGTCTTTTTTTTTGTTATGGTTTAGCATTTCATTTGTCAATTAAAAAATTCAAACAAGGTAATCATGTAAATAAAAATATATGTGACCAAAATAAAGGACCAATCTTTAAGATTCTATTATCATCACCTAAGCTTGCATCCACAGGAATATAAGAGAACTAAATGAATCCATATAGAATCTATTCAAGGGAAAATTTCTAGATACACTTCATAGGAAAAGGAACTTCATTATTCCATATACACATTCTACATTGGTAAATCTAGTTATCACCCGCTATCAAGTGCGCTTGCACAAGGGATTTATATGGCACAATTTTTTTCAGACACTCACAAGAACTACATGGAGTCTAAGATGTAATGTAGTACTTAGATGTATGTTACTCATTCGGTTGACCATTAAGGTCATTCTGAATCCCCTTATTACATCTTTATTTTTTTATTTGATGTGGTATTTTGGGTTTTATAGGTGAATCTCTATTTTGCAGGTTATAGGTACATCTAGTATTCATGGTGCGACATACAAGAGACCAAATGTGAATATCAAGGAAAATTGTGTGACACCAAAAAAATTATATTCTGACTACTTTATTAGTCACACATACCTAGAAGAAGATTCTAATGCGTAAGATCCCCTAACCCAATCCAGGCGCCATGGTCCAAACTATCCGATAACTACATAATTTTATCTGAGAATAGAAAACATTGTTTTCTTCATTTAAATAAATTTTCGAGTCCATTTTAGTTCCAGGATCAAGAGATAATCATCTAATTCCTTTCCTCTCTATCTTACACTCAGGGTTTCATATTTTGCTATCATATTTATTTTGTTAAATTTTCCCTTTAGTATTCATTTATCATATGTGTTTCTGTAATTAGGTTTTATATACAAATCTATTTTTTAACATAGTTTTATGAACACGCACTCAAAAAATATTCTACCTTTCATTTTTTTATTTTATGACTCCTAAAAATCCTCTAATATCCTAGCACGACTTACTTCAAATGCACCCAACTTGCAAAGATGTTCTGTAAAAATCCCTATACACTATGCATCTACCTCATACTATGCCTCCCACTAAAGTAAGTTGAATCTTCAATAATTTATCTTATGATTATATAGGCCCTAATTTTCCATCTAATCAACTCATATTAAATTCCATCCAAGCTCTACACTCTTTGTTTGAAGATATATTTAGGCTATGAAATCAACGATTACATCTCTTAAATCTAAAATCCAAGATCTCAATAATGTTTCTCAAACCCATGATTTTTCCTATTCTATCCCATTCTCCTTTTATATCTTCTACATGTCCTCATATCACTGAACCCCAAAATTTATCGCTACCCACACCTCTCAAGTTTGATTTCAATGCTAAGAAACATGATATTATTCCCCAACTGCTGACTCATCAGTTGATTAATTTTCCATCTACATGTTGTTATCCTCCTTATCATCTTGTAAGATATTATGGTTAGACATATTTCAATTATCATCAAATTAATAGACAAACTAAAAATTATTGCTATTCTATGAAATGAAAAATTGGCCACCTTCAGCATTAGGGTCTCATTTCATTTGCTACACAAGAAACTACTACATGTTCATAACCAATTACTACATCCCATTGGGTTCCTAAATCTGATTCATCTTATCTAATGATAATTATGCCATCACCTCTAATTTTCCTTCTTTGGTCAGTTAAGTGTCACCTCTCCAACCCATTAAAACTTAGAAATCACCGCTTAAGATTCATCCTCCATCACCTCCTCGTACAAAGTCATCTACATCATTACCAAGTCAAAATAAATAACCAAATCTAAAACTTAGTCTAATTCCTCCTCCTCTCAGCACTTTTATAGTGTTACAAATCCGAAATAAGCAACCAATCACTAAGAAAGATAAACAAATTCTAGAGGACCTCTTTTCATTAACCCCCCTGAGCAAAATTGGTCAACCATGACCTTGCATAAGAAAATTGGAAGGGTCGTTTCAGTCCAACGAGGCTCAAAATTGATCCCAAATTCGAGGGGTAGGAAGGTTTGAAAATGGAGGACCAAACAATGTCAAAGGATGCCAGAGGCTCATAGAAGAAGATTAAAGAAAGGGCTCAAAGTTTTTTGACTTTACATGTGAGTCAACTTGTGGAAAACCAAATCACTTGCGAAGGAGCCACGTGGCACATTGGTGTAATTCCAAGGGAAGAATCCAAAGCAGGGACCCCAAATGAGCGCCATCCCTCCCCATGGTTAGAGCCTCAAAAATTTAAATCAGTCATTTAAAATTCTAAGCCCAGAGTATGGCGCCACGTGTCTCATCGGTGCACCTTCAAGGGTAAAAGCTAAAGGCAGCTGGACCCAAAAAAGTATCATTTCTCCATGTGTCTAGGGTCCAACAGTTGTTCCTAAATGGGTAGAAAGCACGAATCAGCTAATTATAAAGGAATAAGAAGAAGCCTCCATGTGCCTCATTATTGCAACACCAAGGTTGGATCCAAAGAGTGGTCCCCAAATGAGTGTCAGCCTGCCATATAATCAGATTCAAATAGGGGACAAAGCTGGCTGTTGAAAAGTCACAGAGTCGGGGGAGGAGCCACGTATCACATCGGTGCATATTCAAGGGTCTGACCTAAAGGGTCAGGTACAAAATGAGCGTGGAGCATCCACATGTTTAGGTTAGACATAGTTTTTCTACTAAATAGGGGGGACTTAGCCAAAACACAAAGAAATAGAGCAGGACAAGTGGAAGCCACCACGTCTCCCAACGACGCAAATTCAAGGGTATGACCCAAACAATAGGACCCAAACATGTTCAAGCCCCCCACGTGTTGCGAGTCAGACATATGGCCCCAAAAAATGAAAAAGGATTATCCAAACATAAGGAAATGGAGGAGTGACCCATGGATGATGCCACATGTCCCTTTGACACTCTTTAAAAAGGTGAATCCCAAATTGGTCCACAAACATGCATCAACTCTCCACATGTCTCGGTTCGGGCACAGTGTCTCTGCCAATAGGGGGCTTATGAAAAGAACAAAAGAAACCGAGAAGGCCCACAGAATATTCCATGTGTTAGTTTGATGCAACTACAAGAGTGAAAGGAATGGACTAAGACCTCAAGATGCGCAGGGCCACCATGTGCATCTGCGTGAATAGACTCCAAGCCCAAAGCACCTTCACATGGCCATATCTTTCAACTGGGCGATCAGAATTGAGTGGGAAAGGACTCTTCAGAGATCTCCTAATTCTTGTTACTCACCTGCCACCATTAATGATCCGGTCCACCATTTTTGAGGCTATAAAGTCTCCTACCTGCCACCATAATGAAGAATGGACTCCTTTCTTTCACAACAAGGAACAACACATGGAGGCATCGGTCTGTAAAAGAGGGGCATATTTCAAAGGGTTTGGAATTCTTCCCTCTCTCCTTCTCTCATTCTTCTATATATTGTAAAAGAGGGGCATATTTCAAAGGGTTGGTCATCTTTTCTCTCATTCCCCCTCTCTCTTTCTTCCCTCGGGTTGAATGTGGAACTTCAGCCTCCTGTCTTGGCTCTGTAATGGGATTTTCTTACCTCTTTCCCACTGATGATGTAATGTGTGAACTCATGGAGATAAAATATGTTTTGTGATGCATTTTTTCCATCCTTCCTTATTTTATTGCCTCTTCTTGCCTCTCATCATTGCAAGGTATATTGTCCATACTTCTAATGTCTATTGCAAGTTTTGGGAGCCATGTTTAATGGGTGTAAGTGGTGTTCCATGTGAACTTTGTCTCTGGTTTGTGGTGCATATTCTCCACTCTATCCTTTTCTCACCTCTCTCCATTTTAGGCAACGTATATAGTGACAACCCACCCCCTTCCTTTTCTGGTTTATCACTACTTTAGTGTAGGCTCTGTTTTTATGTATTTCTCTCTCCCTGTCTCCTTAGAATTGTTAGATTAGGATTAGATAGTTTACCTGCACTATAGTAGCTTGTGGTAGGTTGTTTAGGAAGAAGCTGAATTTCTTCGGAGCTCCATCTCAAGTTCGTAAGTCCCACATATTGAGATATCGTCCAAAATTATGCAGATCATAGTTGATGCCCCACTCAAATACGAGGCCATTCGGGGGTGCTTTGATTTTGCAGCAACATTTTTGGCACACCTGGTTGAAAAAAAAAAAGAGCTTTACATCATCTCAACAGGTTTGATGTATTATTGCTGATATCCAACCTTTGGAGGCATGTTTCAACACATCTGACAACTCCATTTGGTCAAAAACCCCATCCTCTGAGTTCAATAACTTATCCCATCCGTTTTCATCCATTCATCTTTCCATATCTTCTCATCTTCTACCATTTATGAAGTTGTGCAATCATGACTACATTCCCCTCATGCGATCCACACTTGCAGTAGGACATCAAAGAGTTTGATTTTCCTATCATACTTGGAGGAATGTTTTGATGAGGAGGGTCCTGTAGAAATTACAACTTTCACTAGCCCATCATTCATCCTTCAACCATAAGAACCTGCCACCAAAGAGTTGCCACCCGGTCATGCTCATTTCAGAGCATGAGGTTGAGCTTCAGTATGCCATAGGTCAGCAATGGCACCTCCGAGATCCTAGGATAGAACAACTCTAGGAAGTGTACATTATGTTTTTTGATACTTTGAGGAGGGTAAGACACCATGTAATAACTGGTTTTGAACTCTCATTTTTGACCATGTTCAGCGCCAAATCAACTACATGGTAACAATTTGCGAGGAAGGGGAGCTACTTCTCCCTGTCAATTACAGATTTTTTTTGTGTCCCCTTTTCTTTCAGTTAGCATAGAGTAGGTAGATTTACTTCCAGCAAAATAAGTTCTTTCGTAAACTCTACATATCCCACCTGGGGTGTATATGATCTTTAGTTTTATACATAGCGGTGTTGTGGTGTTTTGTTTCCTCAAAGTTATATCATTGTACAATTTGATTCCCCTCCAAGGTAAGTGTTATAGCAGTGGCTCAGGAATAGGTGAAGGCCCCAGGTGAAGACCAATTATCTACTCTAAGAATCTCATTTCAAATATTTTCTTATAAAAATTGAGAGTGCGAACAGCGGGGCAAGTTCTGGGTCATTAGGGTACAGTAAATCAGGGAGGAGTTTCAAAGCAAAAGATCAGTAGTAGGCTATCATTCTTGAATCCATGCCCAATGAATGTAACAAGGAAACTACTCTCTTCATCTAGTAGGAAAATTTCCTCATGAGTCACCAAACTGTTATCCCAATTTTACCCCCAGGAAAAATTGGTTGACCACGACATTGCATAAGAAAATTGGAAGGTTCATTTTAGTCTAGTAGGGCTTACAATCGATCAAAAATCTGAGGGTAAGGTGGGTTTGAAAATGTAGGAGAAAACAACATCAAAGGAGGCTAAAGGATCACAGAATAATATTGAAGAAATGGCTTGAAGCTTTCAGACTTTGCATGTGCATCGACTCGAGGTAAAACAAAGGACTGGAGGAAGAAGCCACATGCCTCATCAGCGCATTTCCAAGGGAAGAATCCAAAGTGGGGATGCCAAATTAGCACCATCCGTCCCCGTGGTCAGAGCCTCAAAAAGTTAAAATCGGTCACTGAAAATTCTAAGGCTAGCAGATGACTCCATGTGTCTCATTGGCACACCTTTAAGGGTTAAAGCCAAAGGTGGTTCCCCAAACAAACGCTAGCTCTCCACGTGTCTAGGGTCTAATAGTTATTCCTAAATGGGTAGAAGTCTCAAATCGGCTAAGTATAAAGGAATAAGTGGAAGCCTCCACATGCCTCATCGGTGCAACACCCAAGGCTGGGTCCAAAGAGTGGTCCCCAAATGAGCGCTAACCCACCATGTAGTCAGAGTCAAAGAGTGGATAAAACTAGCAGTTGAAAAGTCAAAGAGATGTGGGAGGAGCCACCTATATCATCGGTGCATCTTCAAGGGTCAGACACAAAGTTTAGGTTCCAAATGAACATGGAGTCTCCACATGTCTAGGTTCAGACATAGTTACTCCTCCAAATAGGGGGGACTTAGCCAAAACACAAAGAAACAGAGCAAGACCAGTAGAAGCGCCCATGTGTCCCAACGACACAAATTCAAGGGGTTTAACCCAAAAGGTAGGACCCAAACATGCATGAACCCCCCCACAGGTCTTGATTCATACATATGGCCCCCACCAAATGAAAAGGAATAGACAAAAATGAGGAAATAGAGGAGCAGCCTGTGGATGATGCCACGTGTCGCTTCGGTGCTCTTTTAAGAGGTGAATCCAAAAGCGGTCCCCCAAACATGTGCCTCCACATGTCTCGGGTTAGGCACAGTGTCTCCACTAACAGGGGGGTTTTGTAAAAGAACAAAATAAACCGAGAAGGCCCGCAAAATATACCACATGTCAGTTCAACGTAACTATAAGAGTGAAAGGAAGGGGCTAAGATCCACAAGATGCATGGGGCCACCACATGGATCTACGTGAATAGACTCTAATCCCAAAGCACCATCAGATGGCCATATCTTTTGACTAGGAGCTTGAAATTGAGTGGGAAAGGTATTTTTAGAGAGCTCCCTCTACCTAATAATCACCTACCACCATTAATGATATGGTCCACCCATTTTCGAGGCTGTCAAGTCTCCCACCTACCGCCATGATGAATAATGGACTCCTTTCTTACCCAGAAAGGAACAACACATAGAGACATGGGTCTTGCAGTGAAGGCCCATCATTGTTATAGGTGGATTTTAATGTTTTCTAGAGTGGTTGGAGTAGGTGGATTCAATACATTTCAGGGGTGGTTAAGATAAAGTTCAAATTCTTCCCTATCTCTTTCTCTCATTCTTCTATATATTGTAAAGGAGGGGACATATTTCAAAGGGTTGGTAATCTTATCTCTCATTCCCCCTCTCTCTTTATTCCCTGGGGTTGAATGTGGAGCTTAAGCCTCCTCTCCTGGCTCTGTAATGGAATTTTCTTGCCTCTTGCCGACTAATGATTTACTGTGTGAACTCATGGAGCAATAAAATATGTTTTGTGATGTATTTTTTCCATCCTTACTTATTTTATTGCCTCTTCTTTCCTATCATCATTGCAGGGTATACTGTGAATAATTCTTATGTCTATTATAGGTTTTGGGAGCCATGATTAATAGGTTTAAGAGGTGTTGCATGTGAACTTCATCTCTTATCTATGGTCCATCTTATCCACCGTCTCCTTTGCTCACCTCTCTCCATTTCGGGGAGCTGAGAGAGTGACTAGCCACCCCACTTCCTTTTCTTGTTTAGTGTAGGCTCTGTTTTTTTGTATTTCTCTCTCTCCCTGTCTCCCTTGGAAAGTTAGATTAGGATTAAATAGTTTACCTGCGCTACAGTAGCTAGTGGCATGTAGTTTAGGAAGAAAAAGTTGGCTTTCTCCAGAGGTCCATCTCAATTTCCCCAAGTCCCCACAACTTGAGAGATGGTCCAATGTTATGCAGATCACACCAGATGCCCCACACAAATCTGAGGCCATTCGGGGGTGCTGTGATTTTGTAGCAACACCCACTTCAATCCTGATTTTCTTGAAACATTATGAGTGACATCCCATGTTCATAATCCACTTTTCGTGGGCTATGGTGGATTCTTGCTTGTTTGATTGCATATTGTCATCTACTTGTCTACTAGCTTTGATTGCACTAACACATGTTAGTACCTTGATGTTCACATTTTTCTTTGTTTTTATAATGCACATTCCCTTTCGCATGCAGGGGTACAGTTCAAATCAACATCAGGTCCTATTTTTGGGTTGCATTCTCTTAGTGACATTGCATGTACTTTAGATAAGGGGAGAATACATTGGGTGAATAAGCTACCCCATACATAACATCATAGCTACAAAAAAGTACAGTTCAACATGTACAAAAAACAAAATACAGTTATAGAAACAACCCAAAATGTGACTCAAGTCTTCAGTTAAACATAAAAACCCACCACCCATATATAGACACTAGTACCTGGGAACTCCTTACCTCTCCTGGCAGCCTATGCCATGGGGTAGATATAATTACTTTCTCATATTAGCATAGTTTACAAAAATTTATAGAGAATTTCTCAGAGTACAAACACATTCTTGTAGAAAGTGGAATGCATTCTACCTCCATTTCTACTTGGAATAAATATGGAACTAATATCATACAACTCAGAAAAAAAACAAGATTAACCACCATCTGCACTGGTGTATAACTAGACCTCTCTCCCAAACAATCTTCTATCGTGGCATGAGATCACCTAAAAAACTCACATTTGACATGAGATTTCCTTAAAAACTAGTTCTTGGCATGTGATCACCAAAAACATTTATTTTACCATGAGATCACCTAAAAAAACTTTCCCTAATTTTTTAGTTTATGACATATTTATATACTTTTACACTCTTTATCACTAGGTGCACACTTTCATTTTTCTACTTTCTCACATTTACATACTTTGCAAGATTGTACAAATTTTCAATAATACATGAATTTGACTACTCTTTCACTCTTGTTTTGTAGGCCCATCCTTAATATGTAACAATAAGCATCCCTACATCAAGAAAAAATAGTAGGTATAACATGGTCCACCATATTGTGCTTCACCCCTAGGGTCACATCCTCTTTCTTAGCTTCCACACTTCTTTTTTTATCACTTCACGTTTTCACATGTCTATTCGACGCACTATCACCATCATACTCTATATGATTATTAGGTACACATCTCTTATCTACTTTATGTTCTCAATTATTCACTCAACAACATAAATTTGGGGCAAAGGTAAACACATAATCACTCACTTGGGTACATTTCTACATCCTAAAAGCATACTTGCTTTCATATGATTCCTAAGAAAGAAAACTAGTAACTGACAACTATCTTTGGCATATTTTATTTTAGTCTAGTCTTCTACACCCCAAGTCCCAATTAGATTTTTACTTGTTTAGACCAACTAGGATGCTAGTGCCCCACCACCATCGTCCCACTTAGGTTCCCTTGACCCTTCTCTATCTTAGTCACTTCTTTTGGATCTCTTTTATCTTTTGGGGCAATATTATTTTATCATGGGTCATCCTTCTAGTTGTCAATTGTGAAATTCAAAAAAGGGAATCATATAAAGACAAAGCTATGAGACCAAAATAAAGGACCAAGCTCTAAGCATCTATTATCATCTCCTACACTTGGATTGAAAGGAATTTAAGAGCACTACAATAATTTATCTAGTATGCATTAAAGGGGATAAGGGACTGCATTTTTTACATACACTTCATAGCAAGGGGAATTTAATTATTCTATCCACACATCTATCTATACTGGTACATCTAGCTATCTCCCACTATCAAGTTTGCTTGAACAAGGGCTTCCTAGGGAATGATTATTTCAAACACTCAATAGAACTATATGGAGTATGAGATGTAGTGCAACTCTTAGTTGTAAGTTAACTAAGTGGGGTGACCATTGAGGTTTGTTTGAGTCCCTATAATGCATTTTTTTTGGATTTTATGTTGTATTATGGGATTTATAGGTGAATATCTATTTTGCATGTTACACGTACATCCAGCAATCGAGGTGTGACATACAAGTGACCAAAAAATAATATCTGTGACATTTGTGCAACAACCAAAAAATTAGATTTAGACTACTTTTGTAGTCATAGTCTCCTAGAAGCAGACTTTGGTGCCTAGGTGCCCTTGACCCAGTCTGGGCACCGTTATCCTAGCCTTATCTAAAAATTGTAGAAATTTATTTGAGCATCTATGATACTCTTGTCTTCATGTTCATCATTTTTCTAGCTTAGATTAGTTCCAGGATCAAGTAAAAACTAAGTCCTATAATCTCTCTTTTGCGCTTAGGGTTTCATATTTTCTTAGCTTATTACTTGTGTCAAATATGTACTTTAGCATTTATTTATCATATGTGAAATTTCAAATATGGATTATACAAAAATCCATATTTGTTTAAATCACCTATAACTATAGAATTGTTGTGAAGACTTATGTAAATTGTGTTCATACCAGAAGATGAATATATCTTCCCATAGGACATTAGTGCCAAAGAGACGTTAGGAGTGCTAAGGCACTAGTTTCTGAGCCTGGGAACTTGTGTCTATACTATGTTTGAGGTCCAAGAGAGTTTCTAGAACAAATTTTTACTTTATTTATGTTTTATTTTGTATTGTGTATATCTATATTGTAGCTTTGAAATACTATAGGGGTGATTTATTCACAAAATGAATGACCCACCCCATTAAGGGTACATGCTACGATGATAGGAGGATACGGCCCAAAGGAGAGGACCTAATGTTGTTAAGAAGTGTATACTTGTAGGTGGTAAGGGATGTGCATGGTAAAATAACTAAAGAACGTGCAAAAAAACTGGCTAGTGACATGTGTTAGTAGAAAAAATATTAAACATGCAATAGAGGAAAATGTAAAAAAACAAGTTTGTAAATAAAATAGATCACAAAATTTGGGTTTTAAACATGGGACATTGCTCAAAAATTCTCAATACAATGAGGTCTAAAGCATCCATACACAATTAAATAGTGATCAAGCAATACATAGGGCATATCCTTCAAACAATGGCATACAAAGGAAAACAATATCAATAAAAATGTCAAATAACCATGGTGGCATATAGTCATGCAAAGAAAATGCTACACACGAAGTACCCATTAGCATCTTAGAAAGGTAACCAGAAATTCAAGGTATGTATAAATCACCAAATAAATAAAGTACTATGTAATGAAGAAGTGAATAATGTAGTGAAATATCTTGAATTTTATAGACTGTGGTAACAGTGAAAGTAGATGTGCGATAAGTAAAGTATAAAATATCACTCATAAACAATATATAATTTTTCACTATCTAAAGCTAATTTACAGTAGAATTAATAGGATAAGTATCATCCACTGATAATATATGATCAAGACATAAGAATCCCATCATGAGTTTATACAACACATGTATACTCTACATGCACACTAGTCAACCTTGGCACATGAAATCACTAAAATATAGGAAATGATTTAAAATAGGATTAAATATGGTTAGTTAATAGAAAAATATTTCACCCCTCTTCTTAGGGATGAATGAACAATGAATTTGGTCTTAAATAAGTTCACATTTAGCTAGTTGCACTCTAACTGAGAGTTCAAGAAAAAAAATGATTTTTTGAAAACTTTTTTATATCAAATAACTAAAATATTTGAGGATACAAATAAATTAAATATACCACATATAATAATAAGAAACTAAAAAACTAATTCTAACATTATTAGTTAAGTGTCCATATTAGTATCATACTAAAAAAAAAATCATCGGATATAATTTCCCATACGAGGATGAAAAGATAAAGTGTTTTTATCTATATTCAGTGATCTTATTATGTTTTTATTTCCATCTCACCTAAATTATTAAAAACAATGATAAAACTCATAAAAAACTATTCCCATAGTTTTATATCTCTATCCCACTTATATAATTTGCGATATACCGCTACCATTCTAACTGTAATCCTATTCCTTTTTATATAGTTTACAACAGTTATGAATGATTGTATTATATCATCACAATGTTTAGAATTATTATATTTTTGGTGTTTTTTGTATTTATATTATAAAATTAGAATTCAACATTGAAGTAACTATATTAATAAGATTAGCGCTAAATTTAATTATTACAACTTCCCACATCATAAATTAAAAAAAATAGACATAAACCACATTTTATCATGCAAAAATATTTTACTAGTTCTCAAAGATAACCTTCAAATCACCAAATTCGTGCTAAATGATTTTTCACTAAATTATAAAAGGAACATGAATAGAAATTCTTATTTACTACATTTATTCTACATTATTAATCATATTAGGCTTCATATATCCTCTTCAAAAATGTTTTAAAATGTCCACAATTTTTTTTTCTACAAACCAAACTTATGTATCTATGCATGCTTATACATGCATGTATTTATGTTTGTATGTGTGTATATCTTACACATATAATAGCGTACACGCAATTCCATCACAAAACCCCAAGTTATCTGGAAGGAAGAAAATTAAATAGTAAATAGATATGCAAAGTAGTAGTTGTATGCAAGATCTAACCTAGTGTTTAACAAAATTAAAAATTGGATTTAATATAAGAAGCCCAAACTTGTAATTAAAATATTACCATACGCCATATATCTAACAATCATTATGTGAAGCGGCATTTGTATACCATTCTACAATCCATATAATTCATCGTTTTAAAACTCACGTGCTATTATATTCATAATTAGTACAACGCAATAATAATGCAATAATAATGAGGTTGAAGATAAGTTAAAAGATACTTATAAATAAAAAATATCAAAAGTGCTCTTACTGCTGAAACCCTTGTTCCCACTTTTAAATACCTTAACAAAGAATTTTAATACCAAACCCGTCTGAATAATAATTCCCTATTTTCCTCTACAATTATACATACTGGGGGAAGATAGCTTTAGAGCTATTGGTAATGCTCTAAGAATTGTTTTTGATATAGATCCCAAAACTGAATTTTTTGACCACACTACATACCAATGGATATGTTAAAATACATATTAGTGGTTTAGTTTTTTAGTGGAAGGATTTTAATCCTTATCATTTAGTTGGAAGTAAGAACCTACTTGGTCATTTGGATAATGACATTGACAATGATTTTGTTAGGAAAGAAGATACTTCCAAGTGTCATGAAGAGAAAAAAATTGAGAACAACATCTTTTCCTAAACCCCCGGTCATACATAAAAAATGTATTGAAGAGAAGGAGGATATTACTAGGCCTCAACTTCCTTGGTCCTCAAAGATTCATAGTGAGTTGAAAGAGGAGGTATACTAGAAAATAAGGAGATTAAAGAAGTCCCTCTAACCGGTTCATCCTCATGAGAATGTAGATCCAAATATGGGTGAAGGATAGATGGTCATGAACTTAACCTCTAAAGATGAACCTTGTGTCTCAAAGGGTGGAGAACTATGGAAGGAAGGAATGTTTTTAGCAGTTGATTGGTGGTCAAGCGGCCCTTGATCTTCTCACTTTTGGGGGCCTTCCTTTTCTTGTTTGTGATTTTATCTCACTTCTGTACTTGGGTTGTTTGTTAGTTTCTTATTTGGTCTTGTTGACTGCTCCATTTTTTTTGCTTATGAGCCTTGATGGTTATACTTTCAATTTGTACAGGATTTTTTTATTCCTTCATCAAGTATCAAATTTTTACCGAATCTAAAAAAAATCATAAAATAGAAATATAAATACAACAATTGTACAAATAAAATAGACAAAACATTGTAAAATATGTATGTGTTAAATGATCACATAGTGATAGATTTCATAATGGAATGTCCTATATATTCCATTTGTTGTATATATGCATTATAAACATAATAAATAAATCATATTACATGAGAGGAATCATTTCCACTAGAGGTTTTAGAGAATGGATTCAGAGTCTATAAAACTTGATGCATGGTAGGAGAAAATGAGGGGAGAAATGTGAGAATGGCCTAGATTCAACTTATGTTTGTATTGTTTTGTTACGGTTCCTTGAAAGACTTTATTTAGTAATTTTGATGATTCTCTTTTACTAATAATCTCTCTTTACAACTATTATATTTTTAATCATTAAACATAAATATTTAGTTTAATTATTAGTAGGAAAAATCATATTGTTTCGAAAAGGATAATTAAAAAATTTACTACTTAGTTTATGTTGTTACCCAAATTGATTCTCCCTCAAACTCTGAGCAGCATCACAAGTTTTGGCAGGAAGCTTAGAGATGGATAGATCATGGTTAGTTATTTTGTAGCCAGGGATGGGATCTAGCTGGCCCTCTGTCACTCAAATGTGGAGAAATGGATAGCACCCTCAAGAGGATTTGATCTATCCTCATTATTTTAGGGTGTGCCTTTCAACCAAGGTAATAGAACCCTTTTATAGCTTGTTGTTTATGGAGGAATGGAGATTTCCTTCCTAATGTGGTTGTTAAGGAGACCTTGAAGAAAATATGATCCATGCAACAAAATCTAACTCTCACGAGTTGTCACTCTAGATAGTGGAGACATTCTCTAGGAAAGGTTCAAGCTACTAAAAAATTTATAATCCTGATTATTTCTATACGATTTGGTAATAAAATTTATGCATTTGTATACAGACATGAAAAACAGGGGTAGAATGGGTAGGATTAGTTGTTTTTAAATAATTTTTGGTTAGAGGTGAGGCAAAATAAACTTGATTTGCCAAATCTCTGAGAACTCTTACAAAATGTAAAGTCTAGAAAAAAAAATGCTTCAGAATAGCTAAAATGTTCATTTAACCAGAATATGTACTTGAATGGAGGTTGAGATTAGCAATTTTTCACACAATATATGAGATTTTAACATGACGGCTTGAGTTAAAATACCCAATAAAATATCAAAATCTAAGATCAATCACACCTGAGGTACACCCAGAGGCTTACAAACAATCTCTGTCAACAAATGAAAGAAAAGTGATTTTTAATAATTTATTTCACTCCTAGATGAAAGATCTTTTGAGAAATGAGATTGCAGATGCCACTAAAATGTAACAAGGATTGAGACCTGTTTGATTAAGATATATTTTGATACAAGATTGCAATAAGAACAAGAAAAACTTGAAATAACTCAGAAATGAAACAAACACATTTTTCTACAGATCAACACAGAATAACTCGATTTTGATTAAATTTATCAGCAGGGGGAAGTTTATAGATTAATATTAGGTCTTGTCAATGGCTTTACACTTGCAACCACCTTGACATGATAAAACTTAAGACAAAAGAGATATACATGCTTCTCAAACAGCTTCTCAAAAGATAGGCTTTGTCAAATTTTCCTGTTGGGAATTTTCTTCGACCTCTAACACTCCAACCATTTAGACAAGAAATTTGTACCCTTTATAAAATTTACAAAAAATCCCCTTTTCCCCCCCAAAAATCCTGACATTGAGTGCTACTAGTGGTTACCATGATCATGATCACGATTTATAGAATTAGATCTGCAAAAAGTCACCAGGTGCTCAGGGGAAAATTTCTTCAAATATCTCCCTCATTCAACTTCTCTTTCTAATAGATCACTCTTTCTTAAACTCACCAACCACTTCAACCCCTAATTGATCAAATCTGGTTCCTTGCGTGGTCAGGAGAATAAAAAAGAAAATCATATTGAGCTTGAGAGTCAAACCATTTTAATGGCAAAAGACGTCTCAAGATTTTCCCCACCAAACTCAAATATCAACATTGACTCTCCCCTTTGTTTGGCGTGTAGGAAATACCAAGAAATCATGAAGACTCACACTTCCAAGCATGTTTCAGTAAAATGGGGGGAAAATCTGATTCAGACTCTTTGCTGTCATTGATCTTTACTTTTAATTTGGGTTGTCCACATGGAAGATTAAATTTAAAACAAGCCCGGGCATTTCCTTTGACCTTTTAGAAAATTTTGAAGAAATGGAAAATTTTCACATTTTGTTCCACACCTCTTCCCTTGAGAAATGAGCCTCCCACGTGTCCTAAGGTGGCTCCCAATACAACCGTGGCAAAATTATGCTATTTCACCTCATTTATGGAAAACGGAAAATTTTCCAATTTTTCCCCACAGCTTTGCCCTTGAAAAATGTGCTTGACACGTGTCCCAATGTGGGTCCCTGTAGAACCACATTTCCTTTTTAACTTTTAACTCTTTTCTCCCAAACGTATTTTTTTCCAAATTTCCCCTGAGAGTCCGCACCATCGCCATTGACTAGAGCAAGCGTTAACCTTTCCTCGATCATGCTTGCGGGGTACTTTTGGTATTTTAACCCTTTTGAGCATAAAAGGAAAAAATTCTAAGTCACTCTCGATGGTTTGCTTCCCCGCCCCTTCTGACTTTTCAAACTCCCACGCGTCACAATGGCGCATCTTGAGATGGTTCCCAAAGTTTGAGACTTTGAAAGAGTGTAGGCTCACCACGTGTGCTGGCCCGAATTTTTTTTTCTAAAGTCTTGAAGGTCAGCAGAAGGGAACCATGTGTTAGAGTCTGTGAAAATCTCTTTTGGCTATTGAAAATTCTAAGCAAAATGTAAAGTGAGTGGAGGCCTCAAATTGTCCTCTTGGTGCTTCTTTAAAATGAAACTAAAGGGACAATCCCCAAACATATGCGGTTCCTCCACATGTACCAGATCTCCCAAAACTTTTTGAAAAAATACTAAGTATGGGAAGACTCGGTGGAAGCGTCCATGTGTCACCCTTGTGAAATTTTAGAATGGTGCCCAAAATGGAGACACTGCATGAGCGTGGGCTCGCCACATGTCCCTGTCCCACCAAACTATATTAACTACATAAAAATTTGTCTAAGTCTAGGAAAAGTAGAGGAAACTTCCATGTGTCCTCCCAGCGCTACTCCAAGGTAAAACCAAAAAGTAAATCTTCAAATGAGCATTGTTCCTCCACGTCAACAAGTTTCTAAGTTGAGGCAATTCATAAAATTTATAAAGTACCTAGCTGAGCCACGTCCAACCAAAAGAGGCCACATTTCTTGATGATGCAAGGATGTACATTTGACTAAGAGAAATGCACATCAAACCGTAAAATGTAGAAAAACTATCATTCGAGCCTGGAGATGAAATTTTCTCTAAGGATAGAGAATTCAGAGATGTTACAAGGCTCAAATACATTCTTCAGATCTACATACATTCATTTTCTTCAAGTATTTAGGGAAAAAATGACAAGGGCAGCAAATCCCGAATATAAAAAATGGAAAGAAAGGGAGAGCCCAAGTTTTTAGATGAACAGAGAATGAGAGACCCAAATTACAGACCCTTACGCAGATCATCGGCCTAAGGAAAGATTAATTATTGTATTAAAAGGAAAACAAAGACCTTTCGAGCACAACTTGGGGGGATAAAATGTGAAAGAGGCCATAGAAGGACATATTTCAAAGGTTAAATGGGGTGAGACTATTTTGAGCACCAACATTGGCTACGACTCGGGGATGGGTACTCCCTGTGAGTGCCACAAGAACAACGGTAGACCAAGTGCCAAAAATATCCATTGGGTGATAGAGTCAGCTTGCAGAGTAATGAAACAAATCCATCTCACAAAAACAAAACAAAGAAACCAACAAAAATAGGTCACCAAGGCCCAGAATGATTAGAAACACAAAAAAAAGGAAACAAACAAGCAGCTATACACTATACAAAATATGTTTACCTTAATTCTAGGGAATCTATCCAACAAATGCTTCAAATGCCTACCATTAACACGCAATTCAAGCAAATCACCTTCCAAATCCTTCAAGAAGAAGGTATGTTCACCAATCGTGATATAACTGGAGTAAGGGCCCATCCATAGTGAGTCAAATTTTCCATGCTTGCCCTTATCTTCATGCATGCTATCCCATAGTAGCACAAGATCTCCAACTTTGAAAGCTCTAGGATTGATCTTCTTGTCAAGTAACTTCTTCCACTTTTCTATGAACTCTACATGCCTTTAGTGGGATGCCCTCCTTTCTTCATCAAGTTCAACAATGTGGTTAATGCGAGTATCATAAGGACTTACTTCTTGATCCTCAAGTTGTTGAATGAACTAAAATGAGGATAATTACATATGTAGGTGAAGCAGGGGTTGAGTTGCACACACCAAATCAAATGGACTCTTTCTAGTGGCTCTTTTAATAGTGATTCTATTAGCCCAAACAAAAAACTTCAACTGTTTGCCCCATTTTCTCTTATTCAGCTCCATGGTTCTTCTAATAATCTTCAACATGTTTTTATTACTAGACTCGGCTTGTCCATTTCCTTAGGGATTGTAATTAGATGCATATGCAATTTGATCCCATACTATTGGCACATTGCCACTAGAGGTTTAACTTTAAAACTCATGGCATTATCAACTACAATCTTGACTGGCCCCTGAAACCTGCAGATGATTTCGTTCAATAGAAAATCCATGAAAATTTGGTGTATTTATCTTTTGGTGGGGATTTCCTCCACCCACTTGGTAAAGTATTCAGTGGCTACAAGAATCCACTTATGGCCAACACTTGAAGGGTATGAAATCTCACCAATGAAATCCATTCCCCATTGCTTGAATGGAGCTTCAATTGATACAGGCTGTAAAGGAATGGAGCTTGAAGCTTTCATTCTTCCAGAGAACCATTGGAAATTCTCACATCTTCTAACCAAAAAGGTTGTATCCTTGAAGAGATTTTGGCACCAATAACTAGCCCTCAAGATCTTGTGTGTAATGACTCTTGCAGTAAAATTCCCCACATAAACTCCTCCATGGAGATCAACAATTATCCTGGGGGACTTCATCTTCAGTAATGCACCTTAAGAGGACTCCCTCAAGGTTCTTCAAAGATAACCCATATTTCTGGGAAGCCAAATTAAGTGTCCTTTTCTTGTTCTTACTCAAATACTTAGAGTGGTTCAGATGTATGAGATAGAAAATCATGTCCTTATCCCAATCAGAATTCATTAGTTTATCAAATACATCTACCCTACCTTCTTATACCTCTTTTACCTTAATAGTTTGTAATTTTCTCTCAGCCATAAGCCTAGAAAAGCCTAAACCTCTCACTAGCTTCATGGTCTATATATCCATATCATATTATTGAAACTTGTTCACCCACCTGAATCTTTTGCTTGAGGCTTCCATCTTTGATAAAATGTCTTTTACCATGGTCTAATATTTTTTTTTGATTTTAACAAGGCAAATGCCTATTTTTCCATGATATTATACTTCAGCTCATCCCCTTACAAGGCCTTATTGAAGAAGGCAATTCGCCTCTCAGCCCCTTCGTCATCCTTCTGCAGTAGGACATAAGCAATAGTGTTCTCTCAAGCAAAGGAAAATAGTTGGAAAGGCTTATTATAATCTGGAGCTGATAAAATAGGGGCATGCTTTAATTCCTCCTTGATCCCATTGAAAGCTTGGATGACAGTCTCTTCCCACTTCACGATGCGGTCCTTCTTTAGCATGGAAGTGATTGGAATGGTCAACTCAGTAAAGTTTGATATGAATCTCCTAGTGAAGTTTATCTGCCCAAAGAAAGACTGAATTCCTTTCTTTGTCCTTGGAATAGGGACCTTGCTGATGGCCTCTACCCTCTCTGGATCAATCATCACCCCTTCTTGTGACACATTGTGGCCAAGCAATTTTTCCCTCTACACTCCAAAATCGCACTTCTTTGGATTGAGTGAGATGCCATATTCTCTACATCTTATCAACATCTTCTCTAAGTCCAGCAAGTGATCACTTATCTTCCTAGAAAATACATTTACATTGTCTTGATAAACTACAATAAACTCATTGATGTAACCATCAAAAGCAACATCCATTTCTCTTTGAAAGGTGGCTCCAACATTCATCAAACTAAAAGGCATCATAACATACACATATGTCTCCCAAAGAGTAGTAAAGGCTATCTAGATCCTTTTTGATTCCTTCACCACAACTTGGTTATAACCAAAGAAACCATCTAGGGTGGAGAGCAATTCAGAATCAGTCACTAATTGCAACATGTTTGCCATGTATTTGGCAAAGGATAATTATCCTTCATTGATGCTCTGTTTAGATTACCGAAGTCTACACACAACCTGATATCACCATTCTTCTTTCTCACTGGTATGAGGTTTAAAACCCAAGAAGAATACCTTATGGGTTGAACAATCCCTCCATCTCTTAGCTTCTTTAGTTCCTCTTACATTTTAAGAGATAAAGGTACATTGATTGGCCTTTGTTTCTACCTGAATGGTTTTACATTAGACTCCAAGGGAATTGTTATCACCAAATCATAGCACCCCGATGTTCATACAAGTGCATATACTTGAACTCACGGTGTGATTGGATAACATGGGTGCTATCTCCAAGTTCTGGGACTTGCTACTTGAGATGGACCTCCAGAGAAAGCTGGTTCTTGCTCCTAAAATACCTGCCACAATCTACTCTAATGCAGGGTAAAATAACTATTCTAAACTAACTTTCTAAGGGACCAGAGAGAGAGAATGCATAAAATGAAATCCTACACTAAAGCGGTGATACACCAAAAAAGGAGGGTGTGGGAGTAGTTTTCTAATGCGTGAGATACAGAAGCAAAGTGCACACTAGAAGGGGTGATGAGAGTTCTCCATAATCTAGCAAAATGCTTTCACAACAACATTTCAAACATACACAATGATAATGGATCCCTACAAAAACATAAAAATAGACAAAATATTTTTGTAATCAAGGTTGAAGGGGAAAGAAGAATGCAAGAAAACATAGCAGGGGAAGATGCATCCACAAACTTATATTTTATTGCTTCCTGGTATGCACAGTTCAACCGGTTATAAGATAAGGGCCTGGATCACCATGAAAGGAGTCCAAAACAAGGGCTTGCAACACATTGGCTTCACAAATAAATTTTGGTAGAGCTTTGCTACAAAAACTACTCCCCTTACAATGAGCCCAACACTCCAATTTATAAGAAAATGAGAAGAGAGAGAGAAGGGGAAAATGGAAATCCCGAAATCTATTCTTCAACCACTTGTAAGAGGAATTAAATGGAGTGAAATGATTGTGTGTTACTTGAAAAATGATCCCCATACTATCCCAGGTGCTGCAGTAGAGAAAGAATGATGACCATGTCTCTTAATTGCATTCCCAACTACCAAATAAAACACTGTTATGAACCCGGCCACGTTTTATGAAAAATACCCACCTATTTCTCATCAAATCAAGAATTTATTGATTTTTGTATGTTGGGCTCGGAGTCATGATTCCAACGGTACCAATTTTGTGTGATTTTTTTGAAAAATGAAAAAGTTATGGCCTTCTGAGTGCGGGCAGCTATTATGGGTCTGGCAGGCGTTTTCTGTCATTTGAATTAACTGACTGGAGCCGAATATGTTTATTTTATTTAAATATATATATACTCAATAAAAATAATAAATATATTATTTTTTGCATAGAGGACGTCGTGCTCATTCCATAAAGTCCAATTTTGTGAAAATTGGAGCTCGGAGTCAAAAGTTATGGCCGTTTGAAGTTTCACGAGTCAAACGTTGACTTTCCCTTTGAGTTGCGGATATTACCGCAAAACTGGGTCCACATGTTCCGGCTGTCCTAGAAAAACTATTCCACATTGGCCGATTCGAGCTTCCTTTTCCCCCTTTACGACCTTTTCTTCTTTGCACGTCTCACGCGTCCTGCGCATACTTTTGTCCCGAATGAAAATCTTTGCACCGCTTGTAATTAACTGACTTGTGGAGAATCAGCCGCTTCACGTCCCGCGTGTACCGACATCCCAACTATCCTACGGACCGCCTGGGACAAAAATGTCTGACTTAGCTGATTTATTTTGTATTTCGGTCACAAACTTGGTACGACGAACCTCGGTATGACCCACACCCTTCAGACCTGCAATGCCTTAAAACAATCCTGCGACCTTATTTTTTCCATTTTTTTCTAACTTGTTGGGATTTTTTATTTGATGGGAGAGTTAGAGAGAAGCCGAAGGGGCCCAAAAAAACATGATTTCGGGCGTTGAATCAATATTCTTGCTCGGGACTGAAGAATTTGATGTAGGTAATCAAAATTACCTTGAGGGGTGAATTTTGGATAACAAGAATCTCATGTTGAAACAGATCCTCTCTGTATTCTTTTATTTCAAAATAGGTCCAAGCCATGCAATCTTGGTATTTCTTCAACAATTGGATGTATGACTGCTTCTCCTCTTTGCTAAGATTGTTGCCTAACCAAATTTTTCATGGCTTCTCCTTTGTGCCAAGTTCATGCTCCTCAATATCCCTAGAGGCTTTCATGTATCTATTGACAATGCAATCAAAATTATAAAAATTTGACTCAAGAGCAACCAACCCTTGCCAAACAAGGTTTCTTTCCCTTTTGCTACACACACCATTGGCTCCCAATCAATACTTTGATTAGCAAACTCTCCCTTGTTCTGCAGAAACCTTCTGATATGAGCACCATTATCAAAAACCTGCCAATGCTTAACATTATCAGGTATAGATGGCCGTATTAACACCCTAACATCATATTCACAATATGGGGATATTGCACAATTGTCAAAACGAGACCCTAAGAATGCAATCTTGTCTGTTAAGTCATTGAACCTCCTATCATGATGCACAATGTTAAATGGATCAAACAACTCAATGAGATCTCAAACTACATGTTTGTATTGTTTCATTCATTGATTTTTTGTGGCATAAAATTTTCTGATTTGTTTTACAATTATTTTTGATTCCCCTTTGACAATGATGTCTTTGACACCATATTTCCAAGAAATTCTTGAACCCAAAAACAATGCCTCACAATCAATAGTGTTGTTAGTGCACTCAAATTTGTGTTTGAAGGGAATTTTTTTTCCTAACCTCGGGAAAGTAGAACAGTACCAGCACCATTCTCAAACTTGGAGCAAGCTCCATCAAGCAATAAAGTCTAAGGACAGCCTGCTTGTTAAAGACGTCTGCATTCCTCAATCTTGTGGTCCTTTCCATCAGAAAATCCTACAAATTTATTCAGCATCAACATTTGTGTACAATAATTCATAGGATGCATTGTTTGGACCTTCAATAAGATGCAACAACTTATTTTCCCCATACAACTTGACAAGGCTGCACTCAACAGGGATGGTGGCATAGGACATATCCATTTGATCACTCTAACCAACACTTGTAGCCCACCTTCTAGATAACAACATACCCCACTTGGCTGGGTAGTCAACAATAACTACATTAAGTTTCAAATTCCTGCCTAGATAGGTTGCATGTTGCACCACACGACCCTTCACACACCCCACCACTAGCACCTCTCTGGAATCCATAGTAGTTCACTTCCCATATGCAGCTATTATTTTGATATTTAATTCATTCATAACTTCCAAGGGTATAACATTGCATGATGCCCATGAATCAAACATACAATTATGCAACAATCTATCCTTCATGATTAGGGTAGTGAAGAATGGTTCCACATTTAGCTAAGAATCTACCAAGGATAATCCCAAATAAACCTCAGGGGTTCATCTAGCTCTTCTAATGCTACTGGTGCTTTTAATTCCTCTATGACTTGTGGAGTCTCCACAATGTTTATGTTTTTGCCTGGGGCAATCTTCCCTTCTTTCAATCCTAAGTATTCAAATGTTCTTTTCTTGTGCTCAGGGATCCTAGGAAACTCATGTTGTCCAATTTTTTTCCCCCTTGATAAAAATTGATCAACATGACCTTGCAAGCAGAAGGAATAGAGGATAGTTTGGCCATACTAGCTTAGAATCATTTCTAAAAATCAAGTTGCAGTCGAGCTTGGAAATATAATGGCATCAAAGGAATGGCAGGGGAACGTTGAAGAAGATCAAAGCTCGAAGGGAAAAGTGGAGAAAAGAATTGAAATTTTTAGCCTTAGAATTTTTGGCATTTCAGAAAAAATAGGGCAGAAAAATGATCAAAAATGTTTGAAACCTCAAACTTCGAAAGTCTGAAAATTTAGACTTTCAGGTTTCGGGTTTTCAAAAAAATCAGGTGCAAATTTAGAAAATGGAAAGAAAAAGTTCAAAATTCTGAAGTCTGAAACTCTAAATTTTCATACTTTCGGGTTTCGGAAAAAATTATCCTTGGGAATCGTACCAAACGTAGAAAGAAAAAAGTTTGAAATCCTGAAGTCCGAAGTTCCAAATTTTCGAACTTCAGAATTTTGGGGTTTCAGAGTTTGGAGTTTCAGAAATCTCAACGAATTTTTTTGATGATTAGTGATTTTTCTCTGAAATGAAATTGTCTGAAAATCTAAATTTCAGGTTTTTGGGGTTCCATGCTTTTCAGATTTTCGGATCTCTCAGGCTAGTTTTCACAATATGCCACCCAGACCTTCAAATAGCCATAACTTTTTACTGAGAGCTCAGATTCACGTAAGAGAAGACTTTTTGGAAAAATTACAGGGTCCTCTGCCCAACTACAATTGGATATCTTTATTTGGGTGAGAAAAATTTCTTCAAAAATTCAAAATACAGTTCACCATTTTTAGGGTTTGCCAAGGTTCTAACCTACCACCATAATGAGATGAATTAAATGCAATCTGGAAGTGGTTGGGGTAGATTTTGAATTCCTCTCTTCTCCCTCTCTTTTTCTTTCTATAAATTTTAAGGAGGGGAATTTTTCAAAAGCTTGGACATTCTTTTTTTGCCCCTTCCTTCTTCTCTTATCAGCAAGTGGATTTGTGGAGTTCAGACCTCCCATTCAAACTGTAATGCATGTTGTGCCTCTTGGCCATTGTAATGGATTGTGTCTATATTTGGAGCAATAAAAACTAAGTCTGTGGATCATTTCAACCCTCTCTTATATTCATTGCATTCAAATGATCTCTCATTGCAACTTTGGTTACCTGTACATGTTTATTGTATTGCAATTTTATGGTTTGTGTTTATCGGCAAACCAGGTGTTCATCATTCCTTTGGTGCATCACCTTCATTAGATTAGTTTTATTTTCTTGCATCTTCTCAACCCTATCTCCTTGGAAAGTTAGATTAGGTTTTTGAGTGAATCCTCTACAAAATTTTTTGTGTGCACATGAACAGAGGAATAGGAACTAGGCCTTCAACCAGAGAGCTTTTCCGATTCGCAAGTTCCCACACTTGGGAAAATCTCCATGTTATGCAATCACACTAAGAGTCTCAACCCATCGCGTTGCAGACATTCATGGGTACTGTGATTATGCATCAACAACTCAACAATTGTAATAGAAACTTTGATTTGACTTAAAACTTGGGCAATGTCATATGGGACATTCTTTGGCAAGGCAGTATTAGAAGGAAAATTGACACACTCACTAGGTGGTACATGATTTTTGACAGCTTGGGCATGAGGAGGGGTAATAATTTTTTTTAGAACTATATGGATATTATCATATGCATCCTTCTTAGTACTCTTTAGGAATGTTTGAAAGTAAGGGAGATTTTGGCTTGGCTTAAGGCCCTATCCCTTTGACAACATTACTTCTTGTGTTATATTTACTTTCTTGAGCAACAAAAACATTCATCAATAATTGTCTATCTTCCTCTTATGGGATTCCTCCATCATACTTCTTTATCATTAAAGCCCTTAAATATGCAAAGTCATTATTGGGAAATTCAAAATCTTGTACAGTATCTAATTCTAAAATATGAGAGGAAGGAAGAATAGGTACCCTATGAATGTAGTCCCAATAACTGGTAGTAGCTCATGCACTTATCATTTTAGTTGAAGTTGCCCCTTGTTTTGAGCTTGTGGAGAAACCCATCATGCAGAAATCATCATCATTGTCATCATAAGCTTCTTCTTCTTCTTGCTGATATTCCTTACACAGAGTATGAGGCATGAAACATCTGTCACACCAATCAATGACATATGTTTCCTCCACAACATCAACTTTGGTAGCCAAAGGATCAAACACCATTCTGTTTTCCCTACCTTGGGGCTGCCTATTTCCAAATCCAATGGGTCCCTTGCCTCTTTCATAAGATATTTGGGATTTGTGAACCTATCTTGGCCTTATGCTTGTGTTGACTGTGCCCAATCTCCTTCTCTACCCGGGCTAGTTCATATGATATTTCCATGAAGCCCTGTAAAATTTTTCACAACTTCCTCCAAATTGAAGCCTTGCGTGTCTGAGGTTTTCCTGGGTTAATTAGTTTTACATGCTCCCTTTTTGGAGGCTTTCCAATTTCCTTGATGTTGTTCTACTATTTGTAGAGCCATGGTGAAGGCCTGCCTCAAATTAGCAGGGTTTTTTTCCTTGAAGTAGTAAGCAACCTTTTTATCAAATACATTTGAATATTTTATCAAACATAACTCATCACATGGCTTTATCCTAACAGGAAATATCCTTAAGGTCTTGTTAAAGCTTGTGTTGAAATCATGGGCTGACTCATTAGGATTCTTTTTTATGTTTTCAAATTCTGTCAAAAGAAACCTAGGGTCAGTTCTATCACCATACTGTAATTTGCATGCATTGCTCATCTCAGTCCAAGAATCAATACAGTTATCTGGCAAAGCTTTATACAAGTCCCTTGCATCTTCTTCCAGAGTATGGATAAACAACTTGATATATAAATATTCATGTTCAATCTCAAAGTCTTCCATCATATTGATAAAAAGCTTCCAATGTTGATCACTAGTTATAGTGTTGTTTCCTTGGAAGTTTTGTAGTTTATTTCTTACATCTTGAGGAACTACATTTGGATAACCAGCCATCCCTACAAAATTTATCGGTCCAAAGGTATTTACAACAAATGGATGTCTGGGTGGGGGAAGGGCCATGTTTTATTGAGGAGGTGACCTTGGCGGGGTGACAAATTGATAAGGGGTAGAGGGTCTTTGAAACACAAGGGTATAATTTCAAAGTGGATATCCCCTAAAGGCCTTATTTCTTGGAAATCCCCATTAACTTCTAAAAAGAACAGGGGTAGAATGAGAAGAAAAATTATCAAAATCAAATGAAGGCCCCTCTCTAATTGGAGAATTCAATCCCACAAAGAGGCTATCTGATTCAGAAGCACTTGAATACAGTCTTTAATGATAGGCTGATCACTTTCATCAATGCAGATCCCTCTTCTTTTTTGTTGATCCCCCACAACTCTCCAGGATTTTCTTCCTTCTGATTTTTCTTTTCCTAGCTCTGGACATAATGTCCTAGTAGGGTCCCTAGCAAATAAATATCTTCTTCCTTCCATCTTTGCAAAGGTTAGTAACAAATATCACTTAACAAAGGTTAAGACACCAGTATTCATTAAGAATCAGATCAATAGGGATTCACCTTCAAGGATTTCCACCTTATTTGTGAAAATGCACTAAATAGGATCTGTCAAATGTTATCAACACTAGAAACTGAAAATGGAAAGACTCCAACTTTTTTTTACCTAGATTTGTCAATGAAAGCTAGTGCACTTAGTGTAGGAACTAAAATAATTAAACACAACACTTGGAGTATATAAGAAGTGTTTTACCAGGGTCTGAACATGAACTGAAACCACTATGTCCCTAGAAATGGCACCAATAAGGTGTTTTTGATGGGCTAAATAGATATGACCTAGTAGTGAATCAAAAAATAGTCTCAGCAACTCAAATAAGTGCCCGATAACGGTGCTAGTAAGGTGATGGTACCCAAATTGATTCTCCCTCAAACTCTGAGTAGCATCACAAGTTTTGGCAGGGAGCTTAGAGACAGATCAGATCATGGTGAGTCATTTTGTATGTGGGAATGGGATCTTACTAGCCCTTTGTCACTCAGATGTGGAGAAATGGATAGCACCCTAAAGAGGATTTGATCTATCCTCACTATTTTAGGTTGTGCCTTTCAACCAAGGTAAGAGAACCCTTTTGTAGCCTATTGTTTATGGAGGATATTTAGATGTCCTTCCTAATGAAGTTGTTAAGGATACCTTGAAGAAAATATGATCAATGGAAAAAAATGTAACTCTCACGAGTTGTCACTCTAGATAGTGGAGACATTCTCTAGGAAAGGTTCAGGCTACTAAAGACATTTGGAATCCTGAATTGTTTTTATATGTTTTGGTAATAAAATTTATGCATTTGTATACACACATAGACAAATAGGGGTAGTATGTGTAGGATTAGTTATTTTAAAAGAATTTTTGGTGGGAGGTGAGGCAGAATAAACTTGATTTGCCAAATCTCTAAGAAACGTTACAAAATGGAAAGTCTAGATAAGAGAATGCTTCAGAATAGCTAAAATTCTCCTTTAACAAGAATATCTACTTCAATGAAGGCCCAAGATTAGCACTTTTTCACACAATCTATGAGATTTTAACATGAAGGCTCGAGTTAGAAAACCCAACAAAACATCAAAATCCTAAGAGCAATCCACTCCTGAGGTACACCCAAAGGCTTACAAACAATATTTGTTAACAAATGAAAGAAAAGTGATTATAAATCATTTATTTCACTCCCAGATGAAAGATATTCTAAGAAATGAGATTGCAAATGCCACTAAACTATCACAAGGATTGAGACCTATGTGGGATTAAGATAGATTTTTATACAAGATTGCAATAAGAATAAGAATAATTATTTGCAAAGATTAAGAAATGAAACAAACACATTTTTCTCAAGATGAACACAAAATAATTCAATTTTGATTAAATTTATCAGCAAGGAAAAGATTCTAAAACAATCTCAAAGCTTGTCAATGGCTGTAAACTTGTAACCACCTTGACACGATCCAAGTTAATACAAAAGAGATATACAGGCTTCTCAAAAAATAGGCTTTGTCAAATTTTCCTCTTGGGAATTTTCTTTGACATCTAACACTCCAACGATTTGCATGAAAAATTTGTGCCATTTATAACATTTACAACAGAACCCCTTTTCCTCCCAAAAATCCTGACATTGAGTGCTACCTATGCTCGCCATGTTCACGATCATGATTTCCAGAATAAGAGACTGTAAAAAGTCACCAAGTGCTCGGGGGGAAAATCTCTGTGAATATCTCCCGCATTCAACTCCTCCTTCTGGTAGATCACTCTTTCTTCAACTGGCCAACAACTTCCACCCATAATCTATCAAATCTTGTTCCTTGCGTCCTCGGGAGAAGAAAAATGGAAAATCATATCGATCCCGAGAGTCAGACCATTTTAATGGTGAAACACTTCTCCAATTTTTCCCCACCAAACTTAGATATCAAAATTAACTCTCTCCTCTTCTTTGGATTTTAGGAAATATAAAGAAATCATGAACACTCACACTTCCAGGTGTGTTTCAGTAAAATGGGGGGAAATTCATATTCAGAATATTAGTTAGCGTTGATCTTTACTTTGAATTTGGGCCATCCACATGGAAGATTCAATTTAAAATGAGACCTAGGAATTTGCTTTGACCTTCTAGAAAATTTTGAAGAAATGGAAAAATTCCACATTTTGTTCCGCATCTCAGCCCTTGAGAAATGATCCTAACACGTGTCCTAAAATGGGTCTCAATGGAACAACGTGGAAAAATTATTCTATTTCACCTCATTTTTGGAAAAGGGAAAATTTTCCAATTTTTCCCTGCAGCTCCGACCTTGAAAAATGGGCCTGACATGTGTCCCAATGTGGATCCTAGCGGAACCGCACTTCCTTTTTCACTTTTCACTCTTTTCTCCTAAAAGGATTTTTTTTTATAATTCCCTCGAGAGTCCGCACCTCCGCCATTGATTGGAGCAAGCGTTTACCTTTCCTCTATTGAACTTGCAGGGCATTTTTTGTATTTTAACCCTTTTGAGCATAAAAGTGCAAAAATTCTATGTTTCCCTCAATTGTCCACTTCAACTGCACTCCTTCTGACTTTTCAAACTACCACTCGTCACAATGGCGCATCTTGAGATGGTTCCCAACATTTGAGACTTTCAAAGAGTGTGGGCTTGCCACATGTCTTGGCCCGAAAACATATGTCTGAAGGCTTGAAGCTCAGTGGAAGGCACCATGTGTCAGAGTCTCGTGGCAATCTCTTTTGGCTATTGAAAATTCCAAGCAAAAGTAGAGGCCTCCAAGTGTCCTCCTATCACTTATTTAAAATGAAACTCAAGGGCATATCCCCAAACATGCGTGCAGTTTCTCCACGTGTCCCAAATCTCCCAAACCTCTTTGAAAAAAGACTAAGTATGGGAAAACTTGGTGGAAGTCTCCATGTTGTCACTCTAGGTGCAATTTCAGAATGGTACCCAAAACGGAGACCCTGAATGAGTGCGGGCTCCCCAAGTGTCCCTGTCCTGCAAAACTATATAAGCTGAATAAAAAATTATCTATGTTCGGGAAAAGCAAGCGGAAATTTCCACATGTCTTCCCGATGCTACTCCAAGGCCAAACCAAAAAGTAAATCTTCAAATGAGCGTCGTTCCTCCATGTGGAAAAATTTCTAAGTTGAGGCAATTCATAAAATTTCTAAAGTACCCATCTGAGCCACATCCAACCAAAAGAGGCCACGTTCCCTGATGATGCAAGGATGAAAATTTGACCAGGAGAAATGCCCGTTAAACCATAAAATGTAGAAAAACAATCATTTGAGCCCAGAGATAAAATTTTCTTTAAGCACAGAGAATTTAGAGATGTTACAAGGCTGAAATACTTTCTTCAGAGCTACATCCATTCATTTTCTTCAAGTATTTAGGGAAAAAATGACAAGGGCAGGAAATCCTGACTGTAAAAAATGGAAAGAATGGGAAAGCCCAAGTTTTTAGATGAACAGAGAATGGGAGACCCAAATTACAGACCTTTACATGATCATTGACCTAAGGAAAGATTAATTATGGAAGCAAAAGGAAAACAAAGACATTTCAAGCACAACTTAGGGGGATAAAATGTGATAGAGGCCATTATAGGACATATTTCAAAGGTAAAATGGGGCGAGACTATTTTGAGAATGAACAATTTCTACTATTTTTTAGTTGTTTTGTATTTATTACAACATATAAGGGTTGGGAAACTTGTATATTTTGTTGCAATTATAAAAAAGTAAGGGTAGAATTACTTGTATATACTAAACTCCTTATTTATTCACATGAAGTATTAATTTAAAGGTTGTTTTTCCTTACAAAAAAATTTGGATAGAGAAAAACCAAAAATCAAAATCAATTTCCTCACCTTCCTATGTGTTAAGGCTAGACTAATATTTTAAGCATAGTAAATAATTTTCCAGTGATCAACAAGGAAAACATGAAAATAAATAAAAGTTAATTTAAAGGTCACAATGAATTGATTATAATCAATTGACCACTTTCATATTTGAGAGAGAGTGTCATTTTTATAGCATATTTATTTTTGGAACACATTTTTTCAGACTTATATGAATTGATTAGATTGATGGTGTACTTCGAATTCTCTTAATAATTCATTCACTTCAGTATATATGATTATTTCCTATTAGTTGACATGAACAACTATTATGGGATTCATATAAAGCTTAGTAATATCCCATAACTCTATTTTCTCTTTTCTTTTCAAGTACTTTAATTATACTTTGATTTCCAATATTCTAATATCAAGGAAAAAAATTAATATTATATTAAGTCAGTTAAATAATTAAATTATCTGAAAGTAGTTTTCACCATATAATTCATCCTAAACTTCTTTGAAATAGAAATGTCCATATTTCATGATGGCATTAACTTTGACTTTAAAGTGTTAAACCTCTATCAATAAACATATGTGAGCAGATCTTTGTGGGAGTTTATGTTAGGAATAGTTACCAAATATAGTATTTTGGAAGAAAAATAGTATATTTTCTGCTTTTTAATGCTACTAAAAAACACAAAAAAGTGAAAGTTTTTTAACATATGGAAATTTATAATTTAAATTAATTAAAAATAACTAAACACAAAAATAAATATAATAAATTAGTAGTTTTTATTGACTATATTTTGAATTTATTTTTGAGAGTGTTTATTTTTTTAACCTTTTTTTAATAATTTCCTTGTTATATGATTCTTATAATATCAATTATTATGATTGTTGTAAAATTATTTTTAAATTGTTAAAAAATATTATATTTTTTAAATACATAACTTACCATATTTATCCTATTTTTGTAAACCAATTTTTTTCCCCATATTTTAAGCCGACGTACAAAAGTTGTTACCTTGATGTTTGGGAATCTATGAATATCTTTTCATTATATATAATTGAGTATGCTGAAAGAGCTTTGCATATACATGACTTAAATGACACCATAATATGTGAACTCGAAATATTAGTAGAAAACACATAACTTAAAGCAGCACCCTGTATTCCTAATGGACCTAACATGAGGAAAACAATTTCTCACATAATTACGGCGGAGGCGTGGCATCCCTGCAGTAGATCTCCATCGACGATGCTCTGCTGCTTGAGCTGTTTAATTTTTTCCTCGCCAGCTATTTCAGGTGTTGGTCAATGCTATCTTTTGTCGAATTAAACAGGTGGTCCATGATCGCCAAGCTTCTTCCCGGGTAAACAAACAACGAGATCAAAAATTTCTAGAATTCATGCATTAAAAAGAAGCTGGTTAATATGGGCATTGATGCCAAAAATTGCATGCATAATAATTGTTTCACTGAACAACAAATCAATAACATGTTTACATCGTACACCAACGATATCATTCCAAACTGTTGTAATTTTGTGCCGCAAGCAGACTTGCAAATTGTTAATTCAGAGGGTGCTGCTGGATGTTTTAGAGGCATCAAATATCCTTGTCGTATTTCAGATTTTGAGCTCCAAGAAAATGATGTTTGTTATAATGATATGAACATCTTAAAGCAACACCACAAGATTTGACCTATTATACGAAGGGGGCACCCATGCCTGATTTGGTTGTGGCACATTCTCAAGTTGGAGGAGATATGAATGAAACGACAATCTGGGAAAAAGTTCCTGTCATGATAGGAGGAGAAGAATTAGAATATGGTATTCCGGTTATGGGGATTGATACCATGGGATTCAATGTTCCCACCGAGCAGGTTTAAGAGTGCAAATGGAGTTATCACCAAGCTTCGAATACTATTAGAATTGATTAGCGTTAATTATTCACCAGATCCAAACAAACTCATAAAATTATGTGGTCCTCATCAATAATCAGATGATTAATTATTAAATATTAATATCCATTTTGTTTGAAGTTTTTAAGACGGTTTAATCTATCTTTGTTCCTAAGTAATGCATATTAATATATTGATGATTTCTGGATTTTTATTACAAAAAAAGTGTAAGAATATTTGAACTGATTTTTGTTATGAAATAAGTGCCGTTTAAATCGGTACGCGTGGCATATCTACCTTTTACTAGGTCGATAAATCTATAGAAATTTTGCCATATACGGCAACAGGACAATCAATATTCATTTTTACTATTTTTTCATATAAAATATACTTATATAGTTATTTGAGTTAATAAATGTTTTAAAATGTCATTAAAATAAATTGTACCAAAACATTGAGACGGATGTTAAGTTGTTTTTAAAATCAATTCATCAAATTAAAATTAATTCATCAAGTTATATGTATAAGTGATATTGTGTACATTGACATAATGTTGTAGGCCAGTGGCTACGCTCCACTCAATTCACACCTATGTATGGTGCCCCCTCCGCCATGGTTCCTATGGACCATTCCACATGCTGGTCCCTGAAATCCTGATGTAAGGACGGAAACCATGGTGGGGACAACACAACAGGGGAATACATTCTTAAAAATGACGTGGCAGAAGTGACGGGGATGCCAACTGTTCGATTTTGAATCATTGATGTTTTTTCCACTAATCCATCCGCACCAATGCATCATACCACATCTTTTGAATCATTTCCAATCCTGCATAAATTCACGAGGAAAGGGAAACCTGAAACCAGATAAACGAGGCTAGGGAATGAAGAAGACCACTGTATTCACCCAAGTTGATTGATAGTTTGCTCTGCATTTATGTTTCTGGGGAAGAAGCAAGAAGGGTAGTCGTCGTCATCAGTGGAGGGAGCTATCATTATATTGTGAGTGAGCAAGAGGAGTAACTTGTAGAGGAAATCATTTCTCTCCATTCTACCATAAGTTTAAAATCCCCTATCCAATCTACCAGTTGATGAGGCTAGTATATGTCCGATTAATGTATAATATATGATCTCATCATATTCTCCTTTTGATTAATGTTGATTGCATTGTGTGAATTTTAGTTGATATGATATGAGTTAGGATGAAACTATCTGTCTTTTGATTGATTGTGATCCTAATGTTAAAAACTCTAAAATCCCTAACATAACGTGTGTTTAAATACAGTTTTGTAATAAAGCAAGTCTAATCAGTTGAGGAAATGAAGCAGGTGGCGTTCAGTATGTTTTTAATAGTGTCTAATCCTACATAGCTTAGTTCCAGAACTTCCAAGTGAGTTCTGGAACTCGATCACATAATCATCATTTAGTTCCAAAACTTTCAGACTTAGTTTCGGAACTCCAGAATTTAGTTCAAAATTTTTTGAAATTAGTTCAGGAACTCCTGGGGATAGCTTCCGAACTCTCACATGTTTTGGTTCTTAACAATTTCCTATTGTTCTATAACTTCTCCAAAGTTCTAGAACCGATGGGAGTTATCTATTTTAAACCACATCCGGAAAATTTGCATCTAAAATCATGAAAGATGAGAAGATTTTTGAATGCAGATCCAGGAAGAGTTATCTTACAACTATCTGATCAACTACCATCCGACTCCGCATCTATTCTGGGCATGATTCGATTTCATCAGAATCATTGAGATAGCTGGGATTTTAAAATGTATATAAAATCAGATCTCCATTATATAGAAAAGGAGAGAATTAGAGATATAGGATAGAGAAAAGAAATAGATTAAGTCTCCAGATCTACGTTTTGTAATAATGAATGTTTTCATCAATAAAATATCCATTCTAATTTGAGAGAATTATGAGTTGTTAAAATCATGATTCAAGGAGAAGCAAGGGCCCACTCCCCCAAGCACCAGGATATTCATTTATTTGGTATTTATATTTCTTCAGCCAATATCTTAGATCTGTTAATTTTGTATTTCTTTTGTTCTTTAAGTTAAATTATGTTGTATACTTGTTCCTACATGTGTTTAGATAAATCTTTATATTTCTTGAAATTGTTTTCAGGCATTTTAATCCGAGTTTTTACATTCAAAAGAAAGTGTGTTGATTTTTCAATAGCAAGTGTGTTTCCTTTCTGCATGGTGTGTTTCCTTTCAGTAAGCTTTCAATGTGTTTCACTTTCAGCAAGCTTTCAATGTGTTTCACTTTCAGCAAGTTTTCATAGTTTAATTTGAATAAGGTTTTACCAAGAAGTCCTTAAGACACTAAAGAGATCCCCAAGAAAAATATAAAAATAGTTACAGTCAACTACTAGATCAGTTAAAGTACTCGTGTTGCATATAGCTTTGGACACATCCCTAGTTTGATATGACATCAACAAGTTGATTAAATGAAGGGAATAACAAAACCCATCATTTTTTGTGTTGTTGTTTGGGAACACCAGTTGGAATTTTATAATTAAGTGTTAGCAAGAGCAACAAAACATACATCTAGTAGTTGAAGAATATTCCCTACTATATCAAAAAATATATGAGTAGACAAAGAGACTCACAGGGTATATTCCTTCAAAAAAAATCTTCACAAGAATTCTTAACATCATCTAGTCAAAGTAAGGAAATTGATCAAAAAATTTAGGCACCCCAATCCCCTGTTAGACAAGAAACATAATTGTTATTCTTGGAATTCTTAGATCAGTCACCTGAAGGGAGTAGAACTTGTAGGAGAAGGATTATTACCCAAAATCCATTGAGGGTAAGTTTTGATACTCAATTAAGTAGTCAACCTCCTACTCTTGATTTTTCACCTTCCCCAAAGCATACAACTTACCACATTGATTGGGAGGAAACTTCAGAATTTTTTTTTGAAATGGCACTAGAAGCTAAGGGAGTACCTTATAGGACCTTTACCTATCCAATCCAATTGGGAGATGATGACACATCAAGGAAAAATATCTCACTTACACATTTACCCACCTTCAGAGGGATGTCATCTAAAGATCCTAACCAATTTCTGTTTGAATTCAAGGTGCTATGTCAGACCTATGATTATAAAATAGATAATCAAAAAATCAAGTTGTTTCCATCGACCTTAAAGGATGTAGAAATGAGGTGGTTCATGGGATTAACATCCAACTCTATTCACACTTGGGCACAAATGGATACTGCCTTCCTAGAAAAATACTAGGATTATTGCAAAGGGATAAATAGGAAGGAAGAGTTCTTCAAAATCAAGCAAGAAGAGGACGGAAACATAGAAGACTATGTAGATAGATTCCTCTTTGTTAGCAAAAGATGTGGAATTGTGCTTATAGAGGAATTAAGTAAAACCATTTTTCTCAAAGGTTTGGATGACGAATCTAGAGAAGCCCTTAACTTGATAGGAGGGGGAGATATTGATCAAATAAGAATGAATGGAATTAAAGAGATTTGTAGAATCTATTCCAGAACAAGAGTTGAACCTAGAAAAGAAAATTCAGTAAATGTTTTTGAATCCAAATATGAACAAACTAATGGATGAGTTGGAAAACTTTAAAATAGATATTTTAGTGCAATTAACCTCTACTATGGATGGATTACAAACTAAAGAAAATTCCAAAACTGAACCATTGGCTATGTATCATCCTAGATGCAGGAAGAAGCATGAATTAAGATATTTTCCTTTAGATAAAATAGAAATGTGTCTTATCTATGAATCTAAAGAACATTATATTGATGTTTATTCTTTACTTCCTATCATTAAAAATCGGCTTACACAAACCAGTGCCTCATCTACAACTGAAGAATTGAATTTTGTTTAGAGACAAACCTAACCAAGGGAAGTTTATGCCAAGATCAACTCATAATCCATGGACAATGCCATGGGCTGCTCAGATAATACCACAAAAATTGGGGACAACCACCTTGGGTACCTCAACCAACTTGGAACCCTCAAGATTGGGAAAATAAAGCCTAGTATGTTCAGGGACATCAACAACCATGGGCTGGTCAAGGAAATCCTTATGCTTGGTCACAACCTAGATGGAACCCTTATTATTCCCAAGGAAGAACATATCAAAATTAGAATCAACAGGCCATCATGGGATCCCCTGCACAAAATTCACAAACTAATAATGTAGTCCAAACACAAATTCCAACACATCCAGTAGAAAACCCCATAAACAAACAAAAAAGTCCTATTTATGGAACAAAACCTAAAAATCAGTTGATTTACATGCTATGGATTATAAGGATATTCAAACTAGATCTAGGAAAATCATTAACAATCAACCACTTAAAATCACTAAAATGACAGAAGAAAATGAGAACCATAGTATTGCTATTCCAAAAGAGGAAATAGAAAGACAAGAAAAGGAGCCAGATAGCAACACTACTGAGACTCCATTTTCTGAAAGATTCAAATAAGATATAGAAATCAAGGAGTTTGAATTGGTTCAAGAATTAAGGAAATTGAATATTGAAATACCACTGCTACAAGCAATTAAAGATATTCCAAAATTGAACAAATTGATCAAAATATTATGCATGAAAAATCCTGGAAGAAAGAGATAGTATCCAAAGACTCTGAAACTAGATGGGAAACTTGCAGATTTATTAGCAGAAAAACTATTACTTCCCCAAATACGGAGATCCTAAAAGTCCTATTATTTCTTTCTGTATAGAAAATAAGGATGTACATAATGTTTTGATATATTTGGGAGTTGTTATCTATGTAACGATAGTGGATACTATGAAAACATTACTATTGTATATATCTCCCCCGGGGTAAATATAGTCAAGAGCACAAAGTGTCGACATCCAAAAAGTCGTGCCCAGGCACAGGCTGGGGGCGCACAACACAAAGTGTTGACATGTCAAAATTCATGCCCAGGGGCAGGCTGGGGGTGCACAGCAAAAAGTGTCGACATGCGAAAACTCACGCCCAAGGCGCAGGATGGAGGCGCACAACACAAAGTGTCGACATATGAAAAATTCACGCCAAAGGCACAGGCTGGGGGTGTATAGCACAAAGTGTTGACATTTGAAAATTTTCTCCCTTGTGCAGGATGAGGGTGTAAATCACAAAGTGTCGACATGTGAAATATTGCACCCAGGTGTAGGCTGGGGGTGCACAACACAAAGTGTCAACATGCGAAAAGTCACGCCCAAGTGCAGGCTGGGGGCGCACACCACAAAACGTCAACACCACATTTTCAGCACTTATCGCGCACTTAAGAGTATGTTGACATAAGGATAGTTGTGCTGAGGAGAATCTTTAGGAGGTGCAACATTTTTGGCATTGACACCCCAAACCTGACAGAAAGCAAAACCCTGACGCAAATATTCAAATGGCCATAACTTTTCACAGGGAGCTCAGATTCACACAAGGTTGGACTTTTTAGAAATATTACGAGGTCCTTTGTCCAACTATGACTGGATATATTTAATTGGGTGACAAAAAGTTCATCAAAAATGAAAAATACAATTCACCATTTTTGGGGTTTGCTAGGGTTCTCACCTAGCACCATAATGAGATGAATTAAATACAACCTTGAGGTGGTTGGGGTAGATTTGGAATTCCTCTCTCTTCCCTCTCTCATTCTTCCTATAAATTGTAAGGAGGGGCTTCTTTCTAAAGGTTGGACATTCTTTTTTTTCCCATCCCTTCTTCTCTTTGCCAGGTGAATTTGTGGAGTTCAAACCTCCCGTCTAAAACTATGATGCAACTTTGCCTCTTGGCATTTTGTAGTGTATTGAATCAATCTTTGGAGAAAATAATGCATGTCTGCGGATGATTCTCAACCCTCTCTGTGTTCATTTGCATCCTCTTGATCTTTGACTGCAAATTTGGTTATCTGTGCATGATCTTGCATTGCATTTTAATGGTTTGTGTTTATTGGCAAGATAGGTGTTCATCATTCCTCGGGTGCATCACCTTTGTTAGTTTAGGATTATTTTTATGCATCTTATTGCCCTATCTCCTTGGATAGTTAGATTAGGTTTTTGAGTAAACCCTCTGCATTTTTATGTGTGCATCTGAATAGAGGAATAGGAACTGGCCTTCATCCAAAGATCTTTTTCCGATTTCACAAGGTCCCACACTTGACAAAAGCTCCATGTTATGCAATCACACTGAGATTCTCAACCCATCGATTTGTAGACATTTAGGGATTCTGTGATCCATCATCAATAATTAACATTAACGAGTATACAACCTACTAATACCATATTGTACATGACAAATCAGTTTGTAGAAAAACCAAAATAAATTATTGAAAATGTGGCGGTGATGGTAAAGTCATGGGAATATCTAATTGACTTTCTTATATTTCAGACAAAATGTAAAACATTGGGTTATCCCATTATTTTGGGGAGACCATGGTTAGCTATAGTTGTTTCTTTGATAGATTACAGGTTAGGTGATATGACAATCTCGAATGGTAAGAACTCTAAACAAATTTCCTTATTTCTTACCGCACAACCTTTCACTGACAGTCATGAACAATTGTGGGTTTATTCTCCTTAAAGTAATGAGAAATTTTCTTCTTGTTTAGCTATGATCACATTGTAGTCCTATCATGTAAGAGAAGTAGAAGAGATGATTAATCCACCATTGGATGAGGACCTGTTGTCTTCAATGCAATCAGTAATAGTTCCAGAACACATGAAATTAGTTCTGAAACCCACAAACTTAGTTCCAGAACCCATGTACTTAGTTCCGGAACCTAAGACTATAGTTTTGGAACCACTACAGTTAGTTCTGGAACCACGAGAACAAAAATTCTCTTTGATTGAAAATGATTTCACTCTGGAGGAATGAGATTACTTGTGGGGAGAGGATGAATCAGTAGCTTTAGTTTCAAGTACATCAAGAAGTGGTGAAGAATTTTTTGAAAGTAGGAGTGATGAGGAATTTGGCTTATAAAGAGATAAGTTTCTTAATTCTCATTATTGTCCTTTTTCTAGTATTTTGTCTCAAGAAACTTTTAGACATGTTGCTACATACCATATGTTGTTACCACATGCATTTCCATTAAATAATTTAGTGAAACCCTTTCCACAAATCAGCTCATCACATATTGGAAACAAACATGTTGAAATTCAACCAGGAAAAACTTAAAACATCAATAGTTGGTTGAAAGAGGATGAAGAAGCTAAATTGTTTGATTTTCTAAAAATCATACTAAAGCTTTTGCTTGGGATTACAAAGATATAAATGGGATTCATCCAAGTATTTGTGCTCATCATATCTATACTAAAAACACTAAACCAGTTAGGCAGCCTCAAAGAAGGATTAACCCAACTTTAAGGGATATAGTCAAAAAAGAAATTGAAAAACTATTACAATTAGGTTTCATCTACCCTATCTTAGATAGCTAGTGGGTATATCCTCTTGTAATTGTTCCCAAAAGGAACGAAAAATTGAGAATATGTGTTGACTATAGGGAACTAAACAAAGTCACAATGAGAGATTATTTTCCCTTACCATTCATAGATCAAGTCTGAGATAACCTTTCAGGTAAACAATATTTTTCTTTTTTGGATGGCTTTAGTGGGTACAATCAGATCAGATTTCTTGCTAAGGATCAGGAAAAAATTACATTTACGTGTCCATGGGAACCTTTTCCTATAGAGTGTTACCATTTGGTTTATGCAATGCTCCTGCAACTTTCCAAAGAGCTGTACTTGCAATTTTTCTGATCTAACAAATGATTGTGTTGATGTATATATGGATGAATTCACTGTACATGGAGATACATTTGAAGATGATTTGAGAAATATGGATAGAGTTTTAACAAGATGTGAACAACAAAACCTATCTCTTATTGATTAAAAATGTTTGATGATGGTGGATGAGGGAATTGTATTAGGACATCATATTTCACAAAAATAAATTCAGGTGGATCAAAAAAAAATTAGGATCATTTCAGATTTACCTATCCCTCAAACTACCACAAATATAAAATCATTTCTAGGACATGCTGGTACTATAGATGCTTTATAAAATATTTCAGTAAAATTACTACCACCATGTTAAATTTGCTAACCAATGACTATAAATTTCTTTGGGATGAAAAGTGCTAACATGCTTTTGAAGAAATTAAAAACAAATTAATTAGTGCCCCAATATTGAGAGGTCCTAATTGGGAAAATCCATTTTATATCCAAACAGATGCCTCAAATTATTCCATAGGTGTAGTATTGGGACAAAAGGATGAAGAAGGAAAGATGTATGCAATTTACTATCTTAGCAAGAATCTTAATGCCACTGAAAAGAATTACACCACCACTGAAAAGGAATTTCTTGCTATAATTTATGTAATCAATAAATTTAGACATTATATTACAAGGTACAAGATATTTGTACACACATATCATTCAACAATTAAGTATTTAATGAAAAAACCAGTGGTTAGAGGAAGAGTCATTAGATGGTTATTACTTTTGCAAGAATTTGATATTACCATTATCGATAATCCAAGTAAATATAATGTGGTAGCTGATTTTCTCTCAAGACTAAGCATCATAGGGGAATAAGATCTAGTCAAGGATAACTTTTGAGATGAACAATTGTTTGCAATCTCAGCAAGTACACCATGGTTTGCTGATATGGAAAATTATCTTTCAAAAGGGAAGTTCACTCCTTATTTCACTAAGAAACAAATAAAGAAGTTAATTAAAACCAGTGCATAATTCAAATGGTTAAATGGAATTCTATTTAAGTGTGGTTCTGATTTTGTCTTGTGCAGGTGTGTAAGAGTGGATGAAATCTTTGACATCCTCAAAGCATGTCATGATGAACCAAGTGGAGGACACTATTAAGTAAAAAGAACAACTCATAAGATACTTGGCACTTGTTACTATTGGCCATCTCTGTACAAGAATTTCATAAGATATATCAAGAGGTGTGATCCTTATCAAAGGATGGGACAACCAACTTTCACCTCTGAAATGCCTCTTCAGCCTCAAGTTGTGGTTGAACAATTTGAGAGATGGGGATTGTATTTTTTTGGTCCCTTTAATCCTCCTTCACAAGGGAAGGCATATATTCTTGTATGTACTGACTATGTGACAAAATGGGTAGAAGTGCAGGCATTGAAAAATGTCATTGAGGAAGCAGTTGTTGATTTCCTTTGGAACAGAATTATGATCATGTTTGGAGCACCAAGGAGCATAGTTTCATATTAGGGACCACAATTCATGTCTAATATGATCCAAGCTTTCACAAGGTATTACCAAATCAATCATTGGAAGTCATCTCCTTACCATCCACATTCAAATGGACAAGCTAAAGTAAGAAACAGAGAATTGGAGAACATCCTTACTAAAACGATTGAAGCTGGGAGAAAAGATTAGGTAAAGAGACTTCCTGAAGTTGTCTGGGCATATAATACAACTTGCAAAACTACAATAGGGTTTTCACCATATGAATTACTCTATGGAAAAAATCCCTTGTTGCCTATAGAATTTGAACATCAAACATTGAGGACAACAATGAATGTTGGAATTGAATTAAATGTAGCTCAAAAACAAAAAATTCTTCAACTCAATGAGTTGGATGAATTAAGGTTGGAAGTAATTTAGCAGACAGAGATGATTCGAGATCAAACGAAGCAATGGCATGACATACATATCAAGAAAAGGGAATTAAAAGTAGGAGACTGGGAATTACTATTTGACTCTAAGTACCAACAGTTCAAGGGTAAATTGAGAACCATATGGGTGGGACCTGATCAGATTGATCTGATTTTTGACAATGGTTTTATTTAGTTACTTCCCGTTGATGGCAACATCAGAACACTCTTGGTCAATGGAAATAGGCTGAAACTCTATAGGAAGCCTCCCACTAAGAATGGATTTTTGAGGAAGATTGAAGTAGACAAAGAATTTGATCATATAGAAGAACTCAGTTCTTCCAAAATGATCAAATAATTAGATGATAGATCTAGAATAAAGGCAAGAAGATGAAAACCAGCAAATGGTGTCTTCTTCCGCAAAACTAATAATAATAATGATAATAAAAACAAGAAAAAAATACAAAACTTGTCTCAAGGTCAATTGAAAACCAGCAAATGGTGGTTGACCTCATTTTGGCTGGTTCAAATACAGGAATTCTTTTCAATTCTAACTATCTTATCTAATCATGTTTTATTCCACTTGTAGGAATGAACGAGTCATCATAACAAAATGCTTACATCACCAAGGACGGTAATTATGTCTTTTAACTTATTTAGGGTAGACTAAATGTTTTCTTGTGTGATGTGACTTAATTTAAAAAGTAGGTATGATGAGTTATCTATTTATACACTATTATTATAAGTGTGTAATCATGATATTGATTTGGATGGAAAAAGTGGCACCATGGTTGTCATTAGTAATCATTATTCCAAACATCAAGTGAGATAAAGATTGTAGAAATATCTTCAGGAAGGAGCAAAAAATTGATTTTTTATTCTGCAGCAAAGAACAAAAATTCAGACGTTCTATAGCTAAGAACTAAGGTTCTGGAACTAAAAAGAGAGGTTCCGTAGCCAAGCCACTAGTTCCACACCTAAGGAGAAGGCCTACAACCAATTCACAGAAAATCAAGGAACACAGAACTCAAGATGATATGGGGATTAAGAAGAAATAAGAACCAGAAGATCATTCCCAGTTGCTCACAGATGAAGAAGTAGCATCCATATTTGAGCATGCAGGACGGCTTGAATTCCTGAAGAAATTTTTAAGGCATAATGACGAAGTGGTAAGAGAATTTGTCATAAATCTAGAACAATCTAGAACAAACGTAAGAAATGGCTTTATTCCTTTTTCTGTAAATATTATAAGTAATGTGTCTAGAGTACCCATTGTTCATGTCCCACAACCTGTAAAGGGGACTTTGAAAGAACTAGTAGAAGTCTTGCTGTAAGAAGAAGACGCTGAACCTCGATATGTCTATAATACAAAGAAAATAATAAAAGGGGTCAGAGGGCTAGTTTTCCCCAACCCTTCGATAGAGTTACATTTTGGATGGTAAAATATTTAACCTGTGATGGTCAGTTTGAGTCGGTGGGAAAATAAGTCTTAAAAATGCTTATATATTTGAAGTATGGAGCCACCAAGCCTGAATACATAATAAACCTCCTAGGGTTTCTTTTTTATTCCATTTAGACCATGGCTCAGAGAATACATCATGGTCTAATTCACTTGTTATTCCAGCACAATTTCCTATCAAAAAAGAATGTATAAGAAATTTGGGACAATTTTCTTGGAAAGTTCAAGAAAAACACTAATATTATCAGAAGGAAAATTCCAGCCCCATTTTCTCCTTCATCTAATCTAGAAATTGATTCCCCTAGAGAGGGACAAAGGGAAATGGAAAGAAAAAACATACCAAGGAAAAGAAGGTTGGTGAGAAAGATAAAAAATAGAATAGCCTTCTGTACTTGTGAAGGAAATTCGACCTTCCGCAACAGCTTCAGAAGAACCAATATCTATCTTTGACTATGACAGCTCACCCACACAAGAACTAGAAAGAACAATAAGAAGAATTTCAAGAGGGAATTTCACTACTGGGCATATTGAACTTCCCAAGATAAGAAAAAATCTTAAGAATTCAAGGGGAACTCCAAAAGAAAGGAGTGAGCAGGAAAGGATGGAAGAGGAAGCTTCTGACATTTTAGGTAGCATGGCCATGACTCCACCTAAGCCAAGTCATGTTGAAATGGACAAAGGAGAAGAGAGATTTGATGATCAAGATTTTCAGGAGTTGGATGAAACATCAGCAGTGCTACATGAAGAAGAAGAGTTGGCATATAGGATAAGAAATGGAAAACTTCCTTTAATAGAGGAAGAATGCCAAACTCCTCAAATAATTTTAGAGGAAGAGGAAATACAACAAGTTAAACAGAATTTGTTCTTGTCTAGAGCAGAGCTTATTATCAGAGAAAAAGATGAGGAATTGGACTTCCTCAAACTTTAATTTGAACAAAGGGAAACACTCATTGATGAGCTAACAACTCAACTTACAGCAAGAACTGAGGAACTATCAACAAATAAGTAGCAACTGATAGAAAAAGAGGAAGACTTCTAGACTTCCAGAAAACAGAGTGTTGTGTCCACAGTCTCTGTACAGACTGAGTTGACCTATTTGCCACTAAAACAACAATGAGATGATATTTGTAGAGAGCTCAGAGAAGCCAAAACATCAAATGAGTAATTAAAGACCAAGATGGAGAAAGGAATGAAGGCAAGAAAGGAATGGGAAGAAAAAATTTATAAGGAGGAAGGAAATAAATATAAATGTCTTACCAAAAATCATATGGTCTGTATTATGAGTGAGAAATTGTTTTCCTATAGGAAACTTTTTCCTGCATATAGTGTGTTTTTTGAAGAGCAGTTCATTCACTGACAGTTGTCAAGAATTGCATGTGGGATTCCACATGAGTTATAAGATGAATCTGAATTCATGGCAGCTTACTCTTTATCCATCCCTGAACAGAAAACTCTCCTGCGTGAATTTTATCTTTGCAATTATATGCTACAGAAAAACACAGGATTTATGATACTTATATGTAGGGGAGAGTACTTGCTCAATGCATTTGTCTCTCTTTTGAAAAACCAAATTGCATGGAAGGAAAGAGAATCTAATTTTTTATAGAAAGCTAGCTCAACAGGCCTCTGCATGAGAAGTCATTATGGTAAACCTTCTACCTTCCTCACACATTTTAGAACTCATGCCTTTGTTAAGAGATTCAAGACACAATACCCTGCTATTCTGCAAAAGACTATTGATGCCTTCACCTCCTATGAGGAGGAAAAATTTGAAGGTATTTATAAAGGATGCTCAAAAAGGTTTGAAATCCTTACTATTTCTTTGAAAAGAAGGGAAGTAATTTAACCTACAAATATGATATGGAGTTTAGAGAGGGCCAAAGAATTATGCACAATAATTCCAAAAGTCAATGAAACCTACAACCAAATATGGATGGGAATGCAAACAAGGCCACCTCTACTTTTCACCCCCATGTCTCCTTGCTAGAACAGAGAACCTCAAGACCCTAATGAATTTGAAAAGTGGGAGAGGAAAATAAAAAATGGAGCTGCGTACAGTACATCTAAGCTTAAGCATTGGAAAATTTAGTTTTCACCATTTGATCTGAGTAATCAAATTGAATGCAGAACATATGATCCTAGTTTTAAAGAATGATTTTATAAAGGGACTTACAAACAAGTAAGTTTGGGAGAAATGATCAAGCTAGTATATGTCTGATTAATGTATAATATATGATCTCATCATACTCTCCTTTTGATTAAGTTTTATTTCATTGTGTAACTTTTAGTTGATCTGATATGAGTTAGGATGTAACTATTTTTCTTTTGATTGATTGTGATCCTAATGTTAAAAACTCTGAAATTCCTAACATAGTGTGTGTTTAAATTCATTTTTGTAAGAAAGTAGGTCTAATCAATTGAGGAAATTATGCAGGTGGCATTCAATATGCTTTTGATACCGTCTGATCTTACACTACTTATTTTCGGAACATCTAAGATAGTTCTGCAACTCCATCACACAGTCATCTTTTAGTTCCGGAACTCTAGAATTTATCTCCAGAATTTTCGGACTTAGTTCCAAAACTCCTAGGAACATCTCCGGAACTCTCACAGGTTTTGGTTCTTAACAATTTCCTATGGTTCTGGAACTTCTCCAAATTTTTGGAACAGATGGGAGTTATCTATTTTAAACCACATTTGGAAAATTTACATCTACAATAATGAAGGATGAGAAGATTTCTAAACACAAATCTAGGAAGAGTTATCCTACATCTATCTGATCAACTGTCATTTGACTCAGCATCTATTTTGGGCATGAATTGATTTCATCGTAATCATTGAGATAGCTGGGATTGTAACATGTATATAAAAGTAGATCTGCATTAGATAGAAAAGGAGAGAATTAGAGATATAGGATAGAGAAAATAAATAGATTAAGTATCTAGATCCAATACATTTTGTAATACTGAATGTTTTCATCAATAAAATAGCCATTCTGATTTGAGATAATTCTGAGTTGGTAAAATCCCGATTCAAGGGGCAAGGACGCACTCCCCCAAGGACCAGGATATTCAGTTATTTGGTATTTATATTTCTTCAGCAAATAACTTAGATTTGTTAATTTTATATTGCTTTAGTTATTTCAGTTAAATTATGTTGTATACTTGTTATTGCCATGTTTAGATAAATCTTTATATTTCTTGCAATTATTTTCAAGCATTTTAATCTGAGTGTTTACTTTCAAAAGAAAGTGTGTTTATTTTTCAATAGCAAGTGTGTTTCCTTTCTACACAATGTGTTTCCTTTCAGCAAGCTTTCAGTGTGTTTCACTTTCAGAAAGTTTTCAGACTTTGATTTGAATAAGGTTTTACCAAGAAGCCCTTAAGACATAAAGAGATCCCCCAGAAAAATATAAAAACAGTTACAGTCAACTACTAGATCAGTTAAAGTACTCTTGTTGCATATAGCTTTGGACACAACCCTAGTTTGATATGACATCAACAAGAAGTTGATTAAATGAAGGGAATAACGACACCCATCACTAGTAACCATACCATTTCTTAGATTCATGGTTTCATACTATTTTGAAATGGAATTATTTTTTCTGTATCCATAGGCACATGATGTAGCTGATAAAAAGCCTCGTTATATAGGGTTTTTTGTCTTTCTTAGCTTTGGATACATTGGTAGCAACATATGCACAAAATGATTTTTTTTTGGTTTTTTGTAGAGGCATTGGAAACTACTTGCAGATTTCCAATTGTAATGTTAAATACACAAATTAATCTTTCCACCTTTGCAAACAATTCTCGCTATTGTGTTTGTGCAAAAAACAAGCCGTAATGGTCAACATTAAATCAATAATTTTTTGTAAACCTTACATTACATTTAAGGTCAATGACCAGAATAAATGAAGGAATGTATGTCCATTTTCTAAAAAAAAACCAGAACATTATACCAAAGCATAGTATAGGCTTAAACAAAATGGTAAGCCTTAAAATCTACATTAAATCAGGAATCCTGTGATTTTTTACCTTACAATTAAGGTCAGTGATCAAAAAAGAACAGAAGATCAAATAACCATGCATTACCTACATAACACTTCTTAACCAGTTAACGACATCCAGAGATCAAATTGAACATAGGCTAATGCCCTCTGCAACAACAATGTTCTTTACTAAGGTACTCACAAAAAAAGATGCAGAAATTGCTCAAATTTCCTAAAAAAGTATGGTGAAATATGAGAAAATAAAACTTTAACAAAAAAAATTTCTTGATCAACACATAAAAATCTCCTTTCCACAATGCACCAGAAGGAATACATTAATAACAAACTATACATTTATCTAATAACACTGAATTCTAACAATAAAAATTTAACCCTGTTATTAAAAAAAACCTAATCCACCTTTGAGAACCCAAAAAAAACCATAATTGTCATTAACAACATCCAAACTAATAAATAAACAGTCAAATAATCTACAACTTACTATTTTCAATCAATAAAATCTTAAACTTATAGAGAAAATAAAAAACTGTGGAATTGTTTTTTTCCCCCGATCAATTTGTTTTATAAGTACGTATGTTTACCCTTTCCCAAATAAAACAATAATCCATCTCAAGGATTGGAGTAAAGAAAACCTTGCCCAAAAAACAAGTTTAGAAATTCTTTCCTGATCAGACGCCACTTACACAAAATTGGCATCTCCACATAGGGTGTGTTGTTTTTTGCATATGTCAAATTGATACACATCCATTGCTATTTACAAGAAATCAACTTGTTACTTACATTGGTTGATTACTTTTGCTACTGATATTGTTGTACTTTCTTTACGTTGTAGGTATCAGTTTAAAACATGCTTTTAGAGTTAAATATCCTTAAAAATTATAGATCATTTGATTTTAGCATCATTACACTTTTTAGTTTCAGATTTAGCTAACGACTTATAATACACAACTGTTCATGTGCATTTCCTAAAATACTATCTATTATGCAGTCTACAATTCAAACATAAACAATTCATTCTTTTCAGTCTATGCCTCTAATACATTGTCTACCCAATCTCCTTGCAGGCTCTTCAAGCATGATGGCCGCATTCAATGCCATAACAGATCGTATTTTAACTAATTGTACCCACATACAACAACTAATATCCAAATGCGTATAAGAGAAATACATAGAAGGCACACCTGTAGACAATGATGCAACATTCACAATGTTGCTTACACAAAAAAGACTAGAACATGCAAAAACAACCCTTCAATGGGCAACCATTTCCAGCGAAGACACCATCCACATCCTTAGGGAAAATTTCTACACATAATATTATAAGCCCAGCCCCCCAAAACAACCAACCACCAATGTAAAACCCTACCAAGCTCCACATGTACGAACCACAACCTGTAAAGCTCATGTACCAATCTCTCTTAAAATATTTCACATATGTTTCAGAAACACAATGAATATAACAATTAATGATAAATATATAAACTGTGTTTTCTAATGCACAATCAACATTCAATGTCACTACATTTACATTGCTTTACCTGTCAAACAGTAATTGCATAAATGTTTTGTACCTATTAAACAAAGTACATGTTAGACACATTTAGATGACCTTTCTTTCATTTACATAACCTACAATTTGATTTTCCATTTTTTTGTTGGAAATCAGTATTACAGTTTATGTTGGAGACTTTCATTAGTTTTATGCTAGAGCCCACTGAGAGATATCACATTCTTGTACAGGCATATGTACACATAAATAAAATTATGTTCATCTGCCTTGTTTCTCAATGACCAAAATGAAGATTGATTAACTGAAAAATATTATTTAAAAACCAAATAAACAAAAAAAACAAAAAAGCAATTACTTAAGGCGTTACACACAATAAATTCATGGATATTATAAAACATTCCATTGATGCAGACTAAAATTACAAAAAAAATGTCCCCCACTAAAAAAAAAACATGGTAACACACGGCGTAATCTTTCTTTGCTCGGAGCAACCACTAGTATATAGACATATAGGCATAAAAATAAAGAAAAAACAAACTAACTCATTCATAAAATAGATCAGGCGAGCCTCAAACACCTCTATTTTGGCTCCTCCTTCCATGGTGGGACTCTTTCTTCCATGAATGTTTTATACCAAAATTTCTTCGTGAAACCTTTTCGATTAATTTCTCGGTGAAAGCTTTTCGGATGTTTTGGAGATGCTTACTTTAGGTATTTCGCTCATAAAATCATCATGTAATCCAGATTTAAACGACCCCCGATGTGTAGTACCCTTCATTGCCATCCCCAGCATATGAACTTCACTAACAAAATCTACTAAATTTGCGTTTGACGATCCTCAGTATGAAGCAGCCTTCCTTGCCATCTCCTTCAACTTTTCTGCATCTCTTTTGCCTCCTCTTTCCTCAGAACAAGTAATAAAGCATCCTTTACTCTATTCTTGTCGGGAATTCCAGCTCTGTGTTCGCAAGCTTGTATTCCCAATCCCAACTTTATTGCGCGTTTGGAATTAAAGTGTCGATCTGCAAGCATGGGCCACCTGATTAATGTGACTCACAGAGTTATGCATTCAAGCATATAGAATTCCACCCGCAGTGGCTCATGAAGGCACCCGCCACCCACAGATGGGTGGGAGAGAATTAAAAGCTGTGGCACCCAGCTACATATGACCCGCCCTGTAGTCTTTGTTCTCTCCTCGAAAGACAAGTCTTGGGGGAGTTCGTTATTCAGGTGTAGGTCAAATATATATAGAGACTGGACATGCATATATGGGAAGAGGCGCGATCTCGGGCTATTATTGTATTTTATTTATTTCTTGTTTTGTTAGGGCATGTGCATGGAGCATAAGGTGCCAACTGTTTACAGAAGACCATGAATATGTGGGTAATCCGTCGCAGGAGCTATCTCCATGACGCCACAGACGTGAAATTGGATTATGACCTTAATTTGCAATTAAAACGCCATGGTAATTTTCAAATGTTTTTCATGGTGACTCTATCGAACATCAAGCCGTAAATTTCAACGTCTATCTCTAATTTTATTTCGGAACTGTTTGTCGACGACTATAAATATCTTAATTTTATTAAATTTGCACAAGGAATTTGAAGTTTCTAATTATATTTATCAAGGGCGGCAATTTACAGTGGCTAGTTCAAGTTTCCGTGACACGTTATATTCAAAGTCAATGAATTATGAAATGTAGATGGGCCACTCAACTGGGAAATGCATCATGCCATTCTAATTGCTACCTGAAAATAAAAGCCTAAGAGCCGCATCGCGCCCTTCTAATTTCATACAGTTTGAACATATACTAATATTGGGACAGATTATATGGATTTGTCATTTAATCCAGTAACATGAACGTGCGTACAAAGATTGGCACTTATAGGCCTATGAAATTGATCATTTGAAAGCCTTACTCTGGTCTCTCAAGTTTGCCTTAATTTCATTCTCACACATGATAAAGGACAACCAGCTCTAGCAGCCACAATCAGGGTTGGATCCAAAAGTTCCTCCAATCAAGAAATAAATACTCGAAAGTACTAAACATTATTAATTTTATTATCGGAGTAGAGAAATAGGCCCCACGAGTTTGTGACTGATAGAGATGTGCGCTTAAACCTCCTCCTCGCTTCAAAGATATTTGACACAAGATATTCTAATAACAATTCTACCCAAAGCTTCAATGACTGGGAAGATAAGGTGACTATCATTGGTGGGTTTAAGACATATGAGGTGGATAAAGTGCTAGAGCAGTGTGGAAGAGTGTATCTTAATTGTACTATTGCTAATCCCATCATACTAACCACCACATGTTAGAGAGCCACAATGTTGAGGGAGGGGTCGTACCAAAGGCCATTGTCCCATCGTTGAGACCACACTAACATAGGTGAGCCTCGAGGTAGACAACAATAGAAGAACATGGATATATTAATTGTAGGTGCAAAGTTTAACAGTGGGTGAAAGCCCCAAGATTGATGCCTCTAATCTTGAAGAGGAGGTACATTAGCCCTACGGATGAAACCAAGAGTGAATATTTTGGAAACAAGCATAAGGCTATTTTTTCTACTCAAGGTGAAGAGATAAGTAATTACTTCTCTCTCTGGATCTAGTAAGAGTAACTCGAGCACACAGACATAAATTAATGATGTTAGTCCATAGAGAGTGATGGAAAATTATTGTTATAATAATGTTGTTGTACGATAATGATATGGCATCATGTAGGGTATATGTACTAACAAGGCAACCATGGAGGATAAACCCATTCATCAAGTTAAGAATTTAAATATTTTCCTTTTCTTATAGTAAAGATTTATGCTAGGAAGTAGGATGATGAATAGTATGATATTTTTTATTATGTTTGGTGTTTTACAAAGATGCTTGTGGTTGATTAGAGAGACTTTATAGAGGCTTGCACTGTGATATTTTTGACCTAGCTATCCAAAGGATACATATTATGTTAATGTTGTATCTAGTGGTTCCCTTGAAAGTAAAGTAGAGGGATATTTTTGATTAGTAGGAAACGCAACATGAGATCTAGAGTACCAGACAAAGGCACTAAGATATGGATTAGGAGATATAGGAACACTTTTACACATGCTAGCATAGACTTAAACCCAAGTTGTAGAATGTAGATGAGGATGAGTGGTTTGTTGATGTTTGTACTCCTATAGGAGGAAGAGGCATAAGGTGCACAATCTAGAGCAACATCCTCTATGCATTCTTCTCAGGTGGGAAGTTGAAACCCCATCTTCTTAGAAAATAACACCTCCTTCAAAGGGGTGAACGATATGTGTGAGAGATGAATGATTACATATGATTATATGATGTAACCATTATTAAAAACTTGTTTACCGAAATGATTATATGATTTCATTTATAGTCGTCGACAAATGTTGACTAAATAAAATTAGAGATAGAAGTTGACATTTATACGTGGATGTTTGATAGTGTCACCAATAAAAACATTTTGAAAATTACCATGGCATATTAATTGAAAAACATAGGATCATAAGAAATGCTTTTAATACATAGGCAAAAAATAAGATATGATACAAAGATAGCTTGTAAATATCAAATGTAACCAAAGTAATTGTAAAAGACACTATAAGAAGTAACATAAAAGAAAACATTGAAAATGAATAGACTCACAATCAATGCTTGTCCTAGGTTTTTGGATTGATAGAACACCACCATCTAAATGTCATGACTAGGCAAAGAGTAATGGAAGAATATTTATGAGGAAGGGTAATAGTATTACAATAATATACCACAAATAAAAAACATGGTTTACTTGGACATAAAATATAAATTAAATGTTGTAGTCGTAAAGATGGTTGGACGGAAATGGTTAATATAATAATGGTTGGCTACCTTCAATATCGATTAAGGGGACTATTAGTGCAAAATAACAGGACCCCCAAATGAGTCATCAGATCTGATTTTCTAAGGCAGATTCCATTTGGTGTGATTCACCATAACATTCAATTTTCCTCCAAAGTGTGTGACTTTGCAGGTGGGAAAAACTCTCCAGATTATGGGTTGGTTCCTACTCCTCTGTTTAAGTGTATGAATGAAATTGTATAGGATTTTTCCTAAATCCTAATCCAATTTTCCAAGGAGATAGAGTTAAAGAAAGGATGCAAAGAAAATAAAATTTAAGCTACAAGGTGATACACCAAAGGAGTGATGAACAATTGTTTTGCTAGTAGACACAAAACCAGAAGAATGCCACCCAAAAACATACACAAATAACCAAAGTTATAATGAAGGATCAGAATGACAACAATTAACATAAAAAAAGGGATGAAGATCACCCATAGAACATGTATTATTGCTCTCATAGTTTGATATGATGCATTACAATAGTACGAGGCACATTTGCGTTTACCAGTCTATATGGGAGGTCTAAAAAACTCCACGCATTCATGACTTGCCAAGGGAAGAGGGGAGTCTACAATATAGATAAAATGTCCAACCCTTTATAATGAGTCCCGACCCTATATTTTTAGACTCAATAAGAGAGAAGAAAGAAAGAGAGAGAGAAGCAGGAAAAACAGGTTCAAGCTCAACCACTACCATTAATTCCTATGGCAGAATCTACCCCCAAATCCATCTTGATTGTATCAATCTTTGGTTCAATGCCTCGAAGATGGATGACATGGCAGAGTAGATTGAATCTGATATGTTTGTTGGGGAAGATAGATCCCGCATTAATGGCCCTAAATACATTTTCTTCCATTTTCCTTTAACTAACCTCCCCAGACATAAAATTTCAGATCTGCATGGCATGAGCATGGTTGAGATCTTTCCAACGGTTGTTAGATTTGCAATATTTTGAGCCCTGGGTCGAAAGACATGCCCCTTCAAATGTTTGTATTGGGTCCATACTACAGGGTGAGAAAAATAGTTTGAAAAAGGGCCCCTCCATTTTAATATGGGGACATGTGGAGGGCTAGTGCTTGTCTGAAAGTGACCTCTGTATTTTTCTCTTGGAATGGCGCGGGGCTAACACATGGCGTCCTCTTCTATCCTATTCAATTTCTTTGTTTCTCAGCTAAGTTACTTTTGTAACACCACCTAAATTCTCCCACTTGAGACCTAAGAACAACATAGGTTTTAGTTAGGGAAAGTTAAGGAATATATATATTTTTTAATGTGTTGCCAACAAAATTCCAGACTCCATTACAATAGTTATCAAAAACATCCTAAAAAACACTAAGACAGTGAATTCATCCCTAAAAAAGATAGATTATCTTCTTCTGGGGTGAAGGAAGAGATTCTTTTGTCTCCCGGGCATGAAAGAAGCGACGCGGAATGAGGGTCCTTTTTCTCTCGGGCATGCAAGACGGGCAATGGAACAAGCTCATTTTTCTCCCGGGTGTGCAAGATGGTCACAGAAGAAGATATTTTTCTCCTGGGTGTGAAAGACAGGTGTGGAACAAGATTTTTTTCTCCCAGGATGCACAATACGGGCACGGAAGAAGCTCTTTTTTCTCCCCGGCGTGCAAGACGGGCGCAAAAGAATCTTTTTCGCTTTCTTCAAACTTCAGGGGGCTATAAGTTTTGATAGGGAACTTGTTTTTGGGAAACAAGGAATTTTTAGAAAGCTCTCAATGTCCTCTTTGCACAAAAAAAATTAAGAATTTAATTTTTGATAAAATTTGTAAGCGTCAATTTTTAGAAAACACTCTGCATGGCTTATAAAATGAAAACTGCTAACATTTGATTTATAAATTTTCATTCAATTCCACCTCCCTCCTATCTCAATATTCCAAACAGACATGGAGGGTTTCTCTTAGAGGAATTTTAGATGGATTTCAAGGGTTAATTTGTTTGATGGATTTGCAAATAAAGATTTCCAATTTTACACATCAAGAAGTCTAAAATTTTTCCTTTTCTTGATCTGAACGTTTTTTTAAAAATTTACTTAAGTATTTTAGTTTGGTTGGGGTCGTTTTTATCTTACAAAGTTCAATATGATATTTCATTTTTGTATTTTTGATGTTGGCAGGGTCATTCTGATTAATAATTGCTAGTATGAAAATTATCTAACAGAGCTCAAATTCAAATAGATCTATTAACATTTACTAACTTTAAACTATGAATTCATTCCTACCCAATCTAACATATTAAGGTGATTCAAGCAAGGTATTCAAATTCCAACTTACAATTTCCTATTTTCAAACCATTCCTTTCTAAAGAACAGAGCATTATGTCATTTCTTCATACGTATTCATTTTTCATCTTGCCAATAGAGAATTCAAATACATTCAACAATCAAATTTTAATACCTAATAATACCATTTAAGAAAAGTAACACAATATTTTATTGATTCAAAATCATATATTAACAATTTCATTTTTCCATTCCTCAATTTTAATATACAGAATACAATGTCCTTCTCATTCATTCAAAGATAGAAAATAGTACATCTCTTTCACATTTGAAATTGCAACATTCATAGCCAATGCAAGACATATTTCCATCATAATGATATACAAGGTCATCCACTTAAAAGTGCAAAAGGGTTACAAATAGAAATCTCATAACGGATTGTTAAAACTATTTTTTTTCCTCTATTCCACAACATAAACATGTAGATCCATCATTTTCAAGTTTGATCACAACAAGACAGGGGGAAAGGCAACACTCTCCACCCAATCAAGATATCCAATGAAAAGGAGAAGCCATCCTTCTTCATTGGCCCCAGAGCCGCAACCACATTGCAATAAGAAATGTGACTCAACCAATGGCAACAACAGGTTTGCACAACACAAAGCCAATCTTTCACATACAATTTTCATATTTGAAACACAGTCCAAAACAAAAAAGTAGTGTTAGTAACCATAAGATAAAAACACAAACAATACTAAGGCTTCATCAATAAAGCCAAAGGGGGAAGAAATTATGGGGGAGGCTACTTATACCTCCCAAAAGGGAAATGGGTATTACCACCTGATTACAAACCTCTGAAAATATAGTATATCAAAACCCTGAGATGACCTTATGTGTCCCCCAAGTATCCCTTATTCCTCACATTTCCTTATGCCTCCCCAGCCTCTTATGGCACCCCATAATGAGTAAAGAAAAGCAAGCTATTTCTTTGTAAGGTGTAACCGAAATCGCAACTCCCTCCACACTTATACCTCCCCAAAACACTTATTCCTCCCAGAAAATATACCCCATAGTCTTCTCCTACACCATTCCTAGGCCATCTAGCCAACAACCCACAAACATACTAAAACATTCACAACAATAACATTCAACCATTCACATTTGCAATAAAAGAATGAAAGAAGAGCATTTCAAGAGTCAATCTCCTACCTCTCCATGATGGATTTTGTTCCAATTTAAAAACAACAAGCTCTTCCAATGTAAGCAATCCAAATATCAACCGAGCACAAGTATTCAACAACCTTCAAAATTCACCAAGGCAAGAGCTCTCCAAAAAATCAATAGAAGTCTCCTAAAGTGAAGTATGCAAAAGTGAAGCAACCCAAAACAAGTTAAGCAATTCAAATTTTATAGAAGATGGAAGAGAAGAGGATGAGGTGAATCCATGTAGGATGCCACATCACACATCCTCAACCCCAACACAAAAGTCAACTTCATTCTCCAATGCATAATAAAAGGTGGGTGGATAATATGACAGTGTTACTTACACACTCAAATCAAACCCACACCCAAAAGGACTGAAATTTAAATATGAAAGAAAAGTTTAGTTAAAACATTCAACTTGACTTTCAAAAATGCATAATGAAGGTCTAAATTTAACCCTCCAACCATACGTATGGTTTATAAATAGATTTAAGAGGTGTGGGACAAGTTTAACTTGTCCCAGAAGTCCTCAAAATCTGCCTCCAAGGACAAATTCGAATTTCAAAAGGTGGAGCGTTTCATACTCCAAAATCAACTTACATGCCTCTTACACATTACTTACACATTTCTTACAATACATTAAATCAAGACCATCAACTCTATTAATTAATTTCTAATGAAATATTTTAACTAATTAACTTAACAACTTGATTACTCTCAATATTAACACACCATTTAATATATAATGAAAGGGGTCAATGCACCACAAAAAATAATCACATGCAAAAATTAACAAAGGGACCAAAAAAATGAAATACATAAAATCACTTGGTCAAATTTAAAGGTGATGCCCCCCATGGGAATCCCTAACACAAAAAAAGACACACAAACAAATACAATTGCCATAGTGACCTTTTTGAATTCATCTAGAATTCCAAAGTGGTTGTTCTCCAATCCCTTGATGTTTGTTGTGATATTTTAAACCTGCAAAGTAAAAATGCGTGCTTCGGCCTCGTGGCCTTATCATAGCATCCAAATGAATATAAATATAATTTCAACATCATCAATATATATGTGAATCCCAACAATCATCAAGACAATTAGTAGTATCACTTGCAAATTCACCCACAACTATATCATCATCAATTTTAATTCAGTTCTCATTTTATAGGTCTACTCAATATATCTAAATAACACATGTCAAATGACATCCATAAGTATAACCATGTCAAAAAGTACATTAGCATCAATATATAAAATTTCTCTAATACTCATCACACATCATATAAGAATCAAAATCAATAATAGTCCATGCTCTAACATCTAATCATCATACTAAATCAAAAGTCACAATAATGTCCATAATATAGTCCATAGGGTCAAAATCCATTATAAAAGGTGTCGAAGGGAAGTGGGCACTACATCCCCCTCCCCTTGGACTCGAATTCCTCCTGGAAGTCACTAGAACAAATGCGGAAACTTAACTCATAGTAAAGTAGCATCCTCCTAGGTAGCCATAGTCTCATCATACCTGTCCCAATACACTCGCACTTGATCAATCTCTCTACCTTGAAGGCCTAGAGTCCTGTGATCTATAATGTGAACGAGATCCACCATCACCTTCCCCTGATCCTGAACCTGCAATGAGATCCAATATAGTACATGAGAAGGATCAAGAATGTATCTCCTAAGCATAAAAACATGAAAAACATTATGTACGCGAGACAAGCTAGGTGGCAATGTTAGACGGTAGGCCAAAGGGCTGATATGCTCTAAGATATCAATAGGACCAACAAATATAGGAGATAACTTAGAACCTTCTCCATAATGGATAGGGATCTTATGTGGCCTGACATGAAGGAACATATTCATGCCCAATTCAAAACTACGGTCAGTCCTATGCTGATCTGCATACTTCATTTTCCTATCTTGTGCCTCCTGCAGTTTTTGTCTGATCAAAACCACCTTCTGCTCCATGTCCTGTAACAAAGCTGGTCCAAGAGAAACCCTGTCCTCTAACCTGTCCCAGCTAAGAGGTGTCCTACACTCTCTACCATACAAATCCTGAAAAGGAGCCATGCATATAGAACTCTGAAACCTAATATTATAGGAAAACTCAACCAAGTACAGGTACTCCTCCCATCTCGAATGATGATCCATAACATACATCTTGAGCATATCCTCTAAAATTTGATTCAACCACTCAGTCTGTACATCTGTTTTGAGGTGATATGTCATGCTGAAGTTGACCCTCATGATGATGGCGTGCTACATGGTAGCCCAAAAATGGGAAGTATACAAGGGATCGCAATCACAAATGATCTTCCATGGAATCCCGTGCAACATGACGATCTCATCTATATAAACCCATGCCACTGCACTAGCTGTATAAGTGGTCTTCATCGAAGATAAGTGCACCACTTTTGTCAATTTATCCACCATGACCATGATAGTGTCGTAGTGATATCTCAACATCGCTAGCCCAACAACGAAGTCCATAGAAATGGTGTCCCACTTCCCCTCCAGTATAGGATGAGGAAACAGAAGGCCAGCTGGATGCTGATACTCAACCTTCACTTTCTGGCACTCTAAACAGTGTGACACAAACTAAGCTATGTCTCTATAAAGTATTCTCCAATGGTACAACTATCTCAAAGTAGAGTGCATCTTCTTCACCTTGGGATGGGCTAAATAGGGTGCACGATGTGCCTTTATCAAGATGTCCTACCTCATACCTCCATCATGAGGAACATAAATCCATCCTCTATGCCTGAGAAGTCCATCTGCCTCCAATGAGAAACCATAAAAATTCCCCTCAAGGGGTCTCTGGGAATCGATCTCCACTCTCACTGCAACGTAGAAGCTATCAAGAGGAAGCTGTTGTAGAATCCTCCTCCATAAATTTGAGCACACTAAAGTGGCCATAATCACATGTCTCTATTTGTTAAGATCATCTACAACCAGATTCTCCTTCCCCTTGAGATGATCTATCTCCATATCATACTCACAAAGAAACTACATCCAACGCCACTGACAAGCATTGAGATTGGGTTGCGTGAAGAGGTGGAGAAGACTCAAGTGATCAGTCATGAGTATGAATCTCTGAACAAGAAGAAAGTGTCTCCATTGAGCCAAGGCATGAACCACTACCACAAGCTCAAGATCATGAATTGGATAATTGAGCTCATAATATTTGGGTTTGTGAGACTCAAAGGCCACTACATTTCCCTCCTGTATGAATACACCTCCAAGTCCTGCCAAAGAAGCATCTTTGCATATGAAAAAATAACCTTGTGGATCCGGCCCTGCAAGAATGGGTATTGTTGTGAGGCACTCCTTAAATGTCCTGAAGGCTTGCTCACATCTATCTAACCAATCAAATGTATTCCCTTTCTGCTGAAGGAAATTAGTGGGGTGCATAATCCATGAGAAGTCCTGAACAAATCTCTTGTAATAACCTATTAACCCCATGAAGTTGTGCACCTCTGTCATAGTAGTGGGTGATGGCCAATCCATAATAGCTCTAATCTTGGAAGGATTGACTACGATACCTTCCCCAAGAATGATGTGGCCTTAATATTATACATCTGTCTGAAATAATGCACACTTCTCCAAGTTCCCATAAATTTGTTGCTCACGAAGACACTGAAGAACCTGGCGAAGGTTCCCTTCGTTCTCCTCACACGTACATGAGTAAATTAAAATGTCATCTACGAAGATGACCATGAATCAATCTAATAAGGTCCTAAATACCCCATTCGTCAAGATCATAAATATTGTGGGGGCATTCGTCAAACCAAACGGCACCACTGTGAACTCAAAGTGGCCATATCTCATATAAAAAGCGGTCTTATGAATATCCACCTCCGTAATCCTTAGCTGATGGTAGCCTGAGTTAAAATAAATCTTAGAGACAATTGTGGCTCCCTTCATCTTATCAAAGAAATCATCTATGTGCATAAGGGGATAAAGATTCGTGATCCTTACCTTGTTCAGCTGGCGGTAATCAATACACAACAACAAAGATCCATCCTTCTTCTTCACAATAATCACCGGTGCACCCCAATGGGATACACTAGGATGGATTAAGACTTTCTCCAAAATTCCCTCAAGCTATAGCTTGAGCTCATAGAGCTCTCGTGTGGTCATCCGATAAGGTTCTCATGAGATAGGCTCTGCTCCCGGAACTGGATCTATATGGAATTCAATCTCACGTGGGGGTGGTAACCCCGGTAGCTCCCTTTTAAAAACATCAATAAACTCTCTCGAAATGGGATGATCATCTAGTGATGGCCCAGTAGATCCATCCTTTGATCTGTCACTGATTGTAACAAAAAACATTTGAAAACCCCGTCGCACACACCACTTAAGCTACATAGCAGAGATGGTATGAACGGAAACAGGTCTCTTGACTCCAGCTATCACTTCCTCAATACCTAGATTTTCTGTATAAGATATGATCTTATGGTAAAAATCCATCATGGCCCTATGTATAGACAACTAATCCATACCCAAGATGACTCCATACAAGCTGAAAAGAAAGGATATAAAGATCCGAGGCAGTGGTGAAAGATCCCAAATCCACTACACACTCCTTAACTAAGGAGTTCGTGGAGATCTTGGCTCCTAAAGCCATCTCAATGTCCCAACTATGACCCCACATAACTGGCACTAGCCTACATTTCTCTACTAAAGATGGTGCAATAAAATAATTTGAAGAACCAGAATCAAACAAAATGGAGATAGGAATACCACCAATGCTACTTGTTGTCTCAATCATGGTACTTTGATGCTAAGCCTTCCGTTCCTTGACCACCACATAGATCCGATGACTACATCCCATGTCACCAATAGTAGCCTCTGAGATCTATGTATTACCCTTGTTAATAGGGTTGTGAGGGTAGTATCTCCAAAAATGTCCATCAATGCCACAATCGAAACAACTGCCTAATCCTTTCCCATGTGTAGTAGGTATGGCCGGTACCCTGGAGGTCTATGGTGTGGATCCTGATGATCCAGCTATGGGATGTTGTAGTCTCTACCATTGATCCCCTGTTAACTTAGCCCTCTGGGCACCCTATGTCTTGATGGGACCCTTAGAAGGAGGCCCCATACTTTGACCCCTTTGTACATTGAATCTTTGTGGAGGTCTATAAGGTGGGCGGGACTGCTACTGCTATGGTCTAAAATATGATTGTGTTGAACCCTTTCCACCACGAGGAGGAGGTACTAACCCCCTCAATCTACTATCTTGCATCTGCTAGATGCAGATCCTAACTCAGTCTCTAGCTTGTTGGGTCTTTCCACGACTCTCCTCTGCTACATAGGCCTTCTTAACCGCCTCAACTAATATCTATGGACAATGGATCTGCACAGTACCTCCAATGTCTAGATTCATGCCCCGAATGAACCTGTGGATCTGTTCCTTCTCATCTTGTATGTAATCATCATACTGGAGTAGATCCACAAATCTACTCTCATACTTAGCCATTATAAGAGATGCATATCGGAGGTCATGAAACTCATCTATCCTCTGTTGTATGAACCTCCATGACAAATATCTTCTCTTGAAGTGCTCCTTAAAGAGCTCCTAGTTAACTATCTCAGAATCCACATGGAGCTTCTGTTCCTTTGGCCTCCATCAAACACCTCCTCCATCTCTTAGTAGATGAATCGCAACACAAGCTTTCGTGTTGCTAGAACAAGGGAAAATCTTTAAACATCCACTCAAGCTCACAAATGAAGCCTCTTCTGTAAATCCACCTATGTCACCATAATAATTTGATGGCCGTAGCTTTAGGATCTCCCTGATGTGGTCTAAAAATGTATTCTAACCACCCCTAGGCCTCCCTGCAAGCTCATCTCTAAGTTTAGGGCCTCGAGACCTATCTCTATGTCCTGAAACTCAGTCTCCTTGTCCCCTTTGTGGTGAATCTTCTCTGAATGATTGCACATAGAAGTTCTCTCCTCTATTCTTCTTGCTATGCCGAGTAGATACACGAGCCTCAATGGATGTCACCCTATCATGTCTGACTGAATGTGCTCCTATAGTACCTCCGCGTAGAGCGACATTAGCATCTTGAAGTGTTTGTAAAATTTGTGGGAGGATAGCTGCTACAACATGATCTGGTGGTGGAAAATCTAATTCTATGTGAAAATACCCCTCGTCTTTTCCACACCTCCTTCACATACCAAGGTGAGAGTTATTTCATTATTTTAGGTTTTATTCAGTTTTCCATGTTCACTAAATATGTGATTTCAAACAAAATTGTTCTCTAGATTAGAAAGCGTGACAGGTTTAATATTGTAATAGGTTTAAATGTTCATGCCTCAAGTTTTCTAGTGTGCCCAAGGGTCCAAGATTTTGAACCCATGGCTCTGATACCAAGTGTAACACCACCTAAAGTCTCCAACTTGAGACCAAAGAATAACTTAGGTTTAGTTAGGGAAAGTTAAGGATTTTTTTTTTAAGTGTTCCCAAAAAAATTCTAGAGTCCATTACAATAGTTATAAAAACATCCTACAAAACACTAAGAGAGTTGAAGTCATCCATAGCATGGATTATCTTCTTGCGGGATGTGAGAAGAATTTTTTTTTTGTCCCGGGCATAAAAGTAGGGCACAGGAGAAGCTCTTTTTCTCCCGGGCATAAAAGAAAGGCGCGGAAGACACTCCTTTCTCTCCTGGGCATGCAATATGGACGCGGAAGAATCTATTTTTCCTGGGAGTGCAAGAAAAACATAGAAGAAGCTCTTTTTATCCCAGGTGCGCAAGATTGGCATGAAAGAAGATTTTTTCTCCAGGGTGCAAAACAAGCTCTTCTCTCCCCAGTGCGCAAGACAGGTGCAAAAGAATCATTTTCTCTTCTTCTAACATCAGGAGACCATAAATTTTAATAGGGAACTCAATTTTTGGCAAATAATGACTTTTCAAAAATCTCTTGATGTCCTCTTTGCACAAAAACCTTAATAATTTAATTTGGATAAAGTTTTAAGGGTCAATTTTGAGAAAATAATCTGCAGGATTATAAAATGAAAATTGGTAACATTTGACTTATAAATTTTCGTTCAATTCGACCTCCCTCCTTTCTCAACATGCCAAATAGATATGGAGGGTTTCTCTTAGAGCAATTTTGGATGGATTTCAAGGCTTAATTTGTTTCATGGATTTGTAAATCAAGATTTCCAATTTTACATAACAAGAAGTCTGTAATTTTGCCTTTGCTTGATCTAAATGGTTATTTAAAAGTTTCTTAAGTATTTTAGTTTTGTTGCAGTTTTTTTGATCTTATAAGTTTAATATGATATTTCATTTTTGTCTTTTTGATGTTCCAGGGTCATTCTGTTCAATTTTCTGATTAATACTTGTCAGTATGAAAATTATCTAACAGAGCTCAAATTCAAATAGATCTAATTACATTTATCAACTTTAAAACATGAATTCATTCCTACCCAATCTAACATATTAAGGTGATTCAAGAAAGGTATTCAAATGCCAACTTACAACTTCTTTTTTTCAAACCATTTCTTTTTAAAGAATAGAGCAATATGTCATTTCTTCATATGTATTCACTTTTCTTCTTTCCAACAGAGATTTCAAATACATTCAACTATCAGATTTTAATACCTAATAAAACCATTTAAGAAAATTAATACAAACTTTTATTGATTCAAAAGGATATGTAAACACCTTCTTTCTTCCATTCCTCAATTTCAATATACCAAATACAATTTCCTTCTCATTCATTCAAAGACATAAAAAAAAGTACATCTCTTTCACATTTCAAATTGCAACTTTCATAGCTAATGCAAAACATCTTTCCATCATAATGATATACAAGGTCGTCCACTTCAAAGTGGAAAAGGGTTACAAATAGAAATATCACAAGGGACTGAAAAATTTGTCTTTTTTCCTCTACTCTAGAACAATAACATGTAGATCCATCATTTTCCAGTTTGATCACAGTAAGACAAGGGGAAAGGCAATGCTCTCCACCCAACCAAGACATCCAATGAAAAGGAGAAGCCATCCTTCCTCATTGGCCCCCGAGCCCCAACCACATTGCAATAAGAAATGTGACTCAACTCATGGCAACAACAGGCTTCCATAGCACAAAGGAAATCTTTCACATGTAATTTTCACATTTGAAACATAGTCCAAAACATAACAGTAGTTTTACCAACCACAAGATAAAAACACAAACAATACTCAGGTTTCCTCAAGCAAGCCAAACGAGCAAGAAGCTATGGGGGATGCTACTTATGCCTCCTAAAGGGGAAATGGGTAGCACCACCTGATTACAAACTGCCAAAAATATAGTATATCAAAACCCTGACATGCCCTTATGCCTCCCCATAGTACCCTTTATTTATCACATTTCCTTATTCCTTCCCAACCTCTTATAGCACCCCATAATGAGTAAATAAAAGCAAGCTATTTCTTTTTAAGATGGAACCCAAATCCCAACTGCCTCCACACTTATAGCTCCCCAAAACACTTATGCTTCCCAAAAAATATACCCCATATTCTTCTCCTACACCATTCCTCGGCCAGCTATCCAACAACCCACAAACATACTAAAACATTCACAACAATAACATTCAACCATTCACATATGCAATAAAAGAAAGAAAGAAGAGCATTTCAAGAGCCAAACTATTACCTCTCCATGATGGATTTTGTTCCAAGTTTAAAACAACAAGCTCTTCCAATGTAATAAATCCAAATATCAACCAAGCACAAATATTAAACAACCTTCAAACTTCACCAAGGCAAGAGCTCTCCAAAACAATAAAAGAAGTCACCCAAAGTAAAGTATGCAAAAGTGACGCAACCCAAAACAAGGTAAGGAATTCTAATTTTATAGAAGAGGGAAGAGAAGAGGATGAGGTGGATCCATGTAGGATGCCACATCACACATCCTCAACCCCCCAAAAAAATCGACTTCATTCTCCATTGCATAATAAATAGGTGGGTGAATAATATTATAGTTTTACTTACACACTCAAATCAAATTCACACCAAAAGGACTGAAATTAAAACATGAAAAAAAAGTGTAGTTAAAACATTCAACTTGACTTTCAAAAATTCATAATGAAGGTATAAATTTAACCCTCTAACCATAGGTATGGTTGGTAAATAAATTTAATAGGTGTGGGACAAGTTTGAATTGATCCAAAAGCCTCAGAAATCAACCTCCATGGACAAATTAGAATTTCAAAAGAAGGTGGAGTGTTTCATATTCCAAAATGAACTTATATACCTCTTACACATTACTTCACATTTCTTCCAACACTTTAATTCAAGGCCAACAACTCTATTAATTACTTTCTAATGACATATTTTAATTAATTAACTTAACGACCTGATTACTCACAATAATAACATACCATTTAATAAATAATGAAAGAGGTCAATGCACCACAAAAAATAAACACATGCAAACATTAACAATGGGACCAAAAAAAAAGAAATACATAAAATCCCTTGGTCACATTTAAAGGTGATCTCCCATATGGGAATCCCTAACGCAAATAAATATAGTTTCCATGGTGACCTTGTTCAATTCATCTAGAATTTAAAAGTGGTTTTTCTCCAATCCCTCGATGTTTGTTTTGATATTTTAAACCTGAAAATTACAAATACATCATTCAGCCTCGTGACCTTATCAAAACATACAAATGAATATAAATATAATTTCAAGATCATCAATATATATGTGAATCAAAACAATCATCAAGACAATCGGTAGTATCACTTACAATTTCATCCACTACTATATCATCATCAATTTTAATTCAATTCTCATTTTCTAGGTATACTCAATATATCTAAATAGAACATGTCGAATGACTTCCATAAGTGTAATCATGTCAAACAGTACGTCAACATCAATATATAAAATGTCCCTAATACTCATCACACATTATATAAGAATCAGAGTCTATAATTGTCTATGCTCTAACATCTAATCATCATACCAAATTAAAAGTCACAATAATTTCCACAATATAGTCCATAGGGTTAAAATCCATAATAAACTGTGTCGAATGGAAGTGGACACTACAACTTTTCTCAGTGGGGTAATATTCCTTAACAGGGGACACAAGGCAGTCTAACAATTTTTTGAGAATCCTCTCTCTATTTGACCCTTGAGTTAGCACCATTTGGACACTTAGCACTCTCCACCAGCCTGCCAGTATGCATTGACTATTCAACCCGATTCTCTCCCCTTGAAAGAGACTGGATGTGTGGAGGCTCTGTTCTTGCTAAAACTCCTGATCAACATTTGTCCCTTGAAGGAGCATCGAGTTGACGCTTGGAAGCCTCCGTAGGATTTCAAAATTTTGAAAAATATCCTTCCTACCTTTTTGGGCCTTGGGCTACATGGCGAATTGGAACTTGTGTGAGTTTCCCCTTTTATATTTACGCCTAGAGATGCGCCGCTTGGACACTTGGAACCTCTCTTTTGGCCTAAAGTAACCCATGAATTAATGCTTCTTATTCTGCTACATTACAAGTGCATAAAAATTGGAGACTCAAAATTTAGAAATAACTTTCATTCGTTTGGGAAGTGAGCATCAAACCTACTCCCTATCCTTTCTTGTTCCTAGCTCCATCGAAATGAAGCTTCCAAATCCCTTCTACTGAATCTTTTATTTTGGACAACGAGGGAAGTCGTGTATTTTCTTCATGTATACAATATACACCAAACATGTGTTCTTCAACTTCCTTAAAAGGATCAAAAGCATGTTCTTTCAATGTCTTTTCATCCATAAACATATTAGAAACACCATCTAATTCTGAAACCTGAGCTACCTTATCAAATTCAGACTAATCTAAAGCTGAATAATTCACCACCACAATTGGAGAGTGAGGCTCAATGTGAAATCTAGCCAATGGTTCTGAATTGATAGTAATTTTGGTGTTGTAACAAGTAGTGAAAAATAAGGACCAATCTGAAGAGATATAACCTCCTATTTTTGCTGTGAAGTCTCTATATAAGCATAAAGCAAAGTACGGAGGTAAATCCACAATAGTAGCATCTTGAAAAATAGAAACATTTGGGCAAGCATGTAACGTTGCCTATAAATTTCTGATTAGACCAAATGTATTAGCTGCAGTTCCATCAAGCTATAAGACACTCCTTTTTGTAGGCTCATACTGCAGACCCAATTTTTCTGCAATTGCTTTCGGCATAACTGTGCTACTTGTGCCACTGTCCACCATGCAATTATCAACTATATTTTCTAAAAGAATTAGTGATAAATAAAATGGTGGTGGCTTCTTGATGTCATGAGCATTCAAAAATTTCTTAACCATCCACTTAACTTCTTTAATGTAGTCTTGTTCAAATGTTCCAAGGGCCATGTCTACCTTCTAAACTTCCTTTTCTGATGTTTTTGAAGAAATCTGTAGCTTAGCCAGTTTATGAGAAAGTAAATATTGTTTTCCTGGAATACTTAGAGTGTCCCACATCGATATGTTAACGTAATTTTTTTCATTACATCAACAAGTTTAAAATACGCAACAGTCTTAGAGACGGATTCAATTATTTTAGCATAAGCTTTAGCAAAAACTAATTCTACTTCAACTTCCTTTGATATTTGAGGTATGGAAAAACTTCTTGGGTCAGGATGTAGCTATCTTTGCTGATATTTATCAACTAGAACACTTGTTGTTTTCTTAGGAACAACACGGTTGTTGGCTAATTTTGGGACTATAGATGTTGTCTTATCAGTGATAGTAGGCAGAATAGACCTATTTTGTTGTTTTTGACTTTCAGCAACTTTCCCTTGAGCTCTATTAATGAGCGCAATGAAATCCTCCTCATTGAAACTAACTAAATTCTATTCAGGTGCTTTCTAAACATGAGTTTTTTGTTGCCCACTCTTCATATTGGGGTTGTGCAACAAGATTCAGATTCAGAAAATTATTTGGGCAATTTGGAGTTGAATGAGATTGATTGCAAGGTATGCACCACTCTTCTATAGCGATATTGACTGGGACTAAAGCATTAGATGAACTAGGAGCCTTTAGATCAAATTGCCTTTGCTGGTAAGGCTGCCTATAATTTTGATTCTATTGGGAAGGTTGTCTGGTTTGCTGATTTAACTGATTTTGTTGATAAGGAGCCTGATAGGGTCTACTAGGTAATGAAAGCCTATTCTTAATTGAAGTCAACTTATATCCCATAGTCTGCAAGCCTTTAAATACATCATTTAATAGGGCTGCAAGATCAGGTTCTATGATTGTAATAGGTTGTGGGATAGGGGCTAAATCTGTCAAAAAAGCCATTGAAGGCCTTGGTGCTAATTTTCCAAGTTGAATAAGACTATTTTAAGCTTGGATAGTGATATCATAGGCTCCGGGGAGCGTCTCTCCTCCCATAGACTAAATCATAGTTGAAATATCACTATTTAGTGCCCTAAGATAATAAACAAAAGTGTGATCAGCTTGAGGCTTGACACTTCCTTGAATTCTTTCCTAAGTTCTGGCAAAACGGATGTTGAAACTTGACATAAATTTTTTGGGAGATCTTTTAATGGTAGACAATTGTTCAATAAGAGATCAATGATCTGAATTGGCTTGAAATTGTTCTAGCAATTTATTACCTAATTCATCCCAAGTTCTTATGCATCCAATATTTATATTTCTATACCATTGTAAGGCTTGTCCTTTAAGAGATGTAGCTAAAAGTCTTAAGGCTACATCCTCATGAGTAATATTATGAACTACACATAATGTTGTAACATCTTTAATGTGCTTTGTAGGTGTCACCTGATTTTCACCAGTGAATGATGGAAAACTTTTCATGGCAGCATTAGGGATATCATGGTAAACTAGAATTAATAATGGGTTGCCATTAGTAAAGGTCGTAAAATTTCTAGGTGGTTGGATTGCCATTGGAAAAATTGGGACGTTAATGGAGAAATTGATTTATGGTGAAGGAATGTTAGGAGGAGGATTGTCAAAACCAAGTCTATTATAAGGTAAAGCATTACAAACTCTTCTCCTTCTAGAAGAATTAAAAGGTAAAGAAACAAACTCATGAGGGATTCCTCTAACTGATGATCTTGTAGTCACTTTAGGTATGGAACATTCTACAATACTGGTTTGCAATCAGATTAATGGAGTCACCAAAAGATCTTAAAATATTTAGAATAAATTGCTGCAGCTTTCTCCAAAAAGTAACTTTGTAACTGTAGTAAATCTATTATGGATCTATCATAACTTACATGTAAATATGATTCGTCCTCCCATCGAGCGTGTAAAAAACTGTTATCTCTCAAAAGTGCACCCTGTAGATATATGACTGCAGGATTTCTAAGCTTGTAAAATTTGATCTCTGTTTTTCGTAGATATAATGGAAACACCTCAGGTCTATGGGTATACCTATTTAGAGGTGAGTCTCTAGTATCAAGTCCGGTTCCTTATTGATGTATCCTAAATTGATTTTCGGGGTTTAAGGGGAAAATATGACTATAAAATAATTGAAACTAAGGTGATACACCAAATTTGTATGAGGGTTTTGACTGAGTATATGCACAATTGATATGTGAAAGGATTCTTGATGCATTAACCAATAGTTCTTCTGCAGAATGTTAGGGGAAAAACACTTGGAGGTATTAAGGGAGATAATCACAACAATACTACTAAGCTAAACATGCACATTAATATCATTCAGAAATTACTGAATTTTGGAACAGGGTAAGATGATTAATCAAGAAATTTTCATTCACAAGACTAATAGAAACATACACAAGACTACAAATAATTGGAAAGGTAGAAAATACTTCACACTCAGAAGGAAAAACTAGTAAAAATTGCTTTAGTTCTCCTATATCCAAAAAAGTCCTCCTTTTGCTTTATAAAGGCACACAATTTATCGTAAAATAAACATTTACCGTCTTCCTAAAAATAGCCCAAGGCTTGTACTCGCCCATGCATCTTATTTTTATCCTTTATTTAATAGTAGATAAAGGAATAAAAATAGAGCATGCAATCACAAATAGGCATTAATACCCTTGATTACAATACAATCAAACTGAATTTGACTATTCTATTTTTAAGAAAGTAAGGGTAAATAATTTACTGATAATAAGGTTACTTGTTAAGCAAGTCTCTTTCCTTCAGCATGAAAATTCATCTTCTTACATGTTTTGTCCTCTTTTGAAGCTTGAAAAAAATAAACTCCTTGTGAGTGAGTAAAATAATCACAATACTTGTAGTATTTGCAAAATAATTCATCTAATGTGGGGACCACCTCCAAGCTTAGGCTCTGATGTTGACATTCTCTTTCTAAGTGGTCACATGAGTGACATTCTACAAATCAACTTCAACCTCCTTGAAGTGGGGACCACCTTCAATTTTATTGGTTTGGCTACCTTGGTGGACTTAGCAATATAAAAGGGTCAACCATTTTACATGGCACATGCCACTATAGTCTCCACCACCTTTTGATTAATTATATACATGTGTATACTTTTCATCCTTTTTGCAATTTGGATATACTTGATTTAAAATTCACCTTTTTCGTGATCATAGTTGGCATGCATGGTTGGATTCACATTATTTAAGGTTTTGACTATAGTGAATAAGTCAAATTTGTAAATGATTTTTAAATGATAAGGCCAACCCCTTCGCGACAATGAATCAACCCTTAGTATGTTTATTAATGGCTTGTAGAACTCAGGTTGAGTTGCTTTGATAACAGTGATTAATATTGGGTCATTGATTTATTTCCATGATGCATTCGATGTCTTCGATATTTGACTACGAGTAAGGGTTTACCCATGCAATTAATATGAGTAGTGGTATCCTTATCATGGTGGTTTTCTTTGAACCTTGAGGATCATTTTCATCCTTTGATATTTTTTCTTCTAATCTCTATCCATTGATTATTGACCCTTGGTTAGGGTTCTGTTGACTCACCTCTTGAGTTTGCTTGGTAAAGTGAAGCTCGACCCAATGACCATTTCATTTTGATTTTTACTATACGGGTAAAGTCCTGGAAAAATTTTGTTCGACGCCATTGTTTGAAGATTTGGTACTCGACTCTTTGCAAATATGGTTCTCTGTCATTCTTTGCTTCTCTTGAGCTCTCTTCGTGGCTGTAAATTTGATCATTCCAGAGCTTTTGAGTGATTATGGGGTTTTCTTTTTTGATTATTCTCAAGTTTTACCATTTTATATTATTGGAAAATTAACTAAACTCATTTGGCCTTTTGTTCCTTCCATCATCTGCATTTCTTGTTTTTTCTCTGTTAGAGCCTTATGAGCATGGTTCGGTTGATTTTAAATAGTTATCATTGTCTTTGGGCTCAACTTTCTTCTGCAAATATACCTTGCGGGTTCTAAAATATCTGCATTTGCTTCTATTGATTTGGTCAGAGCTTTTGAGCAAGGTCATTGTGGTCATGAACACGTTACCTCAGTACATTTTTCTTTTAAATTGTAATCTTGATGATTTCTTAAACTTTTCTTAGAAAACATTGGTTAAATTTGAAGCATCATTTTCTCCTTCGAGAACTGATACTTGTGTTTCCCTTTTTCTCTATATAGTTCATGCTTGGTCATTGGTTAGATGAGCTTGAAAAGACTCTATGGTTACTATGTTTTCTCTGGATTTCCTAACTTTTTGAGGACGTAGAAGCTCTCTGTAATTGGTGAGTTCCTTTTCTTAGTCCATTCCCTTACTACTCATTAATGGGTATTTGTTCATTGGCTAGGATCTGTGCTTTCTAAGGCATGGGTACTCGTAGATCTGTTTTTTTTGAGAAATTATTCAACTCTGATTCTGTCGTGACAATATTTATGTATTCCATGAACTGGGTGTTACCTCAAGTCTATTATGAAAACTTTGAGTTGTATGGTTGATTGAATGTTGTGTTGTAAAATCTTATTTTGATTGAGAGCTTCATTTTAACAACCTAAAAATATGATATGTGAATTCTTTCTGACTTGGGTATTCCTATATCACTTCAATATCTTGAGATCCTGTAGAGATACTAGGTATGCATTGTGATTTCTTAACTTATGTGATGAAAAAATTTCTTAATTATATTTCTGGAAATCTATATTTCTTAAACTAGAAAATTGAAAACCATTTGTGTGCACATTTATTCTATACCTCTGTTTGAAAACATTCCTTGCAAGATGAAACTTTACTTTCCTTCATGACTGTAGGTCATCATTATTTTGACTTAGAGTGTTGTGAATGACTACTACGTTATAAGTGCATTGTCATTTTTCTATCTTGAAGTGTGTTTTATTTTACTCCATTTGAAGCTCATAAGCGAGATTGTTGTAGGTGTTACCTCCATTGTCGTAATCTCTCTATTTTCTTGACTATATATTGACCGGTCTAATATTTGCAAGATTGCTTGATATTGTCTCTTGGCACCTGTACTCGCATAATTTTGAACTCTGAGGTTGATTCTGTAAGTTGTATATACTACCATTAACTTGATCTGTGAAAACTTGGGAGCTCCTTCTTGTCCCTTATGGGAATGATCTCGTAGCATTTTTCACTCTGTTCTTTGATATTTTCTTACTTCAGTAATTTTGGAAATGTGTTCACATGCTAATACCAAAACACTGTTTCATATTTAAGTGCATGGAAACTGTATCTATTGCTAGGAAATTATTATTTCTTGGGGATTATATTTGTTATTGCTATGAAAAATCCCGTGAGCATAAGATGTAAGTGTTCTTAGTCCCATGTAAATGTTAACCATTTGAATATAAATTCTGCTCACTGCGTTCTTGGTGTTACAATTGTATGCTTTCTAAAAGAAATTTTGTTTCTTGAAAATAGTTAGCTTGAATTTAATAAAATATGTAACTAAAATGGCTTTCCTGAAACTCTGCATTTTATATATTCCTTTCTTTAGTTCACCATTTGAATTGCCTACTTGTAGTTGCATTTGCACTCTTTGATTCTGAAGTTGATGATTACTGTGATTCAATATTGAACTTAAAATGTCAAATGCAATAGAAATGCATTTATGATATTTTGTACTTAATATGTCTTTGTACCCTGCATGTGGTTTTCTGGAAATTACACGTAGTTCTTCATTCTTTTGTGATAATTTTTTGAGGCATAAGCCTTGATTTAAATGATTTGTTGAAAAACAATAACTTGTTTCTTTTACTTAGATGCTTAATTTCCTTGATAGTAATATTTCTGGCATGCTGGAAAATCTGAAATGTTGATTTTTCATGGTGAAGCCCTGGCAATGTTTTTCCCAAATTCTCTCTTCCTTCACTTTTCAGTTGTAGTAATTGTATCTCTTGATTCAGAATACAAAATATAACACTTTCTGTTAAAGCTGATTTGGTAGTTTGAAATTGAAACATTATAGCTGTTTATCTTTATCATGGCATGCTTTTCTACTTTTCTGTATCACTCACTTGATTTAAATAATTCTTTTAAAGTATGTAGTAGAAAAAACAACATGATGAGAATGTCGTAAATGTCCATTTTACATGGCGAAGCCCTGTCAAAATTTTCCTAGAACATTATTTTCATTCTTTTCAGCTGTAACCCTTTCTTTCCAGCTAACTTCAACTTCTTGAATTCTGATCCTTCCTTTTTAGTTTAAAAATGAAAAGTATACTTCTATTTTTCAGTCTCTTTTCTGTACTGTAACTTCTTCCATTACAGAAAATATTAAGTTTGCATTACATTAATCCCTCTTTCTAGTATGTACTTATGACTTGTCTATATTTTTTCTTAGCTACAACATGTACTTGCACACTCAAGAAAAAAAAATTAGAAAATATTTAGGCTTTTTGGCCTCTCTTGTATCCATGTTTTCTTATTTTATTTTCTCTTTGTTATTTTTGAGTGAGTAGAGCATGTATGCAGTCTAATATTTAAGTAAAGTATATATACTATTTGGAAAAGATTCATATGCATGAACTAGGACAATAAAGAATATGAATCGATCTTTGAGCTCGTAACTAACAGTTCATCTTTTCTTCTTTTCACATACAATGACTTCTACAATGAAGATGAAGAAGGAACAAAAGCTGGAATGGAGCTACTCCAAACAATGAAGAAAACCCCAGGAAATGATGGTTCACTCATACTTCTTATTTTATTTTTTCATGCATGTGTACCTCTTATTTAAGTAGTTATACTTTACTTTGCAGTTACATCCCACGGCTTGTGTGGGAACATTTGAAATTTCCTTATGAATAAAACATTGAACTATGTAAATGATTTGTATATTTCTTTCTGCATTTCAGATTTCTCTATGGATTGTATGATGAACTAAACAACTCCATCGTATAGTTGAAAGTATTAATCATGAAGGAAAGAACATTAATGGGAATCTTTAAAATCATGTAATAAACTTTGATTTTTGTAATATGCACTTATGTTTGTTGTCCCAAAACTCAACATTTCACCTATTATGTAATGCGGTGTCTTCATCAAGACAACACAACTGTCCTGGAGGATGTATGTCAAATTCAATATGATTTATTTGAGCGCTAGGAGGTGGTATAACATGGATTGGATGACCAAGACCTAGTGCATTGAGTAACACAGATCTATGCGCGGGTGAATTCTTCAGCAAATCTAGGAATGAAATGTGAGAAAAGGTCTTGTTCAAATATGATATTAAATCATAGGCTCCTACTAGTATTGTGATTGTAGGAATGTCATCCTATGGGAAGGAAAGAATGGGTAGGGGTTGTGAAACATACTCCTTCATCTGGGTTTTTTCATTAATTTCATGCTCAACCTCTAGCTCAACTAATCCCAAGATTTTTGTGTTATCGTTTGAACCGAGGTTAGGAGAAAATCGATAAAATTGGAAGTTGAGGCTTCATGGTCATTATTTCCTATAGGAATGACTTTGTTTTTGTTTTGTGAATTCACCTTGAAATTTTTACGATGTGTAGGGAGCGGATCTTGAAATATGGTCACATTAGCATTCTGAGGAGCTACATGTCCTATATAGATAGATTTTGAGTTGGTTTAAGAACTTTCTAGGAACATGTCTACGAAGAGTTGCCTTTGGTTTTTCGGGAAGTCTTTGCAGAAAGTTCTTATAATCACAACAAGTCCTATCATCATGACCCCAAACCTTATCAAAAGCACAATATAGGTTAGGTTCGTAATCTCTTGGCCTTTGATAACCATCTTGTTGTTGTTGATTATAAGCTTGGTTGTAATTATAAAACTGATTGTTATAACCAAGATTCATTTCCCGGTAAGTGCAACAAGTTGAGGGACAAAAAATGGGTCATAATTGGATGTCATATTGCAAATAACAACATAATATCAACTTGTAGGGATTATTAGCAATGCATACACTCAAAATTAGAAAAAATATATATTAATAAGAATCATAGCATCTAAAATCTAGTTTCTAAACTACTATTTTTTTTAAAAAATGGACAAGTTCAGATATATTAAACACTCAAAAAATCAATGACTTCGTATTTTTTTCAAAAACGCCTATAAGATCGTTGTCTGTTTGCCTGCGATTTAGATGACCGAAAATTTTATATATATTTTTTTGATTTGGTGAGAAGTTATATGCCGCTATCTATCTTGGGATAGATTTTATTTTTTATGAATTTTTCTATGAAAGTGGTCTGAAAACATAAAGAAAACATAGAAATTTCCGTTTTCCCACCATAACTTCATCAAAAAATATTGAAATAAAATAAATTTTTTTGAACATGTATATTATTTCACAATGTTTACGATGGTATAAGTTTTATATCATTCTAAAAAGTGAAACAAAATTTGCAGTCTTAAACATAGACATAAACATTCATGAGAAAAAGTGTCTTAACGACCTACTATTAGAAAAAAAATTTATAAAATGATATTTATCCTTTTCTATTCACTTTAAAATCAGAATGTCTACAAATCTAACAGTCTCCCCTACGCGATGGTACCATTTTTATGACATATTTTTGACTTTTTGGCATAGTTCAAGTCTGTGGAAGACTAAATTTGATGTTTTTTGTTTTTGATGTAAAATTCTGTATTTGATGTCCACTTAATTGTCCCCCAACTTGTTGCATTTACCCTACCCCTTGGCCATAGTGTTGATACTAGTTTGGGCCTTGGGTTTGATTTATTTTGTATGATTTACATCGACCGTGTTGACAAAAGACACAGTGCTAGGGATTCTTTTATTTCCCAAGTTTTTTATTATCAGTGTTTCCATTGTTTGGAAAACCTATGTCCTTGGCTTGATCAGTAGCACCATTTGTGGTAGCATCATGATTGCGATTCACACCCTTAGGTCCTTGGTTGTTAGCACCATTTTTTTTGATAATTTTCATTGTTTTGATTTGGGGATACCAGTTTCCCATTGGGACCATAGGTCTTACACACACTATCTATAGAGGCTTGGTCAATCCAAAGCGATCCTTCCAATACTTCTTCATAGTTATGGAAAGGAAAATTTTGGACCTCTTCCTTAGTCTCTGTATTGAGAGAGTGAAGGAAAAGATCACAAAGTTCCATCTCGTCCATGATGGGCACACTTGCAGAGGAATAGGGAATTTGGTGCCATGTTTGGATGAAATGGGTGGAAGATTCATTTTTCTCCTCTCTAATATGCAAGAACTTGAAACAACTTGTTCATGTCAAATGATTTGATGAACTTGGAGACAAGTTGTTTAAAGGAATGTATATAAGATTGTGGTATCCTATAGTACCAATCCAATGCAATTCCTTTGAGATTATTTGGAAAAAACATAGCCACTACATCATCCCAAGGAAGAAATTCCTTGATAGTAGTAGCATAGGCCTTGATATGAGCATTCAGGTATCCTTCTCCCTTAAATTTTGGAATATCTTACAATGGGCGTGGAAGCAAGACACCACGTGTGGTGAAGTCAAGAGGCTCCTTTAAGTACTCAACATATGTACCCATTGCATAAGATTCCATCATCGAAGATCCTTGATAAGGAGGTGGAGGAGGAGGATTATGATAAGCTGCACTATAAGCATTGACAGGACTGTATGGGGTCCCTTGATATGGCATGTAGGGAGTAGGAATGGTAGATGGGTCCATCTAGGGAGTTTTTGAATACATATGCATGTAAGGTGGGATAGCTCTAGGATATGGACTAGTGGGCGTAAAACCAGGTAACATCACATTTCTTATTGTGCTACCATTCGAGAACACACTTTCAGCTAGCCCTTGCATAGCATAAGGTTGAGAAGGATGAGGACTCGTCCCTAGTGTTTCTAACCTTAATGAGAATATCACCTGGATTTGAATGAATTAGATAACCATGTTGTATAGGATACTGCATTGGTTTATCATTGAAAGGGATGTATCCTTTGTTGTCAACTAGATACCCCATGTTCTGCACTAATGCATGTGTTGATTATGAAGTCTTGGAACTTTCTAGTTCTCTAATACTCCCCACTAAAGTAGAAATGAGATCATTGGGAGAGGAGTGAGTCCATTGTTAGGGTTCCTGTGGTGTAGGGTTTAATTGATCAGGCTCATGATACCCTCTCATGAATTATTCAGTGTTATAATTATTTTCTTCCTTAGAATTAAGAATCCTACGATAGGTATTTGAAATTTCAGAGGAAGAAGCCTTCATTCTATCTAAAGACTCATCTATGTGACAAAGAGGATTAGCTATTTGTACAAATAGATCATCCTCTATTGATTGCATGATGATGTTAGGTCTTAACAAGACTCTATGGTAAGAGCCTATTCCATTTTTTATGACAATGCGGTTCACATTCGGTTGATCGTATTGCATGATTAATGGGTTATCAACCTCCTCCATCCTTACATAGCTAATGGGGTGTGAAGTGTAACTAGGGGAGGTTTGGACATCACTTTTGTAATTATCACCCCACCTTGAAAGAGATTGTGATTCTTATGGTTACACGTTGGTATAATATCTATCAGAGCCAAATGGCCCAAAAACTCTCTTCAAGACACATTTTAAAAGGTATCAAATAATAACAAAAATAGGGGAAGAAATGGATAGGTGAGGTAGTACCAATGAAATAAAAGGAAAAAATAAGGAATTAATCCTTCATGTTGGGTTCACAAATTTTTACTGATGACAATGAACATGTGACCTTCAACCACACTCGACCTCCTGAGTTTGTGTTGGAGCAGCCGATGTTGTTTGAACGTGCGTGGCTAACTATAGGAGGACTAGTGAATAAGATCTAGTAGTGTGATCTCTTGGTAGCTGAGTTCACAAAGGGGAGATTTAGAGGCTAAAAATAGGTAGCGTAAATTCCCTATGGTTTTTTTCCTAACATGGATCTAAGTATTGATCTAGTTTTAAGTTTCCATGTAAACTGAATGAAATTAACAATCTATGCTACTTTTGAAAGGAAACTAATCTAAACAAGTCGCAACACTGAAATATTAAAATCACAAACAACAATTTTACTTATATTCTAAATAATTAAAATACTTCTACACTAAAACTAAACAAGTGAGATAAACTGGTGTGATTATTCACCTGTGCTAAGTGTATGGAAACTAAACTAACTTAAAACAAGAACTTTCCCAATTGATCTATGATGAGTAGACAGCCTCCTACATATATTCTCTTCTTTAGATCCATAGGGATATGAAGAAGAGGATCCATCACTAGGGATTGTTATGAAATGTTAAAACCCTCTTGGAAATTAACTAATTACTTGTCAATGAAAGGACATTGATTTCTACTCTATTTGATATGTAATTGAAATTAACAATTTGTAGTTAAAAATTTGATAAAAAAATAAAACAAATACACAAATCCAACCTAGAAGAGTAAGAACCTTATCAAATCCAATAGTATCAATATCTATCCCCTCATTCCTTTGCTTTCTTTCTTTGAGTGTTCATGTGAGTCCAAAGGATTAGGAATGCAAAGAACAAAAACAACAGGACGACGCTTGAGCAATGATAGCTTGGAATCAATATAGACACAATGCAAGTAGAAGAGAAATAACATAAGAGATCTGAGTTTGGTTATGTAATTCCTAGCAAGATTATGGTAGAAAAATAATACAAGATACAGAGAATGCTCAACCCCCCCCCCCCATTTGCTTGAATACAAGCATGAAATATATAGGAATGGAGGATAGGAGGTTACTTCATGCACAAGGAAATAAGGATTAGTTCCAACCAATTAAATCTATTTTAAAATAGAATAGGCAAGGAATACCATGCAAACAAGACTAGTTTTTAGGCAATTTGGTTCACAAACACACCCTAAAAGTCGATTTAAGTGAAGCTTCATGTGTAAAACACACGCATGAAGTGTTCTATAAAAAGTGTTGAGGACCCTCACCCTACGTAGGGTGGTAGTCCTGGGATCACCGGCCCAAGCCTGGGAGGTGGTCCTAGGACCGCCGCCCAAGGCCTCGTAGGCGGTCCTAGAACAACCGCGCAAGCTTGGGAGGCGGTCTTGTCACTAAAGCCAAAAAATGCACATAAATGAGAGGGAAGCTGCAAGATAGCGTGGAAAGGCTAAGGATGTTTAGGGTATAAAAATACACTGTAAATGGTTTTTGGATCTTGAACACCTTCTGAAATTACATGAATCATCATTAGGGACCTTTATAACTATTTTCAGATAATGTAGCACATGCAGTTTTTGGTGCATATAGGTACAATGTAATGTCATAAATGAATAAACTACATGTGAAATGATCAAGTAAGATATGTATGGTGGGGATAAACTCAAACGATTTTATAATAAGTTTGTAAGGTATGAATCTAATTTGTTGCAAATGGACAAACCTATTTAAAAATCAAGCTAGAAATAAAAAAACAAAATCTAAAGGATGTTGTATGATATTTTATAAAATTATAAGTTAAATTTTTTTAAATGGATTAAAAAACTTACCAAAGTATCAAGAAAGAAAAAAATAGTAAAATTAAATATAAAATATATCGCAAGGATTCAAGAAATTTTAACTCAAATGTAAAAGGATAGTCAACATATGTGTGTTAACTAGCAAAAGTAATAACGATATTGTATAGTATTTTTAGGTGTAAGGAAGGTCCTAAAACAAGCCTTCCTCTCAACTATGAATGAAAGAGGTATAAAATACCAAAGTAATGGGTCTATATAAATTATTGATATATGGGTAGCTGCAATTTATACTAACCATCATGTTTAATATTTGGTTGTAAGTGGTAGCCAAAATATCAAACTAATTGAATTATCTGTTAAAAGGTTATAACTAAGTTGTGCAAGAAGGAAAAAAAAAGAAAGTGAAATGGAATAAAAAGGTTTGTTGGGGAAAAGTGGACGATATTTTAAAATTGTGTGTAATATATTTACAAGTGTCTTTGATACTCTCATGAACCTATAATAGAATTTCATATAAAACCACTAATACTATTGAATGTCATAAAACAAATAATAAAAAAAATAAGTTGTAAAAGCTTATATCTATGGAATTTTATAAATTGAATATCTAGTTCTCAGGGAATGACCACTCACGAATTTTTCATCAAGAGAAAGTTGTGGATCCTACTTCCCCTTTGGAGAGGAAAAATCACTATTTTGAGGGATTATATGGAACAAAAGGACTATGAGAAGCTGAAGAATTTTTATTCACCTTAAGGAAAGGTCACTGAAGACAATTTACATGGGATCTTGGGTCTTGAATACCTTGTGTAGCCTATGTTTCTTCCTAGGGTGCTAAAATCTATTCTTCAATAGCCTTTACTAAGTAATTTTTTTTTCAAAGGCTGAACCATACATATACGCTAAGAAAATTTGACTATATGAAAACATTTGTAAAATATGCAACACATTTACCATATACAAGAATTTAAGTGCGTGTTTGGAATAAGCCTCTACTATGATTTGTACATATTTGAGCTTTTAAAGTTATAGAAAAAATCAAAAGGGAATTATAGAGGTTCCTGTATTTTTATTCACATGCATCAAACCAAATATTATTTTATGCCACATACATGGAAATGAAAGATAGGAGTGGAAAGAAGAAAATAATCTTTTTTTGAGCTTGAAATGGGATTTGATATAAAACTTACCTAACCAATAGCCAAGGTCATTATGAAAAATGTTGCATTTCTCATATCCTAGGTGATGGGTCTCCATTTCAAATGAATATTTCTTATATATGAAATACTCTTTTATTATTTTAGCATTTACCAAATTTGGGTTCACTCTAGTCTTAATATTTTGTGCTTTAACTTGTAGCCTCTATTTTTATTTTGATATCAGAGTTCACGCTTTTACTCATTGGTATTGTAATTTGGAATCGTTTTAAGTCCAATTATTCTACAACTATTCTCCATAGACCTCAATATAATTTAAATCTGCATACATTGATATAATTTCTTCTATATTCTACTTTAAACTATACATTTGATTTGACTTTTTTTTATAATTTTTAAAAGGATGGTTTTATACGAGGTCCTATTGGTATCGAAATTGATTCTCCCTTGGAAGATGAAAAACATCACATATTTAAAAAGATACTCAAAGACGAACAAATCATAAGTCATTTTGTAGCCGGAGAGGGGATTTAGCTAGCTATTTGTCACTCAGGCATTAGAGAAATGGATAACACCTTCATTAAGGATTTGATCTATCCTCACTATGTTAGGTCATGCCTTTCAACCTAGGTGAGAGGACCCATTTTGTAACCTTTGTTGGTGAAGGACATGAAGAGATCCTTCTTTGCACAATTTTCAAGGGAACCTTGAGAAAATATGATAAATACGCCACAATTTAATTATCACGAGTTATCACTTCTAAAGAATGGAGATATTTTATGAAAAAGGTTTAGGTTACTAAAGACACTTAAAAATGCTTGGTTTTGTATATTTTGGCAGTAGAATTTATTCATTTGTGGATACACAGTGCAAACTGGGGTACTTAAAGTACAATTCATTATTATTTGAAATTTTTGGTGCAGAATTAAGCAAGATGAAGTTGATTTCCATAGATATTTGAGAACCTTTACAATAATTGGAAACTAACATATAGAATGCTTCAGAATAGCCAAAATATTCCTTCAACTAGAAGGTGTGCATCAATGGAGGCCCATATCTGCATGGTTTCACATAATATTTAAGAATTCAACACGAAGGATCGAGCTAAAGACTCAATTAAAAATTAACAACCCTTGGTCCATCATGCTTAAGATACACTCATAGGATTGTTATCCATATTTTGCCCCTGAGCCAAATATTGGATCAACCATGACCCCGCATAGAAATATCCTAAGAAAACTCATTCGGGTCTATAAATTAGTCACAGGGACTCAACATTTTGAGTGACAGTGGCCGAGAAAGACTAAGAGACCCTGTGTAAAAGAAATAACTTTGTCGAGCCATTCCCATGTCTTAAATCCATCTTTCAAGTTATAGGTAGACTCAACAATGGAATAGCAGAGTTAGACAGAAGGGGTAGTGCCAGAGAGGATTCAAGAGCAAGAGAAAAAATAATTGACAAAGATTTGAAGTCCTTAGGCTTGAAACCGTTAAAGAAAGGGTCCAAAATGACTAAGTATGGAGAAGGCAGCAGAAAGAACCATGTGTCCTAATGGCTCTTCTCCGAATGTAAATTTAAGAAGGGAAGCCTAAAATTGTGCCAGGATTCCATGCATCTAGAGTCATAAAAAATTTTGGGGTATTGAAAAGTCTTCAACTAAGAAATAAGGTGTTAGGTGTCAGCTTGGCGCATCTCCAAAAGGTTGGCCCAGGGTGGAGACTCAAACTCGTGCCAACCCTCCACATAACAAATAGTCAAACAAAGTCAAAAGGTGGATAGGGTGGGCCTCAAAATTTGATAAGTATAGAAGTGTAAGTGAAGAATTCTAAGTGTCAGTGTGACGCATCTCCAAAAGTTAGTCCCATAACAGAGACCCAAATGAGTGCAAACTCACCACGTAGCTCAAAGTCCATAAGGGGTTAGAGGGACCGTTGAAAAGTCCACAGACTGAAAGAGGCTAAAAAGTATCAACTCGACGCTCCTCCAAAGGAAAACTTTGAGAAAATTTTTCAAGTAAGTGCGGTGCCTCCACATGTCCAATCTCAGAAAGGGGCAGAGTTAGTTGAATAGTCAATGGATAGGCTAGGCTGGCAGAGGATACCAAGTTTCTAAATGGTGCTAATTCAAAGCTTGAAGAGAGATAAGGATTCAAACAAGCACCAGACTGCTGCGTGTCCTAGGTCAAGAGATATGACCCCGCTAAGTAAAATACTTAGCATAAACGTTACAAAATGGGTCATAACTCTGCCCAAGGGAAAAAGTCGACATTTGGGCCTGAGTCAATCAAAGCGGGCCATAAGGGGAAATTTTTTTTTTTTTCCCTTTCTCATCCCAAACGGATAAAAGTCACGAATTGAGCTGTAACTCTACCCAAGGGAAAAAGTCAGCATTTGATCCCAAGTTAAAGCTAAATCAGGGAATTGGAGGAAAAGGTAAAAATATACCTTTTTTCAAAAAGGCACAAAGGTAAAGATGGAAGCACACTACCCCAACCAACCAAAGGGTACCACGTGTCTAGCGGGGGCTTCGGGGCCACTGGTTTTTTCTGAGTTTTACAGACAAGGAAAAAAGATATATTATAGACCCGTAAGCCCAATTTTTCACTCTAATCTGGCTGCACATGTCCCATATCAAAAGGGCACCCATTTTAAAAATTTCTTTCCTACTCATTTGTACGGACTCGATACAACGAAGGGGCATATATTTTGAATTAGGGCTCAAAATATTACAAATATGATACCATTGGAAGATCTTTACATCTTCTACACCATGGAAGGATAAAAATTCATATTTTTCAGGCTCTGACAGGTGAAAAATGGAGACACATCTTCAAGCCTTCAATGCAGGATCCATATTTCTCAATAACTAGATCAGATTTGATCTGTTCCACCATTTCTTCTTCATTTGAGGCACTGAACCAGTGGTTGATATAGTAAAGATGGATTTGGGGGAAGATTTTATCAGAGGAATTAAAAACAGTAGTTGGGATTCAACCTACTTTTCCCACTTCTCTCTCTCTTTCTTCTCTCTGATTGAATCTTTAAATACAGGGGTGGGATTCATTGTAAAGGGTTGGACATTCTTTATTTTGCAAGATCCCCTTTTCTTCTAGCAAAGGAACTCATAGATTTTCAGACCTTTTACAAGACTATGATACATTTCTACCTTTTGGCCACTTTTTAATGCATTGTATCAATCTTTAGAGAAATAAAACACCTATGTGATTGAATTTAAATCCTCTCTTGTATGTTTTGCTTTCATATGATCTTTCATTATAGATTTGGTTATCTGTGCTTAATTATTATATGCATTTGGTTGGTTTGTGTCTATTGGAAAAAAAAATGTTCATCATTCCTCTGGTACATCACCTTATAGATTAGTTTGATTTCTTGTATCCCTTATACCCTGTCTCCTTGGCGAGTTTAGACTAGGTATAAAGAGAAATCCTCTGCAAGTTCACACATATCCACCTAAACAGAGGAATAAGAACCATACTTCAATATGGAGAGCTTTCCCATTTTTCAATGTCCCACACCTTGGGGAAGGTTCAATGTTATGCAATCACACCAAATGACTCTACCTTAGAAAATTAGGCATGTAGAACTCATTTGGGCGTGTTGTGATTCTCCACTAACAGTTATGGCATGCCAGGTGGAACCGAGAAGTTTCCATCTTGTTACAGTAAGAATTGATGTACACTTGTTGTGATTTTGACTTTTAAGAAATTTTAAAATTGTAGATCTGGATACTCCACTGGAAACAAATCCAATGGTTTAAGTAGTCCAAGCAAGTTCATGAGAATAATACAAACACGGTCAAGAACCAAAGAAGAGGGATTATTTTTCTATTTAGACTTATCCCCAGATAGAAGAAGGGGAGGAAGAAGATCCCAGAGAGCTCTATCCCCACCAAGAAGATCCTTATTGACACCTCCTCCAACCATACCATTCTCTCAATCAAGAGGGGTTCTCAGGCTAATCAAGATGGTTAAGCCAAATCCTTATGTCAATTTCACCGGCAGCAGCCCACTCACTCTGAATGCACAAAATCCGGGTCCCGGTAGCAGCATTAAAGAGCATCCCATATTTCACTGGGGAAAACTAGACTTCTCCTGGTGATCATGTCTAAGATATTGTAGATGTCTGTAAAATCCATGAAATCCATGAGATGGAAATTGCAGTCAAGTTTCTCACCTCTTCACTCAAAGTGAAATCTTCACAATGGTTTAGAAGCTTTGAGGCATGATCTATCCAAAATTGGAACCAACTGTTCATAGCTCTTCAAAACCAGTTTGGAGAGAAGGGTGATAAATTACCTTTGTTGGAGCAACTAACAACAATAAAAAGAGCTCCAAACGAGCAGCTAACATACTTCAACCTCAGTTTTCAGTGGACTTGGGACATGACTCCAACATCAGTAAAGCCCACTAATGAAGGTGCCTTCTTATACTTTCTTAGGGCTTTAAATTATGATATTTTGTTGATGATTCAGTCAACGGGGGGAAAAACCTTATCAGAATCCTATATCCTTTCCAGAGAGGTTGATAAACGGGGCTGAGAACCATTTGATTCAGGCTAGGAAAATCACTCTTAGGCAATCAATTCCTCTATACCTCGAGTAAGGAATCCTAGATACAAGCCCAACACCAAAATTAGCTCCTATAGGCACTCCCAGGAGTCAAAGCTTAGCTGAAACCATCACTCACCATATAACACCTCTAAGGAACTCCAGGAAGTCATGAAACAACTTCATAATCTAGGGAATGAATTAGTAAACATCAAAAGGAAACAAGCTTAGAGTTCTAGGCCATATCAGTCTCAGGCTCAGTCTCGGGGTCTGTATGAGGATAGACCCCCAGTATCAGCAAAATAAGACACCATCTCAGACTGTAAATCAAAGCCAGAACCAAGGACACCCCCAAGCTTCTAGACCTTTTAGGTCATATGATCCAAACACAACTTCAAGATCAAGGGAATTGGTTCCAGTATAGAACAATGTAGCTCAAGAATATGATTGGTGTTTTCCATGCAATCAGCCTCATTACCAATCAATGTGCTTTAATGGTGCACTCAATCAATACTTGATGGTGTAGACCAGTATGGTGCCACAAGAACCCAGCCAGGAAGGAGATCAGAAACAAGGAGCTCAATAAGGGGGACGTCTAGGTGAGACTATGCTTGTTAATTGGTAGGCCGAGGACTTCTATGAGATGAATCAATTCCCTTCTCAAAGTGTAGCTTCCAATACACGGTCCAAAAATAGAAATATTAGAGAAGTCCAACCAATGAATTCAGGTGACCCTCAACCTTCCATCACTCCACAAGGTGTTGGTGCTCCAAATATAACTCCCAACATACAGAACAAATCCAAGAAACCTTCTAAATCCACTCAAGCACCGGTTATAACTGTTGGTGTGTGTTATTTTCCACATCATTAGGTAAGTCATCTCACTTAGCTAAGATCATAGGTCCATGTGTCATTTAGGGGTCATTATGAGATTCCCTTGAGCGTCATTGTGTCAGTGTGTCAACGCGTCAGTGTGTCATATGTGTCATTGGGAGCTACACTTCTATTCTGGGAATGTAACTCCCCCTCTCTACTCAAGTTCTCATGATTTTAGCACTGGAGGTTACTCAACACCTCCTATATGTACACCCCATTTAATCTATGAGATAGAGGAGATTTTTATGGCCTAACCAGGTTCTACTCATGTTTCAAATCTTTGCATGCACATTTGGTTGATGCTCGCTCCTCCCGAGATCTCTTCACGCTGTCGTTCACACATCCATTGATGTGCATGTCATCCCTCATGATCCTCGCTTGCGGGTTTTAAAACCTATTTCATGGTATTAGACTGGATCTTGTGGATCCATGCACCCTTTAGCATTTCTGTGCTTTTTTTCTGTCTTCTGGCATGATATTCAGATTTCGTTGCGTGTGTCATAATGGATATTTCATTCATGCGTTTATTGCATTAATTTCATGATTTTTACCTTTGTTTGTGGGTTGGTGGTTCATGATTTTTTGTTCGTGGTTTCAATTTTTCCAGAATTTACATGCATTTTCTGTGTTCCAGGGTGCATTTCAAGTTCATGGGTTACAGATTTTAGAGTTTAGTGTTGTCTTGTTTTTTACTTCGAGCTATACTCTACCTGCTCACCTTGCTTATCTACATACATCCTCCTCATGTTCTCATTAAATCGAGTTGGAATAGCTTGATGATTCAGTTTTATTTGCATGAACATTTTTTGCAGTAACTGTCAAGTTCCTACACTATTTTTTTACACTGGTCATTGATTTCATTGTCTGGCTCTGATTTTACTTTTACATGGTCGTGGTTGTTTAATACAACGTGGGATTGTGCATTAGCTAGAACTTTGGCTTGTGCTTTGGCCCTCAACTATTTACACTTTTTTGTGGCCTATGCATGTGTTGTTCGTCCTTAGACCACCAGCTCAAGGATTAGGTGAACATTTTCTACCTTGGTGACTCGAGCACTACATCCCATTCCTTGGTTTTTTCCCAATGTGTTGGTTGTGGCCTGTACAGCCATTACCATCTCCCACCAACTAATCAACATTTACTCTGCTCAATTTATTTCTCGTTTGCAGAGAATGTTTACTTTAGTGGTATATTTGGAGCCTCATCTCAGCGAGGTATCCTACACATTGAGTGGTTTCAAAGCACATTTTGGTTGTTACACCTAGCACGCCATGTCCCTCTCAAGCTCCACCACTCCATAATTTTCATGTGGCCTTGCTCCAGCACCTCCAGCTCCTCCACATGTGGTGTTTCCTTGCTACAACCTGCGTTGGAATCAACAGATGTGCAACACTTCTTGTGGCCATTTGTTTTGGTGTTTTTTGGCAGTTTTGGCACTTTTTATGGTCTACAGTGCAACCTACTAAACACAACAGCCACATGGCTCCATAACATGGGTCCCCCACTCCTCCTCCACCTTTTTTTATGTTTTAAGGTGTTTAAAAATTAAAACATTCAGGTTGGCATTGTAATTTGGGTTTTTGGCTGTTATTGTTCACCCTCTTATGAGTGTCAAAGACGGAGGGCGAGGTCCGTGGTTAGTAGGAGGCTAATCCCCCCTCGAAGTCAAAACAAACACTATCTAAAATTCCATACCATTTCCAATGGGTACCCACATGATACCCTTTGCACCCATCTCGTGCACTTTTTTAATGCATTCGTAGCGTTTATTGCATTTTCTCATTAGTTGCGGGAATTGCTTTGTGTTATAACTTTTGACTCGTTGCTCGGATTTGAGCACTTATTTAGTCAAAGTTACATGTTTTATCACATTGTACATGATGGCATTGTCATTTTTGTAAATTCAATACTTTATAAAGTGCCACATTCTGGGGGGGTTGATTGTACTCTAGGGATTTCACATGTAGATGCATTATTGGTCGAGCCTGACATTTTACATTAGTGCATCTTGCATTTTTCATCATGGAGAGTTCTCTTTCCAGACTTGAGCATCATAGGATCAATTTATAGCCTATGCCACATCTCACTGGGAGAGGGAACTATTCAACTTGGCGTGCTTCCATGGAATGTTACTTCGCCCATGAGGGTCTTTTTACCCTTCTTTCTTGGGCTAGTTCCTGCACCAAATGATCATTGTCATCTGGAGGACTTCCTTGACACTTGTGACCATGTCTTTGGTCATATGATGACGCATGTCTCTAGATATCTCTTGTTTCATGTGGCACACTCAAATCCACCTCACCGTGTCTAGAGCATTCCTCAGTCCCTCTATAAAAGACCCTTCACATACTGCCAGCTGCTATTGCTACTACTGATTGAGTTGTCTCCTCTTCTTCAAGTGATGACAGTACCACTGATAAAGACTCACTTGGTTCTACTTCTGATGATGAGGATTTTACACCCATTTTTAATGTCGAGAGCACTACAGAGGACTCTTCTCCTCTTTCTCTTACTATTCCAAAGAGTGTTGACACATCCCACAATCTCATCAGATATCAAGCAATCTCCTAATCAGCCTCATATTATCATTACACTAGCCTCCTTTCCACTTCTAGTGTGCAAGGTTCCTTCCACTCCTCTACCTTCATTGGATGACTCATACCTATCTGACATCGCTCTTCTGTTTGTTTAGCCCCCTCATTGGGATGAGTATCTTCCTGACCTTAGTCGTCTTTTCATAGAGTCTACTTGTGATGCTCTATAGGACCCTCATCCATCTACAGGTGTTTTAGAGGAGTTCATCATCTCTATTATTGGGAGTTCCCCTTTTGGGACTCTTAACCACTTCCACTTTTTCAGAGACCTTCATTGATCCACCCTCAGTTGTGGATCCCTTTTTTGTTGTGGAGGATTTTTTGTTCCCTTCACATCACTTAGACATCCTTTCTGTAGGTGTTCCTCTTTTTCACTTTGATGGTTCTACACATGTGGCATTACCTTCGGTTCCTTAGCAATCACTCACTAGACCTATGCCACACCTCTGTGCACCCAGATTCAAAGTTCTTCATGTTGCTGCCTTCAGTTTCCTTTGTGGAGTGGGCGGAGTTGTAGTACGTCATTTCTGTCCTTCCTAAGGATAGGCACATAGTTCAGTGTGGGTGGATCTTCTTCAGTCCAAAGATAAAGGATCTCATCATCGACATTCTTCTGGGAGACCTTCTAGAGCTGCAGAGTTTAGATCCGTCCATGGCATCTTCTGCATCCCTCTCATATCCCTCTTCTTCTCTCTTGTTCTTCTTTTCGAGAGATTGTCTATTTGTACCTGGGTACCCTTTTAGGCTCGTCTATGGCTGGGACCCATATTTGGCATCTTTCTTAGATTGGAGAGTGTGTTGTTCTCTTTGTGGTGGATTTTTTCTGACTGGGTTTTCCTTCACTGCTTGGGACTTCTTTCTTGTACATGGGTACCTCATCAGGCTTTATGCCAGGACCTCATTTCTCATTTTTGACTTGCTGCCTCATCCTAAGTGTTGATGAACGGGGGGTGCTTGTGTGTGTTATTTTCCACATAATTAGGTGATTCATCTCACTTAGCTAAGATCATAGTTCCATGTGTCATTTAGGGGTCATTATGAGATTCCCTTGCATGTCAGTACATCAGCGCGCTAGTGCGTCAGTGCGTCAGTGCATCATATGCGTCATTGGGAGCTACACTTCTATTATGGGAATGTAACTCCCCCTCTCTACTTGAGTTGTCATGATTACAACACTAGGGGTTACTCAATACCTCATATATGTACACCCCATTTGATCTATGAGATAGAGGAGAGTTTTATGGCTTAACCATTTTATGCTCGTGTTTCAAATATTTTCATGCACATTCGGTTGATGCTCACTCCTCTCAAGATCTATTCACACTTCCATTCGCACTTCCATTGATGTGCATGTCATCCCTCGTGATCCTCGCTTGTGGGTTTAAAACCCTATTTCAATAATAACCCATGTGAAAGAAGAAATATGTCTGGGAAGGGGCAGCAAAATGATAGATCATTCAATATTATTGAGAAAATGAAGAGGATAAGTGTGAACATTTGTCTATGTGAGTCACTGGCCATTCAAGGGAAGAGGGATCTATTGCAGACTGTTATAAAAAATCGGTCAAGATCAAATCACACACCCCTAACCAACAAGAGAGAGTGATTTCTAATATGTTTCAACTATGGAAAAACCATGGAGAGCAAGGTAAGAAACATGATACCTCCTCCATTCTATGTCTCATTGATTATTGCAGACAAATTGGTGAGCCATTGTATGATTGTTTCTAGGGCCAGTATCTCTGTAATGCCCAAGAAAATATCTTATCAAATGGGTCTCCAATATGAAATCATCTCTACAAGGGTAGTGCAACTAGATGGGACAACAGTGAAAACTATTGGAATCATCAAGGATCTTAGCCTCACTCTTCACACCTACCCTAATGTCACTTTTTTTCATAACGTATCCATCATAGATTTTCCACCACATTTTTCTTTGTGTTTATCCAAGGAATTCACTACTAAATTTAGAGGCTATCTATCTACTGATTGGTCACATATGCTCTTTAGAACAAGGTATGGGGAAAAATCCACAATCAGATCTGAACCCATTGCTAATAATCATATTGAATCTTATGCGCCTAGCCCAATCAATGCAAACTACTCAACTTTTGATCAAGAAGACCTCCTAAGCACTTGTGAAGTAGACACCAAGGTGGGATGTATCCCAAACTTGAATCTAAATGAGTGGGCCAACAAGAAACATTATTTTGACCCCTATAAGGAGATGGAAGAATCTAAGATAGAATTCTACTATCTACATGAAGAGGATCGTCCTCTTCCTGACCTTATTAAGCCAAAATGTAAGGATGAAAATAAGGTATGACAATTTTTCTTTGATGGCTCAAGGAGTAAGCAAGGATTTGGAGGAGGAGGAACTATTGTGTTCCCGAAAGGTATGAGATATTATTCAGCCTTCTGATTTTAGTTTTCCTATTCAAACAACACAACTGAATATGAATCTTTGGTCCAAGGTCTTCATTAGGCAAGGAAGCTAGAAATCAAGAACTTACAAGTGTTTGGTGATAGTGAAATGGTTTCTAATCAAGTCAAAGGACTTAATGTTGTCAAGAACGACCTGCTAAATAACTACAGGAGTACAGTATGGGACCTCATGGACAATTTTAAATCCTTCAACATTGTGTCCATACCTAGGAAGGAGAATGAAGATATTGATAGGATTGCAGTAGTTGGAACAACATTTGATGTGGTCGACAACATCAAGAGAGATAAATAACAACCACATATCCATATATTTGTGAGGCCAGCAGTGCCAAATAACAACACATGTTGGAAAGTGTTTGAGAGTGATCAATAGATCATTAATGTTTTACAAGAGGAAGATAAATTCTCATCTTGAAATCAAAGCAGATTAGAGCAGAAATATGGGAGTCAGGTGGTACAACTACATAAAAACAAGCTTCCCCAAATTCTTAGTTACATTGGATTCTATCTTCAATCCTAATGATCAGTCTAGAAAAGAGAAAAATAACATACAGATCAAAGGGGAAGATTCAGAGTCAATACCAGTTGAAGAAAGAAAAACACTACAAGTTAGAAAAGTGGCCACCGAGTAAGGAAGGTATGAATTCATACAACTATTCCAAGAGTTTCCATATGTGTTTTCTTGGAGATATGAAGACATAAGAGGGTTCAATCCAAATCTAGCACAACACACAATCAAACTAAATCCAATTGCTTAGCCCATCAGGAAAAAGTAGAGACCAGTAAACCCACACATTGAGCCTCTGATGAAGAAAGATCTGAACAAGATGGTATAGGAAAGTATCATATTTCTAATCAAACACTCAAGTTTGGTTGCAAACCTGGTCCAAGTCAAGAAGAAAAATGGAGAGATTAGGATGTGTGTAGATTTTTGAGACTTGAAAAGATCCTCCCTCAAAGATCACTACCCACTCCCTTCAATGGAGCATATCTTGCAGGTAGTGTCTTGTTAAGAGAGATTCTCTCTCCTAGATGGATACTCAGTATATAGCTAGATCATGGTAAAAGAATATTATCAATTCAAGACAGCTTTCACCATAAAATGGGGGTAGTTATGCCTACAAGAAAATTTCCATTTGGATTGTCTAATGCCAAAGCCGCTTTCAAAAGGGCAATGGATATGGAATTCAAAGGGATGATCAAAAAAATAGTGCTTATCTACCTGGATGACATTGTTATATTCTCAAACAAATGCAACAAACCACCTTTTCCACCTAAGGTAGGTGTTCCAAATGTGTAGGAGATTTGAGGTATCATTGAACCCCAAAAATTCATTTTCTTGGCCCATGAGGGCAGGCTTCTAGGCCATATTGTATCAAAGGAAGGATTGGCAATTGACCCGGAGAGAGTGGAAGCAATAAGAGCATTTCCATTTCCAAGCCATAAGAAATATCTTCAAATCTTCCTAGGAAAAACCAATTTTTTCCGTAGGTTTGTACTAAACTTTAATACCCTCATTAAGCCAATAACATTGATGTTGAATAACAACTTAGCATTTAGGACGAAAAATGAAGGAAAAGAGAGTTTTGAATCCATCAAACATGCAATATCACATGCTCTGACTCTTATCAACCCTGACTTCTCAAAATACTTCATGTTGTATGCTTTTGGAGGATCAAACACAATCTCATCTATCTTGATACAACTTAATAGAGAAGGATTAGAGCATCCCATAGCATTCTACAGTCAGAGGCCTGGAAGACTATGAATTAAGGTATTTTTTTTATTGAAATGTGTGTCTTTGCTATCATTACGATTTTGAATAATTTTAGACACTTGGTCTCAAACAACAATATCCAACTGCTAGTGTCTCATGTTTGGTGTCAAGGACTTCCTCCTAAACAAGGACTTGAATGAGAAGATAGTAGGGTTGATCACCAGTGTAGTGGATTATGGAATTTAAATAAAAGTTACCAAGTTGGTTCGTGGCAAAGGTTTGTGTGAGCATCTTGCTTCTAAACCAAATGATGAGTCAAAAGGAGATGAAGAACCTATGCTACTACTACAAGATGACCAAGATCAACTAGTTAATGATACACCCACTTCTTGTTGGACTCAAGACATGGTGCACTTACTCCAAACATGTCCGTGTCTTCATGGGATGAATAAAGAAAAGAGGAGACATTTCAGACTACAGGCCCATCCCATATGTTCTTATTTATGGTGTCTTGTTCAAAAGACTCATCAATGGAATTATGCTAAGATGCATTGAGGTAGATTAGCTTGAGAGAGTGTTACAATAATTCCATGTTAAAGCAGTTGGAGGCAATTTTAATCCAAGGTGAAAAAACTAAAGATCATGAAAGTGGGATATTACTGGCCCAGGGTGTTTAGTGACTACTATGCATGGATCAATATGTGTAAGAGTTGTGCATTCTACAAAGGCAAAGAAAGGCTTGCAGCACTTCCATTACACCCAATCTCAGTCAATAAACCTTTCATGTAATGGGGATTGGAATTCATTGGATTCATCAATCCAAATTCAAGCCAAGGCCATTAATAGCTTCTGACAGTAAACATATTACTTCACCAAATAGACCGAAGTAGTGGCACTGAAGGAAGCTAATGAGTCTAGTATACTATTTCTATCAAGGGATAGTGACCAGATTTGGAGTGCCAGCCACCATTATATCAGACGATGCATTATCATTCATAGGTTCCAAGATCACAGGATGAGCTGTTAAGAATGGGACTTACTTGAGAACTTCATCAAACTATTACCCTCAAGGTAATGGCTAGGATGAGTTCGCAAACAAGGGCCTGTTAAAGATCATTAGGATAACTCTTACAGAGAATCATAGAACCTGGCACATAAAGTTTAGAATGGCCTTATGGGATGATAGGATAACACCTAAGAGATCTACAAGAAGCTCTCCATTAAAACTTTTCTATGGGAAAGAGGTAATATTTCCTATATCACTTGAGTTGCCAACATTAGAACTCGTGAAGAAGCTAGAGATGTTTTAATTTAAACTGATGGAGGTTAGGTATACGGAGCTGATAGAATTGAAAGAAGTTAGAGAGAAAGCACTCAAAGCAATAGAAAATAATCAAGCCTCAATAGAGAGATGATTTGACAAGAAAGCAAAAGCAAGGACCTGTTATCCATATTTTTCCCTCGTGCCAAATATTAGATCAGCCATGACCCTGCATAAGAAAAACCTGAGAGGACTCATTCAAGTCCTGTAAATTTGTTGCAAAAAGACTCAACCATGGAGTGGTAGAGGCCAAGAGATACTAAAGGACCATGTGCAAAATAAATGACTTGATCAGGCCGTTTCCATGTCTTAAATCCGTTCTACAAGTTATAGGAGGACAGACAAGAAGGGGTGATACCTCATAGGAACTAGAAATGGTGAATTTTTGAGGTCCTTGGGCTCGAAACTATTCACAAAAGGGTCTAGAAGTGATTAAGTATGGAGGAGGAAGTGGAAGAGGCCACGTGTCCTAACGGCGCTTCTCCAAAGCTGAATCCACAAAAAGGGGATGACTAAACAAGCACTAGACTGATGTGTGTCCCAGAGGAAGATGGGGAGTTGGAGGGAAAAGTTAAAATTTAACTTTTGTTCAAAGGGAAAAAGATAAATTATCAATCCAAAAGCCCAATTTTTTGTTCTAATCCGGCTGCCACGTGTCCCAAACCAAAAGGGGGCCTATTTTTCAAATAGTTTTCGATACAAACTTCTAAGTGGCATATCTTTTGACTCAGGGCTTGAAATATTATAAATATGACACCATTGGAAAGATCGCAGCATCACCTACACCATGGAGGTCTGAGACTTTAATTTAGAGGAGTTTAGGTAAAGTAAAATGGAAGAAATGTCTTCAGGCCTTCAATGCAGGATCCATCTGTCTCAACAACCAGATTGGATTCGATATGTTTCCACTGTTTCCTATTCTTTCAAGGCACTAAATTAAGGAATCATGTGGTAAAGATGGATTTGGGGAATATTTTATCAGAAGCATTAATAATAGTGGTTGATCTTCAACCCACTTTTCCCACTTCCCTCTCTCTTTCTTCTCTCTAATCAAATCTATAAATATGGGGTCAAGATTCATTGTAAAGGGTTGTTGTTCATTCTCCTTCCCTACCCCCCTCTCTCTTTCTTCTCCATGGTCGAATGTGGAGTTTAAGCCTCCTCCCTTAGCTCTATAATGAAAAATTTCTTTCCTCTTTCCCATTAATTGTGTATTGCGTGAACTCCTGGAGCAATAAATCTATTTCGTGATGCGTTTTGACCATCCTTTGCTCATTTTGTTGTCTCCTCTCACCTCTTACCAGTGTGGGGTATATTGTGCATATCTCTAATGTCCATTGTAGGTTATTTAGGAGTCATGTTTTTAAGGGATTTGAAATGGTGTTCTGTGTGAAATTTCATCCTTTGGTCTGTGTTGCATTTTGTCCCTCCTCTACATTGCTCAACTCTCTCCATTTTTGGCATTTGGAACTATGATCAGCATTTTCCTTTCTCTCAGCTGTATCACCCCTTTAGTGTAGGATTTATTTATTTGCATGTTCTCTCTCTCTCCTTGGTCTCCTTAGAATGGTTACACTAGGTTTAGATTAGTTTGCATTTGCTTCCTTAGGAGTAGCTTAGTGGCAGGTAGGATTAGGAACAAGAACCAAGCTTTCTCTGGAGGATCATCTCCAAGTCTATGCAAGTCCTGCAAAGCTTGAGAGAATGATCCAATGTTGTGCAAATCACACCAAATGAGTCTACCATTTCAAACTACAGATCCATAGAGGCCATTTGCAAGTGATCTATGATTTTGCACTAACAGATACCAGAGACTTTTACAAATCACAGTCTTAACTAGGCCTGAAGCAAACTTACATACTTTGTCTTAACAACAGCTAGAAAAAAAATCCACATTTGTCTTAATCAGGAAAGTGGTATTCAGCCTTCTGGAGGTAATGTTTAGCATATCTGGTGACTCCATCTAGGTTAACAACCCATTCTCTGAAAGTAAAAGGAAACCTTATGTCCATCCATAGAAAAAAAATGGGTAACTTCAGCTCCATTGCACCATGTTGTGCATAAGATCTGTTTGATTGAGATAGAAGTCCATGAGATCTGATCCAATCATGGTCTTCATGCCCTAACATGATGATACTCAGAGGTGTTTAGCAAAAATCCTATCTTCCAGGTGTAAGAGAGTTGTCTAAACAGTTCACCAAATTGGCATCATGACTAGCCATTGGCAAAATAGACTGATAGCTCTCCAATTGGTATGAGATATCTAAGGAACTACTCCCTCTGGCCTTTACATCATATAAGGAGGATAGGGAGATACATATAATGACAACAACTAAAGGTTGAAGATGCCTTCCTCTAGCTGGATTATATTTCTCTTCACATTAATCCGCCGTCTTGCACATGAATCTTGCTAGTTCACTTGGATCAGAACCAATGCAGAGATAACACAACGCATAGCATGTAGATCCAAAACATATGAACCTTGATAAATAGGAAGTGCCCTGAGACTATAAATATTAAATAAAAGACAAACACAGGTGAAGAGAATATTGACTTCAAGTTTGAAGAAAACCCACACTGTAATAATTATGGATTGATGACATCCGTGTTGCAATTATGACCCAAGTCCCAAGAGTACCTTGTCAATGTGATAAGGCACTTGGATCACCAGCTCCACTGCCTTTTCCAGATTGAAGTGCCTTCCTCAATGTCCATCAGTTGAAACTACTACATGAAAAAAATCAACAATGCCCCATATGTTGATTAGCATTTCTCAAACTTTGTTGGTGAACTGATCAGGCACCTCATGTTGCTGTCTGTCACATCTTTGCATTTCCCTTCTGACTATGGGTCCCCCACATACTTTCCAATTGAAATGTGGTTCCCCTCCACCATTCAAATAGGTGAAGGGCAAATAGTGGATACCCCACCCAGTTGCACTACTCTTGACTTACCAAGTCCATTGATGGGAAGTTCCACTACTACCAACTAGTCAAGGAGAACCCCACAGTTGCAGAACCCAACAGAGAAGAAATCATAGAAAATATGAAGAGTTGTGCTACTAACTTTGAGTTTTCAAAGGTCCCCTTGTTGGTTAAGCCTATAGAGGAGGCTTAGGTCAAGCTGTAAGTGGTGGAAGCTCCAGCTATAGCACAAGTAAGGGGAAGAAGGAGCTACTGATAATCTAAAAGAAGAGGAGTACATTCTGGCTGTAGAGGAGGACCACATAGTTTCAGAGGCTCCAAGTGTGGAGCAGGCCATAGAAGAACCTTTAGTTCTTCCTCCCACTTCATCCCCTATAAGCTTTTGATTTTGAAGAAGAGTTTAAGCTTTCAAAATTCATGTTTAAGGATGAAGGGAACCATGGTGAGTCATTTGTAGATTAGGAGGACACCATGAAGGAGGTTGAGCACCTACAGTAGGATAACAAGGAATCATATTACCTATTTGAATTGGAGGATTACCTTGATGGAGGGGAACCCATGGAGATCACATAATTTTTTACTCCATCTCTCACATTCCAAGCACATAAGCCTACTACCGTGGAGGATAACATTCAAGAACAACGGCGTGCACTTCATAATAGCCCTCTGGAACCAAGACTGAAAGACACGACTCTCACATGTTCTTCATAAGAGAAGGAAGAGAAAAAGGAGGAAGATTTAATTATCCCTCTCACACCATCCATCAATGAGAGTCACTAAGAATGCTCCATTATTGGAGTTAGAGTTCAGAACCATGGGTAGATTCAAAGGAACATACCTTTCCCAATCAGATACTTGGCTTCATTAGAGCTAAGGGAGAATCTAAAACTAGTCATGCCTACTCTAGGACATGATGATCAGCATAAAAGTACCAAGGGTCATCATCAACACCTCCAGAATTCTGATTCAAGTTAGCTTGAGGAGGTATTTTCCATTATCGCTGATACCTTAATGATTTGGGTGGAGGGCTAGCTTATTGTCAGTTTTTCACTCATACAGGAAACTATATTTAGTGTCAAATCATTTGCATGGCTGCCCCTCTTGAGAAAGGGAAGCTACTTCTCCCTTGTTGTAGTAGGATTTTTTAGCATTATTTCTCTCTGGTTAGTGTAGGAGTAGGAGTAGACTTTGTTTCTAGCAGAATAAGTGCTTATGAACACTCTGTCAAATGTCCCATTTGAGGCATGTATGATTTTCTCAATTGATGTATAAGTTTTGTTTATATTACTCCAAAGGTGCATAAAGCCAAGCTCCTTAGTATTCATAGTAGGGAGACTCAATAGTTACCTAAGTAACAGTTTGCATCCTCAAAGAAAAAAAATGCAGAGCAACTAAAATTGTAAATCAGGATAGTCCGTTTGAGAGACAAATGAAGCCCTGGGTTATCCTTCAATTTTCTAGTCTCATAAATCTTCATTTCAAGATTTCTTATGAAAATTGAGAGTGCAAGCAACTAGGCTTATTCAATCCAAGGAACAAAATTAGTATCAGACCATATTTCCTTACGATCCATGCCCAACGGATATGACAAGGCAATTGGTATATTTCATCGAGTAGGTAGATACCCCTGTAAGTCACCAAATTGCTATCCATATGTTCTCCCCTGTGCCAAATATTGGATCAAGACATGACCTCGCAATAAGAGGAACCTGAGAGGACCCATTTTCTTAAATCCTACAAATTTGTGCCTAAAAGACTCAACCATGGAGTGTTGGAGCTTTGCCACCATGCATAGATACTAGAGTGACCCTGTGTAAAAGAAATGACTCTTTTGGGCCATTTCCATGTCTTAAATCCATTCTCCAAGTTACAGGAAGACTCAACTATGAGATAGCAAAATCAGACAATATTCAAAGGGGAGATGTCACAGAAGAACAAAAAGATGGTGAAGTTTTGAGGTCCTCGGGATCGAATTTTTTTACAAAAGGGTTGAGAAATGATTAAGTGTGCAGGAGGTAAGTGGAAGAGGCCATGTGTCGATCCTAATGACGCTTCTCCAAATCTGAATCCAAAATTTGGAGGAGGAAGACCAAACAAGTGGCCAGAATGACATGTGTCCCAGAGGATTTTCCTTTTTTTCAAAGGGAAAATGATAAATTGCGGACCCACAAGCCCAATTTTTTTATTCATGGAATCTGGCTGCCACGTGTCCAAAACCAAAAGGGGGGCCCATTTTTCAAATTATTTTCCCCATCCATCTGTATGGACCCAATACAGACTTTGAAGGGGCATATATTTCGACTCAAGGCTCAAAATATTACAAATCTGACACCAATGGAAGTGTTTCTCGGCGTCACCTATGCCATGGAGGAATAAGACATTAATTTTGAGGATGTTAGGTAAAGCAAAATTGTTTAGGAAATGTCTTCAGGCCTTCAATGTAGGATCCATCTGTCTCAACAACCAGATGAATAGATTCGATCTATTTCTGCCATTTCCTCTAGGTCTTTCAAGGCACCGAATCAAGCTCTATCATGTAGTAAAGATAGATTTAGGGCATATTTTATTAGAAGCATTAACAGTAGAGGTTGAGAAATCAAAATACTTTTCCCACTTCCCTCTCTCTTTCTTCTCTCTAATCAAATCTATAAATACAAGGGCAAGATTCATTGGAAAGGCATCGAACTATATTGTTCATTCTCCTTCCCTACCCCACTCTCTCTTTTATCTCCAGGGTATCAATGTGGAGTTTAAGCCTCCTCCCTTGAACAATTTCTGTAATGGCATTTTCTTTCCTCTATTCACGTTAATGGTGTATTTTGTGAACTCCTGGAGCAATAAAATCTATTTCATGATGCATTTTGTCCATCCTTTACTCATTTTTTTGTCATCTTCATTGCGTCTCAATTTTTTGTAGTGAGTATATTATGCATATCTCTAATGCTCATTATAGGTTTTCAGAGCTGTGCTATAAGGGGTTTCAAGATGGTGTTCTGTGTGAAATTTATCCTTGGTGAGCTTGTGATGCATCTATCCATCCTCTCCATCGCTCACCTCTCTCCATTTCAGGAAGTTGATTTGGTTTGTGATGGCCAAGACGATTTTCCTATTCTCAATGCTATCACCTCTGTAGTGTAAGGTTCACTAGGCTATTTTCATGGCTCTCTCTCTCTCCTAAGAGGGTCCCTTGGAATTGTTAGAATTATGGAGTAGATAGTAACATTTCCTTCCTTACAAGTATTTTAGTGCTAGGATTAGGAAGAGGAACTGAAGCTTCTCTGAAGGATCATTCCATATGCAAGTCCCATAACTTGGGGAATGATCCAATGTTATGCAAATTACAGTTTGGTAAGGCAATGAGTCTACCTTAGAAAAGTAGATCCATAACTCACTTTAGGGGTGTTCTGCTTTCAACTGACATGATCTTCTAGGAAGGAGACATAGTTTTGAAATGGGATGTAGATCAAGCGAAACCAGGAAGGCATTCCAAGTTTGCATGCCATTTGTCAGAGATGGCCCACTTATGGTCACAAGATGAAAAAGTAACAATTATTTCTAATTGTCTACATTGGATGGAGAGGAATTGTAGACTATAGTAAATGGAATATATCTTCAACATTGCTACTAAAGAAGAATTTCTCACCTTGTACATAATAGTTTAATTTTCTCTTTCTTCTAAGTTCTTATGCACATCGCATTGTAGTAGTTTAGGTTGCTTTTATCTTAAGTGCTTTGCATGCTCTGCATGTTCTATTTGGAGCATGTATGATTTCAAATTTTGTATATAGTTGTGGTGATGTTTTTTTTCTCTTATGCAGTCAATTCGGAGAGACAGATGAGGCCTAAGTCAAAACTATTTTTTAATCTTAGAAACCTTCATTTTGAGATTTCTTATGAAAATTAAGAGTGCAAATAGTTGGGTTCGTGAATCAGAGGAAAAATCAGTATCAGACCATCGTTCTCGACTCCATGTCCAACGGATATGACAAGGGAATTAGTATTTTCATCTTGGAAGTAGATACCCCTCTTAGTCGCCAAATTGTTATCCATATTTTGCCCCCAGGACAAATATTGGATCAGCCCAGACTCCGCATAGAAAGGAACTTAAGAAAAATCATTCAAGTCTGTAAATTGGTCACATAGGGACTCAACATTTTGACTAGCGGGGGCCAAGAAAGAGTAAGAGAACCTTTGCAAAAGAAACAAATTTTTTGAGCCATTCCCATGTCTTAAATCCATATTTTAAGTTACAGGTAGACTCAATAATGGAATAGAAGAGTTAGACAGAAAGGGTAGTACCACAGAGGAATCAAGAGCAAGAGAAAAAAGAAACAGATAAGATTAAAGTCCTCTGGATCGAAATCATTCAAGAAAGGGTCTGTCGACACTAAAATTTTCCTCCAAAATTTCCATTTCATTAATATATGTATTAGGAATAGGATGTTGTTAAGTGTAATTAGTAGTAGCGTCCGATAGAAGATAACGGCGCCGTCAGTACGGTGCCGCCAATAATGTGGAGTACGGTAACAGTCAAAGTACAATAGGAATGTTGTAAAAAGTAAATATTTGTCGTAAGTGGTCCGGTAATGTTAAAATGTCAAAGTTTGGGTAATTAGAGAAGTAGGGTCTACATGATTAGGAATTAGAAATATTATATTGGTAATAAGGACAAGGAGTGAGGTCATAAATATTTTGTGTATTTTATTTGTAAAAATTCTAAAAATGTGGAACCCATGTAAAATGATAAGGTTTATCTTATCTTAACAGATAAGCTTACATGTACAGATAAGAGTTAAGGTATGGAATATGATTCGTCAGAGTGGATTTCTTATCCTATCTTAGAGATAGGATGGATAAGCCTGGAAGTTCTATAAATAGAGAGGCCACCCCCCTCATTTAGCATAGAAAGAAGTAGTGAGAAATATTGTAGGAAGTGTGCGAAGGAAGCCATCAGTTAAAGGTGTGTTGAAGAAGCCATCGAGAGGTGTAATTGTAAAGTTTCTCCCATAGTCTTGTTGAAGAATCTCATGGGTGAGATTGTAACAGTTTCATGTTAATATTATAATTTATTTTGATATTTCAGATTTTTCGTCATTCTGTCTTATCATAGTCAATGGTATTCTTGTGTTATGTTGTTGTTTTGTTTCCAGATTACGTCCACCAAACTAAAGGCTGTGCATTAGTAAATAATCATAGCACGAGGAGTTCCCGGTGAAGAATTATCATAGTGCCGGATTGCTGATGACATTTTGGTTCCGTTGCCGGGACCATTCCTCGTTGGTGGATTTTCTGGAGAGATATTCCCACTAAGTCAAAAATCAATTGGAGGGTAACCTTGTTTTTACTGTGCATAGTAGTTACCATGGTAAAGTCATTTTTACCGTGAATAGTAGTTACCATGTTAAAGGCATTTTTGCCATGAATAGTAGTTACCCTGGTAAAGTCCTTTTTGCTGGGAATAGTAATTACGCATAGTAAGGTCACTTTTTACCATGAATAGTATTTACCGCAGTAACTTCACTTTTTACTGTGAATAGTGTTTACCACAGTAAAGTCAGTTTTTACCGTAGTAAGTCAAGTTTTACCATAGTTTACCGTGGTCATTTCTATTTTACTGTAGAAAGGTGTAAAGTCACTTTCTAGTATAGTGATTCCAATTATTTGTGCACATAAGTCTTGTTAATTGTACTTGTGGGTTGGTATTTCACGGTGGTTACTTTTGAAAATGGGAAAGATTCCTGTTTTTTCAGCTCAATCTAATGAAGATGCTTCTTCTTTCATTCAAGAGTTTAAACGATCTTGTATTTGTAATGGCCTTATAAGAAGGGAACAATGGACTGAATTTTTTCCTACCTTTTTGGATGGTTCAGCACTTAGGTGGTTTGAAACACTAGGTGATAATGTGAAAAATTCATGGGATTTATTAACTGAAATTTTTCTTGAAGAATTTGGTGAACAACAGAAATATGCAGATCTCATGATCGAGATCACAAAGCTATCCCAAGGAGAGAAGGAGAAGATAAGGGATTATCATGCTCGTGTTCTAGAGCTAAGGAGGAAGCTCGATGCCCAGATCCGGAAGGAAGGACTAGCGGATGGGTTGATGAATGGCATGGATAATCTCCTCTGTAAGCACTTCATTCTTGGGATGAAGCCAGAGATCAGACAACGAGTGAAGTATGACCACCCAGCCACCATTGAACAAGCAAAGGAGATTGCAAGAAGGCAAGAAGAAAGCATGGAAGAGGAGCCCAAAGAAATTGTTGCTAAAGTAGAGCCTACACCAGCACCTTTGGTCCTGAATCCACAACCACTCCCGGTGAGCACAAATATTTCTCCTAATACATCTACTGAGTATGAAGATCTGCTCAAAAAGATGGGTCAGTTAACTATTAATCTTCTTCAAGGAAAGGAATTTAGTTCTCAGGGAGGAGATAGAGGTCCAAAGAGAAACATTTCTGAAGTTGTTTGTTATGGTTGTTATAAAAAGGGTCATTATAAGTATAATTGTCTAGATAGAGCTTCTACATCTAGTAAGGGAGATAATGATAAAGGAAAAGCACCTGTGAATTCTTTTGATGTAGTAGATAAGAGCAGAAATAATGAAGTAGATGTGTTTGTAACAAAAAGAAAGAAAGAAAAAGATAATCAAGATGGAAATGATCCTAAGAAGATGAAAGAAGAAACTAGTAAGAAACATAGGAGAAGAAAGTTGGGTGTGCAGGATTTTCTGATTTCACAGGGGCAAGGACCATACTCCATCTTGGAAGATCTGTCCAAAAGGCCTGCAAATATTACATATGGTCAACTCTTGGCTATGTCTTCTGAGAAGAGGCGGGAGTTGTGAGGTGGACTCAATGCTCGAAGAAGGAAGGAGGTTGAGGTCCCTGTTTTGGAGGCAGAGGCAGATCCCTATGCTCCACAAGCTGAGGTATTATGTAATGGTATTTCAATTCATGATGTCTTAGTTGATGGAGGTGCTGCAGTTAATGTAATGACTGAGTCTGTAATGAATATGTTGGGGTTAAAAATTGATCGCCCTTCAACACTTATGTTAAGGTCATTAAATAAGGGAAAAACTAAACCAGAAGGTGTAATTTCAAATGTGGCAATATCTGTTATGGGTGTGGTATGTGTGGTAAACTTTCAGGTGATGAAAAATGGTACTGTTACGTACCCAATGCTACTGGGAAGACCATGGCTAAGGAGAGTTCATGCAAGAAACTACTGGAATGAAGGTTTCATGACACTTGGACGTGGTAGAGAGAGGGTGAAGATATAAACGTGATCCCTCGACATCATAAAGTAGAACCTGTGGATTCAAGTGATGAAACTGATGATTGGACATCCTCTGATTACTCTAGTACCAGTGAAGTGGACACTGAAGATGAAGAAAGCGAGGTGGATGTTTCAAGTCATGGATATCCTGCCAGTCACACCAACTCATGACCCCATAAAATTATCTGAAGAAGAAGTTGATGATCGTCTCCAACAAATAAAGATTGGTGATGCTGTGATGGAGAGTGAGAAGGAATCCTACCTCCAGCTCTTTCGAAGGTAACATACACCTATTCACTTTTGATTACAAGGAACTCCGCCAAGTAAGTTGGGTAGAACATTGTATTGAGCTGGTAGATGGTGCTAAGCCCATAAAGCAAATGCCATATAGAATGAATCCTAATTTTTCCAAGACTGTAAAAGAAGAAATAGATAAGTTGCTTGATGCAGGATTTCATATTTGCTGTGGAGAATTCAGAATGGGTTTCTCCCATTGTGATCTCAATAAAAAAGAATGGGAAGCTACGCATTTGTGTTGATTATAGGAAGCTCAAATAAGGCAACAAAGAAGGATCATTACCCTCTTCCATTTTCAGATCAGATCTTGGACGAAGTAGCTGGCCAGGAGTGCTATAGTTTTGCTGATGGATATAGCGGCTACAACCAAGTTCGTATAGCAGAGAAAGATCAGCTGAAGACCACGTTCACCACTCCTTGGGGAACGTTTGCTTATAGAGTTATGCCTTTTTGGGTTGTGTAATGCTCCAGCAACATTCCAGCGTTTAATGAATAGGGTGTTCGAACCCTACATTGGGACCTTCATCAGAGTATTTCTGGATGATTTTTGCATCTATGGGAGCAAGTTGGACCACCTGCACCAGATGGAGATAGTATTTCAAAGGTTAGATGAAGCACAAGCCTCACTAAAACCCTACAAAGTGTGTCTTTGGATGTTCTAAAGGCGTTTTGTTAGGGCATGTTGTATCCAGAGATGGTATTGGTACTGATCCTGATAAAGTTTCAAAAATCAAAGATTTACCATTTCCTATAAATAGAAGTAAGTTGAGATCATTTTTAGGCCATGTGGGTTACTATAGAAGGTTCATCAAGAATTTCTCAAAGATTGCACAGCCACTAACCCAGTTCTTGAAGAAGGATGTTGCTTATGAACCAGGAAACAAGGCGCATGAAGCTTTTGGACAACTGAAGGAAGCCCTGGTGTCTTCACCTGTTTTGAAGAATCCAAATTAGAGCAAGCCATTCATTGTGTACACTGATGCCTCAGATGCAGCACTAGGTAGTACTCTGAGCCAAAAGGATGAAAATGGGAATGAACATCCAATTTACTTTGGGAGCAGACAAATGAGCAGTGCTGAGGTAAACTATACTGTAACTGAAAAAGAGGCTCTGGCTATCATTTTTGCTGTAAAGAAGTTTAGAAATTACTTGCTAGGGCAGAAATTTATAGTTGTAACGGATCATCAGGCTCTGAAATATATTGTCAATAAGCCTACCCCATCAGGGAGGATAGCAAGATGGATAATTTTGCTACAAGAATTTGAATTTGATATTATAGATAGGCCAGGAAAGAAGCATGTCAATGCAGATGCACTCTCTCGAGCCTATGATGGTTTAGGATCATCTTGTGATGATGATGATTTTCCCGATGCAGCATTGTTCTCCCTTGACACAATCCCTAGTGAATACATAGATATTTGGAATTATCTGAATGAATTCAAGTTTCCGGATGGTGCCATTACAAAGACTAAGAGAAAGATTACTTCAAGCCAGTCGTCCATACTCTATTCTGCATGGAGCATTATTTCGAATAGGACCTGATGGACAGTACAAGAGGGCAGTTGGACGTGATAAAGGAAAAGAGCTTCTAGAAGAATTCCACAATGGTACATGTGGAGGGCACTTCTCTGGACAACTTACAGCAAGAAGGATCTTGGATGCAGGTTATCACTGGCCCACTCTTTTTAAAGACTGTTATAATTATTGTAAGACATGTGATATTTGTCAAACACATGGTAACCGTAAGACTTCATCAGCTCCATTATGTCCTATTCTTCCCCTTGGTCCCTTTGAAAAATGGGGAATAGACATTGTAGGTCCACTTCCAACTACATCACGTCAAAATAAGTATATTGTAGTTGCCATAGATTATTTAATCAAGTGGGTTGAAGCTAGGCCATTGAAAGCAGCTTCCATGGATGAAGTGGCAAGGTTCATATATGAACGCATTGTCACCAGATTTGGTTGTCCATTAGAAATTGTAACAGATCAAGGAAGCCACTTCATTAATGAGGTGGTAGAAAGCCCTAGTCAATAAGTTTTCTATCAAGCACAGGAAGGCAACAACATACAAGCCAAGCACAGAATGGACAGGTGGAACGAATAAATTTTGTGCTGTGTCAAATTCTAGCAAAAGATGCAGCCTTGCAGGTACATAAATGGGATAAAAGGATTCATGCAGCATTGTGGGCATATAGGGCAACATCAAAGTCAGCAACAGGATACTCCCCATTTTAGTTGGCCTATGGCATTGATCCAGTTCTTCCTATTGAGTTTGATATTCCCACTATGAGAGTTATGAAAAATGAAAGGATGGATGAAAGTGATTCAGTAAAAGAAAGGTTGGTACATCTTCATTTGCTAGAGGAAATGAGGGAAATAGCAAAGGATACAAGCCATAAGAAGAAAATGAAGCAGAAGGAGTACTTTGATCAAAAGATCCGGTGGTCTCCATTTCAAGTAAATGACTTGGTTCTAGTATATGATTCCAGATACAAAAAAAGAAGACAGAGAAAAATTTATTCCAAAATGGATGGGGCCCTACAAAATAGCAGCTGTGTATGAAAATGGTACGTACCGACTGGAGGAATTGGATGGCACTCCCATTACGAAATGGGTCAACCACGACAAGTTGAAGATTTTCCAAGCACCAGAATAGTCTACTCCGAGGACGGAGTAGAAGCTAGGAAGGGGGAAGATGTCGACACTAAAATTTTCCTCCAAAATTTCCATTTCATTAATATATGTATTAGGAATAGGATGTTGTTAAGTGTAATTAGTAGTAGCGTCCGATAGAAGATAACGGCGCTGTCAGTACGGTGCCGCCAATAATGTGGAGTTCGGTAACAGTCAAAGTACAATAGGAATGTTGTAAAAAGTAAATATTTGTCGTAAGTGGTCCGGTAATGTTAAAATGTCAAAGTTTGGGTAATTAGAGAAGTAGGGTCTACATGATTAGGAATTAGAAATATTATATTGGTAATAAGGACAAGGAGTGAGGTCATAAATATTTTGTGTATTTTTATTTGTAAAAAATTCTAAAAATGTGGAACCCATGTAAAATGATAAGGTTTATCTTATCTTAACAGATAAGCTTACATGTACAGATAAGAGTTAAGGTATGGAATATGATTCGTCAGAGTGGATTTCTTATCCTATCTTAGAGATAGGATGGATAAGCCTAGAAGTTCTATAAATAGAGAGGCCACCCCCCTCATTTAGCATAGAAAGAAGTAGTGAGAAATATTGTAGGAAGTGTGCGAAGGAAGCCATCCAGTTAAAGGTGTGTTGAAGAAGCCATCGAGAGGTGTAATTGTAAATTTTCTCCCATAGTCTTGTTGAAGAATCTCATGGGTGAGATTGTAACAGTTTCATGTTAATATTATAATTTATTTTGATATTTCAGATTTTTCGTCATTCTGTCTTATCATAGTTAATGGTATTCTTGTGTTATGTTGTTGTTTTGTTTCCAGATTACGTCCACCAAACTAAAGGCTGTGCATTAGTAAATAATCATAGTACGAGGAGTTCCCGGTGAAGAATTATCATAGTGCCGGATTGCTGATGACAGGTCCAAAATGAATAAGTATGGAGAAGGCACTGGAAAGAACCACGTGTCCTAACTGTGCTTCTCCAAAGGTAAATCTAAGAATGGAATCCCAAACATTCATCAAGCTTCCACACGTGCATAGTCTCGAAAAGTTGTGGGGTGTTGAAAAATCTTAGACTAAGAAAGAAGGTGCCAGGTGTTGGCTTGGCGAATCTTCAAAAGGTTGGCCTAAGGTGGAGACTCAAACTCGCGCCAACCCTCCATGTAGTAAATAGTCAAATAGATTCAAAAGATGGATAGGGTAGGCCTCAAAATAGGCTAAGTATAGAAGTGTAAGTGAAGAATACGAAGTGTCATTGTGGTACATCTACAAGAGTTAGTCCCAAAATGGAGACCTAAATGAGCGTGAACTCACCACGTAGCTGAAAGTCCAAAAGGGGTTAGAGGGATCGTTGAAAAGTCCATAGACCTGCGGAGGCTGAAAAGTGTCAACTCGACACTCCTCCAAAGGCAAATTTTTAGGTCGGTTTTCAAGCAAGCACGGTGCCTCAGCATGTCCTATCTGGAAATGGCTAGATTCAGTTGAATAGTCAATGCATAGGCCAAGTCGGCGGAGGCTACCAAGTGTGTAAATGGTGCTAATTCAAAGATTGAAGAGAGATAAGATTTTAAATGAGCGCCAGACTCCTGTGTGTCCCAGATCAAGAGATATGACCCGGCTAAGTATAAGAATTAGCCTAAAAGTTATGAAATGGGCCGCAACTCTACCCAAGAGAAAACTTCAACATTTGGGCCCGAGTCAATGAAAGCGGGCCATCGGGGGAAAAGTTATATTTTTTCCCTTTGTCGTCCCAAAAGAATAAAAGTGGTGAAATGGGCTGGAACTCTACCTAAGGGAAAAAGCTAGCATTTGATCCCGAGTAGAAGCCAAAGTGGGGAGTTAGAGGAAAAGGTGAAAATTTTCCTTTTTTCCAAAAGGCATAAAGGTAAAGATGGAAGCACACTCCCCCAGCCAACCAATGGGTACCACATGTCCAGCCAGGGCTTTGGGGCCGCAGTTTTGTTATGAGTTTTACAGAAAAGGGAAAAAGATAAATTACAGACCCATGACCTTAATTTTTTTGTCTAATCTAGCTGCCACATGTCTTATATAAAAAGGGAACCCATTTTTCAAACTACTTTCCCACCCATTTTTACAATCTCGATACACAGTTTGAAGGGGCATATCTTTAACCTCGGGTCTCAAAATATTACAATTATGACACCATTAGAAGTGTCTCGATGTATTCTACACCATGAAAGGATAACAATTCATTTTTCTCAGGCCTTTATAGGTGAAAAATGGAGAAACATCTTTAGGCCTTCAATGCAGGATCCATCTATCTCAACAACTAGATCCGATTCAATCTATTCCATCGTTTCTTCTTCCTTTGAGGCACTGAACCAATGGTTGATGCAATAAAGCTAGACATGGGGTCAGATTTTATCAAAGGGATTAATAGTAGTAGTTGAGCTTGAACCTACTTTTCCAGCTTCTCTCTCTCTTTCTCGTCGCTGATCGAATCTATAAATACAGGGGCGATATTCATTGTAAAGGGTTGGACATTATCTGTATTGTAGGCTCTCCAGTTCTTCTAGCAAAGGAACTCATGGAGTTTTAGACCTTCTACTATACTATAATACATTTCTACCTTTTTTCCACTTTGTAATGTATTATATCAATCTGCAGAGCAATAAAACACATTTGTGCTTGACTTTAGATCCTCTCTTATCCCTTTTGCTTTCATCAAATCTTTCATTATAGATATGGTTATATGTGCTTAGTTATTGTATGCATTTGGTTTTTTTGTGTCTATTGGTAAAAAAAATGTTCATCATTCCTTTGGTGCATCACCTTATAGCTTAGTTTTATTTCCTATATCCCTTTTACCCCTGTCTCCTTGGAAAGTTTAGATTAGATATAAAGATAAATCCTTTGCAAGTTCTTATGTATGCACCTGAACAGAGGAATAGGAACCAACCTTTAATCTGGAGAGACTTCCCATTTTGTAAGGTCCCACACCTTAGGGAAGGTTCAATGTTATGCAATCACATGAAATGAATCTTCCTTAGAAAAGTAAACGTGTAGAACTTAATTGGGGGTGTTGTGATTCTGAACTAACAAGGATTACAAACAATCTTTTTCAACAAAATGATAGTAAAGTGATTTTAAATTTTTTATTTCATTACAATATGAAGGTTCTACTCATAATCAAATAGAAAATGCCACTAAACTATCACACGAATGAGATCTTGTGTGACTCAGAGGGATATTAACATAAGATTACAACAGGAACATCAAAACTATTAGAAATACATTCTGAAATACAAGCAGAATTTTTTTTGCCAAATATCAACACAAATTAATTCAAGGTCTATTAGATTTATCAGTAGGGGAAAGTTTCTTCAACAGTCTCAGAGCTTGTCAATGGTTGTAAACTTGCAACAATATTGATGTGATCGAATCTAGAACACAAAGATTAATAGGTTTCTTAGAATTTCTTCTAAAAATTAACCCCTGATATTTTGCTAGAGTATTCTCATTACATTTATACAATTCACTCACTCACTCATCCTAAATTTTCCCCCCGAAAATAAGAATATTTGAGGAATCCTTTGCTTGTCAAAATTTTGTCCTAGAAAGTGATGTTTAACAAATTTACACCCAAAAGCTGCCAGTGGAAAAATCATGAACTGATCACATTTCTCAGACCCTCAACCATGACGAGGATGCCATACCATAATTTTTTGACAGTCCTTCTAATCATTCTTTTATTATTTCATGGGAGAAATCCCCTTTTTAATCATTTTCAAGTGGCTCCATATAGTTGTATATGACAAGCAATCCTTTTGACCCTCGAGAATACAACTTGAAAAATGAGTTCCCTCATATGGATTCCTACATTCATGTACTTTGAGTCTGAGTGTCCTCATATGGATTATACCACATTCTTGTGCTGCGAGTCTGAGTCATCCAAGTGCAAACAGGAGCAAGTGGAAGCCTCCACGTGTCTCCTTGGCACAACTTCAAATGTGAAATTTAGAGGTGGGTTCGCAAATGAGCACAGGGATTACATGTGTTTAGGACCTTAGAGAATTGCATCGGTTTCTAAAAATTTGGAGTATGGGAAGGCCCAGTGGAAGCTTCCATGTGTTTGTTCTATGTAACTTCAAAGATGAAGTTTATAGGCGGGAACTCAAATCAGTGCAGGCTCTCCATGTGCCCTAGGCCTAAGAAAATTTCCTTGGCCTTTGAAAAAGTCTTAGTATGTCTCTTCAGTGCATGTTTGATATGGTGCCCAAAAGTGGACACCCTAAAAAAGCATAGCCTCACCACATGTCTCAGCCTGAAAAATTTGTTGAAAATTTTTAAGGACCAACAGAAGGTGCCACGTACCTAGGGTATGAGAAAGTTTCTTTTGTCATTGAAAAGTCTAAGTATGTGAAGATCTAGTAGAAACATTCACGTGTCCCTTCGGTGCTCTTTCAAAAATAAAGTACAAGGGATCATCCCCAAATAGGTGTGGGCCCTCCACGTGTCCCAAGCCTTAGAAACTTTCTTGAGAAGTATAATTATAGAGAGGAGACAATGGAAGCTTCCATGTGTCTCCTTCGCACAACTGTTAAGGTAGGACACAAAGTCGGATCCTCAAATGAGCACAGTTCCTCCACGTGGAAAAGATTTGAGTTGAATTAGGCCTTAGAGTCTCAAATCACCTGAGAGACCCTCCACTCTGCTTCTAAATTTTAGTGTGGGCCTAATAGAGTTATGAATTATTTCATAACTTTTCTCCCTCGTACAAAAAGGAAAAAAACTACAAAATGCTTTGGCAACCCACCTCCCTACTTGTAAATTGAAAAACTACCATGTGTCCTTCTTCGGGGTCAAAGTAAGATTTTTTCCCTACTGCTTCAGGTTTTTTGAATAACCATTTAGATGTTATTGGGGCCTCGGGGACAATTTGTTATTTTTTTACAAATATGACAAAAGTGACAAATTTCACCAAAAAAACCCACCCGGCTGCATCCTATCAAAAAGGATCATGTTTACTTGGATGTTTGGACAAAAATTGATAGATAAAACATGACTTTGGAAATATAAATGGTAGTGGAAACCCCGTATTCATGCCCAAATTACAAATTCTTTCTCATGGACAAAGGAACGGAAAAGAATATCAAGACTCAATGTGATCCTCGACCAAAAGAAAGGACTAACCATGGCAACAAAATGAAGGAAAAAACTTTCACACATTAATACAGTGAGATAGAGAAAAATTAAAACCATGTGGATTGAGACATTTTTAAGAAATAGGGAGAGATTAAATTGAGCACCAACATCAGCTTCGACTCAGGAATGGGCATTCCTTGCGAGTTCTGCAAGAACAACATACCAGATCATGTGCTAAAAATCCATCGGTAAATGGAGTTAAAAACAAGCATGCATAGTAGAAAGACAATAAACAAATCCCCTAAGATTAACTGAGAAACCAACAAAAACTGGTCACTAGGGACCAGGAGAAACTGAAACAAAAAACATGAAAATAGAGAAAAAACAAAAGACTTTACACTATATAATGATGCATGTCTTGATTTGGAGAAAGTAGTCAAGGAAATGTTTCAAGTGCCTACTATTAATAGAAAACTCAAGCAATTCCTCATCTAATTTTTTAAGGAAAAAGGTGTGCTCTCTAATCCAGATGTCAATAGAATAAGGGCCCATGCATAATGCATCAAACTTTCCATGTTTTCCCTTATCCTCATGTCTGCTATCCCATAGTGGCACATGATCTCCCACATTGAAAGCTCTTGAATTCACCTATTTATCAAATAGATTTTTTAATTTCTCCTTGAATTTCACATGTCTTTAGTGTGACTCTCTTCTCTTCTCATCCAGTTCCATAATTGTATTTTTATGAGCATCATAGGGATTGACGTCTTGGTCCTCCAATTATTGGATAAACTGGTAAGAAGATAATTTCCTATGCAGGGGAAGTAGAGCTAAAGTTCCATATACCAATTCAAATGATATTTTTCCACTAGCCCTTTAAATAGTTATCCTGTCAGTCCAAACAACAAATTTCAATTTCTCACCCCACTTTCATTTGTTTAACTCCAAGGTTCTCCTGATTATCTTCAACAGGTTATTATTACTTGATTCTTCTTGTCCAGTTCCTAGGGGATTGTAATTGGAATCATATGCTAAATTGATCCCATATTTATGACACATGGCTAACAAAGGTTTATCTTGAAAGCTCATAGAATTTTCAGTAAATATCTTAATAGGTACTCCAAAATTGTAGATTATATAATTTAAAATGAATTCCATGATAATTTGGTGAGTTGCTTTCCTGTTGGGGATTTCCTCCACCCACTTGGTGAAGTAATCAGTAGCCACTAATATCCACTTGTGGGATGCACTTAAAGAATATGAAATATCACTAATGAAGTCTATCCCCCACTTCTTAAATGGGGCTTCAATTGATACAGGCTACAAAGGGAGGGAGCTTGAAGCTTTCAATATTCCTAAAGAGCTCTGACAACTCTCACACTTTCTTACCAACAGATTTATGTCTTTAAAAAGAGTTGGCCACTAGTAACCAGCCCTTAAGATTTTTTGAGTTGTGAGTCTTCCTACAAAATGCCCACCAGTGACTCTTCCTACAAGATTTTGTGAGCTGGAAATCATCAATTATTTTTGGGGCTTCATCTGCAGTGATACATCTCAAAAGAACTCGGGTTCTTCCAAGCTAACCCATAATCAGTGATGATGTATTTTTGGGAGGATAACTTAAGTGCTCTTTTTTTATTCTTACATAAATATGCAGGGCACTGTTGATGTTTGAGATAAAAAATAATATCCTTGTTCCATTCATAATTTATCAATTTTTAAAGGATATTCAACCTTTCTTCTTTAACTTCATTTACCTCAACTATTTATAGGTTGCTCTCTACCATAATCTTTTCTAGGCCCATACCTCTAACCAATTTTGTAGTTTTAATATCCATGTCATACTCTTGAAACTTATTTACCCATCAACATCTTTTGATTAAAATTTTCATCTCTGATAGGATATCCTTAACCATAGTATGGGGAACATAAGAAATGACTTTAGAACTCAAAATATAGGGCCTGGAGATTTTTATGGCTCTGACCAAAGAAAAATCCTTTTTCTCCATGATAGTATACTTTAGTTCTACCCCTTGTAGTGCTGTACTAATGAAAGAAATTGGCCTTTCAATTCCTTCATCATCCTTTTGTAACAGGATAGATGCAATGGTATTCTATGAAGCAGTGGAAAAAAATTGGAAAGCCTTTTTATAATCAAGAGCTTTTAAAATAGGGGCATTATTCAATGATTCATTAATCCCAATAAAGGATTGATTATATGTTTCTTCCCATTCGATACTATGATCCTTCTTCAACATATCAGTGACTGGGATAGTCAATTCAGCAAAGTTGGAAATAAACCTCCTAATAAAATTTATCTGCCCAAAAAAGGATTGAATTCCCCTTTTGGTCTTGGAATAGTAACTTTACTAATGGCTTCCACTCTCTCATGATCAATCATGACTACTTTTGACACAATGTGTCCAAGAAGCTTTTCCTTTTGAACCCCAAAATGACATTTCTTAGGGTTCAATGAGATACCATATTCCCTACATATTATCAACATTTTTTGTAAATGTTGCAGGTGATCACTTATCTTCCTAGAGAAAACTGTCACATCATTTTAATACAAAACAATGAAGATATTTATATATCCTAAGAATGCTACATCAATTGCTCTTTGAAAATTAGCTCCAACATTCCTCAGGACAAATGAAATCCTTACATATACATAAGTATCCCATGTGGTAGTGAAATTAGTTTCGATTCTGTCTGATTGCTTCACAACTACCTATTTATACCTAGAAAAACCATCCAAAGTAGATAAAAATTATGAACCTGTAACTAACTGCAACATGTTATGCATATTTGGAAAGGGATAGTTATCCTTGATTGATGCCTTATTTAAGTTTCTAAAGTCCACACAAAACCTTATGTCCCCATTCTTCTTTCTAAAAGGTACCAGGTTTGCTACCCATGAGGAGTACCTTGTAGGCTATATAATTCCTCCATCCCTTAATTTTTTCAATTCTTCTTGCCTTTTTTAGGAAAGGAGGGGATTAATTGGTTTTTATCTTTTCCTTAATGGCTTTTCATTAGCTTCTATGGGTATATCATGTTGAAAAAGGTCTTCCCTGTATGATTTCAGTTCTGAATATGACAAAGCCAAGCAGTCTTGGTACTTTTTTAGCATTTGGAAATATGACTACTTTTATTCTCTATTCAAGATTTTTCCTAGCCATATTCTACAAGGTTTATCCTTTCTTTCATGGTCATATTCTTCAACATCTCTCAACGATGACATGTGTCTATTGACAATGCAGACAACATTATCAAAATTTTATTCTAGTGCAACTAACCCTCTAGGAATAGTATTAGTCTTCAACTGAATGATTTCCTTACCAAATAAAGTCTCATTTTCTTCAGCTGCACAAACCATCGGTTCCCAGTCTATATTGTGATTGGAAAATTCTCCTTTATTTTGGAATAACCTTTGGACTTGGGCATCATCTTCAAATACCTTCACGTGCTTGATATTGTCAGGGACAGATGGCCTGGTCAATATTTAAACATCATATTCCTAATAGGGAGACATTGTATACTTTTTAAAATTTGATCCCAATATTTCTAGTTTTTCTACTACAATATTATAGCTCCTATCATGACGTATTATATCGAAAGAGTCAAACATTTCAATGAATTCCCAAAATGCATCCTTATACTATTTCATTCTTTGATTCTTTATAGCATACAACTTTTTGACTTGTTTGAATATCAACTCTGAATCTCCTTTAACAAAAATGTCTCTAATACCCAACTGCTAAGACCCAAGAGCCATGCTTCATACTCAGCAGTATTGTTTGTCCACTCAAAATTGAGTTTAAAATAAAAATTAAACTCCTCTTGGCTTGGAGATATCAAGACAATACGAACACCATTACCAGATCTAGAAAATGCTCCATCAAATATTAATGTCCAAGGAGAACCAACCTTCTCAAGATACTTGCATTCATAAATTTTACACTCCTTACAATCATCATATCCCACAAAGTAATCAATATCAACATCTATGTACAATACTTCATAAGAAGCATTGTTAGGGTCCTCAATTATATGTAAAATTTTCATCTCACCATATAAGTTCACAAGGTTTCCCTCAATTGGTATGGTGGAATAACACATATCCATTTTCACACTTCCACCCACACTAGCTACCAAATTTATAGATAATAACATCCCCCATTTAGTAGGAAAATCCAAAATGACCACATTCAAGGTTAAGTACTTACCTGGATACGCTACCAATTTCACTACTAAACCCTTAACACACCCAAATACTAGCACCTCTCTTGAATCCATGGTAGTACATTTCCCATAAGCTGTTATTACTTTGATATTTAACTCAATCATAATCTCAAGAGGCATTACATTACATGAGGCTCTTGAATCAAACATGCAATTATGTAACATCCTATCCTTAATAATCAAAGTAGTAAAAAATGGATCCACATTCAGCTGAGACTCAACCAGAGAAGTTCCCAAATAAACCTCATGTGGTTCACCCAATTCCTCTAATGCTCATGGTTTTTCTAATTCTACAATGGCGGAAGGAACCTCTACATTGTTTACATTTTTACCCTGGGTGACCTTTTCTTCCTTACTCCCCAAATACTCAAACGCCCTCTTCTTATGCTCAAGGATTCTAAGAAATTAAACAATAGGAACAATAATCTTGATATGACTCAAGATTTGGGATATGTCACAAGAAAAATATTTGGGTAAGGCAGTATTAGGAGGAAGGTTTACAAATTCCTCTTATGGCACAAGATTTTTCACAGTCTGAGCATGGGGAGGAACACAAGTTTTACTAGGGGTGACAAATCCTTTGCTAGATGCATATTTTTTAGGAGTTTCCTTGGGGATATTAGTAAGAATTGAATTTTTTTCTCTAGCCCGAGGCCCTACCCCTTTGGCAACCCTACTACTGAAATTATATTCTTTTCCTTGGGCAACTACTACATTCACTAGTAGTTTCTTTTCCTCTTCTGAAGGAATTCCTCCATCATAGTTTTTAATCATTAATTCCCTTAAGTACTCAAAATCATTATTAGGAAACTCAAAATCTTGTGCCATATCAATTTCAAAAGTATGAGTGGGAGGAAGTGGTAATACCCAGTGAATGCAATCCCAAAATATTTCAATAGTTCTGACACTTATCAGCTCAATTGAGGTCGCTCTCTGTTGTGAACTTGTAGAGCACTCTATCATGCATGCATCAACATCTGTCTCATCATCATCAACTTCCTCAAATTATTTTTATTCATCGCATGGGAAATGGGGAAGGAAAAATCTATCACACCACTCCATTTCATGGACCTCTTCCAAAGTAACAACTCTAGAAGCTAAAGGATAAGGCACCAATCTATTTTCCTAGGGTTGGGGATGTCTATTTCTTGATCCCATGGGCCCTTTACCCCTGTCATCTGATCTATGATCATCTCTGTGATGATTTGCAAATATTTCTTGACCTTGTGTCTTGTGCTGACCTTGGGAACCTTTCCAATCCCCTTCTCAGCTCTGGCCAGTTTATAGCATATTTCCTTAATAGCTCTGACCAATGTTTTTACAACCTCTTCTAGATCCATAAACTTACTTGACCGAGGCTTCTCTGAATTGATCAAAATGATACCTTCCCTCTTAGGAGGCTTGATAACTACTTTGATATTTTTTTTAAGATGCAAAGTCATGGTGAAGGCTTGCCTCAAAGATCCTAGGTTTTAATCCCTTAAATAATAGGAATCCTTTTTGTCAAACGCAATAGAATATTTTATCAAACAAGAAACATCACTTGGCCTTAGAATTATAGGTAGCCTATTCAGGGTCTTATTGAACTAAGTATTGAAGTGATGGAAAAATTCATTAGGATTCTTGTTAATATTTTTAAAATAAAACAAAAGAAACCTAGGATCTATCTTATCCCCATATTGCAATCTAAAAGCATTTTTCATTTTTGTCCATGAATGTATTGAGTTATTTGGAAAATATTTATATTAGTCACGTGCATCCTCCTCAAGAGTATGAATAAACAATTTTATATACACATCCTCAAATTCAATCTCAAAGTATTCCATCATATTGAAAAAAAGTTTTAAATGCTGATCCCCAGTGATAGCATTATTTCATTGAAATTTAGGTAGTCTATTTCTAAAATCTTGTGGCACTACATTTGGATGTCCAGCCATACCTCTAAAATCTATAGGACCAAAAATATTCACAACAAAAGGAGTTTTAGGTGGGGGTTGAGCCATATTGTTTTGAGGAGGTAATCTTAAGGACGATATAAAATGACGAGGGAAAAGGGGGTCTTTGGAACACAAGAGTGTAATTTTTGAAATGAATGTCCTCTAAAGAATCTATTTCATGGAAAGCCCTATCAACTTTGAAAAATACTAGGATAGACTGAGAAGCACACTTATCAGACACAAATGAAGGTCCCTCTCCAATTGGAGAATTAGGATCTATATAAATATTCCCTTATTCAGAATCACTTGAAGAAGAATTCTAATCCTCAACTATAGGTTGATCACTTTTCACAATGGATAACTCTTTTCTTGATTCCTGATCTCCAACTACTTTCCAAAATCTTTTCCCTTCTGAATTTGTCTTTCCTAGTTCTGGAAACAACTTTTTGGTAGGTTCTTTAGTGAAGAAAGATCTTCTTCCTTCCATATTTGCAAAGATTAGTGACATATATCACTTAATATAGGTTAAGGAACCTATATTTATCAAAATTTAAACCAACATGGAGTCGCCACTAAGTATTTTCACCTTAGTTGTGCAAATGCACTATAAATGACTTGTCAAATATCTATTAACACTTAATTCCTTAAAGCTTAGCAGATCTGACCTTTCCTTTCTAGTATTTATCACTGATGATATAAATTTAGTGTAATAACCACAAAAAAATTGAAATATTGCACACAAAACTTGTTACTTTATACTATTCTTACAAATCTCAACACAGGATGATGTTTAAACAACGTATTTTCACTTAGATTATGTAAGAAACATTACCAGGGCCAAATATAACAATGCCTTCTAAGATCCCCGATATTAGAGCTAATTCAATGTTGGTATCCAAATTGATTCTCCCTTGGAAGCCGAGAAGCATCATAGATTTAACAATATACTCATAGATAGACAAATCATAAGTCATTTTGTAGTTAGGGAAGGGATTCGGTTGGCTCTTTGTCACTTGAGCATAGGAGAAATGGATAACACCTTCATTAAGTATTTGATCTATCCTCACTACTTTAGGTCATGCCTCTCAACGAGGGTTAGAGGACCCATTTTGTAACCTCTTTTGGTGAAGGACATGAACATATCCTTCTTTGCACAATTTTCAGGGGAACCTTGATAAAATATTATCAATACACCACAATTTAACTCTCATGAGTTGTCACTTCTAAAGAATGGATATATTTTTTGAACAAGGTTTAGGTTACTAAAGACACTTAAAACCTTCTTGCTTATGTATATTTTAGCAGTAGAATTTGTTCATTTGTGGATACAAAGCACAAACAAGGGTACTTCAGGTAGGATTCCTAGTTATTTGAAATTTTTGGTGGGGAATTAAGCAAGATGAAGTTGATTTCACCAGATCTTTCAGAACCTTTACAAAAATTCAAAAACTAAAAGAAAAAATGATTCAAAATAACCAAAATATTCCTTCAAGCAGAAGGTGTACATTAATGGAGGCCTAGATCTGCACAGTTTCAGACAATATTTAAGAAATCAACACAAAGGCTCTAAATAATAAATTAAACATTATCAACCACTTGTCCATCATGCCTAAGATACACTCATAGGCTTAGAAACAATCTTTATACAAAAAATGATAGTAAAGTGAGTTTTAATTATTTATTTCATTATAGGATGACGTATCTTCTCATAATGAAATTGCAAATGCCACTAAACTATCAAAGGGATGAAATATTGTGTGATTCGAAGGGATTTTAACATAATATTGCAACAGGAAAATCAAAATTATTTGAAAGACATTTTGAAATAAAATCAGACACAATTGTGCACAAGATCAACATATGTTAATTCGAGATCTATTAGATTTATCAATAGGTGAAAGTTTCTTGAATATTTTATGATCTTGTCAATGCTTGTACACTTGCAACCATCTTGACGTGATTAAATCTAAAACAAAAGAGATTAACAGGTTTCTTAGATGGTCTCTTAAGAAGATGGGATTTCTCAAATTTTCTCATAAAAATTAACCCCTAATGTTTTGCAAGAGTATTCTCATTGCATTTATACAATTCACTCGCTCACTCATCCCAAATTTTCCTCTCAAAAAGAAGAATATTCAAGGAATCCTTTTCTTGTTAAACATCTGTCCCAGAACGTGATGTTTAACAAATTTACACCCAAAAGCTTCCATGTGGATGAATCATAAACTGGTCACATTTCTAAGACCCTCAACCATGACTGAAATGTCATTCCATAATTTTTTTATAGTCCCTATAATCATGCTTTTATTCTGTCATTCGAGAAATCTCCTTTTTAATCATTTTCAGGTGGCTCCATATAGTTGGATCTAATAAGCAATCCTTTTCACCCTTGAGAATACACCTTGAGAAATGATTTCCCTTGCATGGATGCATGCATTCGTACACTTTGAGTCTGAGTGTCCTCACATGGAATATACCACATTCTTGTGCTATGAATCTGAGTCGGCCAAGTGCAAAGAGGAGCCAGCAGAAGCCTCCACATGTACCCTTGGCGCAAATAAAAAGTTGAAGTCCAAAGGTAGGTTCCCAAACAAGCGTGGGCATTCCACATGTTTAGGACCCTAGAGAATTTCATCAATTGCTAAAAATTTAGAGTATGGGAAGGCCCAGTGGAAGATTCCACATGTTTGTTCAGTGTAACTTCAAAGATGAAGTTTAAAGGTGAGACTTGAAAGGAGCGTAGGCTCTCCACTGCCCTGGGCCCAAGAAAATTGCCTTGGCCTTCAAAAAATTCTTAGTATAAAGAGGATCCATTGAAACCCTCCACGTCTCTCTTCAGCAAACACCCTAAACAAGTGTGTGCTCACCACATGCCTCAGCCCCACAAAGTTGTTGAAAGAGTTTAAGGACTAGTGGAATGTGCCACATGCCTAGGGTACGAGCAAGTTTCTTCAAACATTGAAAATTCTAAATATGTGAAGATCTAGTGGAAACCTCCACGTATCCCTTCAACACTCTTTCAGAATTAAAGTACAAGTGTAGGTCCCCAAACAGGCGCAGGACCTCCACGTGTCCCATGTCTTAGAAAGTAGCTTAAGAATTTTAAGTACACAGAGGATCTAGTGGAAGCCTACACATGTGTCTTTGGTGCAATTGCTAAGGTAGGACCCAGAGGTAGATCCTCAAATAAGTGCGGTTCCTCCATGTGTCCATGGTTTGACAAAGCTACAATGGCTTCTTGAAGAAAATTCTAAGTATGGGCAGGGACAGCGGAAACCTCCACATGCCTCCTTAGCGCAATTGCAAAGGTAAGACCCGGAGGTGGATCCTCAAATGAGCGCAAGCCATCCATGTGGACAAACTTTGAGTTTAAGCGGGCCTTAAAGTCTCAAAACACCACAGAGACCCACCTCCCTGCTTCTAACTTTTGATGTGGGCTCCAACAGAGTTGTGGATTATTTCGTAACTTTTCTCCCTCGTACAAAAAGGCAAAAAACTATAAAATTCTCCGGTAACCCACCTCCCCACTTGTAACTTGAAAAAATTCAACGTGTCCTTCTTCAGGGTCAAAGTAATATTTTTCTGTGCCGCTTGATGTTTGTTGAATAACCAATCAAATGCTATCAGGGTCGTGGGGCCAATTTGGTAGTTTTTACAAATGTGACAAAAGTGAAAAATTTCACCGAAAAGACCTGTCCGGGTCACATCCAATCAGAAAGGACCATGTTTCCTCAGATGTTGGGACAAAAATTTATAGAGAAAACATGACTGTGGAAAAATATAAGGCAGGGGAAATGCCAAATTCACGCCCAAATTAAAAATTCTTTCTCATGGATAGAGGAACAAAAAAAAATGTGGTCTCAATTTGATCCTCGACAAAAGGAAAGGACTAACCATGGCAACCAAATGAAGGAAAAATATTTCACTCATCAATATAGGGAGATAGAGAAAACTTCAAACCATGCGAACTGAGACGTTTTGAATAAACAGGGTGAAATTAAATTGAGCACCAACAAGTCCTACTATGTTACAATAGAGGATACACAATCTAGATATAGCCTTTATTGAAACAAGGAACATAACAAAGACTATGATAAAAATAGGTGATGCAACAAAACTAGCCAAAAAACAAACAATAACACATGGAAACGAGGTGACCTCGATGGGAAGATTAGTCTCAAAGAAAATCAATTCTCCTATATTTTCTTGACACAACACAAGTCCAAGTGTCATCCATTACCTATAAATTTTTCCAATGGTCAAGAGGTACAAATTTTTTTATTAATGTAATCCTCATATCCAAGAGCCTCCCAAAAAGCTAATATCTTTATATCGTTAGGGTTACGAGGAGTACATTTTTTGAGCTTCAAGCCCAAGTCATTCCTAATGTTTAAAACAACTTTCAACACTCAATAAGGAGATTCCTTTATTTCAATTTTTTTCCAAAATCTTCTTAGAGTTCGAAGTAACATTTGAAATAGACAATGTATCAAAATAGTTTTAGGTTTTTGCAAGTCCTGAGAAAGAAGGGTTAACAATTTGGATGGGGAAAATTTAAATCCGTGACTCTTGTTCAACCTCATCCTACACCATACTTTATTTGAAATATGGTTTGCATATAACAATACTTAATGGATTTTGGAGTGTGGTTCACTTTCCATGTTTTCCATTCTCAATTCTATGATATTTAGTATTTGGCATCATATCAATACATAGAGGCACTTTTTTCTACAATCAATAATCTTTTAAATAAAAAAGTAATATGAAAAGATAATTTTTTTGTTTAACACCCATGACTTTGAAATGCCCATTTTCCTCCCCACACCACCCTAACCCAACACCCTTCACTCGCTTGTTATGTGGCATAAGATTAATTTTCCCCACCCTATTTCATAATAAGGCCATAATTAACAGTGGCTAAAAAATCACTAATAGTTATACTAGTAGAAATATTTTTTTCTCTTATGTTTTTTATGAGATGCAATGATAATGCATTATTATTTTTCCAAGAATCATGTCTTACTTTATTTTTGGTACAAAATTTGAAATAAATTTTTGTAGAGAAGTTAGATGTTGTGATCCATAGATCAAGAGGTGTAGTTTAAAAATAATAATCAAGGATACTAAACATATCATAGGGAATTTATTTTGAAAATTTGAACCCAAAATATAACTTTTTCCATAAATAACCAAAACAAACAAACACAAAATTCAGCAAGAATGGTGTAACGCCAACTTTTTCAATGCACAAAAACAAAGACAAAAGTCACTACTTAACTAGGAAAAGTATGGAATAGTTTTTTCTAACCTGGGGTTGCAACAAGATACTATCAACTAGGTTTAATTATTTCTTGTTTAATAAATTTCACACACTTGTAAAGTTGTCGAATATTAAATTAATAATTAACATTATTGATTTACACTAAGACGAGTGTTATCCATATTTTTCTGCATGGGAAAAAGATTTGATCGACCATGACCCCACATAGAAAGAACCTAAGAAAACTTGTTTAGATATTGTAAATAGGTCACAGAAGGAATCAAGAATGGAGTGGTGGGGGCTGAGAAAAATTAAATGACCCTATGTAAAAATAAATGACTCTGTTAAGCTGTTTCAATGTCTTTAATCCATTTTTCAAGTTACAGGTAGACTTAACAATGGAATAACAGGTTCAGAAAAGAATGGGCAGTGCCACAGAGGAACCAAGAGCAAGAAAGGGAAAAAATGGTGAAGTTTAAAAGTTTTTTGTGCTCGAGACCATTCAGGAAAGAGCCCAACATTGACTAAGTGTGGATGAGGCAGTGGGAAGAACCACGTGTCTACGCGGTGCTTCTCCAAAGTTGAATCCAGAAAGGGAAGCCCAAACAAGCACCAGGCTTCCACGAGTCCAAAGCCCCAAAAATTTTGGGGCCATTGAAAAGTATTCAACTAAGAAAGAAGGTGCCAATTGTCGGCTCGATGCAAATATTAAATGGGAACCCAGGGTGGAGACTCAAACTTACACCAGCCCTCCATGTAGCAAATGGTCAAATAAGGTTAAAAGGTGGACAGGGTGGGCCTCAAAATTGGAAAAGTATTAAAGTGTAAGAGGAGAATGCCAAGTTTCAGTGTGGTGCATCTCCAAAAATTTAGTCCAAAGGCGGAGACCTAAATGAGTGCGAGCTCGCTACGTAGACCAAAGTCCAAAAAGAAAGTGGAGTCCGTTGAAAAGTCAACAGACCTGCGGAGGCTGCCAAGTGTCAACTCGATGCTCCTTCAAAGGACAAATTTTGAATCAGGCTTTCAAGCAAGAAAAGTGCCTCCACATGTTCAATCTCAAAAAGGGGAACACTTGGTTGAATAGTCAATACATGGGGCAGACCGGCGGAGGCTGTCATGTGTCTAAATATGGCACTAACTTAAGGATTTAATAGAGAGAGGGTTTCCAAATGAGCGCTAGACTACCACGTGTCCCTAGGTCAAGAGATATGACTCCACAAAGAAAAAGACTTAGCCAAAAACATAGAAATTGGTTACGAAGTGGAGGAAACTTGCCATGTGGTAAGCCTAAACTAGCAAAGTGTTAAAGCAGACCATCAAGGGAAAAGTTTGGTTTTTTCCCCTTGTTATTTAAAAAAGGTGTAAAAGTCAAAAAATGGGCCCCAAATCCACCCAAAAGAAAAAGTTCAGTGTATGAGCCCGAGTCAATGTCAAAACGGGGAGTTGGAGGAAAAGGTAAAATTTTTCCTTTTGTCAAAAAGGTAGAGATATAAAAATTGAAGAACATCTCCCCAGCCAACCACAGGGTGCCATGTGTCCAGGCAGAGCATCAAGGGTACGTATGGGTTTTATGAGTTTTACATTTTTGTGGAAAAGGGGAAAAAAGATATATCATAGACCTGTAAACCCAAATTTTCCCTAATCTAGCTACCACGTGCCCCATATTAAAAAGGAGACCCATTTTTTCAAATGATTTTCCTGCCCATTTGTACAAACCCGATACAAACTTTAAAGGGGCATATATTTCGATTAAGGGCTATAAATATTGCAAATCTTACATGGTTGGAAGAATCTTGATGTCCTCTATGCCATGGAAAGATAAAAAATCATTTTTTTCAAGCCCTGGCAGGTGAAAAATGGAGAAAACATATTTTGTCCTTTAATGTAGGATCTTCTTGCCTCAACAACCAGATCGGATTCAATCTTCTCTGCCATTTCATCCTCCTTCGAGGCACTGAGTAAGGATTTGATGCAGTCAACACAAATTTTATGGGAGACATTAAATAATGATGTTTGATCTTGGAGCTATTTTTCCTACTTCTCTCTTTTTCTCCTGTTTGTATCGAATCCATAAATACAGGCTCGGGACTCGTTATAAAGGGTTAGACATTCGTATGTTTTTTAGGCTCCCCTTTCCTTCTTACAAAGGAATTCATGGATTTCAGGCCTTCCATCAAAACTCCAGTATGTTTCTTGCTTCGTAGCTGTCTTGTAATGCATTATATCAATTTGCAGACCAATAAAACACATTTTTGATCGATTTTAGATCCTTTCTATCTCTTTTTCTCACATCTAGTCTTTCATTATAAATTTGGTTATCTATTCTTGATTATTATATGTAGTTTGTTGGTTTGTGTCTATCAGCAAAAATAGTGTTCATCACTCCTTTGGTGCATCACTTTGTAGCTTAGTCATTTCTTGTTTCTTATACCCCTTTTTGTCCTTATCTCCTTGGAAAATTTTTAGATTAGGTATAGAGATATATCCTCTGCAAGTTCTCATGTATGCACCTAAACAATGGAATAAGAACCAATATTTAATCTCTAGAGATTTTCCATTTTACAAGGTCCCACACCTTGGGGAAAGTTCAATGTTATGTGGATCACACCAAATGTCTTCGCCTTAGAAAAGTATATCTATAGAATCATTTGGGGGTGTTGTAATTTTTCACTAATATTTTTGGCACGCCCGTTGAGACAAAGAAGTCTCCATCTTACTACAGTAAGATTGATGTGCACTTGCTGTGATTCTAACTTTTAAGAAGTCTTAAAATTGTACATCTAGTAAATCCAAAAAAAAAAATCCACAGGTTTTAGCAGTCCAAGCAAGTTCATGAGAAGAATAAAAAAGGGGTCAAGAACAAGAGAGGAGGGATTATTTGTCTATCAAGACTTATCCCCACATAGAGGGAGGGGAGGATGAAGATTCCAGAAGTCTCTATCCCCACCAAAAAGAGCCTTATCCACATCTCCTCATAGAAGGCCATTCTTTCAAACAATAGGGGTGATCAGGCCGATCAGGATGGCTCAGCCAAATCCTTAACTCAATTTCACCAATAGCAACCAACTCACTTTGAATGCATAAAATATGGTTCGGATAGCAGCATTAAAGAGCATCCCATATTTCACAGGGGAAAACTAGACTTCTCCTGGTGATCATGTCCAAGATATTGCAAATGTTTGTACAATCCACGAAATCTATGAGATGGACATCACAGTCAAGTAGCTCGCCTCTTCACTCAAAGGTAAAGCTTCACAATGGTTTAAGAACCTTGTGTTATCACCAAATCACAGCACCCCTTTGTTTATATAACTGTATATACTTGAACTCACGGTGTGATTGGATAACATGGGTACTATCTCCAAGTTGTGGGACTTGCTACTTGAGATAGACCTCTAGAGAATGCTGGTTCTTGCTCCTAAACTACCAGCCACAACCTACTCTAATGCAGGGGAAACTAACTATTATAATCTAAATTTCCAAGGGACCGGGGAGAGAGAATGCATAAAATGAAATATTACACTAAAGTGGTGATACACTAGAAAATGAGGGTGTGAGAGTAGTCTTCAAATGCATGAAATACAGAAGCAAAGTGCACACTAAAAGAGGTGATGACAGTTCTCCATAATCTAGCAAAACGCAATCACAAAAATATTTCAAACATACACAATGATAATGGATCCCTTCATGAACATAATAATGGACACAATATTCTTGTAATCAAGGTTGAAGGGGCAAGAAGAATGCAAGAAAACATAGTAGGGGAAGATACATCCACAAACTTATATTTTATTGCTTCATGATATGCACAGTCCAATCTATTACAAGATAAGGGCCTGGATCACCATGCAAGGAGTCCACAATAAGGGCCTGTAACACATCAACTTCAATAATAAATTTTGGTAGAGCTTTGCTACAAAAAACTGCCTCTCTCTACAATGAGCCCAACACTCCAATTTATAAGAAAATGAGAAGAGAGAGAGAAGGGAAAATGGAAATCCCGAAATCTATCCTTCAACCACTTGCAAGAGACATTAAATGGCATAAAATTATTTTATATTACTTGTAAAAGGCTCCCCATACTGTCCCAGGTGCTGCAGCGGAGAAAGAACGATGACTCCCAACCACCAAATAAAACACTGTTATGAACCCGGACATGTTTTATAAAAAATCTCCATCAATATCTCTTAAAATATGGAATTTTTTTTTTTTTTTGCATTGGCATAGGAGCCATGATTCCAACGGTACCAATTTTGTGTGATTTCATTGAGAAATGCAAAAGTTATGGCCTTCTGAGTGCGGGCAGCTATTTTGGGTCTGGCAGGCGTTTTTTGTCATTTGACGGGAATGAGCATTAGCTGACTGGAGCTGAATATGTTTATTTTATTTAAATATATCTACCCTTGTTTTTGTGGCATAGAGGACGTCATGCTCATTCCAGAAAGTCCTATTTTGTGAAAATCGAAGCTCGGAGTCAAAAGTTATGGTTGTTTAAAGTTTCACAGGTCAAACGTTGACTTTTCTTCTTTGCCTACGGCCGTTTCAGATTTTCGCGTCCTCCACGTAATTTTGTCCCAACTATCCCACGGACTTCCTGGGACACATTCTCCCACATCAGCTGATTTGGGCTTCCTTTTCCCTGCTTGCGGCTTCTTCACCTTTTCGCGTCCCACGTGTCCCTCACGTACTTTTGTCCTGGCTGTCCCAAACTACGCAAAACAAAAGACTTAGACTATTTTTCTTGCTTTCAGCCGTTTCTGATTTTTGCGTCCTACACTTCCCTTTGTCCCAACTTTTCTGTGGACCACTTGGGACAAAATTTTCTGACTTAGCCGATTTTCTTTGTATTTCAACTCCGAGCTTGGTACGACGAACCTCAGTACGACCCGCACTAGTACGACCTGAACCCTTCAGACCTAAAATGCTTAAAAACAATCGTGCATCCTTATTTTTTCCATTTTTTCTTACTCGTTGGGATTTATTCTTGGATGGGGGAGTTAGAGAGAAGCCGAGGGGCCCCAAAAAACATGATTTCGGGCCTCAAATCAATCTACTTGCTCGGGATTGAATAATTTGATGCATGTTATCAAAATTACCTTGAGGGTGAATTTTGGATAACACCTTGAAGTAGGCTCTATCAAAAATTGGAACCAGCTATGTACAACTCTTCATGACCAGTTTGGAAAAAAGGGTGATAACTTATCTTTTTTGGAGCAACTAACAACAATCAAGAGAACCCCTAATGAGTAGCTGACAGATTTCAACCTCAAATTTCAGCAAACCTAGGATAGGATTCTCATAGTAGTAAAGCCCACTAAAGAAGGTACCTTCTTATAATTTCTTAGCACTTTAAATTATGATAGTTCTTTGATGATTCAGTCAATGGGGTGCATAATCTTACCTATAGCCTATATCCTTTCCATAGGGGATGATAATCATTTTATTCAGGCTTGCAAACTCGCTCCTAGGCCATCCATGCTTCTGCACCCTGAGTTAAGAAACCCAGGTACCAGCCAAACACCCACATTAGCCCTTGTACCTACTTCTAGGAGTGAAAGCTCAGTTGAAGCCTCCACCTCATCATCTAACACTTTAAAATAACTCCATGAATTCATGAAACAACTTCAGAACCTGGGGAATGAGTTAGTAACAACAAAAAGGAAGCAAGCTCAGAGTTCTAGGCCGTATCATCCTTAGGCTCAGAATCAAGCTACACCCCATAATCAGAAAAATAAACCACCATCTAAAACTGTAAATAAAAACTAAAACCAAGGATAAGCTCAAGTTGCTAGACCTTTCAGGTCATATGATCCAAACACAGCTTCAACATCAAGGGCATTGTTGCCAGCACAAAACAATATGGCACAGGAATATGATTGGTGTTTCCCATGCCATCAGCCACATAACCAATCAATGTTCTTTAATGGTTCACTAAATTACGGGTTCATGGTGCATACCAGTATGGTGCCACAGGAACCTAGCCAAGAAAGAGATCAGCAGTAAAGAACTTAGTAAGTGGGACGTCCAAGTAAAACTATGCTTGACAATTGGCAAGATGAGGACTTATGTGGGATGAATCAATTCCCTTCTCAAATTGTAGCTACTAATACATGGTCCAAAAAGAGAAATATTGGAGAAGGCCTACCACTGAACTTAGGAAACCCTCAACCTTCCATCACTCCACAAGGTGTTGGTGCTCCAAATATAACTCCCAACATGTAGAATCAATCCAATCCATTTTCTAAATCCACTCAAGAACTGGTCATAACAACCCATGTCCAAGAAAAAAATGTGTTTGGGAAGGGGAAGCAAAAGGATAGATCATTCAATATCATTAATCAAATGAAGAGGACAAGTGTGAAAATTTCACTATGGGAGTCACGTACAATTCCAGGGAAGAGGGATCTATTACAGACTATTATACAAAATTGGTGAAGCTCAAATCACACCCCTAACAAGAAAGTGCTTACGAATACAAATCAACATGGGGAAAGCCATATATACTAACAAGGTAAGAATCTGAGACCTCCTCCATTCTACATTTTATTGATTATTAGAGACAAATTGGTGTACAATTGTATGATTGATTCTAGGGAAACTAGTTCTGTAATGCCCAAGCAAATAGCTGATCAACTGGGTTCCAATATGAAGTCATCTCTAGAGGGGTAGTACAATTAGATGGGACAAAAGTGACAACTACTGGAATCATCAAGGATCTGAGCCTCACTCTGCATGCCTACCCAAATGTGACTATTTTGCAGAATGTATCAATCATAGATTTTCCACCACATTTTGCTTTGTGTTTTTCTAAGGACTTCATTGCCAAAATTGGAGGCTATTTTTCTACTGATTGGTCACATATGATCCTTAGCCTAGGGTATGGGACAAAGGAAACAATCATATCTGAACCCATTGCTCATTATCATATTGAATCTTATGTGCCTAGCCCTATCAATTCCAACTGCTTCGATTTTTATCAGGAAGAACTCCTAAGCACTTGTGAAGCAGACACCAAGGTGGGATGTATCCCAGACTTGACTCTCAATGAGTGGGCCAACAAGAAACATGATTTTGACCCCTATAAGGAGATGGAAGAATTTGAGATAGGATTCTACTATCTACATGAAGAGTATCATCCTCTTCCTGACCTAATTAAGCCAAAATGTAAGGATAAAAATGAGGTATTGCAATTTTTCTTTGATGGCTCAAGGAGTAAACAAGGACCTAGAGAAGGAGCCATGATTGTGTCCCCCAAAGGTATGAGATAGTATTCATCCTTCAGCTTTAAGTTTTCCTACTCAAACAACACTTCTGAATATGAAGCTTTGGTCCAAGGTCTTCATTGGGCAAAGAAGCTAGGAATCAAGAACTTACAAGTGTTTGGTGACAATGATATGGTTTCCAATAAAGTCAAAGGAATTAATGTTGTCAAGAACGACCTGCTCAAGAACTACAGGAGTAGGGTATGGGACCTCATGGAGGATTTCAAAGCCTTCAACATTGTTTCCATAACCAAGAAGGAGAATGAAGCTGCTGATAGGATTGCAACAGTTGGAACAACATTTGATGTGGTTGACAGCATCAAAAGAGACAAATAACAACCACATATCCATATAGTTGTGAGGCTAACAGTGCTAGATAACAACACATGTTGGCAGTTGTTTGAGAGTGATCAAAAGATCATTAATGTTTTTTAAGAAGAAGGTGAATTCTCAACTAGAAATCAAAGCAGATTAGAGTAGCAATACTGGAATCAAATACTAAAGTTGCATACAAACAAGCTTCCCAAAGTATTAGTGACATTGGATTCTATCTTCAATCCTAATGGTCAGTATAGAAAAGAGAAGGCTAACATATAGATCAAAGGAGAAGATTAAGAGTCAATCCCAGTTGGAGAAGGCAAAACATTTCAAATTGGAAAAGTGGCCACCGAGCAAGAAATGTATGAATTCATACAAAGTTTCCAAGAATTTCTTGATGTATTTTTGTCGAAGCTATGAAGACCTAAGAGGGTTCAATCCAAATCTAGCACAACACAAAATTGAACTAGATCCAGTTGTTCAACCCTTCAAGAAAAATTAGAGACCAATAAACCCACACATTGAGCCTCTGATGAAGAAAGAGATAAAAAAGTTGATAGAGGCAAGTATCATATTTCTAATCAAACACTCAAGTTGTGTTACAAACCTGGTCCTAGTCAGGAAGGAAAATGTAGAGAGTAGGTTGTGTGTAGATTTTCGAGACTTGAATAGAGCTTCCATCAAAGATGACTACCTACTCCCTTCAATGGAGAATATCTTGCAAGTAGTGTATGGATCAACAATATTATCCCTCCTAGATGGCTACTCAGGGCACAACTAGATCATGGTGAAAGAAGATGATCATTTCAAAACATCTTTCACCACCAAATGGGGCACCTATGCCTAAAACAAAATGAAATTTGGATTGTCCAATGTTGGAGCCACTTTTCAAAGGGCAATGGATATAACATTCAAAGGTTTGATAAAAAAAATAGTACTGATCTATCTGGATGACACAACAGTGTTTTCAAAAAATGCAGAAGACCACCTTTTCCACCTAAGTCAGGTGTTTCAAAGATGCCAGAGTTTTAAGGTATCATTGAACCCTAAAAAATGCATATTCTTGGCCCATGAGGGAAGTATTTTAGGCCATAATGTATGAAAGGAAGGATTGGCAATTGACTCGGAGAGAGTGGAAGCAATAAGAGCAATGAAATTTCCAAGCCACAAGAAATCTCTTTAGAGCTTCCTGGGAAAATTCAATTTTTTCCGCAGGTTTGTACCGAACTTTGTTTCCCTTGTTAAGCCAATAATTTCGATGTTGAAGAACGGATTAACATTAAGGTACACATCTAAAGGAAAGGAAAGATTTGAGGCCATCAAATAAGATATATCATAAGCCCGAATTCTCGGGAATCTAGATTTATCGAAAGAATTCATATTGTATGCCTTTGGTGGCAGTGACACAATTTCTGCAATCTTAGTTCAGCAAAACAAAGAAGGTACATAACATCTAATTGATTTCTTCAATCAAGGTCTAGAAGACTATGAAGTGAGAAACTCCTTCATCGAAAAGAAATTCCTGGCAGTAATCAGAGGATTAAAGAAGTTTAAGCATCCGGTTTCAAATAATAGAATCTCCATGGTCTCCCAAATGGGAGTTAAAGAATTCCTTTTAAGCAAGGATCTGAATGAAAAACATGCAGGATGGATCACTTGTGTCATGGAATATGACATATATATCAAGGTCACTAAGCTGGTCAATGGGAATGGGTTATGTCAAAAACTAGCCTCAGGTCAATAAGATTAAGCAAACAGTGAAAAGGAGGTTATTTTTATTCTACAGGATAATCAAGAGGAAGGAAATGATGAATTACCTAATCCTTGTTGGAATCAAGACATGGTGCACTTCCTTCAAATAGGCTTGTTTCCTCATGGGATTAGTAAAGCAAAAAGGAGACATTTAAGACTACACGTCATCCCATATGTTCTTATTGATGGTTCCTTGTTCGAAGGAGACATCTATGGGATTCTACTGAGATGCATTGAGATAGACCGAGTTGAGAGAGTGTTACAAGAATTCCATGTTAAAGTAGCTAGAGGCCATTTTGCTCCAAGGGTGACAACACTCAAGATCATGAAGGCAGGTTATTATTGGTCCAGAGTATTTAGTGACTGTTATGCATGGATCAAAAGGTGTAATAATTGTGCATTCTTCAAAGGCAAGGAAAATCTAGTAGCATTTC